>CM074727.1:111046169-111646169 GCA_037306005.1 Rhinophrynus dorsalis | reverse complement strand
AATCCCCGGCAAGCAGTCGGTTGCTTTCAGGTTATCACAGCCAATGTCGCCTTGCTGGTAACTATTGGTCTGGTAACATTAAATGCCTCCTTCCATTGGTGTGAAAGAGCTATGTGATGTCACCAAACCCACCAGCACAGTTGCCAAATGTGATGTCACCACACCCACCAGCCAAGTTACCTTGAGACAGGGACCTGCTGGAGCAGTGAGTGACATCACTGGGAGTGGAGCAGAGATGAGACCTTTAAAATAATATATATACATTTTGATAAATGTACATGCAGGCAAATGTAGTTTGGTTTTAATGCGTTATGCTTCAAGCATTACATGCATAGGAGCAGTAAACTTTTTTAAAAAATATTTTGTTTAATTTAAACATAAAAATGTTATGGGGCTGCTTCTGCTAAGTAAAATAAGGTCACACCCACTGCTAAGCATTTGCCATTGCAAAGTGATTACAGCTCAAAGTTGACAACAGTGCTACCTGGTGTCTACAAAACTTTATTTTATAATATGCTTTATGGGAGAGCTCAAATCGAACAATGGCTCTCTGAAACAAGTGATAATAGCAGCACAACCACAATAGCAAGTTAACCCTTTGCATGCCAGAGTGGTGTCCAATGCATTGGACACCTCCAGGAACTCAAAAGGTTAATAAAAACATAGGAGCTGTAATAACCAGGGAAAAAAACATCCCCCAAGAAAAGAATCACTGGTGAACAGGAAGAGAATTACAAGATATATAATCATTTTATATATTATTTTTTTATTTTTATTTATAAACATTTACTGCCACTAATATGAAGCAGACCTTTGATAAAACAACAAGGTGTCTACCTTAGAATTAAGGTAGATATGACAGCTCATAGTGAGAGTGTTGAAGCGGAACTATCACTGAAAATAAAGTGCCCCCCCCAAATCATTATGCATATCCATACTAGTATTACCTTGAATAAGTCCAGCTTTATTGATAAATCCAACTTGTTCCCAGACAAACAGGCAAGCATCAGTGTTCATGCCAAAAAAACATCTGTGAGCTTGTGCTGCCTGTCCCAGTCTCCTCCTCTAGGACCAGTTGCATTGTACCTTAAGGTACAGGAAGGGACTGATGGTGTAGGCGCACAGTTGCTGGTGCAGCAAGATGGCTTCCTGTGCGTCTGGGAATGAGTTGGATTTATCAATAATGCCAGACTTATTCAGGGTAATTCTAATATGAATATGCATATCGCTATATACATAATGATTTTGGGGGCACTTTATTTTCAGTGATAGTAACGATTTAACCCCTTGAGGGACAAACGACACCATTCTGTTCTTCAAGGGTTTTAAGCATTTTTCATGTCTGTACCTATGTGCATTGGAAATGATTTTATTTGTTGAGCCATGAATGGTTGGTAACAAGCTACAGATCTTAGAGTATTTGTAAATCCTAATAATGACCCTGAAAAAAACAAAATGTATTGCGTGTGGGAATATGCAATAAGGTGAGAGAAGCTTCTAGAAAGAACTATGAACCCTCTGTATGCCAGAGCAGTGCTTAAAAGGATAGGAATGTCAGAAAAAAGTATTAACTATATGGTAGATACAATTAAAAGAGAGTACATGTATTTATTCATATCTCTCAAACCGTTATGGTTTGAGAGATATAGGAAAGTAAAGTTCTCTGCTCCCTCCCCTTTCTGCTTGATGAGCTGTAAAGCTGTCAGAAGCAGATTCTGGTTCCTGGATCAGACGGTGGCTCTTCAGCAGCGCCGACATAGCGATACCTAAAACTGAATACTTAATTGAAACGGTCTACAACGTGTGTCTGGTTTGCAAGCACACATTGTAGACCATTCCAATGAAGTATTTATTTTTAGATATTGTTATATCGGCGCTGCTGAAGAACCATGTCTGGTCAAGCGACCAGAATCTGCTTCTGACAGCTTTACAGCTTGTCAAGCAGAAAAAAGAAGGGAGCGGAGAACTTTATTTTTCTATATCTCTCAAACCGTAACTGTTTGAGAGATACGAATAAGGCAAGTACTCTCTTTTAATTGTATCTACCATATAGTTAATACTTTTTTTTCTGACATTACTTTCCCTTTAAGGCATTTTGAAGCAATGCATTCAGCACCAGTTCACTAAAGTGGCCAACATGCAACTTTTCAACTGTAGTTTGACTCCAGTTCCCTTCATCCTCTACAGGCAAAGGCAGTGGATGACTGGAATTGTAGTCCAAAGACACCTGGAGGGCCATAGATTGCTCGCCGTAAGATTCAGAAGAAAGGCTCGTTGGTAAACATGGACATTTATCATGGTTTCTCTCACCTTTTGGTTATATTACCCAAGAGGTTAAACACAAATGCCTTATTTTTTTAAAACATCCCAATTGCCTATTTTTATTGCTTCACTGACTTAGTTTTAATAAGACAATTTTTACATTTCTTCCTGTGCTGTAAATAACCCCTTTACTATTTCTTTTGTAAATATTCCCATGTGATTTTGTTTGTTTTTGTTTTATTTTGTTATTTTGCCATTCTAGCTTGGAAGCTTTTTAAAAAGATGTCAGATATTTGGTACCAAAATAAAACATTTCATATAAAATGTCTGGGTTTTTACTGGGATGGGGGAGGGGAAGGGCAAGGAAGCTATGGTAATGTGGATGTGTATATCTAATCTAGAAAGAAAAAAAAAAAAAACAAATTATATATATATATATATATATATATATATATATATATATATATATATATATATATATATATATATATATGACCTGGGTGCGGTAATAAGGAGGAGGAGTTATTAAAATCTCCTATAAACTAGCACCCCCATTAGGCCATGCTTAGTGATGTGAAAATCTCTGCAAGGAATTGCTGGGCTGTTTATACATACACACACCCACACATTACAATATAATACAAAACACAGACACAATGCATACACACACACACACAATATGCAAGATGTAAAATGCAGTGTGTGTGTGTGTGTGTGCGTATATATATATATATATATATACATATATATATATATACATATATATATATACATATATATACATATATATATATATATATACATATATATATATATATATACATATATATATATATATACATATATATACATATATATATACATACATACATACATACACACACACACTGCATTTTACATCTTGCTTATTGTGTGTGTGTGTGTGTGTGTGTGTGTGTTGCATGTTTTGTATTATATTGTAACTAGTTGAACAGCCCGTTACACGGGCCACAGTCTCACTGCCACCCAGTCGCGGGGCAGTCATGCGCAGTAGAGACTGCCTGCTCCATGGCTGATACAGAGCTGGACGCTCCTTCGGAGCAGGCAGTCTCTACTGCGCATGACTGCAGCACGCGCAGCAGTGTCTACTGTGCATGTCGCAGTGTTACGCACGTTTTATCGAATTATTATATAGGATGTGTGTATGCATAGATATATAAACTTCAGCGCTGTATATAAAGGTGTACTATGGGTATGTTTAATTAAATAAGAAAGTTCTGCCCATATAATATCTGACTCTCAGATATAAACTATTCTTAGTAATAAAAAGAGTAACACAGGCGAACTATTATGAATATACAAACAATATAATAAAGAGAACAGCATGAAGAGTCCCATGTATGATTGTCCAAAATCCTCCAAACGTCAGATATTATATGAGCAGAACTGCCTTTATTATTTTATTAATTAAACATACCCATTGTACACCATTATATACAGTGCTGAATATAATTTTTTTTTTTTTTGTATTTATTTGCTCTTTAACTTGCTGACATGGTAACATGTACTAGAAATAAATTTTTACATCTTGGAGATTGAGACACATTAAATTGGTCTTAATATTTGATGAAGAACCAAACACTATTATAGAGGAAGATCTAGACTTAGGACTTACATTTAATGAACTTGAAAAATGAATGAAGAAGGAACTCAAAATTTGGTGGGACATGGTAACCCTAGAAAAATATCTGCAGTTATATATAATACCTAGGAGTTTAATGTTGATCAAGCAGCTCTCATTTAAATACCCATCAGAGGAGTTTCAATCGAAATGGAACTGTACTTTAGACAATTGCTCCATGACATTAATGTCTCATCATGAAAGTAAATTAGTTGAGATCAATATTAAAAATGGAAGAAACACAAAAAAAACGTAGAACTCTTTAAAGTTTTAGAAGGTTATGTTGAATTATCTAGTGCCATTGGTGATAAATTGAAAACAATGGAGGAAGATATCATTAAAAGGATACAACATGAACTAAAAAGCACGATCTGTCCCCACATGCTTTTAGACCGGTTGTAAAGGATCAAGCACCGGTCTTTTATATTCCAAGTAAGTGTACCGATTTATTCCAATCGTTTTTGAGAATCTATGTACAAAGATGTCAGCACTCTCCTTTTTGTGGTTTCTTTATAAACTAAAAAGGGATAAGAACGATTACAAAACTAAAAATGAACTAAATTGGAATAAGAATAAAGAGAAAATAGTACTCAAATTTTGAAGGAAATAAGTCAGTGGAACAGATGCTAATTAGGAATCCAAATACTAGAGATACTATGAAGGAGGATTTGAGATCTAAAGTATCCAAAGAAGAAAGGGAAACCACCACAAAGAAAGTTTCCCAGACATAGACAGCAGAGATTGGAAAGACCTTATCCAAATGGATGTTCCTATAATGATTGAAACGATCATCGCCCACAGGCCCCACGTCATAATATATATATATATGCCATTATATGATGATGGGTGACAATATCCACCATATCATTCTTTTTTTTTTTTTTTTTTCCTAATATCAAAGGGGGGAAAGAGAGTACAGGAATCCAAATGGAAACCAATATTTGAGGAACAACAGAGAATGGAACTTCAGAGATATACACCCCATAAGAGAAGGGGGTAGGAAGATACAATTAAAGAAGTTTAAAATTGAGAATAATGAGACCCAAATATTTAATCTGAGTCCAATACAGTTAACTAAATCACAAGAGATTGTTTTAAAAAGGGACTGAAGTTTGCTCCTACCAGTAGAATTAATAAATTCCACACATTTAAAGATATACACAAGTATATGAGAAAGCTACAGTTGAAGACATACTTTCTAAATAATGCCGTTTTAGCAAATAATGAGAATACCTATAAACATACTAGTTGTAAAATGAATTCCACCTTTAATTTTACGGGAAATAATAGCAGTTATATGGACACTTTTAAAAATTTGTATTAGATGACATTCAATTTACCTGGAATTAAAGAAAATGAAAAAGAATCTATCCAAAACAGAGAAAGATGCACTAAAAAAAATTAGGGGATAATAAAGAATTGGTAATAAAACCGGCAGACAAGGGAGTGGGGGGTATTGTACTTATGGATCAAAATAATTATATAGAAGACATACAAAAAAAACACACACAAAAACTTAAAGGAGATCCAACTAGGTCATTTAAAGAAGAATTACGCATTTTACTTTTAGAGGCAAGGGAAGAAGGAATCCTAAATGGTCAAGAATATGATTATCTGTATCCACAGAACCCTAGGATTCCTGTTTTTTATGCCTTATCCAAAGTACATAAAGATAAAAAAAACAAACACTGGATGCCCTATAGTTTCCAGTGTAGGATCACTCACATCCAACCTCATGTAGACCTTTTTTTGCAGGACATAGTTAAAGATCTTCCTTCATATTTGAAGGATACAGCTCACACTATTGAATGGTTGGGTGGTATACAATGGGAACAAAGTTTTTTTCTTATTAAGAGCGATGCGACTTCACTTTACACTGATATATCACACAAAAGGTATAGAGGCAGTAAGAAATGCACTGGTGACACAATAAATTAAAAGAAAACCAGATACAGTTTTTATTACAATGTATTCAGTTTATACTATCCAAAAACTATTTTTGGTTAGAGGTTGAAACTTATTTATAATTACTTGTAAATGCAATGGGGAGCAGATTTTCAAATATTTTTATAGGTGAGTGGGAAAAGAAATGTATTAATACGCCCTGCAAACAGAATCCAGTTATAGTCGTGTGGAAGAGATACATGGGTGACTGTACCTTTATTTGGAGAGGTACTGAGGAATCTCTTTTGATATTTTTGGATTTCATTAATCAGAATGATATGTGACTGAAATTCACATCTGTACATAGTAAAGAAAGTGTAAAATTTATAGATCTCAAAATATACACATTAGATAATAGTATAAATACATGTATTTACAGGAAGCCAACCGATACCAATGGATATAGAAATCGTAATAGTTGTCATCATGGGGTGAATATATGAGGGCAAAGAAGAACTGTACAGATGAGGAAGTTTGCAAAAAATAAATTAAAGTGATAGTAATGTTTCATAATAAAAGCAGCTCTAATTAATCTTCATAGTATTTGGGCCATGGAGAGTGTTATTTCAGTTCTGTCAGAGTTGTAGTTTAGAAGTAATTCAATGACAAAGTATCCCCCTCCCGCCCCTTTTACTGATGTAACACTGCTCAGCCAGAGCAGAAGGGAGGTGCCCAGGTAGACTGCAGAGAGGGACAATCTTCAATTAAGATAAGGTAAAAACCTGAAAAACTTGACAAGGGAGGCAGAGCTTTCATTGTTCTCATAGGAAGAAGATTGTCCCCTGCTGTTATCTGTCTGGTCTATGGACTGCATTCCACATCTGAGAAGAGATGGCTTACACTAGGTAAAAGGGGCGGGAGGGGAAACTTTGCTTGGGAATATCTCTTAAACCATAAAGGTTTGAGAGATAAGACACATATCGTTCTTCATGTTTTTTTAATGCCTACAAAATAAAGATAAAATGAAGTATCACTATCCCTTTAATGAAATTGAGAGACGTTTCCTTCGGAAAGGTTATGAAAAAACATCCTACAAAAAGCAAAAAATTAAGTCCTGGGGAATAAAAATACTGTGTCTATTAAGAAACCATTCAAAAAGGAAAGGAATAGGGATTGTCCTCTGTTTATAACATAGTACGTAGTGATCATAGGGATTTAGAGAATATTTTTAAAAAATATTGGGTGCTTTTATTGAAAGATCAGGAACTAAAATCAATTTTACCAGTTCACTCAAAGATAATATATAGACATTCACAAAACATAAAATAAAAATTAGTTCCCAGCTATATTAATAAAAGTGAACCTAAAGTTTACTTTTTTTTTTTTTTTTTTTTAAGGAAGGACTTTGGTTTTTTTTTAGATGTAATCAATGTATAGCTTGTTGAACATTAAAAAATTAATCTAGTTTTAAATCAAATCAAACTGGTAAAATCTATAACCTGGATTCATTTATTATGTGCACCAGTAAGAATGTAGTATATCTCTTAGAGTGCCCATGCAGGCTACAGTATGTAGTACGAACAACTAGATGCCTACATATTAGAATAGGGGAACATGTCAGAAACATCAAAAAGGTTTAGAGACACATAGTGTCTCTGAACATTTTTTAAAAGTACATAACAAAGACCCCTCTACGCAATAGACCAGGCAACAACAAATTGGAGAGGGGAAGATATGGTTAATAAGGTTTCCCGTAAAGAGGCCCAGTGGATCTATGAACTAAAAATATTATTCCCTAGGGGTCTCAATATAAATATAGACCTTAAATGTTTTTTTAAAATAAATTGGTTGACTGAAAATTAAGATTTAAAAATTAATATGTTTATTATAATTGTTAATAATTTTTACTTATGTATGTATGATATTGTAAAGGTTATACTGTATGTATTTGAAATATTTGTGGCAATATGGATATACTAGAGTGGAATACTGTGCAGTTTGTAATCTATGGGTGGTTAAAGTTAGAAGAATTGACAATAATTGACAGTGGAAAGTGACATCATTTTTAGGGTAGCATATATAGTATTATATTGAGAGAACACAGTTGATTTCCCCTGAGGAAGTGCCAGTCAAAAAAACGCGTTGGGCGGAAGGGAGAGTGTTGGTCTGCATCCTGAGCGTGGTCTCGTTTTTGTTTAAATTGCTTTGGACGGGTAAATTTGGCATTTCTGAGGATTGGTATACTTGCATGTCAAGGTACCGTACTCCCGAGACTACCAACATCAGTGGTGTGGATTAACACTTAACTTAGTACATTGTGTGTAGTGGCTTTAGTGTGGTTATATTTATAATAAATATTTATCTTCCTATCCATATTTTTGTACAAGTTGTCCACATTCATTTAAACTTATTATCAAGACAATTTCCAGAGGATTGTGGGAATTTAGATTGGGTGGAGCAGTCTGAAAAACTACGCTGGAACATCTATTCTGAAGCTGTGAGTAGATATTTCTCTCTTATTTGAATCTGAATGTATTCATCAACTGATATACTTTCCTGTCTTGAGAGACAATATGATATTGGAGAAATATAAAGTCGGGTGAGGGCAAAGATCCGTCGGGAGAGACAAGAGACAGAGATTTAGTCCAGAATCCCAAGTTTCTAACAAGTAGGTAGATATTGGGGGTCTCACTATTTATACAGTGAATGTTCCTGATTGGATACCTTTTTTCCCTTTATATTTTTTGAGACACCCACGGCTGGATACATCAGAACAAAAGAGACAAGTGCACTACTCTAACAAATTTAAAGTTTCTTATGAGTAAGTGGATATTGCTGATTATTGACTTGACCTGTTGATAATATTCTGATTGGACATTTCCTTCTTCCTTTTATATAATCTGAGGTTGTTAGAAGAAAAGCACCGTTTGAGGGATTTTGGACAATCATACATGGGACTACTCATGCTGTTCTCATTATAGTGTTTGTATATTCATAACGGTTCGCCTGTGTTACTGTTTTTATAACCAAGTGTAAAATCCAGTATGCAAACCACACTACACAAAACTCTGTATGCAAACTTATACATAAAACTCAATATGCAAAATACTATGCACAAAACACTATACGGTATATGCAAAAAGTTGTAGCTGTATGCAAAATGCTATACACAAAACGCAATATCGAAAATGCTATATGCAAAAAGCTATACGACATATACAAAATGCTATATGCAAACAGGGCTGGATTTATAATAAGGCAGAGTAGGCATCTGCCTACAGACGCACCCCACAGAGAGGTTGCCAATCATTGGCATCTTTTTTAAAATTAGCCTTATGATGCACATGTCATTTCTGGTGGACCAATGCTGCTGGAGTGCCAAGTGTGGAGGATAGGTAGGTAGATGTGCCTGCTTGCCGCACCCGGGTGTGAGTCATGAGTGACAGAACTTCAAGAGCAGATCTGAAGCTGGAGTCACGTAGGCGCCTTACTCCCACCTCCTCACTTGCTGGAACTGCCCCACCCCCTCCCAGACGCTGCAGGAAGCCCATGAACAGCACAGCCACAGAGGAGCTGCCTGCACACAGTTGGTCACAATATAGAAGCTGCAAGGTGTAACCCCTTGAGGGAGCCAGTGCCGGGGTGGGGGTGCGATTCAGACTTCTGTGCCTACAGGCTCCTGAGATGTAAATACGGCCCTGTATACAAAGCACTATACACAATATGCAAAACGCTATACGCAATATGCTCTAAACAATATGCTATACGCAAAGCTCAAAAGCTATATACAATATGCAAAATGCTATACGCAAAACTCTAAAAACACAACTTGGCACTTTAAAGCGAAAAATACAAAACATGATAAAATGTAATTGTATTCTTATAAATGAGTAGAAGCTTTATTCCTAAGAACCCAAAGAAAAATCCCAACCCTTATAATATATTCAACGTTACTAATAGATTACATACTAAACTGACACATCTTTCACTCGCTATGTCAATCTGTAAACTAGGAAAATGCTCCTTCTGGCATAGATGTCACCTGTCAAGAAGATGGTGCCCAAGGTATAACCAATCAAATGTCCCCCAATAAATAAAATATAGGTAAGAAGAATGGGCACTGAATGGCACTTTGCAAGGAGTAGACAAGCACAACAAACTATAGAGAGCCACCAATCCAGGATAACAAAAATATCTAACATTTCTGTATCCAGTAATGAAGATGTGTGATAAACTAGAGCTATGTAGGACCCATAATAACATTTTCTAAACATACAAAAAAAGACATTTTCTTTTGTGTCATCCAGATGTCACATCTAGAGCACAAAACTGATACTTTGGTATGTT
This sequence comes from Rhinophrynus dorsalis, assembly GCA_037306005.1. Taxonomy (NCBI): domain Eukaryota; kingdom Metazoa; phylum Chordata; class Amphibia; order Anura; family Rhinophrynidae; genus Rhinophrynus; species Rhinophrynus dorsalis. The sequence continues at coordinate 111,636,016 of CM074727.1, read as the reverse complement.
TAATTCACATATGATTGCAGCTTTATGCCTTTTTTTTTTAACTGTAACATGAATAAGTAAAGGTTACATTTTACTGTTGAGGGAATTGAAAAGCACACAGTCAGGTTAGTCTGAGTAGCATTGAACTGTTTCATCTGCGGCACAGGTTTTGGTTGAAATCATCGAAAATAAGCCATTCCTTGTGTGAGCAAATTTTTGTTTGTAAATATAATAGTTCAAGAGTAATTGAATGATAAAGTGTCCCCCTCACTCCCTTTTTACTGATGTAACACTGCTCACCTCAGAGCAGCAAGACTGTCCAGATGGATCGCAGAGAGGGACAATCTTCAGTGAGCATAAGGGAAAACCTGAAAAACCTGTCAAGGGGGGCAGGGTTTTACTTATGCTCAGAGATTGTCCCTTGCTGTGAGCTGTCTGGTTAAAGGACCAGATTCAACATCTGAGGGAAAGTGGCTTATACTATGAATACTTTATCATTCAATTACTCTTGAATTACAACTATGACAGTATTGAAATAACACTCTCAATGACCCAAATACTATGAAGATTAATTGGAGCTACTTTTTTTTGTGAAACATTGCTATCTCATTAAAGTATAGTTTCCTTTAACACCTTCCTTGGCAGAAAACTCTTAACCCATTGAGTGGCAGAGGGGTACCCCCCCTGGCACTCAAAGGGTTAATGCATTGCATGACAATGTGTTAGGCACCTCTCTAGCATCCAAGAGGTTAAAATTGCTACAGATGTCTACATTACTTTTATAAACTACAATGTCCATTTATCTCTGCATACATTACAAATTGGCTGCCCTGCCACATGTCCCTTTGCTCTTTCTTTATGGGCAATACCATGGTTTGTTTGCTATTTTGAGATCAGTTTGGATCAGGGACTTCCTGCTTCTATACGAAAGAGGGCCTGATCCCCAGTGGAGAGCAACTATTGCTTCAGTGGACAATTTTTATGCCTTACCCTGAGGACTCTTTGGTGGAAGATCCCAGTGATTCAGTGGAAGTCCTGGTTTGGGCAGTGGGGCAGAAGATGACTTTAGTTCACTTTCCTTCTTACAATTCTCTAGATCCGATTATCTTGGAGGAACAGAGATTTTCTGACAGATTTACTTATCTAGACAGTGTGGCTTTTTTTTACCCCTCTGCAGAAGCATTGGAATTGTGGGGCACCCCTCCTGCTTGTCCAAACATACAGGCCTACAGGTAATGATGCAGCATTTACGGACCAAGTAGAGAAACACATGGATTTTCTTTAAAAATGTACTTTATGGCAGCAGGGGTTGCACTGCTTCCACTTTGGTTATGGCCTGGGTGGGGAAGACCATGAATATTTGGTGTGACCTCTTACTTCAGGCATTAAAAAAACATGAATAATGATATAAGTCTTATCTCTCAAACCTTTATGGTTTAAGAGTTATTCACAAGCAAAGTGTCCCCCTCCCGCCCCTTTTACTGTTGTAACACTTTTCAGCCAGAGCAGAAGGGAGCTGCCCAGCTAGACTGCAGAGAGGGACAATCTTCAATTAAGATAAGCGAAAAACCTGAAAAGCTTGTCAAGGGGGGCAGGGATTTCATTGTTTTCATAGGAATAAGAGTGTCCCCTTCTGTTATCTGTCTGGTCTATGGACTGTATTCCACATCTGAAAAGAGGTTGTTTACACTAGGTAAAAGGGGCGGGAGGGGGAAACTTTGCTTGTGAATATCTCATAAACCATAAAGGTTTGAGATATAAGACTTATATCATTCTTCGTGTTTTTTTAATGCCTACAAAATAAAATAAAGTTAAAACGAAGTATTACTATCCCTTTAAGGAGTTAACCCATTAACATCAATTGCTGTGCCAGGACTGTCACGGCTGTCCTTTAGTTAAGGACCAGTGACGGTCCTGGCACGTCATGGAATTCAGGGCTCCCCTTGCGGCTGCATGCAGATCGGGGAGCCTTGAATCGGCGCGCTAAAAAAAAAAAATGCCCCGTGGTCATTAAGTGCTGGCCGCACATGCGCGCGCCGGTCCTTAAGGAGTTAATGCAGCATTAAACGGCTGAGTGTTGTGAGAACCCTGTGTACTGCCGGTGTCGGCTTGCCGCCACCTCGCTTAGAAAGTTTGTTAACCACCGGTTCTCTGCACCCGGCTCCCCGTGCGGATATGATATTCTGGCATGCGACATCAGAATGTCGCTATTTTCATGCAGGCGGCATTCTAATATCTCTGTTTTCAACACAACATTTTTAATGCACCTTTGTGTTGCACACCCAATAGAGGCCAATATTTTCAAAGGATACCCCAATGCATTGGTTGTGGGGGTTGTTTGCCCCAGTGGTTTTTTTATACATAAAGTCTTTAAAGTGCCGCTGTCACCTTGAATTCAATTTGGCATATTTTAAAACGTTATTAAAAACTACTTATGTATCATGTTGGCCAAAAGACCAGCAGATATAGTTTGAGAAATTGATATTTTTATGTCTGTATAATCAGCTCTCTGATTGTGGTACCATGTAATTACCGTAAAATCTCAGGTATAATACGCACCTGTGTATAATACGCAGGTGCATATTATACCCAAGATTTAGGGGAAAAGAAGAGTGCCTATGTATAATACGCCCCCTTGTTTTCCCTCTTCCAAAATAAAATGTTATGTCTGGCAGCTATCTTCCCTCCCACCCCTGGCGCTATCTGCTTTCAAAATAATGCTTACCATGCTCCACTGAGGAAATAGAATAGAAGGCAAACTTCAGCTGTGTAAACGTTCTCTGCGGGCGGCATGCTTGCATTTGCCGCCCGCTTCCTTCAAAGGGCCGTGGGACCTTCCGCCTGTGGTATTGCCCTGTGAGGCCCTTGAGACCCTCACAGCGCATTACCATTGGCTGGAGGCAGAAGGTCCTGAAAGCCAATTGAAGGAAGTGGGCGGCAAATGCAAGCATGCCACCCGCAGGGAACATTTACACAGCTGAAGTTTGCCTTCTATTCTATTTCCTCAGTGGAGCATGGTAAGCATTATTTTGAAAGCGGATAGCGCCGGGGGTGGGAAAATAGCTGTCAGACTTTTTTTTTTTTTTTTTTTTTTTTTTTAGAAAAAAAACCTTGTGCATAATATGCACCCCTCACTTCACATAAGGTGAAGTGGGGTAAAATTGTGCGTATTATACCCGAGATTTTACGGTATTTATGCTAATGACTTCTCAGTGAAGTTTTATATGCTAATTAACAAAGCTCTCTGCTGAGAGACTTTCATTTTTTCAGAATTAAAAGTATCAGTAGCTGCTATGCATCTGTTGATCTTTTGGTTACTCTGACATTTGCAAATTTAAAGCGGAACTACCACTGCTAAAAAACTTGCTCTCCAATAATTCCCCATCTGGTGACTAGCTGCTCAGTAGCGCTAGTCGTCAGAATTATTACCGCGTTAAGGAGAATTATCCATTGTTCCCGGGCTGACAGGCAGGACGGAGAGCAGACATCTTTCCATAGTGACGTCTGCACGCCTGTGCTGTCAGTCCCAGCCGGCTCTAGGAGGCATTGCTAAGGGCTATTTGGCTCCAAAAGGGACTGACAACGCAGACAGGCAGACTTCACTGTGGAAAGATGTCTACACTCCGTCCTGCCTGTCAGCCCGGGAACAATGGATAACTCTCCTTAACGCGGTAATAATTCTGGCAACTAGCGCTACTGAGCAGCTAGTTGCCAGATGGAGAATTATTGGAGCGCAAGTTTTTTAGCGGTGGTAGTTCCACTTTGAATTCAAGGAGGTGACATGCTTGCTTTAAATGGAGCTTTTAACCCCGTGAATGCTACAGAAGTCTCCAATGCACCAATTCACAAATATGTTGGAGATCATTCTAGCATTAGAGGGATTAAAAGCCAGTTTAAGAGGGATTACCCCAAATAAAGTCCCCCCACAATAATTAGCCATCTAGCGATAAGCTTACAGATAGTACTATTATCCAGCCTAATTATTGCATTAGTCAGAAATCCTACTTCTGCTGAGACTGACAGCCAGGCAACAGCGCTTTAGAGGCATCTGTCTGCCTGTGCCGTCAGTCCCTTATGGTACCTTTAGGTACCATGCAACGCCCCCTAGAGGAGAATGGGACTGACGGCGCAGGCGCGCAGATGTCTGTAAGCAAAGATGTCTGCGTTGTTGCCTGTCTCGGCAGAAGTAGGATTTCTGACTAATGCGGTAATTAGGCTGGATAATAGTACTATTGGTAAACTAATGATGGCTAATTATTTGGGGGGGACTTTATTTGGGGTGATAATTCCCCTTTAAATAAAGTTAGGCATTTGTATTTGTCCCCCTGTGATGCAGCTGGTGTGCTCCAGTATTGCTTACCTTTTACATTCTGCCTAAGGCCCTCATTGTCATTTGACCTTTGTGGGAAAGTCCCAGACATTGTTTCCCTTCTCAAGCACAGATAAGTTAATGGTCCCTGAGGATCAGTTTAAGAACCAAGTCTGAACTTAACTATTATGGTTCCAGTGGGGTTTGCAACACGTTGCTTACCCATAATGCATTTAATAAGTGTTTCCCTTATTGAACGCAGATAAGGGAATCAAAATCACTGAGCTCTGATCAACAGGTCAAGCATGAACCGTCCGAGTACCCTGCTCTGCAATGTAGAAGCTTCTAGCGTTCAAAGGGTTTGACGTTATGCTCCTTGAAGGGGGGTGGAGGATTAAACTTGTGTTTAACTGACCTGTGCACAAGGAAGGAAAATAATGTATAGATTTCCCCAAGAGGAATCCATTGACTATGTGGAACAATGGGGACTCTATGGGAAAATGTTAAGCAATCACTAGGCTTATCTGTTTGGTGAGGAAGGAACCAAACAAGCAGATTTAAGTCTACACAGCAGCACCATAGGGAACATGTTAACCCATAAAGACCAGAGGTGTTTGAGGCTTTTTTTTTTTTTTTTTTTTTTGGTATTTGTTGCTGAATTAAAGGGATAGTAATGCCCCATAAAAAATGCTTATAGTTTTGTAGAGGTTAAAAAAATAAGTGATATGTCACAAATCCTTTCTCTCAAACCGCTATGGTTTGAGAGATATCCTCCGCTAAAGTTCCCCTTCTCCTGATGTCAGCTGTAAAGCTGACAGAAGGAGATCCGTGACGGCCAACACGAGGAGGCTCTTCAGCAGAGCTGCAATAGCGCAATTTAAAAAGAAATACTTCTTTGGAACAGTGTAAAAAGTATGCTTGCAAATCAGGCACACTTTGTAGACCGTTCCAAAGAAGTATTTCTTTTTAAATGGATCTATTGCGGCTCTGCTGAAGAGCTGCTTGTTGGTCCCAGACCAGGAACTCCTGCTGTAAACTTACAGATGATGTCAGGAGAATGGGAGGGAGAGGGAAATTTAATGGAGGATATCTCTCAAACCATAACGGTTTTAGAGATAGGATTTGTGGCATATTGTTTAATTTTTTAAATCTCTACAAAACTCTAAGCATTTTTATAGGACATTACTGTTCCTTCAAACAAGGATGCTTGCACTGTTAGAGAATGTTTAATGCAAAAGTTATTACAGTGCAAACGCACATTTATTTTGTAGAGTATGAGTTAAATATTTTATTTAACCCTTTGAGTGCCAGAGGGGCAGGCAATGCATTGCAAAGCAATGCATTGCCTACCCCTCTGGCACTCAAAGGGTTAAGTACCTCAAAGAAATAGCAAGTTTGCACTGCAATATGTTTGAATAAATAATCTCCCTGCAGTTTTGGAATTATTGGTATAATCAGTAAAAAAAAACCCAAAAAACATAATATATACACAGGTCACTTTCCTTTTAACCCCTTATGGACCAGTGGGGTGCAGAACACATTTCAAAGCCATAAGGAGTTAAGGGGAGCTATAGACTAGTTATAACTATCTCTTAATTTTGCAGATTAAAGTTTAGATTATATTTCAATTGAAAACTGTTATGTTTGGTTTTATGGAACAAATACCTTTGTAGCTAAAGCCTTGATAAAGTTATCAGCTGCACAGCGAACAAAATTTTAACCCCTTAATGATTGGTGACATGCCAGGACTGTCACCATTTTTTTTTCCCCTGAAGAACCGGTGACGGTTACATACTTTTAACTTACAAAACAGGGTCTGAAATTGACCAATCCAAGACCGGAGCTGTTTCTCTCCGACCCCTGTTCAGCAAGCCTGCACACATAATCTATCCGGTGCACCAACAACTATCAAAGCTGTCCATAAAGGAGGGTAACTTCCCCAGACCGCTGGTCGTTAAGGGGGTTAACTTGACCTATTTTTTTTTTTAAATTGTAATGCATAGGTACTATTTATTTGCTGAGTTAACCAGATTGAAAAAAAAATTAAGCAGAAAATGTTGCATATGAAAACGTTTGGGCACCCTTCCAGTTGATCCACTCATGTCATTTTTTTGTAAGGTCTCAGAATGCTGTTGGTTAGCCCTTAATCCAAGTTATATGACAATAATTTCAGAGCTTAAAACGATAGTAATGTTTCACAAAAAAAGCAGCTCCAATTATTCTTCATAGTATTTGAGCCATGGAGAGTTAGTTCAACACTGTCAGAGTTGTACTTCAAGAGTAATTGGATGAAAAATGAATCCCCCTCCCCGTTCTGCCCCTTTTACCTGGTGTAAGCTACCTCCCCTCAGATGTGTAATCTGGTCTCTTGACCGGACAGGTCGCAGCAAGGGACAGTCTTCTTACTGTGAGTATAAGGAAAACCCTGCCCCCTTGACAGGTTTTTCCTTATGCTCACTGAAGATTGTCCCTTGCTGCAATCCATCCAGACAGTCTTGCTGCTCTGAGGTGAGCAGTGTTACATCTGTAAAAGGGGAGGGAGGGGGATATTTTATCATTCAATTACACTTGAACTACATCTGGGACAGTATTGAAATAACGCTATCCACGGCCCAAATACTATGAAGATTAATTGGAACTGCATTTTTTGTGAAACATTACTATCCCTTTCATACATTCCCTGAATCTTTGAACCTCCCAGGGTGTTGTGCTTACAGTCAACAACCATGAGCTCCACTGAGCAGCTGACTGAGGATCAGAAAATAAAGATAGCTATCTCTTACAAAGAAAAGGGGAAGGTTATAAAAAGATATCGACATGCTTCCTGCTTGCAATGTCTGAAAAGTCATTATGAAATGGAAGAGAAACTGTTGAATTCAAGACAAGATCTAGAAGACCAAAAAAAAAAAATAATGCAAAACCCCATATCACTGCAAAGCACCTGCAGGAAGGTTTAGCTGGCACAGGAGTAGTGGCGCACCAATCCATTGTGCAGCATTGCTTGCATGAACATTAAATGCATGGAAAAGTCAGAAGAAAAACTTACATGCAATCTGAACACAAAAATAAACATGTGACATATGCAACACAACACTTGTAACACTTTGGAACAGAGTGCTGTGATCTGATAAATTTAAAATGTAAATCTTTGGCTACCATTGCTAAAGGTTCTTTTGGAGAAAAGAGGAGAAACATTTGAACAAAAGAACACCTTGACAACTGTTAAGAATAGGGGTAGATCATTCGGCTTTTGGGGTTGTATGGCAGCCAGTGGCACAGGAAGTATTGTGAGGGCAGAGGGAAGAATGGATTCAACTAACTATCAACCAATCCAGGAAGTTAATGTCCTACAGTAAGGGAAGAAACCAAAGCTGAAAAGAGTTTGGGTATTACAACAAGACAACAGAGATGGACTAAAGCTCCATAGGGCCCTAGGCAAGGTCCCAATTTGGGGCCCCACATATCTTGAGTGCAGCTGACACAGCGGGCTGCTAGCAGGTACTGGCATTGTGGCTCTAATTTAAGTGAGAGCAACTGAGTGACAACAAAATGATCATCTAACACAATATGTTAGCGGCAACACCAGCAGGCCCTTTGTCTGTGACCCATCACTTTCAGCCGGGGCCACTGATATTGCCATGGGCCCTAGGCAGTTGCCTAGGTTGCTATAATGGATGATCCGGCCCTGCAAGACAATTATCCAAACATACCTCAAAATCAACCAAGAACTACTTCAAAGTACTCTTAAAGGGATTGTAAAAAAAAAAAGTATCTTCTAAATGGTAGCTGCAATAAAAAAAAGCATTTAATGCGCTTAATCCTTTCTCTCAAATCGTTATGGTTTGAGAGATGTAATAAAATAAAGACCTCCGCTCCCTCCCCCTTCTCATGCGTCCGCTGTACAGCGGACGTCATGAGATCCTGCTTCCGGGACAGGAAGGCAGCTGTTCAGGAGCGCTGTCATCTATATATCTAAGCATAATTACTTAATCGGAATGGTCTACAATGTGTGCTTGCAAGCTAGGCACACGTTGTAGACCATACCGATGAAGTAATTATACCTAGATATCTAGATGACAGCGCTCCTGAAGAGCCGCCTACAGTCAGGCGACCGGATTCTGTCTCTGACAGCTTTACAGCTCCTCAGGCAGAAAGGGGAGGGAAAGGAGGACTTTATTTTCTTATATCTCTCAAACCATAACGGTTTGAGAGAAAGGATTAAGCGCATTATGTGTTTTTTTTATTGCAGCTACCATTTAGAAGATACTTTTTTTGGGGGGGACTTTACTATCCCTTTAAGGTTTTAGAATGGCCTTCACAATCCCCAGATTTAAATAATATTGAAAATCTGTGTGTGGATCTCAGACATACAGTGCATGTAAGATGACATGAATACCATTTCCCAGATCTGATAACTGGTTGCCATTCATTTGGAGCCGGTTAGATACAAAGTGTGAGTATCTTACATTTGTTTGATAAGTTGTTTTGGATACAAGTTAACAACCAACAGTACAGCTCTCCTAGTTTTTTTCTTTTGTTTCTACAAATATTTCTGAACTAGAAGCATTCTGCCAGGAAGAGTGGGAAAACATTCCTAAAGCAAGAGCAGGAAGACTGTTATCTGACTACAAGAAACGTTTGGAGGTTGTGATTCCTGCAAAGGGGGTGTTAGCAAGTACCTACTGATTGGGTACCCAAACTTTGCACAAGCCACATTTTCTATTTACTGCGTTGAATCTTCTAAATTCAGCAAACAGTAACTGTGAATTAAAATTTGCAGGAATATGTCCATTTTAAGTTTGTTTGCTGCAGAGGTTGTGTTAACATCATTTCACTTAGAAAATCAATACAATATTTAATTTGGTTAAGGGTGCCCAAACTTTTGCATACAACTGTATGTATAAAAGAGGAAGCCTCATTACATGATTTATGTTTCCTCAGGAGACACACACATAGAGGAGAATGGCTTATTACATAATTTATGACTCCTCAGGAGACACACACACCCAGGGGCGGCAGTAAAGAGGAGATATAGAAATCTTCTCCATACTGCCAGTGCTGGAGATATAAGGGGCGTGATTTTGACAGGAGTGGGCAAGGGCCTAAGTCCCCTGGCCATTCCTGTCGAAAACTCTGCAAGGAGTTTGCCTGCCCTAAACTTCCTCCTCAACCAAAAAAAAAACAAAAACAAAATCTGATCTGCATAGATGTGCTAGACGGTTAATCTGCGACATGCTTGTATTGTAGGTATATTCCAAAGAAAACCACAGGATAGGTGTTTGCACTATGAACAATAAAATAGCTGCTCCTATCCCTTTAAGTTTGAGATCAAACCTACAAAAATTGTAAAAAAGAAAAAACTCGGGAGAGCGCTAATGATAATATAAGATTAACATGAATAAAATATCACTTACTCACTACCATAAATGTTACAAATAGTCATATCTACTGGCCGATAGGAAGCTAAAAGCCTAGATATAATGTAACTCTAAAAAAAGAAAAAACAATATGGAAGTATCAGGACCAAAATTATGCAAAACACCCATATAGAAAAAAATATATAAATGTCTGTAATTTATTACATATAATAAACAATCATAAAATCATGTAATGTATACACTTGCTATAAAAATACAATAAAACCCTATATCAATCGTGGGTTAACACTGTCCCATATATCCAAAGGCATCCAATGAAAACTGTTAGTTGAAAGAGCTTGAGTGTCAAAATGTGTTTCTCAAAGTAACAGCAACAAAGTATCTGTCCTATACAAAAGACGTTCCTCCACTTATGCGTGTTTACACAACTGGCAGTGGGGGAACTCAGCTGCCGTCACACTATGGGGCTATTTATCAGAATGTCCATATGTTATGACCTTCCCGTTAACCTGGTTAAGGTCTATAGTAAGCTGTTTGCCCTCTATGTGTAGCCCGGTTCTTACCCACTCCGATGGAACAACCATCTGCTGGCTACTTTGCTTTTTCTTTGTCCAGCAGAATCCCAGTGTTGTAGCACAGTATGGTGGAGGGGTGTCTTGGTGTCATCTTCACGGACAGCAGGAAAGGATTTGACCAGATATCCAAACAATTTTATATAATAATGTTTCTCTATCCTTTATTGGAACTCCTTTGGTTGGGTCAAGTGTAGTCCAACAATACTGATCACATTCTGACGCGTTTCGTACTGCTGTACTTTCTCAAAGAGTTTATGTGAAGTGACAACATATCGTGTGTGTTACTTTTAAAGGAATAGTAATACTTAAAATGTAAAAAAAAATATGTTGTAGGGTTTATCCCCCTAAGTAAAACAAGAGTACTCCCACTGCTGAAAGGGGTTTCATTCAAAAGTTATTAATTTTCAAAGTTGAATTTTTTTAGGTGCAATATCACAGTGGCCTGAAATTGTACAATGGCGCTGTTGCTACACCATCCTATGGAGATTTATGGTCCCGGGACCAGAGCTGTCCATATGATCGTGTAGCAACCGATCCACTGTACAATTTCAGGCCACTGTGATATTGCACCTAAAAAATTCAACTTTGAAAATTAATAACTTTTGAATGAAACACCTTTCAGCAGTGGGAGTACTCTTGTTTTACTCAGGGGGATAAACCCTACAACATATTTTTTTTTACATTTTAAGTATTACTATCCCTTTAAACCTTCAATAATCACCATTGACCTGTAAACTGCTAATTGTAATTTCCTCCTGCTGTGGAGGGGCCCTGCAACAGTGGTAACACGTGCAATACCAAGAGCCGAACAAAAAATAGGTTAACCCCTTCATGCAACACGATGCAACACCCCAGGAGCCTTACCCCTCCACATAACTGGAGTATTATTGTTCGCTCCCACACATATCCCCCCATACCTTGCCTTGTGTGAGAGCAAGCAGAAAACAAATGTAAACTTTAACCATATGGATGCCAGTGTTATATCTCTAAACCTTCCATGTATATATAGAACGTCACATATCACTAATGTTATTTCTACTTCATTATACTACATACTAGTTGAAGAGCCCGAGTACACGGGCCACAGTGCCGCCGAGCACCGGTGCAGTCATGCACAGTAGAGACTGCCCGCTCTGCGGCTGATAACGGAGCGGTGCGCTCTGAATTCAGACTGTAGCCCTCTCTGCACACCTACGGTCTGAATTCGGAGCCCCGCTCTGTTATCAGTAACAGCTCAGCAGTCTGTACTGCGCATGACTGCAGCGCGTGCAGGCATCTCTACTCCGTATGATGGCTTCTGACAAACACACACTTGGCGAATTATTATATAGGATTATGTATCCAATCAATATAGTCCTTGAGTCCAAAAACAATTGTAAAATATAAAATAAAACTAATCATGTCAAAAAAAATAAAAAAAATAAATAAAAATAAAATAAATCTAATTGAATTCTAGATATAATAACTATGAATACATGAAAAAAATTAAAATTAAAAAGTTACGTATAAACCTAAAAATAAATAAATAAATAATGAAAATAAAAATAAAATAAAAATAATGACAAATAAATAAATATAAAAAATATATACTTCCACATTGTTTTTTTGTTTTTTTTTGGTTTTTTTCTGTTTTTTTGGTTTTTTTTTTAGTTACATTACATCTAGGCTTTTAGGCTTCCCATCGGCTAGTAGATATGACTATATGTAACATTTATTGTAATGAGCAGTTAATATTTTAGTCATTTTAATCTTATATTATCATTATCTCTCTCCCGAGTTTTTTCTTTTGTAGGTATATTCACCAGATTAATAAACCTTAACCATCTGAGTGCCAGAGATGTCCAACACCTTGAAATGCAAGGTGCTGGATGCCTCTCTGGCACTCCAAGGGTTAAGCATAGATGAATCTGAGTGTTAGTGTGTGAAAGAATTTAAGTTATCATGGAATTTGAAGCTAGAACCCCCCCCATCTCCAATTCTTAAGTCCCTCTCTTAAAAATGTCCATATTTGTGCATTTCATTTAGACTAATGAAGTGATATAACACCATAAAAATGAATGAAAATGTAGTTTACAAAGGAAGAAAATGAGTCTATGAGTCATGTATGGGGTTGTGAGAGTATATCTGTGTGTAGGCCTTGTAGTGCTTATTCATGAACCTAAAGAGGTACAGTTCTGAAGCAAACCAACTGGACCCTAAGGACAGAAAATTTCACATTAATTTAAATAGGCCATTTAATCCCTTTAAAGGGATAGTAATGTTTCATAATAAAAGCAGCTCTAATTAATCATCATATTATTTGGACTTTGGAAAGTGTTATTTCAATTCTGTCAGAGTTGTAGTTCAAGAGTAATTCAATGACAAACTGTCCCCCTCCCACTCCTTTTACTGATGTAACACTGCTCAGCCAGAGCAGAAGGGAGGTGCCCAGGTAGATTGCAGAGAAGGACAATCTTCAATTAAGATAAGGGAAAAACCTGAAAAACTTGTCAAGGGGGGCAGGGCTTTCATTGTTCTCATAGGAAGAAGATTGTCCCCTGCTGTTATCTGTCTGGTCTATGGACTGCAATCCAAATCTGAGAAGAGATGGCTTATACTAGGTAAAAGGGGCGGGAGGGGAAACTTTGCTTGTGAATATCTCTCAAACCATAAAGATTTGAGAGATAAGACTTATATCATTCTTCATGTTTTTTTAATGCCTACAAAATAAAATAAAGATAAAATGAAGTATTACCATCCATGTAATGCTAGAGAGGTCTTTGCAATGCACAGGAGATCTTTCTAGCATTCAAGGGGGAGATTCACTAAGTGATGATAAAGAGGTGATAAAGTGGAGATGACTTCTCCAGTTTATCACTTCTCCAATTCCTATGTTATTCTGTGGAGCCTATGGCCTAAAACGTCTTCAACTTTGGAGATCTTAGTGAATAGGCTCTATAGAATAACATAGGAACTGGAGAAGTGACAGCATTGGAGAAGTCATCTCCACTTCATCACCTCCTTATCACCGCTTATTGAATCTCCCTCAAGGGCTTAAAAGCTCTTTTTAAAACAATGGAAAGTGTCTATGGAGAATTCTGCAAAATTTCACCGAACAGCTGTTCTTCAGCAGGAAGTTAACAGAAACAAGTTAACAGAAAAGTCTTGTGGTTACTTAAAATAAATCACCTGAGCATGCAGAAAAAAGGAGAATAACTTGAAAAGCATACATTAAAATATCTTTTTTTACTTTACCAATTTACTCAATACTGCAAAGAGATTGCAGCCTTGTCACGGAAGCCTCTGAGCCCTGGACTCTTGGAGAGGCCCGAGAGCCAGCTTCCTCCCTACAGACTATGTGCCCCATTAATGAGGAAGCTCCTATCTCAGCTTCCCAGTCCCCACTTGTGTCTGTCACCCTATGCTTATAGGGGGGGAACAGGGTGACTGGGACACCCAGTCTGGTCGGCCCAGTCCAGACCTCTACAAACTAACCAGCCATGAGGGCTTTGGGTGCCTTATCGGGACAAACCTAGAAACTCTGTGGAACTGACGAGCAGATAGGAACTTTGTTACTGCCCGTGTGTGCCCCTTGGTTCTGGTCACCAAGAAAAGACTATTGTCACTGCCCCCTGTCCTGATGTCTATTCCTCACGTTGAGGATGTGTCCCCTATCCCGGCAACCCTTACCCAGCCTGCTGGTGGCATTAGGATGACAGAATGCCACCGCTACCTCCACCTGACCGGAGGACAGCAAGATTCCCCTGGAGCTCTTGGGCGAATCGCCAATCTGTCATGATCCGCTAAAACTTAAACCAACAGTTGATCCTCCATAAAGCCTCTGGTCAAAGCACTGTCACAGGAATGGGTCTGCGTGGAACTCATTGTTTTTCATTTACCTGAAAGTGCATATCACTACCCCTGTATGGCCATTGTATTTACCCAAGACTATCCCTGATTCTCTATCCCTCTCGTTGGGGGTTGAGTGTCTCCTTTCCCTGATTGTCCTGGGAAGGACAGGGTATTGTGTTTGGTTTTCAGATTATGCTCTATTGTAAGTTGTAATACCATCACACTGGGTATTGTGGATGTTAATTAGATTATGCTGTATTGTACGTTGTGATTTCATTGTGTTTTTATCTGATTTTGTATGGTATATATACCCGTGTTGTGGTTCAATAAATTAGTTCCTTTTTTACTCCAGCGTCAATGTTGTCTGGTGATTGGGGTAAATTGCTGTATCAAGAGTGCTTTCACCCTACACAGAGTCTTGTTTAGTGACTGGGGGAATGGAGCTATGATCATACTTATCTGACTAGTGGAGTTCCTTCCTGAGTGTTGTCTCGGGCTAAGGAATCACAATTTGGCTCAGCTACTACTCATGGGTATCCATCACAAGCCTCTTATAGGACATTAACATACCTGGGAACTTTTCCTTCTGGACACCCCGGGGAGGGAGTCCTGTGGTGCCACTGAGGGAGATAAATGATGCTCTGTGTGTCAAAAGGGGCATGACTTAATCGCGAGTGGGGGCAGGGCTTCATTAACGTTGAAAAATAGGCAGAATAGGCTAGGAAAGGAGGAGAAGTGTGAGGGAAATGGGAGAAACACACTGGGAAGGAGTAGAAGTAGGCAGGGTTTTATTAAAAACTCCCCATATCCAGAGAATCAGCCTCTGCCCAGGAGACCCGGTAATCAGCAGCAAAAAACAGAGTCTACGGGGCAAATCTGGAGAGTTCCCAGTTATGGACATTATTTTTAAAAACCTGGAAGCTTTCATGGTTTGACCCTGAGACACATAGGGGGTTATGCCCTAAGGTGTGATAAAGTGTTGATAAAACGGAAACGACTTCTCCAGTAATATCACCTCTCCAGTTCCTATGTTATTCTCATAACTGGGAACTTTTCATTTTGATCTCCCTGGAGAGGGACTCCTTCGATGCCGATGTGAGAGATTTGTGATGGAATTTGCCTCAAAAAGGGAATGCGGCTTAAACATGAGTGGGGGCAGGGCTTCACGGAATATGCTAGGGAAGGAGAAGAAATGTGCAAGAAAGAGGAGAAATGGAAGAAACAGATGGAGAAGGAGCAGATGTGGGTAGAGTTTCAGAAGAGAGAATCAGTCTCTGCCCCAGAGACCCGGTAATACAGGGCCAAATCCAGATTCTCAAAACCGGAGAGTTCCCAGCTATGGTTATTCTATGGAGCCTATGCACTAGGATCTCCAAAGTAGGAGAAATCTTAGTGCGTTGGCTCCACAGAATAACATAGATAATTGGAGAAGTCCTCTCCACTTTGTCATCTCTTTATCACACCTTAGTGCATTACCCCATGGTTTTGACTCAAATCTCAGGGTGAAGGGCAAAATACTCAGGGTGAAAAAATACACTGTTCCCTGCTATATAATATGCACCAATTAACAGCTTTTAGAGAGTCTAAATTGGTCCCAATTCTACCAGAAGGGCAGAGGAAAGAGCTTGTGTGTTCAAGATCTAGAAGGTGTAGCATGTTAAAGGGTCCCTTGTTAATATACCTGGGAACTTGCCGGGTTTCACCCGGAGACTCCGGATACTGGGCAGTGTCTCCAGGTCTCCGGGTGAAGCCTGCAGTTCTCCAGGACATTAAGAAGGAAAAACAAACAAAAACACTGCAAGCTGGGCTGCCCATTGCACAAAGTGGGCATATAGAGGAGGCAGCGTGTGCATATCAGTCATCACCATGCACATGATGCTGCGTTGCTGTGGACTGTCATGTTGACAAGGTGATGGCTGAGGAATGGGAGCAGTAGGAGGAGCTGTGGAGACAGAATGCTTGTAAGACGTGTGATGCTTCATGTTTGTCATAAATACAGTACTGATCTAATCCTCAATCGGTGCACAGACTAGCAAACTCAGGGAGGTACTAATACTTCCAATCTGTTAATCTATAAAGGGGATGTATCACCTCTAAAGAATTTAGCCTAAATAGTTAGGTATCGATCTCTGCCAATGAGAGCGCTCCAACTTACAGACAGAAGCCTCCGTCACTGGAGGAGGCTGGATAGCGGAAGGAGAGCAGAGGAAGAGGGATGGACTGAGGTTGTAGAGAAGGTAACTGCAGTCTATGTGGAAGTAGGTGCAGGACAGACTTCATAACTTCAATTTAGACCAAATAAAGCTTAAAAAAAAACCAAAAACATTTAGACACTTTTAATGATATTCGCTATATAACCTAACTATTTAGGCAAAGTAGAGGTGATACATCCCCTTTAAAGAAATCTGCATTCTCTTAAAGTAGCTTTATTATGTGATGGTCTTGGAGCATTGAACTGTTAACCCCTTGAGTTCCAGAATAGTGTGCAAAACACTGCTCTAATGCTTTGCATAGCCTTCTGGCACTTAAAGGGATAGTAATGTTTCACAATAAAAGCAGCACCTATTAATCTTCGTAGTATTTTGGCCATGGAGAGTGTTATTTCAATACTGTCAGAGATGTAGTTCAAGAGTAATTGAATGATAAAGTATCCCCCTCCCACCCCTTTTACCTAGTGTAAGCCCCCTCCCCTCAGATGTGTAATTTGGTCTTGAGACCAGATAGATCACAGCAAGAGACAATCTTCTTACTGTGAAAACAATGAAAATCCTGCCCCCCCATGACAAGTTTTTCAGGTTTTTCCCTCATGCTAATTGAAGATTGTCCCTCTCTGCAATCCACCTGAACACCACCTTGCTGCCCTGAGGTGAGCGGTGTTACATCAGTAAAAGGGGAAGGAGGGGGATACTTTATCATTCAATTACTCTTGAACTAAAACTCTGACAGTATTGAAATAACAGTTTCCATGGCCCAAATACTATGAAGATTAATTGGAGCAGCTTTTATAGTGAAACATTACTATCCCTTTAATGGGTCACAACAAGACTCCTGTAATATCAATCCCAGGGCATCACCCAACAGCATTCAAAGGGTTTAACCCTTTGAGTGCAAGAGAGGTATCCAACGTGTTCTCTCTGGCACTCAAAGGGTTAAAGCTATGTCTAAATAAAGGGGAATTTACATAGTTTTCATTTTAACCGTTTGGGGAGGCTGGGTTGCTAAAGCACTGCATTTATAGAGACTTTTTCATAAACTAGCTCAGGGGCATCCACGTTTCTTCAGTGGTGGGTCACATGATCAGAAAGCTATAAATGTGAGGGACACATTTTTTTTTTATTCTGTCACCATTAAACATATGGATTTATTTATTGATCAGTCTAGATGGGCCAAATGGTTATCTGCTGTCAGATTCTGAGTTTCTATGTAAGTCATTGACAATACTTGTATTTAACAGACAACTATTCTTGACCTGTATGGTACTGGCAGGTAGGGGTTATTGGCCTACTAGTTAATTTGTGCTAGTTAATAAAGTAAAAAAAAATATATATATATATTTTTTTTATCTCCGGAGGACTGCACCCCAGGGTCAGGCTGGCCTCACGGGCTGCACTTTGGACACTCATGAACTAGGTGATACTTGTGGCCGCTGACCATATCTCTCTTTAGGAGGAACAGTCCCTCTTTTTGATCCAAATTCCTCTGTCTCTCTCTTTCTCAATTAGGGGGAATATTCACTAAGTGGTGATAAAGAGGTGATAAAGTGGTGATGACTTCTCCAGTTTATCATTTCTCCAATTCCAGTTTTATTCTATGGAGCCTATGCACTACGATTTCATCAACTTTGGAGATCTTAGTGAATAGGCTGTATAGAATAACATAGGAACTAGAGACTTGATAGACTGGAGACGTCATCTCCAATTTACCACCTCTTTATCGCCGCTTAATGTGGTATGTATATAAGTGTATCACATTGTTCCACAGCAATAAACTCACATTAATGTTGGTTTAAAGTGGAACTGTCACCTACACTATATACCCTCCCCCAACAGTTTTAAATACATTTTACATAAGGGCAAAAAAAACTTGCATGTTTAAATATAAAATGTACCCCCGTGTATCAGAGAATCCAGGAAGGAGATGGCGGATATCTTGCTGACGTATTAAATGGTTGGCAGTGCTCTCCCCACTAATTTTGCCATATACGCCTGTACCTTTTCTCGGGGCAGGCGTTCCATGCACACTTGGCTGCTAAAATCTATATAGGGAAAGCGTATTCTATGAATGCGTGCTTATATACATGTAAGTCACGATGAGCAAGGAAGTTGGAAGGCAGGGATTCTGCCTTACATCAGATGGCCAGCCTTGCAATGATATGCCTGCAGTACAGCTTGTACCACAGGCACCTGCAAGAAGGTACCCATTCTAAACAATATATCTTCAAAATTACACAGATTAAAAAAAAAAATTAAACAAAAAAAAAGGTGTTTAGAAATTAAAAAATATGCATATGCAAATTATCCTTGGGATTAGTCACCCCAAGTGTAATAGGAGAATCCAGCACTGGACCCCTTGCCCACAATGCTTAGAGAGATCAGCTGCACCGTACTGAGGAAGCCCAACAAGGCCGAAATGTGAATCTGGAGACTGGCTGCTTCTCTTGTTCAGAGAGGAATTGCCTGGCATTTTGTGGCTGAACTGCTGTTATGGCAGGACCATTATGATATGTTTTAGGATACAAAAAGGCCCTAGTGGAGTGGGCTAAAAGAGACTGCACCCTGGGTACCAGTCCTACAGACCCTGCAAATTTGTATTGCAGACTCATTCCTAGCTGAGCGTCTCTGACTGTCGATATACATATGCAAACTATTCTTGTGATTAGTCATCCTAAAGGTTATAGGGGAATCCAGCATTGGACCCCTTGCTCACAGTACTTAGAGAGATCAGCTGCACCTCACTGATGAGGCCCAATAAGGCTGAAACGTACATCTGCAGATTGGCTGCTTCTCTTGTTCAGAGAGGAACTGCCTGGCATTTCGTGGCTGGACTGCTGGTATGGCAGGACCAGTATGATATGCTTTGAGATATTTCCTCTCTGTGAAAGGCACTAGTGGGTAGGGCCTGTATTGCAGGCTTGTTCCTAGTTGAGCATGTCTGACTCCCTAACACGTTTTTATAAATTAGCCTGTGTACATAAAATAACGTTGCTTTTACTGTAAATCATTTATTCAGTTACACAAAATGATGGGAATAGATCACGAATTAACCTAAAATTTCTAAGAAATGCCCCACCCACCAGTCATGCCACATGGAACACTGCCTGCCCTAAACACAATCATCCCTCTTTGGCCATTTGTCAGGTATGCACTGACAGTGGTGTAAATTGAACAGATTACAATTAGCAGTGGACAGATTACAATTAACACTGGATATTCTATATTTCCTCGCTTATACAGTGAATTGCCTGACATTTCAGTACTGGATTATCTATAAGCATAGAACAAAGCTCTTGCACCACAGGTCCACTATTGTTATATGCAAGAATCAGCAGTTCAACTTAAAATGAAACTATGGAGGGAATTACATTTGTAACACTTTTTTGTCAATAAACTATGTATGATTTTAAGATGAACTGCCAATTCTTCCATATAAAAATAGTGAACCAGTGGGGCTAGCGTTTTTTTTTTTTGGACATTGTTGGGGACAGGAGAGAGTCTTCAGTTTGCACATAGTCCCTTCACACAGCCTATAGCATACCACGGACTTGCCACTAAGGGGTTACAGAAGTTTTACACCGGTCTTGTCATGAATGTATGGAGCGGCTGAAATTTCCATTTCTACTTGACCAGGCTGTTATAAATATGTAAATTGTTTTTCTTCTGTGGCAAATTTGAGTGAAAAACGTAACTGAACAACACCCGACGTGGCACCATCCCCAAGGATACTTTATATTTTATTTGATCTGATAGAGGGCTTGTCACATAACATTTTTCTACAATTTCTTTTTATGACATTTTTATTTTCACTTTAGTAGGATACACCTCCGGCAAACAAAGCGTTAACATTGCAATAATTTCTTATGTCAGGGTAGCACTTACAAGCGCTATATTGGTATCTCAATGTGTTGGTTGTCTATGGGATAAAAAAAGTTGAACTGTCACTGAAACAAACAGATGATTTGGAAAGATATTCTTAAAGGGATAGTAATACTTCGTTTTATCTTTATTTTATTTTGTAGGCATTAAAAAAACATGAAGAATGATATAAGTCTTATTTCTCAAACCTTTATGGTTTGAGAGATATTCACAAGCAAAATTTCCCCCTCCCGCCCCTTTTACCTAGTATAAGCCATCTCTTCTCAGATGTGGAATGCAGTCCATAGACCAGACAGATAACAGCAGGGGACAATCTTCTTTATATGAAAACAAAGAAAGCCCTGCCCCCCTTGACAAGCTTTTCAGGTTTTTCCCTTATCTTAACTGAAGATTGTCCCTCTCTGCAGTCTACCTGGGCACCTCCCTTCTGCTCTGGCTGAGCAGTGTTACATCAGTAAAAGGGGCGGGAGGGGAACACTTTGTAATTGAATTACTCTTGAACTACAACTCTGACAGAATTGAAGTAACAGTCTCCAAAGTCCAAATACTATGATGATTAATCAGAGCTGCTTTTAATATGAGACATTACTATCCCTTTAAGGGGATTACATGGCCTATTTAAATCAATCTGAAATTTTCTGTTCTTAGGGTCTTATTTTGAAACATTACTATCCCTTTAAGTACTTGTTAGCTTTAAAAAAAAATAATAAAATAAAAAAAAAAGCTATTGAGACATTTAACTTTGTTAGTTTATGCAAATTAGGCAGTACTGTCTAATATGCCAGCCAGATATTAACAACTCACATGACCCCATCCCAATCATGCCTCTTTGTCAGCCAGTACTACCTAATTTGTATAAACCAACAAATAAATATAGATAGAAACTATTTTAAATATAAAAACTGCTAACATAAATATAGACAAGGTACAAGGTGTAGGGGAGAAAAAAAGCTAACTTTTAGTCTGAGTTCACTTCAAGTCTATAATGGCAATAATATCATTAAACGGAAGCAATTCTTTAGGGAGATAGTATTTCTATCACGTTGTAAGCCTGTGTCCTTAACTAATTCAGCTAGTTCCCTATCTACCATCTAAAGTAAGAG
The DNA here is from genome assembly GCA_037306005.1 of Rhinophrynus dorsalis. NCBI lineage: Eukaryota > Metazoa > Chordata > Amphibia > Anura > Rhinophrynidae > Rhinophrynus > Rhinophrynus dorsalis. The sequence goes on along the minus strand of CM074727.1, from coordinate 111,614,749 downwards.
ACCAGTTCAGTGGAGTTACAGCACATTACTACTTTGTGGTACAATAAGACTTAACCTTTATTAAGCAAAATTAAAATATACGTATAGTATGTCCTAAATGATTTTGGAATGAAGCTAAAATTTGATACAATCAACCAGACCCTAATTTTGAGTCTACAGTGATATCACTTGGACTCTGGCTGATTAAAATTGGCTCAGGAAGATCTTCTCACTTATAATGCGTAATTAACCTCTTCATGTACATGGAGACTGAGTATCCGTATGGGGTGTGCTTTTAGGTAGACATTCCTAATCTTTCTGTTGCAGACGTGATCCAGTGTCTTCTGGACGGTAGGCTGGAGCAGCATCAGAACTCCCAGGGACAGTGGTAGTGACTAACAAATCTATATCATTATAAGTGGAGATAATAGATTTCACCAATCTTAGTATAAAACGTGTTCCAGTGAACACCGGGCGGTAGGCTGTAGAAGCCTCAGAACTCCCAGGGGCAGTGGTAGTAACTAACAAATCTATATCATTATAAGTGGAGATAATAGATTTCACCAATCTTAGTATAAAACGCGTTCCAGTGAACACCAGGCAGTAGGCTGCAGAAGCCTCAGAATTCTCAGGATCGATCAGCACATAATAGATACTCTGTTGCACTCTAATTAATAGTTACATGATGCAAATGTTCCAACATGATGAGGAACTTGCAAACAGTTATCTCCTTCCTTATCAAGTTCGGACTCAGTAGTCACCAAACTACACCCTATGAAAAACTCTGGTAAACTCAGACGTTAAAGGGATAGTAATGTTTCACAAAAACAGCAGCTCCAATTAATCTTCATAGTATTTGGGCCATGGAGAGTGTTATTTCAGTATTGCCAGAGTTGTGGTTCAAGAGTAATTGAATGATAAAGTATCCCCCTCCTGGCCCTTTTTAGCTAGTGTAAGCCATCTCATCTCAGATGTGGAATCTGGTTGTAAGACCAGACAGATAACAGAAGGGGACAATCTTCTTCCTATGAGAACAATGAAAGCCCTGCATCCCTTGTACAAGTTTTTCAGGTTTTTCCCTTATCTTAATTGAAGATTGTCCCTCTCTGCAATCTACCTGGACACCTCCCTTCTGCTCTGGCTGAACAGTGTTACATCAGTAAAAGGGGCGGGAAGGGGATACTTTATCATTCAATTACTCTTGAACTGCAACTCTTACAGTAGTGAAATAACACTCTCCAAGGTCCAAAGACTATGATGATTAATTAGAGCTGCTTTTATTATGAAACATTACTATCCCTTTAATCTCTCCATGTACAAATCTAGTGTAAATAAATGCTGGATGTGTCTCTGGCAAAAACTATGGCTCATTGCAGGGTGTCCCTCTTCTAAATCCCTCGAGGCCGTTTAACTCAGTGAGCCACGTGTAATAGGCCCTAATTCAATTCCAACTGCAAAACCATGCATAGGATTATGTCACGTAAAAACATTAATATTAGTAAAGGAGAAAATACATCCCAAGCTAAGCCCCAACGTGTTTTGCCACTACCGCGGCTTCTTTAGGGGGTCTATATTCTCCATCATACCACATTCAACTAGTTTTATACTTAATACTGGAGGTGTATGCACATGCGTCACCCATGCATCATCCTCTACGTGGGCGTATTTTTGTTCAGTCAATCAAAAAGCGCTGCTTGTGTAGTTGTGAACAATCTAAATATATCTTACCAATCCACAGGATTTTTAATTAACTTTCTTACCCATCCACTAGATTCTTAATTCAGATCATATTGATCTACATATTAGTCCTTGCGCATCAGAGTATCTATTACGTGCCGATCGATCCTGGGAGTTCTGAGGCTTCTACAGCCTACCGCCCAATGTTTGCTGGAACACTTTTTATAGTAAGATTGGTGAAACCTATTATGTCTTTTTTTTTTTTTTTAATTAATGATCTAGAAGTGGGAATTGAAAGTAGTATCTCAGTCTTTGCTGATGACACTAAGCTATGTAAGGAAATACATATAGAGCTGGATGTTTTTTTTCTCTGCAGAAGGATTTAGATAAACTGAGTGAATGGGCAGAAAAGTGGCAGATGCCATTTAATATAGATAAATGTAAGATTATGCATTTGGGCTGTAGAAACAAGCATGCTACATATACTCTAAATGGGAAACAACTTGGGGAATACTCATAAGAGAAAGATTTAGGAGTACTGATAGATGATAGACTTCACAGCAATGTGCAGAGTCACTCAGCTGCTGCAAAAGCAAATGGGAACTAGCCTGCATAAAAAGAGGTGCAGATGCAAGGGATGCCTCTATATAAATCCTTAGTTAGGCCTCATCAAGGATATGGAGTACAATTTTGGGCACCAGACATTGATGAACTGGAAAAAGTGCAGACACCTGATAAAGGGATTGGAGGATCTGAGTTATAAAGAGAGACTAGCCAAACTGGGTTTGTTTACATTAGAGAAGAGACGTCTAAGGGGTGATATGATTACCATTTACAAATATATTCAAGGTTAAAACAAAGAACTATCCAATGATTTATTTACGCAAAGAGCTGAGCTAAGAACAAGAGATGTCATCCATTAAGACTACAGGAAAGGCAATTTCGACTAATTCCTGCCTTTTTTTTTTTTTACACTAAGGGCGGTAAATCTATGGAATTATTTGCCTCAGGATGTTGTACTTGCAGATAATGTAACTGCTTTTATTGAAAATTATGACAGATGGCTTCCATGCAGATAGGTTGTTGATCCAGGGAACTACAAGACTGCCATTTGGACTCAGGAAGGAATTTTTTACCCACTTGGATCTAAATTGGAAATGGCTTCAGGGTTGTTTTTTTTTTGCCTTCCTCTGGATCAACAGGGGTGTTTTTGGCATGGGCTGGACTTGATGGATGCATGTCTTTTTTCAGCCTCGTCAACTATGTTACTATGTATCTCCACTATAACGGGATAGATTTGTTAATCAATACTACTGTCCCTGGGATTTCTGAGGCTTCTCCAGCCTACCGGCCCAGAGAACAATGGATTGTGTCTACAACAGAACGATTAGGAATGTATACCTAAAAGCATACCCCCATACAGATACTCAGTCACCGAGTACATCAAGATGTTAATTACTCATTTTATGTGAGATCTTCTTGAGCCAATTTTAATCAACCAGAGTCCAACTGATATCACCATCAGCACAAATAGGACCTGGTTGATTGTATGAAATTTTTGTTTCGTCATGAAATTATTTAGTACATATACGTATATTTAAAAAAATAAATGTTAAGTCTTATTGTACCACAAAGTAGTAATGTACTGTAACTCCACTGAACTGGTCTCTTACTTTTGATGGTAGATAGGGAACAAGCTGAATTAGTTAAGGACACAGGCTTACAGCACAATAGAAATACCATCTCCCTAAAGAATCCCTTTCCTTTAATGAGAACATAAATATAGGTTATTTTGTAAGCTCTTTCAAAGCCCTCAATTACTTAAAAAGTGTCAGTTCCATTTAGTCCTGCGAGACTGTATTGGTTTTATAATATGCAATCCTTGTTTACACTTTAAATTTTGAAAAAGTCAGATTTGTAGTATGCTAAAGAAGTAATTACCAATTTTTGCTATACCTTTGTCAGTCATCTGTTCCTACTTCCTGAGGATTTAATATAATTTGTACCTAAAATGTTTCCTCTGTTAAATCCCTTCGTATACATTATTTAATTCAATAAAGCGCAGAACCGTAGACGATAATGGGGATTAACCCATCAAACATAGCCCATACCTCCCAAGTGTCCCTCTTTAGGAGGGAGAGTTCCTCTTTTAGACCCAAATCCCTCTGTCCCTCTTTCCCACCCTGAAGTCCCTCTCTTTAGGAGATCAGACTGTGTGGTGTGTGTGTGTATATAAGTGTATCACATTGCTACACAGCAATAAAATGTCAGTATATGTGTTTATAAATTAGTCTGTGTAAATAAAATACTTTGGTCTTGTTCTAAATCTTTTATTAGGTTTCACAAGTAGGTGTCAATAGGTCATGAAATAGCCTAAAAATTCTTAGTAATGCCATGCCCACCAGACACGCCCCCAGCAACACCCCCCTAAAACACAAGTGTCCCTCTATGGAAATTTGAAATGTTGGTAGGTATGATAGCCTGTTTCAAGTTCAGGCCAAAGCGCAATAGCCTGTTACTTTAAATCCCTGGCTGTCTCCCTTTCTAAGCATTCCCGCGGTAATTACGTCACGTTTAAATGCCCAAGCTCCCGCACTGATTGGCTAAAGCGTTAACAAAAGTGGGAGGAGCTTGCATGGGCCCCCAAGGGCCCATATCGTCCGCCATAGAACATAGGGATACGGTTGTAGCGTTCGGAAAGATTGCCGGGTCAGTCTGGAAAGCTGAGATCTCTTTCCGGTGGGTCCCGGGGGTTCCGATCAGCTGTCAGTGCTGAGTCTCCGCCCTTCTAGCCTCACCGTCCAATTGCAAGCGCCGATGCTGCCAGGTGCGGGTGTTATTGTTTTGGGCTGAAGTTAAAGGCCTCGGAGACAGAAGAGGATCTAGGGACCTTTGGTTAAATCATCAGAGACTTACAACCGGTGCTAGCACCTATAGGAAAGGAGCGCTGGACACCAAGGGGAGAGGGCCACGGCGCCCGGGGACATCCACCGGGAGAGCTGAGCCCGAGACAGCCCAGGGGATCAGGGACACCGGAGTACACCGAGCACCAGCACCCGGCAAGTCACGGCCAAGAAACAGCCTTGTCATCTGCTGACACTGAGTGAGGATTCACAGAGGGATCAGGGACCTCAAGCACCGCCAGCGCCCGAAGCCGCCCCGATGAGGAGAGAGATGAACGGGGTGACCAAGAGCCGGTTTGAGGTGAGCTAGATTGGGAAAGTCTGTCTAACACTAGACTCGAATCATATGAACGTGGGTGATCTTCCTTACACAGCGCTCTTATATACACTGGGGATCTTCCTGACACTGGTTCTTATGTACAGTAAGGGGTGATCTCTGTAACAATGAGCTCTTATATACAGGGGGTGATTGACACTGAGCTCTTATATACATGAGAAGTGATATATGTGCCTGACACTGAGCTGTTATAGATAGGGGAGGCGATTGATGTTCCTGACACTGAGCTCTTATACATGGATTTGTGTGTCTGCGCTGCAAATGTAGGTTGTCTGCTTCTGGGGAAAACACAAACAGGTGGCACTCCTATAGCCGACTGGCCTCTTTCTTCTAATGGTAGTCCCTATACTTAAATGACAAAGCAATTTTGTGTGAGATACTCTCCCACCATGCACACTCTTTGTAGATCTGAACCTTAGTCAGGGTTTTGACTTTAATGTTGCTTTTACCCAAACAGCCATACTGTATTATGGAGAATGTTCTTTGTTCTATCAGGGTGAGTTTATCCACGCTTTCAGTCATCAAAAAAATGCTCAGCAACACTTCACTATATGTGTTTAATCAATCCCTACTTCACTTATAGAACATCAGTGCTCCCTGGAAGGGACATATCATACAGGTAAATGCCCCAGGCAAGCTCACATTCTGGCATCCCTGCAGGTGAAGAGTATTGTGGTATCTATAGAAATCAGCTGTGTTATGGTGATAAATTAGGCTGTTTATAAAAAAAATATACAAATGGGCAATATACTACATTGTGGTGGGTGTTTTTCAATAAGCCATTTAATCAGGGGGGAGTTGGCCCATGAAACCTCTCCCCCTTTTAAATATCCAGTCACTACACAAGCTATACAAAAGCTGACACACATATATTTAAAAAATGACATTGTTCAGGGTTTGTTAACCTATCACATCACTAAAAACCACACATGGGGAGTAGGGTGGAGAAAAATCATGTATGCAACAGTTGATTATTTCATCTCCAGTTCAATACCATATGTAATCCAATACTAGTTGCCTCTGCTACATTGAGCTAAACCCCATAACTGCAACTTTTTAAACTAAACTGCTAATTAGGTATTAAAAGCCATGTATATTTTTTAATTAGTACTGTAAAATACTTAACTCGGTGGCTCTGCTTATGGAACTCCATTGAGTCCAACAGGCACCACTGCTTTTAAATAAAAAATCCAAATGGCCTCACAATCAGGTTACCTATCTTTGAACGTAGGGGAATCTCTTCTGTGTGGTTCATATGCTGGCTTCTGACATCTTTGCTATGTGCCTTTACAATGTTCCTTGATGCACTTGGTAGAATGTTGTTGTGTTTTTTTTTTTTTTTTTTTTTTGGTGTTTGTTACATCAACATAACTTTATTTGTATGACAACAGACTTTACAAAAGAGTTTTGGCCAACAGAAAAAGCTTGAACAAGGCTTCTCTCTACATATTGTATCAACACACATGTTGGAGGTATACCGCATGGGTGTATGTGGCCTGCACATCGCTCTTCATATACAAATAGAAAGAGATTGCAAATGTTGATCAACAGAAAGTTCTCTGATTTGTACATTCAAAAAGTATTTGTGTTTTTTTTTTACTTTACATGCATTTTTAGACACATAGCAGTTTGGGGTAAAATAGTTTTTTATGGGGGATTTAAAGGGTTGGTAATGTCAAGTTAAATGTCGTTTGCTGAGTTTTCTTTGTATTGAAATTAACCGATTGCGCTATATGCAAGCCCTTAATTATGTGTAGTTCCAAAGTTATGAAGAGATAAAGATCCACTACCCGCCCCTTATGTCTACGTCACTCTGAATCTGCGTTCTGGTCAGGACGCTGCAGCGAGGACCAAACTTCAGTAAGCAAAGGGAAATCCTGCCCTCCTTTGTCAGCTGGGGCAGGATTTCCCTTATACTTACTGAAGTTTGTCCCTTGTTGTATCCGACCGGGTTCCACATTCAATGTGAGGCAGCCAGAAGGGGCGGGCGGGGGATCTTTATATCTTTGTAACTTTTGAACTACACAAATGTAAGGATTTACACATAGCGCAGTCTGTTAAAGGGGAACTTTCACTACAATAACATAGCACCGCAAATGATTATTACATTAGCAATATGCATGCACTAACTTTTTATTTTCAAGTGTAATAGCTGCTTTAACGAAAAATAGGATTTTAGTCTTACCTGTTAAATCCTTTTCTCTTAGTCCATACAGGTTACTGGTAACTTTGGGTAGGCGCTCTGCCCCTTTAAGTAGGCAGGAACAATTCTGAGAACTGAGTGCAGGGGTGGAGCCTACCCTCTAACATTAACTGCAGCTTCCTGTTTTAACTTCAGTAAGTTTTGGAACCAACTACTACAAGTAGTCAGCGAGGAAACAGAAGACTCCTGTGAGCATGAACCCAAAAGTGGTCCCCCACGTTCTGTCGCAGGAGCGCCAAACATGGTCCCTTGACAGGGTGGGAGACCATTAACCTGTATGGAATAAGAGAAAAGGATTTAACAGGTAAGACTAAAATCCTCTTTTCTCTGTCGTCCAATACGGGTTACTGGTAACTTTGGGATGTCCAACCATTGAGTTTCCCAGAGGTAGGAAGTAAGGCAAGGACCAGGCGCAGGCCCCCAAATGCTCCAGTGAACCTACAGGTACATAAACAGCGCAGCACAAACAACTGAGTGTCAACGGACACTGAACAGGGGGAAAACAGACCCCAGGAACTGATACACCACACAATGAACTAGAGCCAACTGGGCTCAAAAGTGAAAGAGTATGGAAGGAATAAAGGAGATCCTAGTCAGGTAAAAATGCCTCCAGGACCTTCCTCCCAAAACTCTCATCAGCCGATGCCAGCACATCAACACGGTATTGTTTGGAAAAGGTGTGCACAGATGACCAAGTGGCCACCTTGCATAGTTGATCAGCAGAGGTCTGATTCTTGTAGGCCCAAGATGCCCCAATCGAGCGAGTGGAATGAGGCTTCGTCAGTTCGTAAGACTTACGAATAGTGGACTTAATCCAAGAAGCCATGATCACCTTAGATGCAGGCTTCCCTGCCCTGGGGCCATCTGGAATGATTAAAAGAGCTTCAGATTGACTCAAAGACTCAGTACGGTGCACATAGAACCTGAGGCAGCGCACATCATTCAACAAGTGAAGATCACTTTCCTTGTCAGAAGAAGGGTCAGGGCAGAGAGAAGGAACCACAATCTCCTGATATGGAACTCCGATACAACCTTCGGAAGAAATGCTTGCAAAGTGAGAAGTACGGCTTTATCTTGTGAAACACCAAAAAAGGTGGTTTGCAAGACAAGGTCTGGAGCTCTGCCACAAAGCGAACAGACCTGATCACCAGAAGAAAAGCCATTTCCCACGTCAAAAGGTGCAGAGGAATAGTAGCCAAAGACTCAACCAAGTTTAGATCCCACTGAGGAGCAGGGGACTTAAATACTGTCCGGGTATGAGCAACACCCTGGAAGAACACTTTGATATCAGGAAGAATGGCGATGCATCTCTGGAAGAAAAAGGAGAGAGCAGAAGTCTGAACCTTAAGGGAGCTCAAACTGAGACCTTTATCCACACTATCCTGAAGGAAGGAAAGGACTGTAGGGAGATGAAACTCCTGAGAGAGATCCTATCAGCACACCAAGAGAGAAATGTAGACCAGACTCTCTGGTAGGCCTTGGAGGAACAGGCTTATGGGCACTAAGCATAGTAGCCACTACACCAGATGAGAACTTTTTTCTTCCTCAGAGTTGAGGATTCAACCTCCATGCCATCAAAAACCAGACAATGAACCTCCTCCTTCCACAGCTATCCCTATAAGATCTGGACAAGGAGGAAGGCTGAAGGGGTCTGACACTGACAGATCCAGAAGCTCTGGGAACCAAGATTAGCGAGCCCAAAACGGAGCAATCAGAATGAATGGACAGTGCTCCAGACGTAGCTTCCTCATAACCCCGTGCAGCACTGGAACAGGAGGGTAGATGTGTGCCAGAGAAAAGATCCAAGGTATCGATAGAGCATCCACAGCTAGAGCTAGTGGGTCCGCCCAACAAGAGCAGAACACTGGAACCTTCCTGTTGTGTCTTGTTGCCATCAGATCGATGCATGGGATACCCATCTTCTGAACTACCAGATTGAACACCTCTAGGTGAAGTTCCCACTCTCCGCTGGCCACTGTATGTCGACTAAGGAGGTCTGCCAAGACGTTGACGATGCCTGGAGTATGAACTGCGGAGATGGCAGGGACATGGTCCTCTGCCCAGGACAAAATAGCCTTGACCTGTAACCAAGCTGCAAGACTTCTTATGCCACCTTGCTTGTTAATGTAAGCCACCGCCGTGGCGTATTCTGACTGGACGGTCCTCCAACTGGAGTGTCCAATGGTGCAGGCCATGAAATAACGCCCAAAGTTCCAAGACGATGGGAAGGAGAGATTCTTCCTGAGACCACCAGCCCTGAGCATTCAGGTGCCCCAGAACAGGCCCCCCCCCCCCATCCTGAGAGACTGGTGTCTGTAGTCGCCATCGTCCAGAACAGTATCAAGAAGGGCTTGCCCTTCAGGAGAGTGTCCAGGTTGAGCCACCATGAAAGACTCAACTCTACATGAAGTGGGAGAGACAGACTCCTCCAGATGATCCGGTTGACTTTTTGCATGCCAAGATCAGAAACCTCTAAAACTTCCTGGCATGAGCCATGGCGAATGGGACTGCTTCTATTGTGGAGATGAACTTCCCCCACTAGAGGACAACTTCTTGTTAAGAATCAGATCCAGGCTCAGAACCGTAGAGATCTTCTGAGCCAGGTGATGAGCCACCTTGTCTGTGAGAGAGACCATCCCTCTGAGTGTCGAAGAGAAGGCCCAGGAAAAACACATCTTCTGAGAGGGACCAAGGTCTGACTTGTCCCTGTTGATGATCCACCCGTGAGCAGATAGCATCTGAACCTGCTGGTGAAGGTCTGGAGATGAGGCCTTCAGAAGAAGGTCGTCCATATATGGAGTGACCCTGATGCCATCACGATGGAGAGCAGAGACTAAAGCTCCCAGAACTCGACTGAAGACTTGAGGAGCAGTGGTGAGGCCAAATGGCAGGGCAGAAAAACTGAAAGTGACCCCTGTCGCAGGCAAATCGGAGACACTGTCTGCTCTCTGGATTAATGGAGATGTGCAAATATGCATCTTGAAGATCCAGTGATGCTAGGAACTCCCCAGGAGACATCGCCGCAATCACTGGTCACAAGGACTCCTGATGGTGAGATCTGACCACAAATTGGTTGATATCCTTCAGATTCAGAATACGACAACAACCTCCACCTTCTTGGAGACCACAAAGAGGTTGGAATAGAACCCCAACCCTGTCTCTGGAAAAGGGACCGGCTCCAATACCCCATTGTCCAGAAGAGCTTGGGTAGCACCCTCGAACAGGTGACTCTTTCCTGCACCCAGAGGAGAGTGAGAGGAAAGGTGCGGGAAGGAGGAAAAGAGGTAAAAGGAATCTTGTACCCTTCCACCACCACCTGCAAAACCCACGGGTCCACAGATTTTTCTCAGATGGAAAGGTAGTGGCTCAAGAGCCCTCCCACCTGAGGGTGGGGACCCAGAATTGGCAAGTCATGCCGAAGAAGGTTTGGAAGCCTTGGGCTTGTAGGAGGACTTGTGGACCACTGGAAGCAGTGTACCTTTACCTCCAGTGGCTCCGCTGAGATCTTTAAGCTCAGGCCCAAATAGGGAAGAACCTTGAAAAGGCAATGATAATAGAGCCTTTTTTTGATGTGGTATCAGCAGAGGGGACAGGATGAGCTTCAAAGGGATCCCCAAGAAAAAACTGAGAGGAAGTACTGCAGAACAGTTTTCATCCTCATAATTCACAAACAGTTCCTCATCAGAGGAATCCGATAAATCAGGGACACCCATCTGTTTAGGCAGGGAAGACCTGATGTAAGAGGGGGCTTGACATGTGAAAGACCCCCTGTAAGGTGGATGGAAGGAGTTGTAAGGTAGACTGGAGGTCCCTGTATTAGCCTTAAACTCTTGCATCCATGCTGGCTTTAATGCATGGCTGGAGGTCCCTGCAGGAGATTCAGGGACAGCAGCTCATGTTGGGTAAACATGACCTGAGAATTCTATAAGTAATCCTTCATGGCAAAATGAGCAATAGGGGACACAGGCACCCCAGATTCCTTAGTCTTAGGTCTAACCCCAGTCTCTAGTGGAACAGACATTCTCACAGAAGTCAGTTGGTCAAAAGTACGCTAAATCAATGAAAAACAGTGTTTAAAAGTGATTAAACAGCACAGAAAACATTATAAACTTATCTGGCAATGAAAGGGTTAAGGAGAGGAGAGTACAGGCTCTGAATAGGATACTTGTTCACAGCACAAAGCACAAAATGGCTGCCGCGACAGGAGCCAATTAGAAACGAGTGTGTGAAGCAAGCACTCATGGGAATTTGTAGGGTTCCCCCCCAAAAAAAAAAAATACCCCAACAGTGGCCGAAGCCCCTCTCAGCATGTTCAGAACATTGACCAGATGACAGAGCAAGGGCAGACACGTAAAATGAGCCATCTCTGCAATAAGCAGTTGCAGTGATATATCCCAAACTGTACAGTCCGGTTGAAGTGAATGGAGCAATGGCGTTTGTGCGGTAAAAAGCGCGCCTTAAAAGCGCTGTACATAATTTCACCAAAAACTGAATGAAAATAAAATTCAAGTTAAAAACATACTAGAACATGTAGTTAAACAATATAAACACCAAACCCAGTAGGGAAAGTGTCCTCAACCCCCCACAACATGCCAAACTAGCAGTGAAAAGGTTAATTTACCACAGAAACTTGCTCCAGACAGACATACAGATAGACCCAATGAGTGCTAGAGTATGCAATAACAACTCTGTAATAAAGACCCCTGTGCGGAGGGGTTCCATGGGACATGTGGACCTCAGCACTCAAAGGGTTGCTCATTTTTTTTTTTTTTTTTTTTGCAGGACTTCATTCTTCAGATTACCATATTATCAAGAAGAAGCCTCAGTGGGCAACTCCTGGGGAAAGAACTTGCAACCAAGATTTCCCCCCAGGGCTTAGGTCCACAAATAATCACCTGGTAAACTGAGCTATCCACATTTTGGGTGATGGGAATTGTCAGTGATGGTAATCCGTCTAATGGTGGTATTCCATATCTAGCAGAAAATAATAAAACTGAACCGAACAGTTCTCTTGCCTTGTTGCTTGCAACGAGGAACAAAACTTACTGAAGTTAAAACAGGAAGCTGCAGCTAAGGTTAGAGGGTAGGCTCCACCCCTGCACTCACTTCTCAGAATTGTTCCTGCCTACTTAAAGGGGCGGAGCGCATATTCGAGTCCAGGTTTTGGTAAGCACACCCAAAGAAAAAAACACATTTAAAGGGATAGTATTACTTCAAAATTACATATTGTAGCCCATAATAAACGGAGTTAAATGACACCAGTGGTATCTCTCAAACCCTTATGGTTTAAGAGAGAGCCACTTTCAAAGTTTCCTCTCCCCTGCTGACAGTGTTCTGCTGCCAGCAGGAGAATCCGGTCCCGGGACAGGCGGAGGCTCTTAAACAGAGCTGATATCTCGTTATGGAAGGAAAAATGATTAATTGAAACAGTCCTCTACGTGTGCTTGGCTACCAAGCACACGTAGAAGACTGTTTCAATTAATCATTTTTCCTTCCATAACGAGATATCGGCTCTGCTGAAGAGCCTCCTCTTGATTCAGAGACCGGATTCTCCTGCTGGCAGCAGAACGCTGACAGCAGGGGAGAGGAAACTTTGAAAGTGGCTCTCTCTTAAACCATAAGGGTTTGAGAGATACCACTGGTGTCATTTAACTCGGTTTATTAAGGGCTACAATATGAGGGATAGTAATTCTGAAGTAATACTATCCCTTTAAAATTGCTGGAGTGCAATCAATTTTGACCAAAATAGCTAAAAGCAAATATACAAAGTATTGGTGCACATCCACATTTTCATCACCATTAACCCTTTACTTTGCGGCATTGTGCTTGCATATCACTAATATATTAAAGATGAGGATTTAGTTACATTATATGGCAATAGAATGCTAAGCTTGCCACCAACGCCAAGGTACCTCATTTTGGCAAGTACCTAACCTTAAAATGCTATGTCTTATGAGCTGAATCTCTCCTACTTTAGGCAATTACTAACCTTAATTTACTTTATCCTGAGAGCTGAGTCTTGGTCAGCTTTACTCAATGGAGAGAGACTCTGTGAAAGGCATTATATAGTGTCCTAGAGACAATGAGCATTGCACCTGGGGGTGGGAGGGGTGCTTGAACCAATAGAAGCTGGTCAAAACTTCCAAAAGTCCAATTCCAGTCCAGGTTTTGGTAAGCACACCCAAAGAAAAAAAAACACATTTAAAATTGCTGGAGTGCAACCAATTTTGACCAAAATAGCTAAAAGCAAATAAACAAAGTATTGGCGCACATGGGCGGAGCGCATACCCAAAGTTACCAATAACCTGTATTGTACAACAAAGAAAATATAACCTTTGATGCAGGCAGGCACCGGGGAACAGCGCAGATATCTTGCAGAGCCGGCATCTCTGCTTCTGCGCGGTCCATCCCCTTCAACTCCTCTGTTGGTGAGTTGAATGCCAATGTGCTGAATGGCTCCGGAAAGGACTGGCAGCACCGGCTCAGAGAGCCTACTGCAAGATCGCAGCCAGTGCTTGCCTGCATAGAAGGTTCTATTTTTTTTTTTTTGTTTTTTTTTGTTAAAGGAGCAGTTATACTTGAAAATAAAAATAAGTGCATATCGCTAATGTAATAATCATCTCAGGCGCTATGTTATTGTAGTGAAAGTTCCTCAGCGAACGTCTTTTTAACTAGACATTACTATACCTTTAATTTGATTGGTTAAAGGGGTAGTAATACATTAAAATTACTAATCCCAATATTGTAGTAGTGTAAAAACAAAAAAAAAAAACAAAACCCTCCAGTGACATTTCTCAAACCTTTATGGTTTGAGAGATATTCACTCGTAAAGTCCCCCCCCCTCCTTTCCCTGAAGTCAGAGTTGTAGCTGACTGCAGGGGAAGCCTGTCCTATGATCTGGCGGCTCTGCAGCAGCGCTGTGATTGCGTTACTAAAAAAGAAATCATTCACTTAAAAGGTCTTCTATGTGTGCTTGGCTTGCATGCACACGTAAAAGAACTTTTAAGTGAATGATTTATTTTTGATTAACGAGATCTCTGCTCTGCTGCAGAGCCGCCGGATCATCGTAGGACAGGCTTGCCCTGCAGTTAGCTACAACTCTGACTTCAGGGAAAGTGGGGGGGGGAGACTTTGCGAGTGAATATCTTTCAAACCATAAAGGTTTGAGAGATGTCACTGGGGGCAAATATTTTTTTTTTTTACTACTACAATATTGGGATTAGTAATTTTAATGTATTAATATCCCTTTAAGTACAAATAGTGTGTGTTCCATATTGGGTGAAGTATGGTACTTAATCTGAAATCCCTTGCATTGTTTTTTGTGTACGTGATTTTTCTTTTCCCTTCCTGTGCTTTTGTATGGGTTTTTTTTTTTTTTTTTTTTTTATTATTATTATTATTATTTAGGTTTATATGTCTTTAATCTGCTTATATGTTATCCACTCTTGTTTCTAGCAGCTTTCCCACTACAGGGGTTGAACTCACAGGTCTATAATTCCCAGGTTCTGTTTTAGCTCCCTTTTTAAATAGAGGCACTGCATTGGCTCTTTGCCAATCTTGTGGCACTGAGCCTGTGGTGAGAGGATCTTTAAAGAGTAAATATAGGGGTTTTGCTAACACTGCACTGAGTTCCTGAATAATCCTTGGATGTATATCATCAGAACTCTGTGCTTTGTCAATCTTAATTTTGTTCAGTCTGCCCATGACCTTTTCTTGTGTTAAAACAATACAATTAGCAGATATTGGGTTATTTGTTGGAGGGCAGGGTTTTCTGTATAATGATAAAGGTTGACCTACATCACCATCCATTTCCAGCTCTGAGGCTCGAAGCATGGGGAAAGTATAAGGGGTATTTGTAGTATTTCAAGGCATGTAGAGAGAATTCAGCATTAACAAAGTCTCTGATCAGTTAGTTGTATGCACTACAAGGACTGATTGCAGCATTGTTCTTATGGAAACATTACTATCCCTTTAAAACCACAATTTTAGTTGATAGAAATTCCCAAAATATCCATCTGTTGTACAGTTTATTGGTTTCAGAATTGCTTTGGTTCTTCTAATACATCACCGTCGGTGACTTTGTTTTATTAACATGTCGTATCTTTTTATATTTTTATTGCCTTACTAGCAGTATGTCTGGTCACGCTACCATTTAAAGCAATTGGAAAGTTGTGAGTCCCCTGCATTGCAGTTGTTTTTGCTTCACAATTGCACAACCTTGTTATATATAAGGGGTGTGCCAGCATTCCGAACTTACCATTCATGTGAACACGGCACTGTGTAACCTGACACGTAACCCTTTGACTGATAGGGGGTATCCAATGCATTGTGAAGCAATGCATTGGTTACCTTTGTGACACTGAAAGGGTTAAACTCTTGAGTGCCAGAGATGTAGCTGGCCTCGTTAGATCCCTCCGTAGCAATAACTTACTGCTAACATGTTCTATTAGACAGCAACTTAAAGTGTAGGGAGATCATAATGGGGTTGTGTTACACAGACTGGTTTCTTCTCAGTGATATATATGCACCACTGTACGCAACGATTGATTTCAGTATGTCCAGTGTGCCTGAGAAGTTCTTGCCCCTCTGTCCGACTAACTTTTTTCATCATGGTACAAGTAAAGCCAAATGAGATGATAGGCTGAGATGAAGCTGTGGCCTCCATGATGTTGGTGAGGAGGACTGTATGTGTACCAGAGGACCCCAGGATGCGTGACTGTTGCGGAACATTAAAGCAATAGTAATACTTAGTTTTATCTTTATTTTATTTTGTAGGCATTAAAAAAAAAAAAAAACATGAAGAATATGTCTCATCTCTCAAACCTTTATGGTTTGAGAGATATTCACAAGCAAAGTTCCCCCTCCCGCCCCTTTTACCTAGTGTAAGCCATCTCTTCTCAGATGTGGAATGCAGTCTATAGACCAGACAGATAACAGCAAGGGACAATCTTCTTCCTATCAGAACAATGAAAGCCATCCCCCCCCCCGACAAGTTTTTCAGGTTTTTTCCCTTATCTTATTTGAAGATTTTCCCTCTCTACAATCTACCTGGGCACCTCCTTTCTGCTCTGGCTGAGCAGTGTTACATCAGTAAAAGGGGTGGGAGGGGGATACTTTGTCATTGAATTACTCTTGAACTACAACTCTGACAGAATTGAAATAACACTCTCCAAAGTCCAAATACTATGATTAATTAGAGCTGCTTTTATTATGAAACATTACTATCCCTTTAAGCCTTTGAGTGGCATTGTGGTACGCAGTGCTTTTGCTTTACAATGCATTACGTGTCCCTTTTGCTCTAAAAGGGTTAAAGTTCTTCAGATGAAATGGCTAGTGATTACAGTGAAAGAGTAATGTCCATGTTGCATACATCATATTATATTGGGGAGTAAATACAATAGTGTACTGAGGGAATTTGCATTATACTCGAGGGTCTGTGTACCGGCCCTCCCACAGTTACCTCCACCATCTCAGCTGGTCTGTTCATTCTCCCCTTCGTTCTCTTGTTTGTGTTATAGGGATAAAGACTCCTCCTTGAGTATATAAGGGAACGCAGTGGTCGGATTTTATTTAGTGCGTGAGTTAGCAATGTAATATTTTGCTCAACAGGCAATAGTGAGGGTGGTTGGAAGCAGCTTCAGATGTCACCTAGAGCAGTACTCTGTGTTACAGAGGCCACCAACAGAAGTATGTGGGTCGAGCATGCACACTCTCATATTCATAATGAGTGTTAAATGGATAAAGACTCCTTTACTCTATATGGGAGTGCGATGGTCGCTGCATGCCACAGTACTGGATGGCGCAGTGCTGTGTAGTCCAGTATGTGGGTTGAGAAGCAGCTTCCGAAAGCGAGGCAGGATTCAAGAGCAGCCTGTCCCTTCAATAGATTGCCTACGTAAATGTTTTTTCTATACTATTGGAAAAGCGACAGCAGTAGCAAAAGAATGGTGGTTTCACAAATTGCAAAGCTCAGACAATGGGTTGCAGGCTGTGTGTGCTCGTAGCTGCAGGAGTTGCACACGGGCTGAGTGTGAGGAAGACTACAACGGGTGAAGTCCAGTGTCCGGGAGAGAGATGGGTGAAACGTGATTTTAATGTGGTGTTTGAGATGGTGATTGTTTTTGTGTTTTGAACAGGCAATAGTGATGAACTCCAGTGGGCGAGACACTGGTGCGATGTCAGTTTAGTGTTGGTGTATGTTTGCTATTTATATGTATATATACACACACATACACATTAATATATAAACTAGTTGAACAGCCCATTACACGGGCCACGGTGTCACAGCCACCCGGTCGCGGGCAGTCTGTACTGCGCATGACTGCAGCACGTGCAGCAGTGTCTACTGCGCATGTCGCGGCGTTACGCACAATTTAGCGAATTTTTATATAAGGATACTTTTTTTTTCTTTAAGCGGTAATATTGAGAGAGGGTCAACTCTCACCCTGGATTCACGCATGTAATTTAACACACGCAAACATGCTTTTTCCCTTAAGGGTGTGCACATTCAGGCTTTTGATTATTTGGTCCACCCGTGTACTTTTTTTTTTTTTTTTTTTTTTGCTGGCTTCCTTGGCTTAAGAAACAGTGCCCCTTCCCGGTCCCATAATAGCACGCAGAACAAATTCCTCAGAGACACATGGATCCTTGTAATGAATGTGTGCAGATTCCTGGCTAAGGTCCTGCCCGCCTGACTGGCCCTCAGCTTCTGGGAGTAGCTTCACAAGGCTATTAACCCTCTCGTAGAAGCTGAGGGCCAGTTAGGCTGCAGGAATGTGCACAAATTTATGAAAAGGATCCAACGGCTTCAATGTGACAGTGGGGTATGTATTTTTGTTGCAATATGGTGTGTGTGGTTTTGTTTTTGTTTTTTTAACATGAGACAGAGAGGAGGGGCTAAGTCAGTGAAGAGTGGAGGAGATATGCAGGTCTCCTTGCACCAACCCCGGGTTGTTGTGTGTGAATGGAGATCTGCATAAATCTCCATTCACACACAATGAATAAATCTTAAACTGTGAGGTGATGTAACCGACACACATGGTAAAACATGGTTGAGAATAATTTTTATCTGCTGCATTCTTGTTTAATCGAACACTAACAGTGGAATTGAGTTATGTAACTTTAAATCTCATTCCAGATGGCATCTGTAAATATGTATTTTATACACATGTATGTTAGTAATTTAGAGAGATGTATACATAATATGTACGTAATGTATGTAACAAGTTCAGCCCATGCCATCACCCCTGTTCTTCCAGAAGAAGGAAAAAACAAAACAAAAAAACATTGATACTATTTCCAATTAAGCCCCAGATGGGTAAATACAATGACTTCCTTACTCAGTATGACAGTTGGATATTTTACTGGATCAACATCATATCTGCTGTGAAACCAGCTGACAATTTTCAGTAGTATTATGAGCTAGAAAGGTGTCTTACATTTTTGAAAGCAACTACAGTATCTGCAAGCACAGCATCCTGTGTCAAAGAATTCATAACTTAGCTGCCCGTATTGTAGAAAAAAAAAATCCCTGCCTTTCTGTCTTAATGGTTGACCTCTTGGGGTTTTTTTTTTTTTTTTTGTTTTTTTTTTTTGTTTTTTTTTTTTTTTGTAACCTAATTGAGTGGTTCCTTAGAAATTTGTTTGTATTGACTTTTACCACATTTGTAAATGGTAATATTGCACCCCTTAGATGTTTTGCCTACAGATGTAAACAAACCCGTGTGTGGGTAGTTTCTTTATAACTCAGATCCTTAAATCCTTCTTATGAGTTCTGTTGCACGTCTCTGCACTTTTTTCCAGTTCAGTAAAGTCTGTTAAGAATCGGGGCCCAAAACTGTACTCCATGTTCCAGATGAGGACTAACCAAGGGTTTACATTGAGGTAGAATTAGGTAGATAGTAAGTAATACTTAAAATGTGAAAAAAAAAAAAAAAAAAAAATGTTGTAGGGTTTATCCCCCTGAGTAAAACAAGAGTACTCCCACTGCTGAAAGGTGTTTCATTCAAAAGTTATTCATTTTCAAAGTTGCATTTTTTTAGGTGCAATATCACAGTGGCCTGAAATTGTACAGTGGCGCTGTTGCTACGCAATCGTATGGAGATTTATGGTCCCGGGACCAGAGCTGTCCATAGGATTGCGTAGCAACAGCGCCACTGTACAATTTCAGGCCATTGTGAAATTGCACCTAAAAAATTCAATTTTGAAAATTGATAACTTTTGAATGAAACACCTTTCAGCAGTGTGAATACTCTTGTTTTACTCAGGGGGATAAACCCTACAACTTTTTTTTTTTTTTTTTTTTTTTTTTGACATTTTAAGTATTACTATCCCTTTAATAAGGTTCAACTTACAACAACTTTCTGCCATCTATCATTTAACCAGTTCTCTACCCATTCAGATACCACCTCCCAAACTGAAGCCTTTTAATTTATGCAGTAACCTGTTGTGCAATAATTTATCAAAGGCTTTTGCAAATTCAAGTATACTACATCAGCAGCACTACCATTGTTCAAATTATTACTGTACTTGGCCTTTGGTAAAATCCAAGTAAATTAGTTTGACCTGATCTATTATTCATAAAACCATGCTGGCTTCTACTGCTAGTATTGGTCGTAACATAGTCCAAGGGGATCTATCACCTCTATACAAGTTTGTCTTAAAATGTAGGTTATGTAACAGGTGGAATAATTTATTCATGTTTTTTTTTTTTTTTTTTTTAAAAGCAGAACTACCACCCTATATAGTGCGCCCCCCCCCCAGTTATTAGGCATATGGCAACTAGCTTCTTAATAATGCTATTATCTCACAAGTAGCCGGTTCTAAAGTAATCCTTATTTTTCAGAGACTGCCTGGCTTCTTGCTTTAGAGCCCTCTGTGCTTCCGGGTGCCTTAAGGCACCGTACAGTGCCTCCTAGTAGAGCTCGGGACAGACAGCATAGGAGCTCAGATGTCTCTAAGACAAGATGTCTGCGTGCAAGCCTGGCTTCCGGGCTCAGAAGAAGTATTGCTTCAGAACTGGCTACTTGTGTGAGATAATAGCAATATTAAGAAGCTAGTCGCCATATGCCAAATTTCTGGAGGGCGGCTTTATATAGGGTGGTAGTTCCACTTTAAAATAACTATTTGGCCGAAATTCAATGAATAAATACTGCCCTGTACCCTACTTCCGGGCAGACTGTGGTTACCAGCTCTGTACCACAATCTGTCACTCTTCCTCTGCTCCCCTCCCTCTATTCAGTCTCCTCCAATGACTGAGGCTTTCTGCATGTAAAATGGAGCCCTCTCTAGCCAATGAGAGCGCTCCAGCTTACATGCAGAAAGCCTCAGTCATCAGAGGAGGCTGGATAGAGGGAGGGGAGCAGAGGAAGAGTGACAGATTGTGGTACAGAGCTGGTAACCACAGTCTGTCAGGGAGTAGGGAGCAGGACAATATTTATTCATTGATTTTTGCCAAATAATGGGTTATTAAAAAAAAAAAAAAAAAAAAAAAAAAAAAAAAAAAAAAAAAATGCATTATTCCACCTATTTGCTATATAACCTAAACTTTAAGGCAAACTTGTATAGATAGATCCCTTTTAATAACATTTTCAATATCGTACTCACTATGGAAGCCAAGGTCACAGGCGTAGGGAATATATAGAACTAGCAGTGGTGGACGGCATTGCCTGTACAATTGGACACACTGTGCAGTTTGGGACCCGCTGCAGAGGTGAGTCTTTCTGCAGTGATTTTTTATTTTTTTCCCCTCAACAGGAAAGCCCTGTGCCCACCTCTGAATCGCTGCCTGATGCTGATCTCTACCCCCCCCCCGGCTCCGCCCTGGTATGAGGTGGATAGCGTCTCAGTAATAATAATATATATTCTATGCAACATAACCAGCAAAAGAAGCATGCAAGGAGAAGCAGGGCGAAGAGCGAGATTTCATTGGTAGTCACAGATCCACACACATTAACTGCATACTTCCCCAGCCTTGTTTTTCTGGTAGCCATAGAAACTGACATACACTGTTTACTTCCCCAGGCTTGTTTCAACGATTGTCTTAGCACTTCCTTTACTTACTGTATCATTCATCAAACTAGTGCCTGCCATTTCTGGCCACTTTTGAACCTGCCCTCTGTACAACGGATCATGTTTCTTGCTCATTAATTACAGTATAATGCTTCTGAAGTGTTAACAACGCTCCATTTGCTTACTGCAACTTGTATGTGTCCTCCTGCTAACATTGACGGAAGTGGGGCTGATGCATTGATCTTCTAAGTCTGTTAACAGCACATTCCAGCTCCCGTAAGTAAATGGAAAGCTAGTAAAGCTTCAGATGCCTCATGTTGTGAATAGACGCTAAATGCATTCTCCATTGGCCCACCATCTGATTCCACACTTACAACTCCCCTCATTGCCTGCCAGCCTAGTCACCAGAAACAGCAGGTGAATGCTGCAAGTAAACAGAGCTCTATGGAGACCTCAGAACCATTGTTAGTATGTCTGTGCTGACAGTGGGGTGGAGTAAGGCACGCCGTACTGTGCGGTGTGTGTGTGTGTGTGTGTGTGTGTCCACATCGAATAAGGTGCTGGTTTATTCCATCATCCTTTCTTCACAATGGAAAGGCCTGTGAGTGCAGTTGATTTATTGAAATTAGTACCCACTATGCTTGTATTCAGAAAGGCTTTTGTTACTTTAACCCAGCCTGTTTACAGACCATATAGCACTATCATTTCAAAGGCCTTATTAGGATTACTGTGTTAATGTGAGCCAGAGATACATTGGAAAGGCATGAATGGGCTGTCCCATGACTTGTGAAGAGAAATGCTTCTAAAGTAATGAAGGCATTGCCATGATTGTCGCTGTTGGTGCCAGCCTGACCTATGCTTTCAACTGAAATTTATTCTGACCCTATACTGCCTCTTTGAAGGAAAATGAACACCTAATAACAATAACCCCCATGTACTTGGTAAATCCAGAAATTCATAATGGTCTTTATTTATTTTGACCTTGTACTTTTCTCAAGAGAGCATTTTCAATCAGCCCTGAATGTCATGTCCACAGAGGAGGTCATGACAGTTGTTACTAGGACCGCAATACCTCTAACTTTGCTCACTGTATTTGGTATTTCTTCTGTGCCCTGCTCCATGGCAATAGAGTGGGTTTGATATCGGTCACCTAGCATGATAGGACCAATCAACAGCCAAAAAGCAGCTCCCCTGTGGTTGCATCTGTTATTTTGCTCCTATCTAGATGGAGGTTTTCACCTCCCATTTAGCTCCTGTCTGACTTTTTTCTTTGTATGACTTGTGGTATGGTGGAGCCCCTTGTTCCTGGCTGTATCTTGATGATCTACCACCCTATTCAGAGACTAGAGTCTCTAAAGTAGCTGGATCCACTTTCTTGTGCTAGCCAGAGTGGAAGCCATGGATTACTGGATATTCCTTTATTTTGCTTTTTATTGTGACAAACGGAAGTGTTTAGTCTGGGCTTTGCAAGAGTCTTCCGTGCCTTGTCAGCTGATTTGTGCTGTTTGGAGCTACATGTTCTATTTACATTCCACACTCCTTTCAGCTTCATGGAGACAAGCAGGGTTGTCCTCCCCCCTCCTTCCGCTCTTCTTTCAGATTACAGCATCATATTTTTCTGTGTCCAATCCATGGCATACAGTGGGCAACTGGCTCCGCCTCCTAGCTGGTAGAGATCAGATTGGTCCTATAAATATGCTCTGCTTCCTCACTTGTGTAGTTATTTGGTCCTACCAAGCTGGAGGACAGAGGTTTCACCTCCTACACTCAAAAAACTTAAAACTAACTGATATTTCTTATGGGGACCCTTTTTTATTATTTTCTCTATGGAACTTGCCTAACCTCGGTTACATCAAAAACGTATTGCCATCCTGATTTCACTAACCTCTCACCACGGGTCATAAGGTTAGAGTGGCTGCCTGGGAGGGAGGGCTCTAGCTCACTGCTCCAGTGTCCTGCTCAGCTCCCTTGCCTCCATTTGCTTCCCGGCGTGTGTAGGAGAACCAGAAGCTTCTTCTGCCCTAACCAAATACAGGAAACAGAAAGTACTATGGTGTGCGTTCCACAGATGGAATGCAAAAGCAAATCAGTCTGCGGGAGGCTTCTATACAAACAGGCATGCTGGATGGTGGCCTCGGCTGAAGGGTAAAGTTATTATCGGGGTGTTTACCTGATCCTTACAGATCTTATTCTTGATACACCAGATTCTAAAAGTCTTCCAGACTCTATCATAGATTTTAAGAGTTACCATACTTTCAGGCAGAAAAAAGTTATCTGCTACCTTGTTATAGATCCCCTGAGCTAATAGAGCTTGCCGCTCAATCTCCAGGCTGTTAGACGGAAAAGTTTGGGATGCGGATGAAACAGAGGCCCCTGCACCAACAGATCTTCGCTCTCTGGCAGGATCCATGGATCCTGACTGGACATCTTGACCAGGTCTGAGTACAAAGTGCACCTTGGAGTTATCATTATGACTTCTGCTTGTTCCAGCCTCACCTTTCTCAGAACCTCTCTGATTAGGAGAATAGGCGGAAAGATGTAGGCTAGGGAGAAATTCCAGGAATGCCTCAAAGCATCCTGGCCTAAGGCCGCGGCTGTCTTCCATCTTTTGAAGAACCGGTGACACTTGCAATTCTCTGGGCTTGCCTTGAGATCTACTACAGGGCTTCCTATCCTTTTGGTGATTTGAATGAAGACCTCCTGATTTAGGGACCATTCTCCTGGATGTACTCTTTTCCTGCTTAGGTAATCTGCCTGAATATTTTGTATTCCTGATATGTGGGAAGCGGTGATCGCTGACAGGTTTTTTTCTGCCCATCTGAATATGCTGGTCAACTCCTTGTTTAGAGATACACTTTTTGTTCCCCCTCGGTTTTTCACATACAGGACCGCTGTTATGTTGTCCGACCTGATGTTTGCAACTTAGAAGAGCGTATCTTATTGCTCTGAGTTCCAGCACATTTATGTGCAGGGATTTCTCTTCCTTGGACCATGATCCCTGAGCTGATCTTATTGCCCAGACTGCTCCCCAACCCAGAGGACTGGCATCCGTAGTGATGACGTTCCATACTGGGTCTGCTAGCGATGTTCCTTTTTGCAGGTTTCTTACATTCGTCCACCATATCAACTCCTGGCGTTTCTCTGTAGAGGGTTCTGATGATGCCTGTCCCAATACTTCAGGAAGTAGCATTGGAGATGCCTTGCATGAAACCTGGCCCAAGGAACAATCTGAATTGCTGACATCATGATTCCTAAGCACCTCATGAAAATGTGGGCTACATGGCTTTTCTTTCTCCTGAACCTTCTCACATTCTTCACTATGTTCCTGATCCTGTCTTCTGTTAAGGTTATAAGAGGCACTAGAGTACTGAACCTCATGCCTATGAAGACTAGCTCCTGCGTTGGAACTAGATGGCTCTTCTGCCTGTTTATTACCCAACCCAGGCTTGAAAGATGTTCCAACACTATATCTTTGTATTGAATGCAGCCTGGTGTTTTGACTGGGATACTATTAGGTCATCTAAATAAGAAATGACCAGAATCCCCTTCTGCCTTATTGGTTCTAAAGCAGCAGCTAAGACTTTTGTAAACACTCTGGGAGCCGTGGAGAGCCCGAAAGGAAGAACTCGGAATTGAAAATGCTGATCCCCCAGGGCAAACCTTAGATACTTTCGATAATCCCTTCTTATCTGAATATGAAAGTATGCATCTTGCAGATCTGTTTTGGAGAGGAAACTGCCAGGGAGAACTGACCTTATCACAGAATTTACTGACTCCATCTTGAACTTTCTCTTTTTTTTTTTTTTTTTGCACGAATTGACTGCCTTTAGATCCAGGATGGTTCTGCTTGAACCTGAGGGCATTGGAACCATAAACAGGATGGAATAAATGTGAACCTCTGGCTTGTTGGATCTGCATGAAGGGGAGCGGATATCCCATTTCCAGAATTTGGTGGACTCAACAGTCCGAAGATTCCCATTGGTCCTGAAAGTAATGCAGGCGACCCCCTACCTGCTCTGGAAATGGGCTCCGCTGACCTTCCGAATTTTTTTGAACTGCTCCTTGGAGTAATCCTTCCTGTAAGCTCCCCTTGATGGCTGATAAGAGGATTGTCTTCTCTGATCAAACTATCTCCCCTGATATCTTTTGGAATCACGAAAGGAATATGACATTCCTGTATGCCGATGTTCTAGGAGGGGATCTTCTCTTTCTCTCCTGAGGAAGGAACGCACTCTTTCCCCCTGATAATTTTTTAACTATATCCTCAAGTTGTTCACCAAATAACATTTCTCATTTGAATGGGAGGTTGACTAATTTGGTTTTGGAAGAAACCTCAGCACCCCAGGGTCTAAGCCATAGAGCCCTTCTAGATGCAATAGAAAGAGCTGACACTCTTGCTCCCAGTTTTACCAAATCTAAAGAAGCATCACAAACAAAAGTATTAGCTTCTTTGATAGCATCTACTTCTCTGGCTAACTTAGATCTTGATACCCCTGATTCAATATTTTCTTCCAGATTAGTGAGCCAAATCCTCATGGCCCTGGAAACACAAGCTAGGGCGGTGGCGATCTGACTGTTGCTACCAATAAGGGAATACTGCCTTTTAAGGGATGATTCCAGCTTCCTGTCCATAGCATCCTTGAGGGAAGAACCATCTTCAAATGGTATGGTAGTATGCTTAGCTAATCTGGAAACAGCCGCATCGACCTTTGGGGAGATGTCCAGTTCTTAGTCTGGGATTGATCAAATGGATACATTTTCCCAAATCTTTTGGTGACTGAAGATCTCTTGTCTATCCTCTGCTATTCGTCCGCAACAATATCTGCTATGGACTGATGAACTGGAAAGGTTAAAGGTGGTTTCTTACTTCCTATAAATGCTGCATCCATGATGCCTAAGTCTTTCTGTTCTTCCACTAATCCAAACGATTTGCGCATAGATTTTAAAAAGGCATCAATCTTATCCAGAGCAAATTCACCTGAATTTTCTATTATCTCTCCGCCTTCTTCCTCAGAAAATAGTCAGAGGCTCCTTGGCTGTTTCTATCCTCATTATCCAATACCCCAGGGGAGGAAGGACCTTCACCCAGATCTTCTAACTTCTGCCTTTTTTTAGGGTTTAGAGAATCTTGCATAGCAGAGAAGGTCTCTTGCATTGAGACCTTCATCCAGGAGAGGAAATCTTGAAATTGCCCTGGCATTTCCTGCAGGGCTATCTTCTTCATGCAATCCTGGCAGAATTTTGAGGTATCAGAAACTGGAAGCTTTTTGTCACAATTAGCACAAGACCTAGCTTTTTGGGGCTTCTCCTTGGGGGGACCTGCCTCAACTTTGTCTTTGCCAGAAGGGGACTTATTAGCAGACATGGTCTAAAACTTAACCTTTATTAAGAAATATTCTAAAAACTAAAACCCCCCCAAAACAAAATAAGAAGGTAATCCTACCTGCAGATGCCAGCATGCTCCTTTTATTCCGCGTGCGTTCCATAGCTGAACCGCCCATGTGATCAATCAGAAGCCTGAAGTCTCCATCCACTGCAACCACTTACCTAACGACCCTGTGCGCACAGTGTGCGCCTCACGCTGGAACAAAACATGCCTGCGGACTGTTCCCCCACCAGGGCTTCCTACCGAGAACTGAAGGGATTTCCGGGCGTCACTCCTGTACTGGTCGCGTAACAGGAGGAGGACTACCACCACCAGAAGGGAATGTATTGCTTGCCAGGGCGCCGTCCTGGTGCTGCCCGCACCATTCTGGAACTCCTCGCCGAGTGGAGCAACAGCACACTGGCCTTCAGCATGGTAACGCTGCACAAGCAAACTCCTTTTTTTTTTTTTTTTAAACTTTGCACTCGTTTCTCTATCTCTCTCTTCTTTCTTTTTTACTATAAGACGGAGGCCCGCGCCTCCTGTCCTCCCAGCTGCTAGGACCAGAAATAACTGAAGAGGTTAGGGGAGGGGTCTATTTAAATCGTTTCATGGTCCTACCAGCTGGAGGCAGGAAATCCCCATCTGTGTCAGTGATGGGGAGTACACAGAAGAAAAACTGTTCACCATTGTTGGCCAAAACGTCAAGACAGAGACAGCCATGGCATCTGTCTTCCACACACTCCTAATATGGCTGTCAGAGATAGAATCATTGGTATCTACATCATGCATATTGAAAGACCTAACTAATATCAAAGATGCAATCAATTGTTCATGTGATGCATCCTTAGATAATATGTCTACTTGCAAGAGCGTCTTCATTATCCGTGACTGCCAGGCGTGCATTATGGATCAAGTCTTGGAAGGCTGATCCATCTTCAAAAAACATATTGGTCTCTCTACCATTTGCAGGTACCAAATTATTCGGTGACCAGCTTCTTGCCCCAAGGAAAACGGCCCAGGAGTCACACTAGAACCAGTCAATATCGGAAACGGTCCTTTCATGAAGAGCGTAGAAATCAGCCAGGACGAAAATATAAGTAGAGGAGACGTGGGCCTCAAAGGTCTGGACTTAAGGGAAGCCTATTATCACATACTAATACAAGAAAAACACAGGAAATTCCTGAGGTTTCCTATCTTCGGCCAGCACTACCAGTATCAGACCCTTCCATTCGGGCTGGTCCCTGCTCCACGGGTTTTCACCAAGGTCATGGCAGTTGTTATGGCAGCTCTCAGAAAGTTTTATCAAGTCAAGGTCATCTCATATCTGGACAATATCTTAAGTGTGGAAAACTCATACCAACAGTCAATAAAAAGTACCAACACTTCCATCACAATCCTTCAGTATCTAGGATGGTTGACTAACGTTCCAAAAAGTGCTCTACTACCAGCTTAAAGTCTGTTGTTCCTCTGTATCCACTTTGACACCAGAAAAAAATTTAGTCAACCTGTCTCAGGACAGACAATAGCAAGTCATGACCAATGTAAAATCATTCTTACAAAAGAAATTTCGCAGCCTGAAATACTTCCAGAAACTCCTAGGTTACCTTTCATCTACAGTTCAGGTTCTACCTTGGTCCAAAGTTCACTTCCGTCTAACTCAGGCCTATTTTCTGAGCTTTTACAAAAGGAATCCGGTCAGCCTACTAATCGGCCCAGTAAGAAAAGAACTAGTATGGTGGACCCATCACACAAACACCTCTCAGAAGGGCGGACCCTGATGGCACCAAATTGGAATATCCTGTACAGACGCCAGCAAGATTGATTGGGGAGGAATATGGAACAGACTGTTCAGGGCTCTTGGTCCAGTCAGGAATCAAGATTACTTATCAACCAACTTGAGCTACTAGCTGTTTGGAAGTCCCTAAGCTACTTCAAACAGGAACTATAGGGATCTGCAGTCCTCATAAGATCAGACAACACCTTGGCAGTTCAGTACCTTTTAAACCAAGGGGGGACAAGAAGTCCTCGACTAAACAAACTAGCACTAAAGATTCTTTACTGGGCAGAAAGAAACCTCTCACCGTTATCGGCAAACTTCCTATCCAGACATCTAAATGTCCAGGTGGACTTTCTCAGTCACCACAGAATAAATCCTGGAGAGTGGAGTCCAAACAAGGCTGTGTTCCAGACCATAATAGAAAACTGGGGAACACCATCGGTGGACCTCATGGCAACTCACCTGAACAGCCAGTGCCCTGCATACATATCACAATGGTATGAGCCACAGGCTCAGGAACAGGATGCACTCAGGATTCCCTGGACCTTCCCTCTACCCTACGTATTTCCACCTCTTCCTTTAATGACGGAAGTAGTAAGAAAAATAAGGGACAAAGCCGAGGTAATTTCTGATTAGCTTCAGACTGTCCTCAAAAATCATGGTATCCAGATCTTCTACAAATG
Source organism: Rhinophrynus dorsalis (assembly GCA_037306005.1). Classification (NCBI taxonomy): domain Eukaryota; kingdom Metazoa; phylum Chordata; class Amphibia; order Anura; family Rhinophrynidae; genus Rhinophrynus; species Rhinophrynus dorsalis. The sequence continues at coordinate 111,585,812 of CM074727.1, read as the reverse complement.
TTCGTCAAATATGCCAGACCTGCTCACCCAGGGACTACTTCTATACCCCAACCCAGCATTCTTCAGTCTCAGGGTTTGGAGTCTGAGCAGCAGTATCTGACTTTACAAGACATTTCAGAATCTGTCATAGACACAATCCTATCTGGAAGAAAACCCCCAGCCACAAAAATCTATTATAGGGTGTGGTCCACATTTCACAGATGGTGTTCAGCTAGGAATTTGGATCGTTCTTCCATCATTACACCCATAATCCTGGATTTCCTGCAAGAAGGATTTCATAAGGGCCTTAAATCCGCATCATTAAGAGTACAACTCTCAGCACTATCAGTCATCCTGGCAACACTGTTTGCAGACCATTATCTCATTAAGAGGTATTGGACTTCTATTTCAAAAATTTAAACCTACAATCAGAGAAACTATTCCACCATGGGACTTAAACCTTGTCCTTCAACAATTATCTCACCCCTATTGCAAGAGATCTCTATGAAACATCTCGCGTTAAAGAGTGCATTCTTAATGGCCATTACATCTGCAAGACGGGTGAGTAAGCTTCTAGCCTTAATCTGTGTTCCTCCATTTCTTGTAGTGCTTCAGCCTAAGGCCTCATTCCGTTCCAAAGTTGTATCTCAATTTCACTTAAATCGGGATATCCTATTGCCCTCCTTCTGCCCTAATCCCTCTGAAGAATTAGAGAAATGACTTCATAATTTTGGCTCTGGTGTTCTGTCTAAAGATTTACTTGGACAGAACTAAACTCTATAGGAAAACAGATTCTCTCTTACATTTCTGTGGAAATCTTAAAGGCTCAGCAGCAGCCAAGCCAACTATTGCACGTTGGATTAGAGACTGCATCAAATTAGCCTATGAATTGGCAGACTTGGAACCCCCTCAAGGGATAAAAGCCCATTCTATCAGGGCTATGTCCACTTCCTGGGCACAAAAAGCCTCAGCATCTCCAGATTAAATTTCCAAGGCAGCAACCTTAGTCCTCTCTGTCAGTCTTTATTAGGCACTACAGAATGGACCTTCAGGCTTCAGCTGATGCAAAGTTCGGTCGGAAAGTTGCTTGAAGTAGCCCTCCCCATCTGAACTCTTGCTTCCTACCCTAGTAATATCTGGGGTACTGCTCTGGTAAGGCCCACTGTATGCCGTGTATTGGACACAGAGGAAAAGGTGAAATTTACTCACCGATGTTTGTTTTTCCTCTGTGTCCTTCCACGGCAACCCTCCCGTTGGTTATCCTGGTATATGTATCGTTTCAAATTGCATAAGTGCCTTATATTGAACCTATTATGGCATCTTTCTATGCTAAACTATATCTAACCTGTTATATATTTTAGTTTGGACAACTGTATAACTACACAAGGGAGGAAGCGGAGCATATTTATAGAAATCTGATTAGTCCTACCAGCTAGGAGGCGGCGCAAGTTGCCCACTGTATGTCGTGAAAGGACACAGAGGAAAAACAAATATCGGTGAGTAAATTTCACCTTCTCTCCTCCCTCGGAATCCAGTAGCTTGGGTGGTTCCCGAGTGCTCCACTTGTGGAAAGCATGCAGAATTCCTTCATATTTTAAAAGGCTCTACTTCACCTTCTCTGATCCTTTGGGGAATAATCCAGAGGAGTTGAAGGAGAGAAGATGAGAGAAGGAATATCCAGTTGATACACACCCTAGCATAGACGGGTAAAGTACTCTGCGTGCAAATTCAGTTGATGACAGGTGTATACCTGATCGTCAGCAATTTATAAATGTGAGTTCATTCAACATATACTCTATTGTTACATTTATATTTGATGGGTAATACACAATAGGCGCCCTTTCATGTTTTACTTGTTTCTTTACTAAAGAGATCCTAGACAGGCAAGGCTGCCTTCAGGATCTTACTCCCAAAACTGGCATCAGCCGATGCCACCACATCCATACGATGGTCGTCTGTGCATACTTTTTCCAAACACTAAGAGGCCGCCTTGCACAACTGATCAGCTGAGGCCTGGTTCTTGTAGGCCCAAGAAGCCCCAGTAGACCTCACAGAATGAGCCGTGACACTGAAGGGAACAGGCTTCTTCCGAAGTTCATAAGACTTACGAATAGTGCACTTGATCCAAGAAGCAATTGATACCTTGGAAGCAGGCTTCCCTGCCCTAGGACCCTCAGGAATGACAGAGTGTCAGACTGCCGCAAGGACTCGGTGCGACGCACATAGAACTTGAGACACTGAGCAACATCCTTCAGATAAAGAGAAGGCTCATCAGACGTAGGGTTAGGGCAGAATGAAGGAACCACAATCTCCTGATTTAATGTGGAACTCAGACACCACCTTCAGGAGAAACTCTTGTGAAGTGCGAAGCACTGCCTTGTCTTTGTGAAAGACCAAAAAGGGTGGCCTACAGGACAGGGCATGCAGCTCCGCAACTCGGCGAACAGAAACAATCACCAGGAGATTGGCTACCATTCCTCCATGTATGCAGACGTGGAAGATGGCCTAAGACTCAAAAGGAGGACGCTGAAGTACTCCTAAAACTCCCTAAAAAAAAAAAAAAAAAAAAAAAAAGGTCCCACTAAGGAGCAGGGGACTTAAACACCGGATGAGCATGAGTAACAACCTGGAAGAAAACCTTGACATCAGGAATGATAGCAAGACACCTCTGAAAAAAGACAGCGAGCACAGAAGCCTGAACCTTAAGAGAACTCAGACTGAGACCTTTAGCCACACCATCCTGGAGGAAGGAAAGATCTTTAGGAAGGTCAAAATCCTGAGACCGGTCTTTGTCAGCACACCAAGATAGAAAGGTAGACCAAACACGATGGTAGGCCTTAGAGGCTTACGGGCACTAAGCATAGTAGCCACCACACCAGAAGAAAATCCTTTTCTTCAAAATTGAGTACTCAATCTCCATGCCGTCAAAGCCAGACGATTAAGGTCTTCCTTCCAGAGGTAACCCTGCAGAAGAAGATCTGGATGGGAGGGAAGGCAAAGAGGTTCCGCCACTGAGAGGTCTAGAAGCTGCAGAAACCAAGCCTGTTGAGGCTCGTACAGAGCAATCAGAATGACTGGGCAGCGCTCCAGTCTGTTTCCGTAGCACCCTGTTCAACAGGGGAATGGGAGGAAAGATGTATGCCAGAGGAAATGTCCACTGGATCGATAAGAGTCAGAGATCCGCCCAGCGAGAGCAGAATGTTGGAACCTTCCTGTTGTGCCTGGTTGCCATCAGGTCGATGCATGGAAGACCCCGCTCCTGAATGACAAGGTTGAACACCTCTGGATGCAGTTCTCACTCTCCGCTGTCCACAGTGTGCCGACTTAGGAAGTCTGCCAAAACATTGTCTACACCAGGAATATGAACTGCGGAAATGGCTGGGACATGCTCCGCTGCCCATGATAAAATAGCCTTGACCTCTAGCCAAGCTGCAAGACTTCTTGTGCCGCCTTGCTTGTTGATGTAGGCTACTGCTGTGGTGTTGTCAGACTGTACCCTGATCGGGCAATCCTCCCTACAGTTGCCATGTCCAGTGATGTAGGACATGAAATATCGCCTGAAGCTCCAAGACATTGATGAAAAGTAGAGCTTTCTCCTGGGACCACTGGCCTTGAACACTCAAGTGCCCCATTACCACTCCCCATCTGGAGAGGCTGGTATCCGTCGTGACTGTTGTCCAGGAGGGCACCAGGAAGGGTCTGCCTTTCAGGAAATTGTTCAGGTTGAGCCACTATGAGAGGCTCTGCTCCACGTGAAGAGGGAGAGATAGGGATCTTTCCATGAGATCTGGTCGACCCCTGCATGTTAGGATTAGAAACCTCCTGAAGTTCCCTGGTATGATCCATGGTGAACAGGACTGCTTCTGTAGTGGAAATGAACTTCCCCACCAAGGATGACAACTTCTTGACTGGAACCAGATACTGAGACAGGATATCCTGGACCTTCAGTGCTATCTGATGAGCCACTTCATCCATGAAAAATACCATCCTTCTCTGAGTGCCGAAGAGAATGGCCAGAAAGATAAACCTCTGGGAAGGAACAAGGTTTGACTTGTCCAGATTGATGATCCACCCGTGATGTGAGAGCATGAATGCAGTCCTGCATCTGATGGTGAAGTAGTTCCGGAGAAGAGGCCTTCAGAAGGAGGTCATCCATATATGGAGTCACTCTGATGCTGTTCCGATGTAGGATGGAGAACAATGCTCCAAGACTCTGTTGAAGACTTGAGGAGCCGTGGTCTGCCCAAAGGGGAGGGCAGAAAACTGGAAATGCCCTTGGTTGCAAGGAGAGCTGAGATATTGCCGACTTTCTGGATGAATGGTGATGTGCAGATAGGCATCCTGAAGATCCAGAGAGGCCAGAAATTCTCCAGGGGGCATGGCCGCTATCACTGTGCTCAGTGATTCCTGGTGGTATTGGGACCGGACCACAAAGGAGTTGAGATCTTTCAGATCTAAAATGGAATGACAGCCACCATCCTTCTTTGGAAACCGCAAAGAGGTTGTAGTAGAATCCCAAGCCCCTCTCCTGAAGAGGAACTGATTCCATGACCACCTTGTCCAGAACGGCCAGAATGGCTTCCCCGAAAAGGCGGTGCTTTTCTGCTCCCAAGGGAGAATGAGAAGAGAAGGTCCTGGAAGGAGTAAGGGAGCTGAAGGGAATCCTGTCCCCTGTAGCTACCACCTGTAAAACCCACAGATCCGCCAGAAAGGCTGCCAAGCAGAGAGGTAGTGGCAATAAGCGTTGGGGACCTGGGTTCGGCGAGTCTTGCAGGAGAAGGCTTGGAAGCTTTGGGCTTCACAGAGGACTTGGGTCTCTATTGCTTCTTAGGCTTGGATGAGGAGTGCAGAGCCTGAGGGACTGTCTGGGCATGTGTCTGCCTGAAAGGGATGAAAAAGCAGATTCCTTTTGACAGGCGCCTTCTTCCTTAGGACCACTGGCAGGTGAGTACTCCTCCCACCAGCGGCCTCGCTGATCAGATCCTTCAGCTCAGGCCCAAACAAAGAGGTGCCCTGAAAAGGCAAAGACAGGAGAGCCTTCTTGGAGACCGTGTCAGCAGACCAGATCTTGAGCCAAAGAGCACATCTGGCTACCATAGACATGGTAGATGCCCTGGCTACCGTATGCACAGCGTCAAACAGGGCAGCAGAGACATAATGCTGAGCCTCAGCAATGTTAGCGAGAAGCCGCAACATGTCAGCAGTAGGGGCCACCTGACGGAAAGCTGAAGTGAGCTGTTCAGTCCAAACAACCACAGCCCTATTCACACATGCTGCAGCAAATGCAGGGCAGAGGGTAGAGCCAGCGGTCGCAAAAATAGCCTTGAGAGAGGTCTCAAGCTTCTTGTCGGTCCAGTCTTTCAGAGCATATGCGTCAGCCACAGGCAAGGCAGTGGACTTAGCCTGGAAACTGGGGTATCCAACTTTGGGGGGGGATGGACCCAATGCGTAAGGGCCTTTTCAGAGAATGGGTAAAGCTTCACAAACTTTCTAGATACAGATGGTTTCCTGTCTGGAAAGTTCCACTCCTCCGATACCAACCGGTTAAGGGTGGGGTTGGGTGGAAAGAAAGTATCGGGCCTAATAGGCTCCTGGAACACATCAGAGGGGTAAGAAGAAACCTCCTGCACCAAGGGAATGTTCAGGGTGATCAACACAGCCCTGATCAGGCCCTCAGCCAAGGGAATGGGGTCAGCCTCAAAGGGGTCCCCAAAAAACTGAGATGAAGGAACAGCTGAAATGTCATCATCAGAATCCACCAATAATTCCTCCTCAGAGGAATCAGACACATCAGGTACACCGGTTGTTTAGGCAGGTAAGATCTGATCGGGGCGGGGGCCTGCCACGAGTGGAAGACCCCCTGTAAAGTGGATGGAAGGAGGTGTAAGGTGGCCCGGAGGTCCCTGGTAGTGGCCTTAAACTCTTGCATCCATACTGGCTCTAGTGCAGTGTTTCTCAACTCCTGTCCTCAGGACCCACTAACAGGCCAGGATTTGATGATTTCCTTGTTAGAGCACAGGGGAGTTAATCAATGTTAATGAGCCTCTGATCACCACACCTGTGCTGTAGCAGAGAAATCCCTAAGTCCTGGCCTGTTAGTGGGTCCTGAGGACAGGTGTTGAGAAACACTGCTCTAGTGCATGGCTGGAGGCCCCTGCAGGGTATTCAGGGCAGCATCGCATTCTGGGCAAACATGACCAGAGTATTCTTTAGGTAACCCTGAGTGACGAGCAATGGGGGACATAGACGCCCCAGTGTCCTTAGTCTTAGGTTTAGCCCCAAGGTCTAACGGAGTAAACCTTCTCAGAGTCAAACGGTCAAAGTAATGCCCACAAAACAATGTGTGATAAATAATTTCACCCCAGAAACACTAAATAAGACATCTGGTAGGCAAAGGGTTAAATTGCTGAGGAGAGAAGGAGAGTCCAAGCCCTGCATAGGATACTCGATCTGTGAATACAAAAAATGGCTACCGCCGCGGCACCCATATCAAACTAGTGCACAAGGTGGGCGCTCATGGGAATCGTAGCTTTGCTAATGGAGTAGCCCAACACTGCCCAAAGCTCCCTAAGGCCCCCAACATGCCCAGAACATTGACTGGATGACAGAGCAAGGGAAAACTAACAAAATGAGCCATCTCTGGCCTCGCTATGTGGAGCGGTTGCAGAGATATGTCCCATAGAAGTGAATGAAACAATGGCATCTATGCGGTAAACGCTCGCCTTAAAGGTGTGGAACAAAAAGTTAACGAGGTGAATACCAAAACGTAAAACCGCTCAAAAGCCCTCTAGAATAAATCAGTAGACCCAATAAACACTGGTCCCAGTAGGGAAAGTGCCCAAAACCCACCAAAATGTGCTAACCAGTAGCAAAAGGGTTAAGTTACCACAGAAACTTGCTCCAAACACCTCAGACATACAGATAAACCCAACTTGTGCATGAGTATGTAATAGGAACGCCAAATGAGACCCCTGTGCGGAGGGGAAGCATTGGGACATGTGGACCTCAGCACTCAAAGGGTGCTCACCTTTTTCAGCAGGTCTTCTGTCTTCAGATTACCATATATCAAATAGATGCCTCAGTTGGCAGCTTCTAGGGAAAGAACTTGCAGCCAAGATTTTCCCCTCAGGGCTTAGGTCCACAAAAGCACCTGGTAAACTGAGCTATCCACATCTGGGTGATTGGAATTGTCAGTGATGGTAATCTGCCTAATGGTGATATTCCATATCTAATAGAAAAATAAGGAACAAATCTTACTGGTTGGGGATTGGCTAGCTACAAACTAAGGAGAGGAGGTAGGCTCCACCCAGCAGTCACTTCTCAGAATTGTTCCTGCCTATTTAAAGCGGCTGATCGCCTTCCCAAAGTTACCAGTAACCTGTATTGGACGACAGAGAAAGTTGGTTTGCCTCAGTATTGCTCCATTATTTCTTAGTGCAGCAACCTCAATCATTTAGTGGAACACTATTTAAGGCTTCCTTTATAGACCATGCAATAAAAAGGAGACTGGGAAAGAAAATGAATTTCTGAATATGGAAGACCACAGGTTGCCCAGTAGTTGGGATGTAAAATGCGAGTTCGGGGGTGGGGGGGAATGTAGGTTTATCTACTAATGTTTTAGCTATCTCAGTATTGAGCAACCTGTGACCTAATATTCGCCAGTCTGAAGTAAAGTGTAATCCACAAAGTGAAATCACGCAGTGAGGTAAATATTAGTATTGTTTGGAAGGCAGGAAAACAGATTAGCAGTTTTATATAATGATGGGGGATGGTACCGGAATATCAGTGGAGCAGCAGAAATGCAGAATGGCTGGCTGTGAGGTAGTGTCTAACATAGCTGGTGAAGAGAGAGGCCAACAAATCTACATAGTGACTGGGGGAAGATGATGAAAAGAGGTACTCGGTCAGCAGAGACTGTGCAGAGGTGAGAATGGGGACAGCGCCGATGCAGCTGAAACACTATTTCTGTTTACATGTGTTAAGCTTTCCATTCTTGGCTTTAGCAGGGAGAGGCTCTGACAGAATGAAATCTGTGTACCGAGAACACCTAAATTTTCTCACTGCACAGCCTTGATGGTGACTAATCAATATAAAAATATGAACCTAAATAGACTATTCAACAAATGTTTCATAATCTTTGCAGCCTTAGTAAGGAGATTAGTATCATTACAAGCCCCAAGCTGACAACAAGATCCAGGGCTTTAAGCATTTAATTAGGGCCTTGGTCCCTTCAGCCCGTACCTAGCAATGCCCTATTTTAGTGGATTATTTATTTTTTGGTTTAGTAGTTAGGAACACTTTAACCCCAACAGAGCTCCATTCCCTGGCACCAAGGAGAATCCATTAAAGGGATAGTAATACTTGAAAATAAGTTTATTTTATATTGTAGCCCTTAAAAAAACATGAGAAATGATATGTCTTATCTCCCAAACCTTTATGGTTTGGAAGATATTCACATGTACAATATAGTATGTTTCAGCCAAGTCTGCCATCTACTGGACAGATTTGGAATTCGGTCCACAGAGCAACAGGCAGCTCTTTAGCAGTGCCGAGATCACAATCTTTGAAAAGAACTACTTAAAGGGATAGTAATACTTAAAATGTAAAAAAAAATATGTTGTAGGTTTTATCCCCCTGAGTAAAACAAGAGTACTCCCACTGCTGAAAAGTGTTTCATTCAAAAGTTATTAATTTTCAAAGTAAAATTTTTTAGGTGCAGTCTCACAGTGGCCTGAAATTGTACAGTGGCGCTGTTGCTACACGATCCTATGGACAGCTCTGGTCCCGGGACCATAAATCTCCATAGGATGGTGTAGCAACAGCGCCACTGTACAATTTCAGGTCACTGTGATATTGGACCTAAAAAATTCAACTTTGAAAATGAAGAACTTTTGAATGAAACACCTTTCAGCAGTGGGAGTACTCTTGTTTTACTCAGGGGGATAAACCCTACAACATATTGTTTTTTACATTTTAAGTATTACTTTCCCTTTAACTGGAACTATCTACAAAGTGTGCCTGGCTTGAAAGCACACTTTGTAGACCATTCCAATTAAGAAATTCTTTTTAAAGATGGTGATCTCGGCACTTCTGGAGAGGCACAACCGGTCCCGGGACCGGATTCCAAATCTGAAGGGTGGAGCAATGACGTCACTCCAGGGGAAATTTTACTTCTGAATATCTCCCAAACCATAAAGGTTTGGGAGATAAGACTTATATCATTTTTCATGGTTTTTTTAAGGGCTACAATATAAAATAAACTTATTTCCAAGTATTACTATCCCTTTAAATAGAGGAGTAATCAAACAAACTTGGTCAAGATGGGGTGTTTTTAAAGTAAGGACTTGGAAAAATTACACTTCCTCTCATAACCATTTGCATACCAAAGAGATCCAACACTTTGCAATCTAATGCTTTGCACTCAAAGGCTTAAATAAGCATCCCAAGAGTTGACCATTTTATTGCCAGAGGGGTGTGCAACACCTTGCTCTGCGAGGTGTTGCGTACCCCTCTGGCATTCAAAGGGTTAATCCAGTAAAGGAGTAGTCAGTGAAATTTAAACTGGCTCTGTTTATTGCTGCAGTTCCTTCTCTGGATGAGTCTAGGAATCTTTTGCGCAAAAGAAAGCGGGAGCAACTGTGGAGCAAACCAACTGCAGCATAGGCGACAAAGTCCTGTTAATTTTGAATCCTCCTTTTTAACCTCTTGAATGCTAAATGCACTGCTTCATAATGAGTTGGAGACCTTTCTTGTATTCAAGAGGTTAAGACTCATTGGTGCATTGGTTTGTGTTAGAATTCTTCATATTTCTTTTGTGGAAAGTATAACCTTATCATGTGCATTAACACTTCTGTTAAAGGAACTGTAATGTCCCATAAACATGTTTTGTAGAGTGGGGAGAAAAAAAAGATGGTGCAAATCCTATAGAGATATTTGCATCTAAAGTTCCTGGCTTCCTGATGTCAGCTGTAAAGCTGACAGCAGGGGATCCCTGTTGGCTGACATGAAGCAGCTCTTCAGCAGAGCCGCAATAGCGATATTGGAAAATAATTACTTGGAATGGTCTACACAGTGTGCCTGGAAACCAAGCACACTTTGTAGACTGTTCTAATTAAGTAATTATTTTCCATTATCGCTATTGCGGCTCTGCTGCAGAGCTGCCGATTGGTCTCAGGACTGGGATCTCCTAGCAGAGTGCTGACGTCAGTAGAATGGGAGAGAGGACATATCACAGAATATCTCTCAAACCATAAAGGTTTGAGAGATGAGATTTGCACCACATCATTTTTCATTTACTCTAATGTCCCATCAACATGTTTTGTTTCGTAGTGTCCCTTTAAGTTGACTTCAGTGTCTGCAACACCGTAGTAGCGGGCAAAAAATATTTGTCTTCCCCCGGGAGTTTCCCCTGTCTGCTGTAACCCACATTCCAAAGAAATTTAAGACTAAGTTGGCCATATTGGATTAAGAACATCTGGCTAGGGATGGCATCAGTGAGGGCGTTGTCTTGGTACAGGAGGACATGATTTATGGTTTACAAAGGGGGCATGGAACCCAGAGATGCCAGCTACCTTATTGGTATGATTTTCTTATTGGCTTGTCTATAACTTTACTCATTCAGTAAATGTTACACTTTGATACTTTGTCTCCTCTATGTTTACCCTCTGAACGCTGGATGTTTGTTTGCAGTACTGCTTTGTCCTATGATTATCAATACTTTTTTGGTCAAGGTAGATCTAACCTAGTGTGGAATTTTTAAGGTACACCATACATTTTGTAGTTGTAAAGGGTGTATTGAAGAAGAGATTATATAAATTGCTAGTTGAGCAGCCCGTGTATACAGGCCACAATGCCAGGCAGCAACAGCCACTGTGCACTCATTCACCGTAGAGACTGCCTGCGCCGCGGGGATCTCTGAATTCAGACCGTAGTTGCGCAGAGTGGACTACGGTCTGAATTCGGAGCGCCCCGCTCCGTTATCAGCTGCAGCGCAGGCAGTCTGTACTGCACATGACTGCAGCGTGCGCAGCTGTCTGTATTGCGCATGGCAGCTTCTGACAAACATACATTAGCGAATTATTATATAGGATTGTTCTTAGGTCCCATAACCAGATGGGACCATTGCCATGTTTTTGCTGGTTAATTTCTAATTCTTTCCAATTGGAAGTTTAATTTACACCCTGCAGGCCTGTTTTTAAACCAGTAATTTAAGACCTCTCTAGCGTTAAAAGCTCCGTTTAAATCGGCAGGCAGTTGCATGGCCAGATAGTTAGAATTTTTGCTCTGGTGATTGATGTGTGCTTTAACCAGTAGGGCAGCACATGAGCTTGAAGTAGAACTATCACCTAAAACCAAAGTTTTACCTTGCGTTTTAATGTTTAATCCAACATTAGTGCTGTGTGTGTTCTTCAAGTCGCCTGGTAGTAGAGATATTTGCCCTGCAAAATCGGGCAGTTCCGCGTTCTACGGTACCCTGTACCGTCTCAGGACTTCACAGCTGCCCCAGGGAGCGCGTTCACTCCCCCTTCGAAGATGGATTTCTGTAATGTAGCGTTACAGCAAACTCCGTTTACAATGCTACTGAGGTTGCAACCTGTAATACAACTATATACAACCTCAGTAGCATTGTAAACTGAGTTTGCTGTAACACTACATCACAAAAATCCAGCTTCGGAGGGGAGAGTGAACGCACTCCTTGGGGCAGCCGGGAAGTCCTGAGACATCATGGAGTCCTGCAGAACGAGGAAGTGACCGATTTTTGCAGGTCAAATATCTCCACTACCAGGCGACTTGAAGAACACACACAGCACTAATGTCGGGTTAAACATTAAAATGCATGGTAAAACTTTGGTTTTAGGTAATAGTTTCACTTTGAAACTAAATCTGTTCAGGTTTCGGAACCTCTGAAAACTTGACAGAACCAGACAGGGGAGCCCTGAACAGACTCTGTCAAAACAGGAAAGGTAGCAGCCCTTTAAACAGAATAAAGATAAAGATTGTATGGACCTCTAGAATTCTCCCACCGCCACCAGGCTTAGGAAAGAAGTGTCACAGCACCCTAGCTGAGAAACTGTCCTATTCTGTAATATACACAACAGGAATATGAGTAGAAATTGCTTTTTCCAATACTATGAATCTTACCCACAAAAGTAAAATGGGCAAGTCTTGGGTATCCCAACTTCACCATAGGGGATATGTAAATGTTATTCAGTGTTGTTGCTCCAGTCTGATATGGATATGGACCTTTTCTCCTTGCGATGACATGTGGTAGTGGAAAAAACTTTACTTGAGCAGCATGTAAACAGTTGTTTCGGTTCGGTTTTAGCGTGCGTTCATCAAGTTTTGTTTGTAGGTGTCCCTAATCTGGAAGCACACATGTGCCTGGTGGGAGTTGCTGCACCATAGGCTGAAATGTACATCTGGGCTTGTGCTGTTTCTCTTGTGCAGCAAGTATTTGCCTGACATTTCAGAGCTGGTTTGTCTGTGGGCAAGACCATCCTGATATGTGTCGTGTCGTCAAGGGCTGGAAGGTTAACCCTTTGAGTGCCAGAGGGGTATGCAACGCGTTGTAAAAGCAATGTGCTGCATAGCCCTCTTGCACTCAACAGGTTAACCCTTTGAGTGTCAGAGAGGTACGGAACGCATTGCAAAGCAATGCGTTCCTCCGTACCCCTCTGGCACTCAATGGTTTAAGGGATATTCCTGATTGATCACATTTAGCTTTAACCCTTGCACTCCCGCAGTCACTTTGAAGGATGCCTTTAACCAGTGCTACTTATGGTTCCTTTTCTTGGACATTGCTGATTAAGAAGCGGCTTTCATTTTGAATGATCCACTGCTCAAGCAGGGAGATCTGCAATTCATAGACTGTTGCACAAGAAAGTTGGACTTCAATGAGAAAATGGCCTTCCTGCACCAATTTTATTTTTTTAATGAAATCTCTCCCAATGTACTTTTTCATCATCCAGAGAAACAAATTAAAAAAATAAAATTTGTGTTTGTGTTAGTTAAGAGCCAATAAAAACATTAAATGCATTATAGCCTCCTCTCCCCCCCCCCCCCCCCCCACCACACACACACACCTTAAATCGGACTTGTTAACTACTAGCTTTTTAGTCTCCTTAAAGGTATCTGTTCAGGCTGCTTGTACCTATTTGTGCTTTTTGATCCTTTAAATAATTTGACATGTATTTTAGTACAGTGATGGGCAACATGAGGCCCTTCAGTTTCTGCCAGACTGTAAATCCCATTATTCCACAGGGGATGATGGGACTTGGTCTGGCAACAGCTGGAGGGGCCTTGCATCACTCTCCGGTGAGTAGTTGGGAAATCAAATCTCGGCAGAGCTTTGTTCTCTTAGCTGTCTGATAAAGCCTTCATAATCCATTACTCCACAGATCCAGAAAATCACATCTCCACACCTGCGCGCTGGGTCGGGTGGTCTTAAGGCCATTTGTAAGTGTTTTTTTTTTTTTTTTTTTTTTTTTTTTTTTTTTTTAATTGCTTGAATGTGACATTTTTAACTTTAGTGTCCCTTTAACCTTGCTTACTGTTAAAGGTACTGGTATCACAACTTGTAGAAATCACATATGAATTTACTTTGGAACGATATCAAAGATAACATACACAAATCACAAGTGATAAGTATATAGAATCTCGCTCACACAATGTATTGTTCTATAAGCAGGTTAATAACCTTGCATTTGTGCAAAAGTATTTCCTCCCATTTCAAAAACCAGCATACCTTCTGATGCTTTATGTAAAATAAAGGAAAGTTGTGCGTTTATGAACTGGTCTTTGTAGAGTGGCAATTCATTTCAGGACTTTGTGAGAATGGCATGTGGCGCTACCTATGTTATTTGAATCTTGATGCATCAAGACATTACTGCAGGAGAACACATTCAGATTCAGGGGTAATGTGCAAACAATCTTGGCTTGTGCTGAAATTTAACCATTTGATTGCCAGAGGGGTAATAGTGGACCAGAGTTAACATTTTGGATGCTGAGGTGTCTCCAGTTCATTGAGAAATAACAAAGGGGTTTAAAATGCATGAGGTCACTTGCACCCTTTAGAGTGCGTTGGGGCTGTCCGTTCCATTGCAAAACAATGCATTTGACACCCCTCTGATTAATAATGGATGTTAAGCTGCTGCACAAGCTGAATTTGGTTTTAGCAATACAGCTGAGTGGGAGTGATATACTAAAATGATTCTGTACCTAAATTGGTTTCAGTGCTGCGCCTTCCTAAAACATGTGTATTAAGCTAGCTATGCTGAAAATTCTCCTCCTTACGTTGCTTGAGGGTCCTTCTGTTCCTCTGCACCTTTTTTTCTCCTCTGTAGTCCAACAACCCAAAGGAAATAGGTGCAAAATACACCTATATTCTTGCACATGCTGTAGAGGTGTTCAGGACTTGTTCACATTAAAGTCTAAGGATGTGTTCACATGGCAAATTTAGCTTGGTGTTATTAAAATTGTGCTAAACTCACACTCTCAATATTGAGGCTGGAGTGCGGTGCTGGGAAGTAGAGCTTGAAATCAGAGTTGTCTATCTGGATTTCACCTACCGCAGCAAGCTGTGCAAAGGTGATGGTTGCAAAACCAGATTTTCTCCACAGCTGAGCTGGGGATGAACCAGGATGGAAAGTTCAGGAGCTGATGGGATATAGAATACTCTTTGAAGCGAGGGGGTTTTAGCGTTGCTGCCAGCCTCAAGGGGAGAAGATGTGAAGCAGGATAGGAAGACTCCCAGGAAAAGTAGATACAAAAAGAACAGTTAGATCCTGAGGTGAAGTGAGGGAGAGAAGGTGAGATGAGAAAACGAGAGCACCACAACAAAAAGTAGTTTGAAAGAAGCCTGTAGGGGAGAGAGGGAGAAGCAGTGAACCTCTATAGAGGTTATAGAGGATATAGAAGATATGCGAGAGACAAAGTAATTTAAAAAAAGGAAAATAAAAATAAATGCTCTGCTGTGAAGTGAACCTGAGAGGACACTTCAGAGGATACGTGGGTGAGAGAGACGAAAGTACAAAGGGAATGTACAGCTTTAAGAGCAGACCTGAGAGGAGCGTGAGAAAGCTGAGTGGAGAAGCTACAAGTTAAGAAAGCGTTCTTCTCTGAGTGGGCCTGAGAGGAGATTGAGACAATATGGAGAAGCTAGAAGTGAGGAAGATGTTCTGTTTGAAATAATCTTGAGGAGACTGAAGCGAAACTGTGGAAGGGGACGATTTGCAGTGTAGTCGAAATTAGGCATAACAGAGAGAGGATTGGAACGGATAAGGTAACAGGAGGACAACAGCAGTGACAAGCGAAACAGAGCAAAGATGGTTCAGGAGGGAGACCCAAGGGAAGAGTAGTGTGGGGGGGGTCTGATGTGTGGGTTTAAGAACCTTCCCATGGCAAGAAGAGATGGGTAGACCAGCTAAACAGAGGAACTGGTAGCAAGCAAAAGTGAAGGTTGTGAGTTCGGAAACTCGCAGAATATAACAGGATATCGTAGTCAGAGGAAGCTCGTAGTCTGAGGTATGCCAAGCGTGGTGGGGGGACAAAGACCTAAATCTCAGAATGAAGTGTCAAGTTGGGAAATGGAATCTTGGCAGGGTTCAAGCTGTAGATCAGTATATTGAGAATAAGCAGGCAGACAAGGAGAAAACTAGCTCGTAGAATGGGCACAGGAACTTCAAGCAGCCCAACTAAAAATGACAGACGGCCAATGAGAGAGCATAGGAGGTAAAAGGGCACTACTGAAGGTGCAAATAGGAGCAGACTGTGTCATTCAGTCAGACCTGGATGTTGTGTCCATGGAGGTGGACCTGATAGCTCCTGGCAGCAGGCAGAATACATGAACCTTCTTAACCCTTTAATGACCAGTGAGATGCAATATGTTGTGCATCCCTCTTGAGTGTCTTGTGATACCCCAGACTGATTGAAAATGTCATGAACATAGGCACAAGGACAAAATTCATAGGGGCCCTTAGGATTTTCTGGCCATAGTAAAGTGAGTGGGGGTTATTATGAGGTGGTGGTACTTTTTCGTTCAACTTTCTAGAGAAATTTTATAGGAACATGCGGCTCTTCACTTGGGCGGTCTTGCGCACGTGTGTGTCTTCCATGCCGAAGGTACGTAGATTATTATACAGGTACACAGATTATCTGCTCTGAAACTGTTGTGATCTAATAGCTGGGCACTAATTTCAAAACCAGATTTTTCTTACATGCTTCCATATACCAAGCTACAAAATCGGCCGTGCAGCTAATTTTTCAGCCCTCTACACTGAAGTAGTGGAAGAAGTTTTAATGAAAAAATGAGAATAAGCATTTCAAGGCATGGGTCACTTCTTATCTGGGGTTTGTAGGGCGACACAGAAAAATAGCATTTCTGTGACTATTGCAGATATGAAAGCTTTGTTCTTGGCCTTCCTTTGACTATTACAGGATTATGGGAGGGTGGGTGAGAAGTGAGCAGAAACTCAATGAAAACATCTTGAACTTGGCATTTAGTAGTAAATGTTTTTACAGGCATATTGGGAAATTAGTGCTGTTTTAAATACACACTTTCACCTCAGGTGAGCGGGGGGTATGAATTATACATGTATATTTAAATAAACTGTAGATTTTTCCAATATCCCTCCCCACCAAGAAGCAGCAGGGAAATCTGTACAGAAGGCAGCATGTCTGAATTTGCTTCCTTAGTTAGGCCTCATGTCCTACTAGGACAAGACTTCAACCAAAATAAATAAATAAAATCATCTGGTACAGGTTTGTATTCTGACATCCATTCTATCTCACCTAAAGCAGTGTATTGCTCATTAGTAAAGAGTGACTTTGTTCTAAAGAACATTGAATGGGAATTTTTCTATAGCAGTGGTTCCCAAACATTGACATCACACCTCCACTTAGTTTTTACCAAATCCTATGCCCTTGCCTTTATTAAAGGGATAGTAAACCGAAGTATTATCTTCATGTTTTTTTAATGCCTACAAAATAAAATAAACGATATAAGTCTTATCTTTCAAACCTTTATGGTTTGTGAGATATTCACAAGTAAAGTTTCCCCTTCCGCCCCTTTTACCTAGTGTAAGTCATCTCTTCTCAGATGTGGAATGCAGTCCATAGACCAGACAGATAACAGCAGGGGACAATCTTCTTCCTATGAGAACAATGAAAACCCTGCCCCCTTGACAAGTTTTTCAGGTTTTTCCCTCCTCTTAATTGAAGATTGTCCCTCTCTGCAATCTACCTGGGCACCTCCCTTCCGATCTGGCTGAATAGTGTTATATCAGTGAAAGGGGCGGGAGGGGGGGGATACTTTATCATTCAATTACTCTTGAACTACAGCTCAAACAGTATTGAAATAACACTCTCCAAAGTCCAAATACTATGATGATTAATTAGAGCTGCTTTTATTATGAAACATTACTATCCCTTTAACCCTTTAAAGGGGATCTATAACCCCTATACAAGTTTGTCTTAATAGCTGTTATATAGCGAATATGTTCAATACTGTATTAATTGCCTTTTTTAAATCGCTATTTGGCCAAAATTGAATGAGTAAAGATTGCCGTGCACTGCCTCTCCTCTCCCTCTACCCAGTCTCCTCCGATGATTGAAGCTTTCTGCCTGTAAGCTGGAGAGGTCTCATTGGCCAGAGACTGCACCAGTTTACAGGAGGAAAGCCTCACAATAGCACATGTTACTTGTGTCAAAATAGTGTGTAAAAAGTCACTTACTAAAACTGTACCATCTAACTACCCTGAAAAAAAAATATATCATTTAATCCAAACCAAAACCACCCCCAAACCCTAACCTAACTACAGTAACCTATCGAACATTTAATAATTTGAAACTTTGTGACACAATGTTCAACGCTATTTTTACAAGGGACATTTTAAACTGTGCCATTTTAAATTCTCCATTTTGATGAGACATTTTAAAAGCGCTGTTGTAACACTCTGCATTTACTAGTCGCCAGTACAATAGGGTACCTGTTGTACACACCTGGACCTTAAAAGGGATAGTAATGTTTCACAATAAAAGCAGCCCCAATTAATCTTCATAGTATTTGGACAATGAAGGGCCTTATTTCAATACTGTTTGAGTTGTAGTGCAGGAGTAATTGAATGAATGATAAAAGGGGCAGGAGGGGGATATTTTACCGATGTAATACTGCTCCCCTCAGAGCTACAAAACTGTCCGGATGGACACTGAAGAGGGACTATCTTCAGTGAGCATAAGGAAAACCCTGCCATGAGGGGCAGGGTTTTTCTTATGCTCACAGTAAGAAGATTGTCCCTTGCTGTGACCTGTCTGGTCTCAAGACCAGATTCCACATCTGAGGGGAGGTGGCCAGGGGAGGGCTGGCAACTTTAGGCCTGAGGGGCACATACAATCAAATGGCCTATTTCTACCATTTCTCCAGCCCAATGTCCCGCCCCACCCACATTTGTTAATTGTATAAATGTCATTAATGTTATGAAGTAAGGTAAGTGATATAACAGAACTTATAATTGAAATAGTGGTGCAGTAGTAATATCACAGAGATTACAACCAAATGGACCACACTAGTGATACCACACAGCTTGCAACGGAAACAAAGCTACATGAGTTATGCTACAGAGCTTACAGTCGAAATGTTAGTGCACTACTAATGTAGCTTGCTAAACTCTGTTTATTTCCTTTACAACAGAAAGTGGAAAATTGAGTGAAGCAGTGGCCAGCTGGCCCAGACCTATGAGTGGCCTAGGGGGCAATTGGCCCCCTGCTCCCCAGGCCATCCCTCCCCTGGAGGTGGTTTACACTAGGTAAAAGGGGCAGGAGGGAGATACTTCATCATTTACTCTTGAACTACAACTCTGACAGTATTGAAATAACACTCTCCATGGCTCAAATACTATGAGGATTAATTGGAGCTGCTGTTTTTGTGAAGCATTACTATCCCTTTAAAGGGTTTTAAATAAAAAGAATCCTTTAAATGCATATTGATCTGATTCTGTTAATTATTGTTTAATATATTATGGGTTAGATTGGTATGTAGCATAGCCAAGCAGGGCTTGACATGCAGCTCACTTTGCCCCAGTTTGGGAATCGCTGCTCTGGATCATACCTCACCACAACAAAACAGTACGCTTCACTAGACAGAGGTCACTAGTTTTTATTAGATTGTAAACTGAATGAGTGCCGTGGTCTAAGATATTAAAAGCAACAAAAATCTGTGTAGATATGGCTAGTATGTGAAGAACGTCTACCTAGTTGTCATTCTGTGACTGCCAAACTGAAGTTTAGCATTAACCCTTTGAGTGCCAGAGGGGTATGGAACGCATTTCTTTCCAATGTGTTCCATACCCCTCTGGCACTAAAAGGGTTACCCCTCTGAGTGCATTAGAGGTACCAAACGCATTGCATCTCAATTCCTTTGATCATTGTGGCACTCGGAGGCCCATTCCCCAATTGGTAATCGTTGCTCCTATATGCCTTATCATTTGGGCTGTTTGAACCCTGTTATAGAAGCCTTGAGGTAAATACAGGCAACTTCACATGCAAATCCTATATTATAATTCTCTAATTATGTTTGTCAGAAGCAGTCATGCGCAGTACAGACTGCCCGCAACGCGGCTGATACGGAGCAGGGCCTCCGAATTCAGACCGGAGTCATTTCTTTGCAGAGAGGACTACGGTCTGAATTTGGAGGCCCTGCTCCGTATAAAACGCAGAGCTTTCGGACAGTCAGTACTGCACATGACTGCAGCACCGCCAGTGTTGGCATGTGTACACGGGCTTTAAAACTAGTAAATATATATTTTGCACAGTCCTAATACATGTGTCATACTTGAATGCTCGTGTGTAATGAGCTTGATCGAACAAAAACATTTTTAAAGGGCAGAGGGACACAATTCCATAAATCACGGGTGTGCACAAAACAACTTTGGCTTGAGCAAACCTGTTGAATAATGTGTTTTGAATTATGTGCACACACTTGATCAATCTACGAAATAATCAAAGAATGGTAGGGGTGCTCAAACCTGTCCTCAAGTCACCCCTAACCCCAACAGTGCATGATGTTTGAGGCAAATCTGAAACAATATGTCGTTATCTCGGGCAGATTTATCAGAATAACTGAGTCACTTATAGATTCATCTGTCGTGTTGTAAAAAGATTAAGCAAATTATTGATGTTATAAGGGATCCCAAATTATTAGGAATGCAGTCCCTAATTTATAGGGCAATCTTGTTTAAAGGGATAGTAATACTTTGTTTAAAAAAACATGAAGAACGATATAAGTCTTATCTCTCAAACCTTTATGGTTTAAGAGAGATTCACAAGCAAAGTTTCCCCTCCTGCCCCTTTACCTAGTGTAAGCCATCTCTTCTCAGATGTGGAATCCAGTCAATAGACCAGACAGATAACAGAAGGGGACAATCTTCTTTATATGAAAACAATGAAAGCCCTGCCCCCCTTGACAAGCTTTTCAGGTTTTTCCCTTATCTTATTTGAAGATTGTCCCTCTCTGCAGTCTACCTGGGCACCTCCCTTCTGATCTGGCTGAACAGTGTGACATCAGTAAAAGGGGCGGGAGGGGGATACTTTGTCATTGAATTACTCCTAAACTACAACTCTGACAGAATTGAAATAACACTCTCCAAAGTCCAAATGCTATGATGATTAATTAGAGCTGCTTTTATTATGAAACATTACTATCCCTTTAAATATCCCCCGTCCCAAGGTTGCTACCTACACATTAACATACAGTGATTTAATATGAAGGGAGAAGGAAGAAAGTTTGGTGCAATAACTTTTTACTATTGTAATTTAAAAAATACAAACACTTAATGAGTTAAAAAGTACTCAGGGTAGTAACGATTGCTCTTAATTAAAACCCCGATTGTTCACAAAAACCTACGACTTTAATAAATTCCATAGATCGACAGAAAACTAGAGCAAAATCTATTGGTGGACAAAGAAGGAAAGTGGATCATGCATTGTGATTAATAAGACAAATTGGGTATCCCTCACATTACATCGCTAAGGATAATGGCGCCCAATATATAAAACAATTCCTAAATGATTTACCGAATAATGGTTATATTTTAACGAGTGTACAATCATATTTTCTCCCACCTTCATATTAAATCTTGATGAAAATATGCACCATTCAGGTACAGTAGAAGTTCTCCACTATTATTTTGTGCTTTAAAGGGATAGTAATACTTAAAATGTAAAAAAAAAAAATATGTTGTAGGGTTTATCCCCCTGAGTAAAACAAGAGTACTCCCACTGCTGAAAGGTGTTTAATTCAAAAGTTATTAATATTCAAAGTTGAATTTTTTAGGTGCAATATCACAGCGGCCTGAAATTGTACAGTGGTGCTGTTGCTACACGTTCCTATGGACCGCTTCTGTCCCGGGACCATAAATCTCCATAGGATGGTGTAGCAACAGTGCCACTGCAGGGGAATCTGGTGCTTGGGCAAGAGGAGGCTCTTCAGCAGAGCCGAGATCGTGTTATTGAAGAAGAAATCCTTCACTGGAAAGGTCTTCTACATGTGCTTTGTTTGCAAGCACATGTAGAAGACTGTTTCAGTGAAGGATTTCTTTTTCATTAACGCAATCTTGGCTCTGCTGAAGAGCCTCTGCCGGTCCCTGGACCGGATTCCCCTGCAGTCAGCTAGAGCTCTGACGTCAGGGGGGGGGGGGATTTGAAAGCTGATATCTCTCAAACCATAAATGTTTGAGAGATGGCACTGGAGGCTTTTAATATCACAAGATGCAGCATTGTTAAATGTGTGTTACTATCCCTTTAAATGGGTGTTGTGGTTAAAGGGATAGTAATACTTCGTTTTAACTTTTTTTATTTTGTAGGCATTAAAAAAACATGAAGAATGATATAAGTCTTATCTCTCAAACCTTTATGGTTTAAGAGATATTCACAAACAAAGTATCCCCCCCGTTCAACTAGATCAGAAGGGAGGTGCCCAGGTAGACTGCAGAGAGGGACAATCTTCAATTAAGATAAGGGAAAAAGCTGAAAAACTTGTCAAGGGGGGGAAGGGCTTTCATTGTTTTCATACAAAGAAAATTGTCCCCTTGTGTTATCTGTCTGGTCATACAACCTGATCCACATCTGAGAAGAGATGGCTTACACTAGGTAAAAGGGGCGGGGAGGGGAACTTTGCTTGTGAATATCTCATAAACCATAAAGGATTGAGAGATAAGACTTATATCATTCTTCATGTTTTTTTAATGCCTACAAAATAAAATAAAGTTAAAACGAAGTATTACTATCCCTTTAAGTACAACACCACCACTATGATTCTGAAAGGAAAATCTGTCAAACATTTTACAAAAGGGAATATACAGGGTTATACTGTGTAATTAGTAGGCATAATATCAAGGTCTGATAAAGGCTAATTTATTTGGCAGCAGGAAAGCTATATAATTCTCATGTGCATGGGTTATGAGGCAAAGGTTGAACTTGATGGACTTGTGTCTTTTTTTTTCAAACCTAATTTACTGTGCCACTTCAGAGTAACATAGTAACAGAGTCCCAACAAACTGTCTTAAGGCTTCCTGTGTTTAAAGGGACAGGAATGTCCCATAAAAAATGCTTAGAGTTCTGTAGAGGTTAAAAAAAATAAACTATATGCCGCAAATCCCATCTCTCAGACTGCTATGGTTTGAGAGATATCCTCCTCTAAAGTTCCTCTTCTCCTGATGTCAGCTGTAAAGCTGACAGAAGGAGATCCATGTCTGCAAACACGAGGAGGCTCTTGAGCAGAGCCACAATAGTGATATTTAAAAAGAATACTACTTTGGAACAGTCTAAAAGGTGTGCTTGCAAACCAGGCACATTTTGTAGACCGTTCCAAAAAAGTATTTATTTTTATAAATCTTGCTATTGCGGCTCTGCTGAAGAGCCGCTTGTCAGTCCCCGGACCGGGAACTCCTGCTGTCAGTTTACAGCTGACGGTAAGAGAAGGGGTGGGAGAAGGGAACTTTAACGGAGGATATCTCTCAAACAATAGAGAGAGAGAATTTGTGGCATATCGTTTATTTTTTTTAATCTCTAAGCATTTTTTTATGGGGCATTACTGTCCCTTTAATCAATGGATTCCTCTTAGTTGTGAATACTCAAATACAGGAGATCCATCAATCAAACATAAGAAGCCCATGTGCATATATATGTCAGTCGGTCAAGCACAACAAGATCATCTGGTGTTAGTCCGTTCAGTAGATCTTTCTGCATGTTTGGCCAAAAAAGGCATTATCTCAAAGGGGGTTATGCACTAAGGTGCGATTAGTGGACATGACTTCCCCAGTGATATCACTTCACCATTTCTTATGACCTATGTATGCTGCATTGACTTCATAGAATAACATAGGAACTAGAGAAGTTGTCTATCTGCACTAAAATAAAACGCCTGTATACCTTTTATACCAGGTGATCACTTGGTATTAACCCTCTCATGCCTAGACTTGTTAAAAAGGGGGTGACTCTCTCTCTTATCCGGTTGGGCTACTGTGTCAGGATAAAAGTTGGAGGAGCGAACCCACCAACTCCTAACATACATTACATGTATAAGTTTATATAAGGTGATCACATGATCACCTGGTAGTACCCCCTTTTATTCCTACCCTTGTTGGAAAGGGGAGACTGTCCCTTTTTCCGACAAGGATAACCCTTATATGATGGGAGTTGGGTGGCACTCTAAAATTGAGGTGTGTGTGGAGTAAACCAACTGCATCATAGGGGATAAAAAACAAAAACAAATCCCGTTTGTTTTAAATTGAGATTTTAACCTTTTGAATGCTAGCGGGGATGCTAGTGTGTTGCAAAGCAATTCATTGGAGACCTGTCAAGCATTTATAGGGTTAAAAGCCCAATTTAAATTGAGGATTTTTATTCCTTTGTTGTGCAGTTTAGTCCCGGATTGTACTTGTGTGGCACTAAGCTGCTGTATGGGTGACAGGGATCTGTTACACATAGGGGGGTTGTATGTGTTAGGAACTCTTATATGTAGCGTGACCACATTTACATTCTGCCATTCAGGGACACTGCGGAGACGAGAGCCAGTGGTGTAACAATAGAGGTCGCAGGTGCGACCTGGCCAATGACTCTCAGGGTCCCGGCCGCCCCCTGCGACCCCCTCGCCACGTGCCCGCAGCAGAGCTGATCGGCTGGCGGTCTAGTAATGCAGAGCGCTGGGAGATGACATAATCTCCCAGCGCTCTGCATTACTAAGAACCACGTGGGAGCTTGCATTCCAGTCAGAGGTCTATGCCTCATTCGACATGTCACACACACTGCTAGACCACCAGGGACTCGAGGTAGGAGGATGGGGGGGGTCACTAGGGGCATTGTGGAGAATGGGGGGCATTGATGAAGGGGCAATGTGGAGGATGAAGGGGCAATGTGGAGAATGAGGGGCATTGTGGAAGGGGCAATGTAGAGGTGGCCAATGTAGTTGAGGGGGGCCAGTGTGGTCGGAGGGGGGCCCATGGCAGTTCTTGCACCAGGGCCCCATGGCTTCTAGTTGTGCCTCTGACGAGAGCAACAGTGTACTTGTCTTCCGCACTCAGGCAGAAGTGCGGGAGAGGTCGCTATACATCCGTGCACAACCTGCTCTTTCTCCTGCACAACAGAGTTCTAAACACTAGAGGGAGAACTGACTTTTGTGTTCTTTGACAGAAAGTGATGCCTGTGGTGGGCTATAAGATGCATCACACCCAAAGCAAATTGCACTGCAGTTCCGGTTTGTCAGGATAAAGGCTCCATTATCTCCATAGTGTTTAGAGCTCTATTTGGAAGCCATTTTTGTAGCCCAGCAGAGGCATCACTTCCTGTCACAGGCAATGGGCAATTCTTCTTTAGAGAACTCTGTGCTCTGGAGTCTTCATTCCAGGACTTTGTATTATACGAGAAGGGAGCGGCCTGAGACATGGGAGACACATTTAAAATCGGGGGCTGTCCTGGGACATGTAGTCACCCTACTAGCATGGGGGTGTGATGGACCTTCTGACCAGGACTGGTCACTAAACAGCATTCATTTCTGATTAGTTTTACTTGACAGTGAAGGTGAGATTAGATCTGCTTTAAGCCTACTGAGGATTGAGATCTAAGCTTCTTTTTCTAGCCTTGCTATCCTGCAGACGCATCTTATTTTGAAATCGTACATTGGTATAGTTCAGTTCTATATACTTGTGTACATTTGCTTTGTTTTATCAAAATAAAAGGAAAACCGATTAATATACATAGAAAGTGTAGGTTGTAATCTTTAATTTCAGATTTTTGTTTGTTTGTAACCATTATTTTAACTGTATCAATTTTATCTATCTAAATCAGTTCTTCTTAACCCCTAAAGGACCGGGAAAATCTGAGGTGGATTTCACTTAAAGGGATAGTAATACTTTGTTTTATCTTTTTTATTTTGTAGGCATTAAAAAAAACATGAACGATATAGGTCTTATCTCTCAAATCTTTATGGTTTGAGAGATATTCACAAGCAAAGTTTCCCCTCCCGCCCCTTTTACCTAGTGTAAGCCATCTCTTCTCAGATGTGGAATCCAGTCCATAGACCAGACAGATAACAGAAGGGGACAATCTTCCTATGAGAACAATGAAAGCCCTGCCCCCTTGACAAGTTTTCAGGTTTTTCCCTTATCTTAATTGAATATTGTCCCTCTCTGCAATCTACTTGGGCACCTCCCTTCTGCTCTGACTGAGCAGTGTTACATCAGTAAAAGGGATGGGAGGGGGGATACTTTGTCATTGAATTACTCTTGAACTACAACTCTGACAGTATTGAAATAACACTCTCCAAGGCCCAAATACTATGATGATTAATTAGAGCTGCTTTTATTATGAAACATTACTATCCCTTTAAGGACCAGAGCAATTCTGACTTTTGAATGCCTTTGTTCAGCAGTGTTTCCCTCTAAGTACTTTATTTTACCAATGAAAATTATATACTCTACTGTTTTCAAGCACAAGTAGGGCTTTCTTTTGATACCACACTTATATGGATAGCCCACCATTTATTATATTGAAATTAAAGAAAACCTGTTTAAAAAGATGTGTTTTTAATTTTTCTCTTGGCATCATTTGGGCGCAGTGGGTTAAATTTTTATCTAGACTGCATAAAAGGTATGGCCGGTCAGTCATACCTATAAAATGGGCAGTTTTAAGTGGGCACTCTCCCTCTGGGGTGAAAATCCCCATGTCCCTCATTTACCCCCTAGTTTCCACTTTTTTGTTGGATAGGTTCGTGTATGAGTGTATTAACTTTCAGCTACCACAGTAAAATTTCCTTTATTTGTTTTAAAGTCTATATTTATTTAAGTGTTCTTGTTTAGATTAAAAAAAAAAAAAAAAGTTGCTGTTGGCAGGTCATAAATGGACCTGCATTTATCTTAAACAGTGATCCAGCACTGATGGGGTTAATACCCCCAACTCTGGCCTGCATTATATCCTGTGTGGGTCTGCTCTCTGCTTCTCTCTCCCTTACTTTAATAGTAAGGAAGAGAGAGGCACAGAGCAGACACAAAGGCAGTGTGTAAAGCACACTGCCTTTTTGAATCAGAATGCCGGTACATGTGATCGCTCCTGGTGCCAATCATGTGTACCGGCAGAAGAGACCAGCGCGGAGACTGAACACTCTGGTCCCAGAGCGCTCTGTTTCAGCTTGAACACGATAGCAGCATGCGTGGAGGTGCGCTGCTATCATTTATCCCATGACTTGCCAGGACCGTCATGGGTCCTTAAGGCAAATCCACCCATGACAGTCCTGGCATGTCATGGGTCGTTAAGGGGTTAAGTTAATGTTATAAGTTGAACTTCTTGTTTTTGATAAATGTTGCATTTAGCAATTTTCTTTAGTACATGTGTTTCCACAATGCAATTTTTCTCCTTTTGTTGATATATGTCCTTTTTTTGTCTCCTTCAGATGTTCTCAAACAATGATGAGGCTCTAATCAATAAGAAGCTTCCCAAAGAGCTGCTGCTCAGGTGAGAGTAACCACAGGGGAGCAATAGGACAATGTTGTATGAATCAGACCGCAGAGACACAGACAGAATGGGGTGGGCTCTGAGATATATATGGGTGTTCCACAGGATAAACAAAATTGTGTGACAGAATTTTGATCTTCAGGGATGTCACTGATAGGCGTGACTGATACAAACTATGATGTAACTGTTACATTCTTCTCCTTAGGATCTTCTCCTTCCTGGACGTGGTTACCTTGTGTAGATGTGCACAGGTGTCCAGGGTAAGTGGCATTTAGTTGTTGTTCTTGTTATGATTCTTCCCTAGCACTCAGGAAAGTTGTTGTTGTTGCACCCTTTGTCTCACTAATGTCCTCTGGTCTCTTATTTTAGGCTTGGAATGTCCTTGCTCTGGATGGTAGCAACTGGCAAAGAATAGACTTGTTTGACTTTCAGAGGGACATTGAGGTATCAAGGGACAGAAATTACTTTTCTTGTCATCCTAATCCTTTCTATCTCTTCTGGTTGGTTGCTCTCTCAAGTTCCACAGTTCCTGTCCTCCCTCTTTGTGTTCTCTTGGCGCAGCATCTCCTCCCTCCTAGCGTTCTACCATTGTGGATTTCTTCTTGCCCCCCCAGCACCACCTCTTTTGCTGCAGCCTTTAAAAAAAATAAATAAAAAAAAAAGATAAAAAAAATGATAATCAAACTATTGTTCTCTGAGGTAACTATGCACTGTGCAAATAAGTGCTTGTGCATTAGACTACCTGAAGTTGCCATCGTTTTCAACATTATCGTGGTTACTCTGAATAGGTATGGCATTAAGTCAGGAGATCCAACAAAATGTTTCTGGGGTAAATTACTGTTTTATTGAAGGTACATTGACAGAATACAACATGTAGCAGGGAGGGTACATCAAAACATTGCATGAGACTAAAAAGCTGTACAAGGGATCCTCGAGTTTGTGGGAAAATGCCTTCAGTTAAGGTTTTCTGAACCTGATAAGGCCAGACCTTGGCCCAAACACATACACATTGTGCATCACAATCCATCTAACTGCCCAGGACCTACTCCATATGAACAGGGTCTGAAAAGTAAGAGGAGCATCAAATCGAGGAGAGTAGTAGCAAGGAACGCGGTGAAGGGAAAAACCTTTAATTAGAAAGGAGGCTGCATAAAAGGAGTGATGCGTCCTGTAATATAGCGAAGCATACCACACTATGTACTGAAATTTAGAAGGAATATATAAAACAATTTTTTTATTTATTTAATTTTCTTTTAATATTCCACCAATAATGTCTGTATGTATGGCAGCCAGATTTCAAAGTAGAACTGTGTCCATTTCTCCTTTCACATAATCTGTAACCTGTTGGTATAGACCAGGGCTGTCCAAGTTCGGTGCTCAAGGGCCTTCAATGGCCAACAGGCCAGGATTTAAGGATTTCCCTGATTAAGCACACATGAGTCAGTCACAATGAATGATCCACTGATTAAATCACATATGCTTAATCAGGGAAATCCCTAAATCCAGGCCTGTTGGCGGCCCTTGATGACTAAACTTGGACAGCCCTGATATAGACTCTAGAGCCATTAGGTTGCATTCTCTAATGTTAGTGAGGTTAGTGCCACTAACTTTGGGCTGCTGGAGTTTAAATAAAAATGTACAGAGGTTTTTATTTATTTTGTTTATATGAAAGCGGTGTCTTATCTCTAGATAAGATGATTTGGTGTGTGTGTGTGTGTGTGTGTGTGTGTGTGTGTGTGTGTGTGTGTGTGTGTGTGTGTGTGTGTGTGTATTAATATGCGAGGGAAGCTAATCTTTTAAAAGTGGTGGCAGTTGCCCAAGGAGGAGATTGCCATTGGTGGAGTTCATTTAGTGAATCAGGATGGGTGGGAATATGGAAGACAAAGGTGTGTGTTTGACATGAGTCGTGGCCCAACGGAAAGGGAAAATACCTCTCCAAGTTTTATTTATTGATTATTTTTAGCTTTCTTAACCCTTTGAGTGCCAGAGCGGACGCAACACATTGCTAAGGACTGAGTTTCAGTTTTATTGAAATTAACTCTAAAACCTGACACTGCTTTAAATTTCTGTAATGTAATAAAATTAGATTGGCACAAGTTTGTTTAGAATTGGAAAGCAAACGGATGGATTCATCTGTAAACACTGTGTGCTTAATTTAATGGGAACCTAAACCAGTACCACAGTTGACGGAGAGGAGTAACATTTGGTGCAATAAGTGTTCAAGAACTATATTGAGCAAGAAAGGGGACAGGGGGCATCTCTGCTGTGTACTCTTTTAAATAATAATGATATAAGAGGTGTTTGTGTTAATCGCAACAATTTTTTGTAAAGACCTCTGAGGAGCTCTAAAAATGGAGGGCCAAAATGTAGGCATTAATAGTCTAACCAAATTAGGCCAATCAATGTGTTGGATAGCTTTCTCCATGTCAAGATTACACATCAGAAAAATATACTGATTAATGAGCGCTGCTGCATTAATTTTCTGCCCCAGTAAAAATCCTGTTTGGGTTGGATTGGCTTAAATGTAGCATAGTATTTTGTAATCAGTTGACCATAATCTAAGTCAGGACTTTAATCGATGTTCAATAGGGAATATTGTACTGGTTGAAGACACAAGGGAGGGATCTTTATTTGGGAATTACTTATTCTGGCTTCACCAAAATATTTTGATGGTTCCAAGACTTGTGAGTTACTTGCTCTGTATTATTGCACCAATCCAAGTGTAATGTTCACCACCTTATTCCAAAGTGTTTTTGACCAAGTGCTGACAGTATTACTCCTGCAGATGATGCACCCACCTGATTCTTGCTCTGTTAGTGGTCTGTCCTTTCCTAACCCTTAATGTATATTATCCTCCTGCTCCTGCCCATGATTTTGAGGTGTTTTTTTTTTTTTTTTTTTTTTTAATTTAATTTTCTCTTAAACACCCTTTCCGTCTCCCAGGGTCGTGTAGTTGAGAATATATCCAAGCGTTGTGGTGGTTTTCTGCGCAAGTTGAGCCTACGTGGATGCCTTGGTGTTGGGGATAATGCTCTCAGGTACAGATATGTCCATTTTAAATAATATATATACACTGTGGTGAGTACAGTTACTGGGCAGATATTCAGTAATCTCTCTCATTCTGACCCTTCAGTGCCTTATTTTGTTTTCTCTTTGCTGTCTTCCTCAGAACCTTTGCCCAAAACTGCAGAAACATTGAGGTGTTAAATCTAAATGGCTGCACCAAGATCACAGATACGTGAGTGATGTCTCTCTGGGTGGGTAGGGGAATTCTACTGAAGTAGTAGTTCAGGCTTCCTGTAAAAGAGTGGAGAGGTTTCTAGTGGAACAGATATTAGAAAATATCAAACTGTATAATATCTGTCACTTGACTGTGCTGTAAAGAAGATTTCCGTTCCTTAAAGAGGAACTTTCACCTCAAAAAAATTTTTTACCATTGGTTTAGTTAATAAAGTACTATTGGGAAAGGGTTTTTTTTTTCTCTAAATGTACATAATTTTAGATATTTCATCTTCAAGCTGTGCCGGTCAGCATAATGCGGCACGATTAATCTCTAGGACAGCTCTTCTTCACTTCCTATTTCTCCTCCCACCTCCCTCCCAGTTGCCCCAGGGAGTGCGTTCATGCTTCCCTTTGGTTTGGTGTAAATGGCTTCTATAGTTACATCAAGCTCCAGTTAGCATTACACTGAGGTTGCAACGGGAACGCGCTCCCTGGGGCAGGTGGGAGGGAGATGGAGGATAAGAGCTGTGACGAAGATTCAGCTTGCCCATTATATGAAAGTGCACAGCACAGAAGATTAAATATCTTTAAAAGTATGTACATTTAGAAAGAAAAAACAAAACATTTCCTAAAAGTACTTTATTAACTAAACCTATGGTAAAAAAATTTTGAGGTGAATGTTCCCCTTTAAGGGTAACAACTCCTAATAATAACCCCATTTGCCTTAGTATAGCCAGGAAATCCTAATGGTCCCTATGAGTCTTGACCTTGTGCCTTTGTCCAAGAAATAACCAAATCAATCATTTGTGGGTGTCATGTTTCTTGAGGTGGACATGACTGTTTCTAGCAGTTAATTCAGACTGAAGCGAGCAGAGTGCATGAGCCTACTTGACACATAAGAGGAACTATCACTCCAATTGAAGTGCCCCCTCCCAGTAATTCATATAGCAATACACACAGCAATACTAGCATTACCCTGAATAAGTCCAGCGTTATTGTGAAATCCAACTCAATCCGAGACTCACGGGCAGGAGTCAGCTCAAAACTTCTTGCCTTAGAGACACCGGTGCGTCTGTGCTGTCCATCCTGGTCTCCCCTAGGATTGGTGTGTGGGAGTTGCACTGTACCTTAAGGTAACAGGAAGGGACTGGCGGCGCAGGCGCACAGATGCCTCTACAGCAAGAAGCCTGTCTGTCAGTCTTCGAACAAGATGGATTTCACAAGAATTCTGGACTTATTCAGGGTAATACTAGTATTGCTATGTGTATCTCTGTATGAAGAATTATTTTGGGGGGCACTTTAATTGGACTGATTTGCTTTAAGGACCAGATTGGGTGCACATCCCTCTGGTCTTTAAGGTTAAGTTTAGCTTCAGCAGTGAACAGTCATGGTCGCCTCCAGGGACATGAAATCCAGGCCTGATTTGATGATCTTCTGTTGAACCAAGGCTCAAGGAAACAAATCATAGGGGCCACTAGTATTTCCCAGGCATAGTAAGGTAAGCGGTGGGATGGGTTAGTTATTAAGAAACTTTGGTTCTCCTTTAAAGTGAATGAATGCTAGAGGCACAAAAGAATGGGACTCCTTCTTGTCTCTTCTGGGATATTCTCCTGGGGCAAGTATTTCCACAGAAAGGCTCCCCCAAAAAATGAAATAATTTCACAATACAAACACATTCTTAGCTTGGTTAATTCCATATCCGGAGCATTATAACACACTAGTGTAAAATCCAGTGTACACGGGCGTATCCTGTAATATATAAGATCAGTGCAGTAGAGACTGCCCGAACGCAGCACTACACCTCCCACCATTCAGTGTCTACTGCGTATGACTGCCTGCGTTTGGACAGTCTGTACTGTGCATGACTGCATCGGACAAACATACATCTGGCCTTTTATATTAGAGGATGGGCGTAACCTGTGGCCTTTCACCAGAGTTCCCAAACATTCCAGATTTTCATCATGGAGCACATTTAATCACCTATTATTACACAGGAAAATTACCATTACAGTAATATTTGAGACCAGTTTAAAGGGATAGTAATACTTTGTTTTATCTTTATTTTATTTTGTAGGCATTAAAAAAACATGAAGTACAATATAAGTCTTATCTCTCAAACCTTTATGGTTTAAGAGATATTCACAAGCAAAGTTTTCCCCCTCCCGCCCCTTTTTCCTATCTTCTCAGATGTGAATCTGGTTGTAAGACCAGACAGATAACAGCAGGGGACAATCTTCTTTGTATGAAAACAATGAAAGCCCTTCCCCCCCTTGACAAGTTTTTCAGCTTTTTCTCTTATCTTAAAAGAAATTTGTCCCTCTCTGCAGTCTACCTGGGCACCTCCCTACTGATCTGTCTGAACAGGGGGGGGGATACTTTGCTTGTGAATATCTCTTAAACCATAAAGGTTTGAGAGATAAGATTTATATCGTTCTTTATTTTATTTTGTAGGCATTAAAAAAACATGAAGATAAAACAAAGTATTACTATCCCTTTAACTGTATTTGAGGAGGCCTCCATTCACAATCGAGTTTGGTGCTTTAACCCTTTGAGTGCCACACAATGCGTTGGATACCTCTGATAAAATAAATACAACCTTCTTGTAACACCCATGTAGTGTGTGGAAAGAAAAACATTGCAGCTGTCTGCACTGACCAGTAATGGGCAACCTGCAAGTCCTCTTCAACTGTTGAACTAGAACTCCCCTGATCCTCAGCCAGCAGCTGACTGATAATAGTGAGAATTCTAGTTCAACAGCAGCTGATCACTGGATAGGATTGAGAGGAGTTGTAGTCCAAGAAAAACTCTTGGAAGGTTGGTTGCCCAGCCCTGGCATAAGCACAAGGGCAAGCTCTTATTATTGAAGAGTCTTCTATCTCTCTGATCTGATAGGGACAAATGAGTTCTGGGGGTAAGGGGCTAAGGGCAGCTAGAAACCCCATCTAGTTTTCCCCATAAAACCTTTGCCTAGCTGTTGATGATCACTTCCCACTAAGCAGGGACTTGCTGAAGATGACAGGCATTGTAGTCCAACAGCAGTGTAGAGCAACAGGTTTTCTATCATGATTGGCAACTATACATCTAACTGCCAAACTTTCAGTTAACATTTACTAAATAAAAGGTGTCTGTTTTTTTTTTTTTTTTTTTTTTTTTTTTACAAACTTGTAATATGCTTATGAATATTGACAAAACACAAAGTAAAGTCATGTAACATCTTGCATTAAAGTAGCAATACATTTAAATGGGTTAGTAATGTGTTTTTTAATGAAATCTAATATGGTAGTTATTACAAAAATAAACTGAAAGTCCCGTCTCTCAAACCTTTATAGTTTGAGAGATAAGATTTTAAAGTTCACCCCTCCCTCCTTTCACTGATGTCAGTTGTAAAGCTGACAGAAGGAGATTTGAGTCATGTGGCTCTTCAGCAGAGCCGAAATACAGCAACCTAGAAAGAAATACTTCATTGGAATGGTCTGCGAAGTCTGCCTTGTTTGCAAACATATTTTGTAGACCGTTCGAATGAAGTATTTCTTTCTAGGTTGCTGTATTTCGGCTCTGCTGAAGAGCCGCCGGCTGGTCCCGGGACCAAGACAACCTCCGGTCAGCTTTACAGCTAATGTCAGTGAAAGGGGAGGGACTTTCATCAGTTGGTTTATTTTTGTAATATCTACAATATTAGATTTAAAAAAAAAAAAAAAAAAAAAAATTACTAACCCCTTTAAGTTCATTATTTACTATAAATCAAAGTGATCTATTATATAATGTGTTGGGTCCTGTGTCCTGGCAGACGCAACCAGGGGATGCAGTAGGTAAAACCCTCCCCACTGTTACCTGCAGTAAACATGACATAGGGTGCGGAGATTTGGATCTGATCTAGTAGTCATCCCAATTCACTGTAAGAAACTGCATACTATGTCTCCTTGTCTCTCCTTATCACCACCACACTCTTCTGCCCATTTTCTTCCTTCACCTTCCAGTTCTGTTTATTCCCATGTGGCCTATCTACTCCCTTTTTCTGTTCTCTCTGTGACTTGCTTACTTCTGTTGTGTCTTACCGCCTTGCCTCTCCATTTACACTCCACGCTCCAGTCTGTATCATGTCCCTTTTACCTGCTCCATCTCCTCTCGTTGCCAGCTTGCCTCACTGCATAGTCTCCAGCCTGAACACAGCATCCCAAACTGGCTTCCCTTTGTCCCATACCTTGTCTCTCCTTCCTTCCACATCTCATTCCCTCTCCCCATCTTACCAGATGTTTTAACCTTTTCAGTGCCACAGGAGTCAACACTGCTCTTCAGGGTGGCCTGATGCCTCTTGCACTGAGATTTGATTATCACACCATATAACTTCATGTTTCCAACTTTCTCTCGCACCCGTCCTTCTCATCACACAATCAAGCACCCTCTACCTGATGTCTTCCAGCTTTTCCGGACCACAATTCCAGCCAGCCAAAGGCTAGACACAAATTGCGTTTTCATTTTTAAAATGGCAACCCTGTTTCTAGTGCATAGAAGCCCTACCTAGCAATAATAATTATATCACTTGTCTTCTCAGAACCCCCCCCCCCGATGTCTGTGTGGCCTACTCCTCAGGATTTTTCAAGTGATCATTAACCATTTAGGCGGCCCTTAGTTCACACATTTATTCAGGGTTGCACCTTAAGCCTTTTCCATTCCGGTCTACCGACAGTCTCCTATTTAGCTAGGGGTTACTATGGTTCTCCTTTTACATCTTGTTGCTCTCATAATTTTGTTGTGCTTCATTTATCTGCAGGCGCTGCAATGTGCTTGAGGTTTGCAACATCGTGATGGTGTGTTGTCCCCTGCAGTATAAAAATTGAGTGGTTACCCTTTTGTGTTCATTAATGCTTCATTATTGCTTGGTGCTGGTTTTGGTGATCAAGCAATTGAGCAAAACTAGTTGGATTCCTGCTGGAACACACTGGCAATGGCAGGCATGGTGATTCTCTGCTGTCTTGTGCTTCGTGGGATATCCCTGTATGTGCGCATAAGCGTAGATGCATGCGTTCATGTCTGGTGTGTGTGTGTGTGTGTGTGTGTGTGTGTGTGTGTGTGTGTGTGTGTGTGTGTGTGTGTGTGTGTGTGCGCGCTCGCGCGCATGTGCACAACGTGTGTCTGTATCGGTTGTGTGTGTCTCTAAGTGTATGTGTCTGCCTTTGTGTTGCATATATCTGCCTGTATCACTGTGTACACTTCAGACCTGTACGCCCAACGGTCATAACATGACGGTCAATGCCATCCCACATTGCTAGTCTGTATATATAAAAGAAGACTTCTATGTGCCTGGCAAACACACCCAGGGGCGGCTGTGAGGAGGAGTTACTTCTCCCATTGGGTGATTCAATGGGGGTGTGATTTGGCCAGCCCCCACTAATCCAGCCCACCCACCACTATAAAGTCTGAAGAAAAACAAAATGGCTGCCACTTGCTCCTACACCACAGAGAGACACACACACAACTTCGGAGCCCCGGGGGCGCTCACATTGTGCCTGGTGATGGTGGGGAGTGACATGGAAGCAAGCCGAGAAGGAAGCTTTGGCCTTCATGTAAGAGCAGCACCACTGGGGGAAGCGAGGGACCTTCCTACCTGCTCTGCAGCGCTCACACTTCTCACCCTCACTCCTGTATATCTCTGGCCTTATCCGCAGCGAGCCCTTGGAACCTTAATGGACGTGCCTTTTCAAGATCCTGGAGTGGCCCTCTCTGGATCCGTGCCAGCTGCCATTGCCTCCTGACTGTGGGGTATTCCAGTGGCTTACATACTCAGCGCATTGCACAGCCTGAATAATGGCAGTGTAGTAAGGTAAAATTGAATAAATAATCAGATTGGGCCTCCAGCGCATTGCACAGCCTGATGGAGAAGACCTGCAGCTATGAATGAAAAATGTACCTCAATGCGATTGTTTGTTTTCTTTTGTAAGTCTTGCTGAGTGCTGCGCTGGCCTCTCTATCCCCTTCTGTGCGTGCTCCGCTCTGGCCTGTCCTTCTGCACGAAAAGAAGGGGATAGAGACTCCAGCGCGCACCGCTCAGCAAGACTTGCAAAACCATTCCGTAGAGGTACATTTTTCATTCATAGCTGCACATTTTCACCATCAGGCTGTGCAATGCGCTGGAGGCACAATCCGATTATTTATTCTTTTCCCTGACTACAACTCCCATCATCCCCAGTAATGGCTCTCTGAAGCCCTGTCTTTCCGGTGGCTCAGTGTGTACCCTCTTCCCGACCCCCAAACATAGCTGTATCTACAAAGATGTTATCATAATCGAAGGCTAAGCACACCTACCCCTCAACACTTTATTATGTTTATAAGGAACTACTTGGGTGCATTCACACCACACTTCTTTAACCCCTTCTGTACCAGAAGGCTACCTTTATTACAAAATACCATTTCTTCAGTGACAGAGGGATATCCCATGCATTGCTCAGTAGTGACTTGCTTATCCCTCTGCTACTCAATGGGTTAATGCCTGATGGGTCACTGTCCTCCATTTTGCCCTGCAACTCCTATCATCCTCACCCATGTAGCTCACAATAATGATAATTTTAATAATCTATACTTTACAACACCAGCAACATCATGGCCATTGTACTTAACCCCTTAACAACCGGCTGATCGTCACGGCGACGCGACTGAACGACATGAGCATTTTTTTCTTTTTTTTTCTTTCTGGTTCCAGACTCCCCAAACAGCGTGCAGCTGGGGGGGGGAACCCGGAACTCCATGACTGTCATAGTACGTCATGGGTCGTTCCGTCAGATCGACCCTTGACGTACTATGACCGTCAAGGGGTTAAGCAGTTCAACATCAATGTCTCCATTTTCTTTTGATGTAGCCTTTCTTCATGCTCACTATGTGTCTGTTTCTATGCAACTATGTAGGTTGCTGTGTGTGTCTCTCATTACCCCTCTTCTGCCTGTTTGACTCATGACCCCTATTCTCATTGCTGTCTTTGTTTATCTCGAAGTGTGTGTGTGTGTGTGTGTGTGTGTGTGTGTGTGTGTGTGTGTGTGTGTGTGTGTGTGTGTGTGTGTGTCTCACGACCCCCTTACCATGCCTCTATATGTGTGTGTGATGAATGTTTAACTGATTTGCCCTTGAGAAAGTGCCTGAAGAGCACGAAACGTATATCGTTGTGCTTGTTTTCTTATCTTAATAAAGACAAAGTTATTTCTACATATTGAGTAGATCGTGGATATTATACCCATTGGAGTGATTTGTATCTGGAGAGGCTTCTTTACTTTATCCGTTTGGTAAGCATCTAGTTATGCTGGGGGCTTAATACGCCACATTACTCCAACAGATACTTTTAGAGGGCTTTGCGCCTCTGTTCTTTTTGTTGTTATACAGTGCCTGATTTCCACATGGACCACTAGTGTGGTAAAGGGACGGCATACCATAAGAATCTGAAAGGAGAATCACGAGTGGCCAAGAAATAGAAGGATAGTAGTTACAAGTGGAATCTTCTATTATTCATTTACATAGACTTGATTGAGATCTTTTGTGGAGAAGCCAATAGACATTTTGAATAGTAGGAATCACGTGATTTTTATTCTTATATGTGTGTGTCTTATAGATATGTGCACATACATCTTTTCATAGAAGGAAAGTGTTTTATGATTCCTTTATATTTTTTGTATCCTATATAGTCTTGAATATTTGGAGAAGATATTTTCTTTTTCTTTTTTATACATGTTTCTTTATATATCATGAAACATAGATATAAGTTTTTTCTAATCCCTGAGTGTGTGTGTGTCTGTTATGACCCTGTCTTCTCATGTATATGTGTTTAAACATTCCCTACATAACCTGACGGGCAACGCCGTCCAGCATTGCTAGTATAAACGTTTTCGGTCCCACACGGGAACCTTAGTCAGAGCAAATGTACATCGTAACATAAAAAAGATAACCGTTTAAATACTCTAAACACGTTAATACTCACCCTATCACTTGTTGTCTCCCTCCTCAAGCAGAAACACCTGTAAACTCTGCATCAGTGTGTGAGATTCCGTGTGTAGTGTGTTGTCATTAGCATGCGTCACTCGTTGCTAAGCAACGGGTGACACTCCCATAACCTGCTTTGCTGACTGAAAGCAAAGCAATTTGATATCGCAGTCGGTAATATTCTAGCAGATATCAGTGTTCTTAATTATACCATTATCTATACACATCTGAATATTAGATACAGATAGCACAAGTCCTTATTTAGTACATTAGACCACCATCTTCTTCAAAAGTGGCTTTTAGGGATAGTCTTAAAGGTACAAGTTCTATTTCTAATTGTAATCCAAAAACCTTCACTGCAGGGGTCATATATAGCACCATAAG
This sequence comes from Rhinophrynus dorsalis, assembly GCA_037306005.1. NCBI lineage: Eukaryota > Metazoa > Chordata > Amphibia > Anura > Rhinophrynidae > Rhinophrynus > Rhinophrynus dorsalis. Next base: position 111,547,268 of record CM074727.1, on the reverse strand, counting down.
TTAATATCCAACACACTTAAAATCCAGGTCATGCATGTCCTATTTGCTCGATAATTCCAAGTCTTTATACTAATATTCCACATAATGTGGGCATGGAGGCTAGAAGGTCAGTGATTTCTGAGGATGATGCATATGAGGGTCCTCCATTGGAATACCTACTTTTGTTGATAAAATAATTCTTATGTAAAATAATATCTAAGTTTGAAAATGTGTTTTATTTGCAGCTCCAAGGAACTGAAATGGGGTCCAATATAACACCCTCGTATGCATCAATTTTCATGCAATATTACAAGCAGAAATATATTTTTTCATGAAGCAATATTGTAAATATATTTTTTTCAAGTGTTTCATAGACAATATTTGCACATGCACAGAAGGAAGCATTTAGATCTGAGGTTGACCGCTCTGGATACTCTACTGAGCGTGTGCAGCCATTGCATTATTTTCAGAATTGTATTTATTTTTCCCCAGACATTTAGTAATCTAACTACAAAATCAATTTTTATGGGACTTGTTGGTTTTGAATATATAGATAATATGGACTGCCTGAAAGTTTGAATTCCAATTTCTCTGTTGCAATCATAAGTTATGGGCAAAATTAAAATGTCATGGTAACTGAACCTTTGTTCAAACGTAACTATGGAAGCCCTATCTGGCTTATGTAAGAAGTGGGAAATGATACAACTTCCCATTAATTTTTAAATGGGGCTTTTGACCTCTTGAATATTAGAGAACATTGAAAAATGTAATAGTCTTTTTCAGTTGGCCTGCATGGGCTAGACTGTGCAATATGTGTGTACCTCTTAATACCGGTTCTGGTGGGCTTTAGTCTGCACTGGTGGCCAAAAGTTTTGGGACACCTCCATTTTGCTACTTTTAGTTATTGCCATATAACTTGACAAAAACATTACAAAAACATGTCAACATTGGGTATTTCTAAAATCAAGATAAAATTATAATCTATTTCTCTGTCGTCCAATACAGGTTACTGGTAACTTTGGGTAGGCGATCAGCCCCTTTAAATAGGCAGGAACAATTCTGAGAAGTGACTGCTGGGTGGAGCCTACCTCCTCTCCTTAGCTTGCAGCTAGCCAATCCCCAACCAGTAAGATTTGTTCCTTGGTCTAGACACAAGGCAAGAGAACAGTTCTGCTAAAGCTTAAGCTCTTTATTATTTTTCTGTGGACAGCTCAGTTTACCAGGTGCTTTTGTGGATCTAAGCCCTGGGGGGGAAATCTTGTCTGCAAGTTCTTTCCCCAGGAGTTGGCCACTGAGGCTTCTTCTTGATATATGGTAATCTGAAGACAGAAGACCTATTAAAAAAAAAAAAAAAAAAAAAAAAAAAAGTGAGCACCCTTTGAGTGCTGAGGTCCACATGTCCCATGCTTCCCCTCTGCACAGGGTGTCATTTGGAGTTCCTATTACATACTCATGCACTCATTGGGTTTATCTGTATGTCTGTGAGGTGTTTGGAGCAAGTTTCTATGGTAACTTAACCCTTTTGCTGCTGGTTAGCACCTTTTAGGAGTTTCGGGCACTTTCCCTACTGGGACCAGTGTTTATTGGGTCTACTGATTTATTCTAGTGGGCTTTTGAGTGGGTTTACGTTTTGGTATTCACCTCCTTAACTTTGTGTTCCTCCTCTGAGGAGGAATTATTGGTGGACTCTGATGACTGTTCAGCCGTTCCTTCATCTCAGTTTTTTTGGGGGACCTCTCTGAGGCTGACCCTATTCCCTCCGCTGTGCACCTGATCAGGGCTGTGTTGACCACCCTGAACATCCCCTTGGTACCGGAGGCTTCTTCTGACCCCTCTGATGTGTTCCAGGAGCCTGTTAGGCCCCATACTTGTTTTCCACCTAACCCCACCCTTGATCGGTTGGTATCTGAGGAGTGGAAGTTTCCAGACAGGAAACAATCTGTATCTAGAAACTTTGTTAAGCTTTACCCGTTCTCTGAAACGGCTCTTACGCAGTGGGTCCCCCCCCCCGCCCCAAGGTCGATGCCCCTGTTTCCAGGCTTTTTAAGTCTACTGCCTTGCCTGTGGCTGACGCATATGCTCTGAAAGACTGGACTGACAAGAAGCTTGAGACCTCTCTCAAGGCTATTTTTGCGACTGGTGGTTCTGCCCTTCGCCCTGCATTTGCTGCAGTGTGATGAATAGAACTGTGGCTGTTTGGACTGAACAGCTCATTTCAGCTGTCCGTCAGGGGGCCCCTACTGCTGACATGTTGGGGCTTCTCGCCAACATTGCTGAGGCTCAGCATTATGTTTCTGCTGCCCTGTTTGAAGCTGTGGGTATGGTAGCCAGGGCATCTGCTCTTTGGCTCAATATCTGGTCTGCTGACATGGCCTCCAAGACGGCTCTCCTGTCTTTGCTCTTTCAGGGCACCTCCCTGTTTGGGCCTGAGCTGGAGGGAAGAGTACTCACCTGCCAGTGGTCCTAAGGAAGAAGGACTCTGTCAAAAGGAATCTGCTTTTTTTGTCCTTTTCAGGGAGACTCGCACCAAGCGACCCCAGGAGGTCCCTCAGGCTCCTCATCCAAGCCCAAGCAGCAGTGGAGGCCTAAGTTCTCAGCGAAGCCCAAAGCTTCCAAACCTCCTTCTGCATGACTCACCGAACCCGGGTCCCCACTTGCTGATTACGCCACTACTTCTCGGCTTAGGATGCCTCTGTGGCGGATCCGTGAGTTTTGCAGGTGGTGGCTACAAGGTACAGGATTCCTTTCACCTCACTTCCTCCTTCCAGGACCTTCTCTTCTCGTTCTCCCTTGGGAGTGGAAAAGCACCGCCTTTTCGAGGAGGCCATTCAAGCCCTTCTGGACAAGGCAGTCCTGGAACCAGTTCCTTCTCAGGAGAGGGGCTTGGGATTCTACTCCAACCTCTTTGTAGCTTCCAAGAAGGGACGGCGTCTGTTGTCCCATTTTAGATCTGAAAGATCTCAACTCCTTTGTGGTCCGGTCCCAATACCACCAGGAGTCACTGCGCACAATGATAGCAGCCATGTTCCCTGGGGAATTTCTGACCTCTCTGGATCTTCAGGATGCCTATCTGTACATCACCATTCATCCAGAGAGTCGGCAATATCTCCGCATTGCCTGAGACCGAGGGCATTTTCAGTTTTCTGCCCTCCCCTTTGGCATGACCATGGCGCCTCAAGTCTTCAACAGATTCCTGGGAGCATTGATTTCCGTCCTACATCAGAACGGCATCAGGGTCACTCCATATATGGACAACCTCCTTCTGAAGGCCTCCTCTAGAATGCCTTTGTGATTTTGTTTAAATGAGTAAGAGGAAAAATTACAGCTGAATACAAACCGTGAAGGGCAATGGCTGTTTTAACACTTCTACTGTGTTTGTGTTTAGCTGTAATTTTCCTCTTATTCATTTAATGTACCCACATGTATTTTATATACTGTTTTTCTTGACATAAGATGGACTTTCTAAAGATACAATTATTATCATCAAACTTCCTGTAAAAGAATTTATAAAATACTAGTTGGTCTTATGTACACGGGCCACCGTGCCACCCAGCAACGGCCGTGGTGCAGTCATGCATAGTAGAGACTGCCTGCGCCTTTTGTGCACAGAGAGGACTATGGTCTGAATTCGGAGCACCCTGCGCCGCGGCTGATAAATGTAACAAATGCACTTTTTAACTTTTGGCGCTAAAAAATGTTACACCTCTACAAACGCTAAAAAAAAAAAGAAAACCTGATAAATAGATTATAATATTTGTCTTGATTTTAGAAATACCCAATGTTGACATGTTTTTGTCAAGTTATATGGCAATAACTAAAAGTAACAAAAATTGAGGTGTCCCAAAACTTTTGGCCACTAGTGTAGTAATTAATATGTTAGACTAAACAGATAGAGCTTGTGTTTGATGCAGTGAATGTTCAGTCTCCTCTTCTCTTCTTTGTTCCTTGCAGAACCTCATCAAGCCTCAGTAAGTTTTGCTGTAAGTTGCGGCAGCTGGACCTGGCTTCCTGCACTTCCATCACAAACCTGTCCCTCAAGGCAATCAGGTGAGCATAACACTGCAGGGAGGGACCATGTGGCATATGCTGGGAAGATCTACTGAAACCATGCTGTAAAGGCATAAGCTGCATTGTTGAGAGATGTAGGAAAAATGACAGGAGGGGATCATATTTAACCCTTTAATGGAACATGAACATCTAAAAACGATGTGGGGTGGTATACACTTAAAAGTGTAGTAATACTTAAAATGTAAAAAGAAATATGTTGTAGTGTTTATCCCCTAGTAAAACAAGGGTACTCCCACTAGTGAAAAATATTTTATTGAAACGTTAATTACAGCTCAAACTTTATTTAGGTGCAGTAATCGCAGTGGCCTGAAATTGTGCAGTGACGCTGTTAGCTACACTAAGCTATGGAGATTTATGGTCACCTGACTAGATCTTTCCATAGGATGGTGTAGCAACAGTGCCACCGTACAGTTTCAGGCCTCTTTGATTACTACACCTAAATATTTCAGGTTTGAGCTAATAACTTTTGAATAAAATGTCTTCCAGCAGTGGGAGTATCCTTGTTTTATTCTTGGGGATAAACACTTCAAGCTATTTTTTTTTATAAATTTTAAGTATTACTATCACTTTAAATATCCTGTAGTTTATGGTAGAATCTCAAAACAATAAAAAATTCCTTATTTGTTTTCTCTGGCCTAAAATCTAGTCTTGCACATTCTGAGGGTGCAGCCATATAGGCATTAATCGCCAGGATTTATCTGTAAATGTGCTGAGATAAGATTAGAGCCTGCTGCTCTTGTAGACTGTTATCAGAACATTTTTAAATAACTTTAGCTGTTGTCATAACAGGACAAGTTACATAAGCATTAAAAAGAAAGTTTAGGATTATATTTAATGCACTTGCCAACATTTCTAAAACCTTTACAGGGAGACATTTGCCTAAGCAGTACAGACAATCACTATGGTCCACAGTACAGTGCAGAGCAGTCCTAGCAGAACCTCATACAAATGACTTACAGCTGCTCTCCTGCAGCAGACTGGGCATTATCCACACCGAAGTGCCATATAAAATAATATAGAGAAGTAAGACTGCTATGTAGAGAAGCTCATAAACTGTTAATATTGTAATGACAAGCACATAAAATATGAATTGGAAATGCAGTTTGAAAACCAGGGATATCAGGATCCAGGGGCAAATGGCCAAAACCAGGTACTGTCCCTGGAGATCATGAACAGTTGGTAGATATGAGTATAGGGCTGTAAGTATGTGATATATTAAGCTATATCCACCTGTTTTAGTTTTTGGTGTTTTAAGGAACAGTAATGTCCCATAAACATGTTTTTATTTGGGGGAAAAAAAAAAAAAAAAAAAAGTGGTGATAATACTATCTCTCAAACCTTTATGGTTTGAGAGATATTTGCATCTAAAGCTCCCAGCTCCCTGATGTTAGCTATAAAGCTGACAGCAGGAGAGCAGTGTCGCCCGCCACAAGGTGGCTGTTCAGCAGAGCCGCAATAGAAATACTGGAAAATAATTACTTCATTGGAATGGTCCTCAAAGTGTGCTTGCAAACCAGGTAGTTTGTAGACCGTTCCAGAGAAGTAATTATTTTCCAATATCGATATTGCAGCTCTGCTGCAGAGCCGCTGGCTGGTTCCGGGACCAGATCTCCTGCTGTCAGCAGAGCGCTGATGTCAGGAGAAGGGGAAGGAGGGGGAACTCTAGCACCATATATATCTCAAACCGTAAAGGTTTGAGAGACAGGATTTTCGCCAGATCAGTATTTATTATTTATTTATTTCCCCCCACACACACACCCTACGAAACAACAAAACATATTTATGGGACATTATAGTGTCCCTTTAACCCCCTCTGTGCCAGAGACATTGGGAAATGTTTGTATTCTGCTGTCCAGATGTATTTCCAGCATGTTTAGATTTTATTTTATATATGAAAAAGCAGAATTTGTTCTTAAAAGGGAAACCATTTTATATATATATATATATATATATATATATATATATATATATATATATATATATATATATATATGAAAATGATAAAGAACAAATTCTGTTTTTTCAGGCACCTTGCAAAAACTAACCTGTGCATTGTGTGACAAGCTGTGATGCCATACATACAAAGAATGTAAAAAAACTGATTATTGTGCAACTATCATAAGCTATATATATATCCAAAACATCTTATGTTGGTAATAAATCAATGATTTATAAAAGTAATACTTTGGTTTAAAATGTTCTAATATTGCTTAACAGTAGAAGTAAAATAACCTACCTCCCATCTCTCAAAACTTTACAGTTTGTGAGTTCGTAGCATTTAAAGTTCCCCCTTCCCTCCCCTTTCTTCTATGCCAGCATTCTAGCTGACAGAGGCAGATCCTGGTCCCGGGACCGGCAGAGGCTCTTCAGCAGAGCCGAGATAGAGCTACTGAAAATGAAATAATTCATTGGAACGGTCTACAAAGTGTGCCTGTTTTTTTTTAAAAACTGTGGACACATTGCAAAGCCCCTCCTAATGTCACCTCCAGCTACTGATCTCCCAGTCAATTTGAAAGATCAGTGGTGATGCAGGGGAGCAGAGTAGCTCACCCTGTTTTCCAACCTACCCGAGGTACTGGGTAGGAGTGGGAGAGATCAAGGGAAGCTTTCCTCATGATGACATAGACGGCTTTTCCTGATTGACCTGGATTTTAGTGTAGGATGGAAATGGGAGAGCCATGCTGCTCCCCTGCATCATAATATATATTTTAAAATAATATATTATATTATAATATATTCAGCAAGGAGATCCATAACTGTGAAGACAGAGGAGGGGTCCTGATGCACGAGGTCTAGATTTTCTCAGCAGGAACAGCTGGCCAAGCCTGTACATTGTACCACCTTGGCACTGTAGGGGTTATGTACAAGAGAGGTGTATAATGCATTGGCTCACAATGTGTTAGTCCTGCAGTGCTTTACTAAGGGTTACGATTTTGTGGTTCAAACCTCAGTAATGGTACAAGCGCAGAATTACCTTCTGTTACTTTCCACGGGTAGTTTTAGGGTCTTGTGTCCAAAAGAAAACTGAATAAATCTGGAGCAAACCATCTGTAACTTGAGGAGGGAGGTATAAAAACTCCCATTGATTTTGTAAAGTGTTTTAAAAACCTCCATTTAAATCTTTTGAGTGCCAGAGATGTATCCAAAGCCTTGCATTTCTGTGCATTGTGGGCCTACCGTAAAAATCTCAGGTATAATATGGACATTTTTACCCCATTTCACCTTTTGCGAAGGGAGGGTTGCTTATTATGCACGAGTTGGGGGGGGGGGGAATGTAAATACCCCCCCTCAGTTGTCCTTCCCAGTCTCCCCACCTCAGTATTGGTACTTGCCCGCAGAAAGGGGGTTTCTGCAATCAGAACCCCCCCCCCCCCCCCAACCTTCCCATCTGGAGGCAGTGGGCAGCATTCCTGCTCTCACCGCCCACTTCCTCAATGCGAACGAGCTTGCGTTGAATCTGTAGTAGACCCTGACAGGACAACTGGGATACTCAGAGGAGTTCCAGGAGAGGAAGAAGCAGACAGCGAATGCAAGAATGCCGCCTTCTGCCCCTATTTCATGGCTGCCTCCAGAGGGGGGGGTTACCCCTGGTTATTAAGGTGGGCTTTAACTTTTTTTTTTTTTTATTATTATTTTTTTTTAAGTAATGCAGCAAAGAGGAAGCAGGCGGTGAGTGCAGGAATTCCGCCCACTGCCTCCAGAATGGGGGAGGGGGTCCTTGAAGTCAGGGGGTCTGATTGCAGAAAGGGGGGCAGGCAAGCACGAATATTGAGGTGGGGGAGACTGTGTTTTTTGTTTTTAGGTGTGTATTCTACACCGGAACTCATTATTTTACCTAAAATCTTGGGTATAACTTACACCTGCGTATTATATCTGAGATTTTACGGTAATGCTATAAAGGACCCCAGCACGTTGCTTGCAGTGCTTTGGAATCAAAGGGGTTAAAAGTCCCAATGACCTCAGTGGGCATTTGGGGAACTTTTCATTCAACACCTATGGTGCAGTTGGTTTGCTCTCAATTCTGGAGTTATTCTGGAGAAAAGCAGCTGCCTCATATGGGAGAAATAAAAAATTCCTAAAATCCCATGCACTTGAATATAGCTTTTTAACCCTTTGAGTACCAGAGGTGTACACAATGCTTTGCATACCCCTCTGGCACTCAAAGGGTTAACAAATGCATGCTTCACAATGCATTGGAGTAATCTGTCATTCAAGGGGTTAAAAACCCAATCTAATTTAAAAATAATATATATATTTTTGTCCCCTATAATGCTGTTGGTTTACCCCAGAATAAGTCCAATTTGCTTTTATAAATATGAGTGTTTGCACTGTGTTCACCAATCTAAAGTTCTGATTTTCTGCGGTAAATGAACTGAGCCAAAGGAGGGGATGAAAACTCCCATTAATTTAAATGTGACCTATAACCTCTTTGCACAATGTTAACTCTAGCCCTGTAGTGCAGTTGGTTTGCTCCCATATTGCACCTTTTTTAGCCTGATGAATAAAGCTGTTAGTCTTGTATTTGAGTTGTCCATGGGAAGCCTCTGTGTCTTTTTAATTACGTTACCGAGATTCTTACAAACTAGTGTTCCTCTTCCTCCCCAATAACAGTGAAGGTTGTCCTCTACTGGAGCAACTGAACATCTCATGGTGTGATCAGATCAGCAAAGATGGCATCCAGGCACTGGTAAAAGGTTGTGGTGGGCTCCGCCTTCTGTCACTCAAGGGCTGCACACAGGTATAGACCTTCTGCTCCATATATGCAGGGATACCTGCCGACCACCTACACTAGTGCACCTAAAAGTGCAAACAAAATATGGAATTTAGTGGTAACCCTTTCCCTTGCCTATGTACTGAGTAGGTCCCTACCAATGCTCCTCACTGACTGTCATAGGGGGTATGGGCTTCGGGAAGTGTAATGAACATTCTTTATGGTGCCAATGCGTTGCAATATGTTTTCTGCAAGACTAGTGAACACGCAAGTGTAAACCTTGTATGTGTTGTACATTAAATTTTCGTTTGTGTTTCTTTTGTTTTGTTTTGTTTTTTTTGTTTACCTAAACAAAAAAACTTTTCAGTACCTGTGTTCGTCTACACCAGTGTTTCTCAGCTCCAGTCCTCGGGGCACACCAACAGGTCATGTTTTCAAGATATCCCTAATTAATCACAGGTGAATCAATCAAAATGACTGAGCCACTAATTACTCACCTGTGATTAAGCAGGAATAACCAGAAAACCTGCACAGTTGGTGTGCCCCGAGGACTAACGTTGAGAAACACTGGTCTACACCCTACAGCTTTACATACCATAGGGGTTAAGGCACAGTTCTGAACTCTGGTGGCCCCCAGCCCATGGTGCATGTCTTGTATAAGAGTCTTCATCCCCCTGATTTTTTTTTTTTTTCTTTGTTTTATTTATAACATATGGTGGGATCCTGGGACCCCAATGTTTGTTAACTTTTTGCCCCTCAAAGGCCAAGTGTAAGGAAGGGGATCAGGCAACACTCTTGAAATTTGGTGACACTGTATTTATTTCAATAATTAATTTAACAATCTTAGGGCTGACGTTCATGGGTATATGTGATGTTAGGGCAGATGCTCTGGCCCATTCATTGTATTAAACAGAACTTTCCCATTCAAATGGTTGAAGATACCATGCCATATAAATGTAGATTGTGGGAATAGTTGGGGGAATACACCCCAGTATACTCTGGGTGGGGGGCTCAAAGAATTTCACAGTGCTCTAACACAAAGGTCAGGGAATGGTGAGAGGTGAGGGGTTTTACTCTGTGCACAGTGCTGAACACTCCCCTTGCAACACTGGGAAATTATAAGGGATTCCTATGAAACTGCATGTGTGAGGCACAACAGCCGCAGCTAGAGACTAACATTGAAGACAGAGGGGTTTTTGTTTTTTTCTTTTGTTTTTTTTTCTTTTTTTTTATTTTTTTTTTTTGTATTTCTGTTTCTGTGCAGTTCTGGAGGCAATAAACACAGCTACATGACAAGGCATCTTCTCAGTTAGATCAATACCTGTGGAATTTTAGGCCTTGCAGCTTTGTTTTGCGAGTTCAGGCAGGGTTCTGGTGAAGGGTTCACTTTTAAAAGGTTGCACACAAAAGAGCATGAGAACACATTACACAGTAACTATGTCGCCATGATGAAATGTCAACATGAGAATCCCGCACTGCATGGCAGCGTGAGATTCTCATGTCGCCTACTGAGAGGTTGCATACCTATAAGCAATAATAATTATAGAGCCGGGAGTGGATCTCTCGGCTGAGCGGCTGGGAGTGGATGTTATTTATGCTTCTTACAACTCAAGACATGGAGTTAGCAATAAATGGAGTTAGCATGCACCCACATATACATCACTTACATCATTAAGAGAAGGTATGCAACCTCTCAGTAGGCGACATGAGAATCTTGCTCTGTCATGCAGTGTGAGATTCTCATGTCGCCATTTATATCATGGCGACAGTCACTGTGTAATATTGTTGCATGCTTTTTAGTGTGCAACTTTTTAAAAGGATACCTTGGTGAAGGTGGTTCGCACACCTGATAATGGTGAACAGGTTCAGAAAAGGCGCATGTTGATGGTACTTTGTAGAAGCCACATAGGTTGTCCAAGGGAACATGCGATGTGTGGGAGGTTATTGTCTTGCTGCAGTACTGCCAAGAACATATTGGAGAAATTGTCTGGTGGCTGGTTGTACAACCATGTCTACGTTCATACATGTCAGTGTGCCTCGATTACGTGCTTGGTTTGTGTCCATTTTCAGTGCTTTATGCTAGGCAGCTATGGTGTTGGGTGATGCAACTTCCACCTGTTGCTGATGAACACTCCTCCAGATCATTGTTCAACCATCATAATTTACTAGACAGAACTGGAGTTTGACCGTGAAGACCATAGATCTCCATTTCTGCCTCTAGTGGCATTGGGCTCTGCATCATTCTTATTGATCAGTCTTATACAGTGATGGTAATGGTCATCTTGCCTAGAGGCTGATTCCATGCAAGCAGTGTTGAAGGATTTGGTTGTACACTTGCCTTTTTTGGAGGTCATCTTGGAGTGTGCTTGCTGTTGAATGGCTTGTGCAATGATGTTTTCCAGAACTGACTGCCGAGTGAAACTAGCACTGTTGCACAATTCAGAGATCATGTGTAGCTATTCAGCATATAACTGGCATGGACAGTCTGACTTGCCTGAGTTTTACTCTGTCCCTCTTGTCCGATGACAATATTCTTAATGTCTTCTTGCTCTGGGCATGTTATATTGCATACCACAAAGAAAATGTAATTTTAAAGTCTTCACAGCAAAAAGCCAGTTGTACAGCCAATAACCTTTATCCCCATAATCCATTGCTCACATGACCCATTATTTTACAGGACTGTAATTGTTTACATATCTCAGCACGTTGCTTGGAGGAATTTGCGTAACTTTACATCCCATAATTCCTGGTGTTACAATTTCTGTGTGGATCTGTATCCAGGACTTGCATGTCAACTGAAGAAAATTATTTCATATGAAATAAATAATCACCACCTTCACTTGATATGCATGTCCTGTTAATACCCATCTTCACGTTGCAATTTTGCTTTACATCATGAAATCTTTCTATACCTGTTGATCTGGCCACCCAGGCATTTTAGTAACCCAAGCAGGAGTGTCAGCTTGTTGAATGTATTGATTGTCGCGTGTGTGTGCAATTCATTGCAGAACGTTTCACAGAATTGGCAGGCTTGACAACTCGTGTGAAAGTCATGACCCCACGCATGGAACTATGGGGAGCGTCCATATAGAGGAGATTTAAATAACTCCTCCTTACTGACGCACCGGGTGTGTTTACCAGACAGGCAGAATTATGGTCACATGACTAACTTCATCATACATATATATTATCATAACAACATTTAGTGTAGTAGCATTTGCATTTTACGGTTTATTTCCTGCATCAAAGGATTATTATATGATCAGTAATGTCAATCAGATAAGTTATAGGTTTGTAACCTGTAATAAGGTTTTAACATTCACATTATTTTATATGGTCTGTTAAAAAATAAATAATAATAAAAAACAAAAAATCTCCATCTCCCTGTGAGCCTTAGTTATCCACTATAAATTGTGAGTGTGTGTAAGATCTATTTCCATGTTCCTGGCCTTATCTATATTTCTCTTTAGCTTGAAGATGAAGCTCTCAAGTACATTGGATCACACTGTCCAGAACTTGTAACATTAAATCTACAGGCGTGTTCAGTAAGTGACCCCCAACTGTGTGAAGTACATGTCAATATTATTTCCTCATTGAACTAGAAATACTGCTAGCAACGAACACAGGCTTTCTAATGTGTCCTCCCACTGTAATCCAGTAAGCAGTAAGGAACCATTCTAGAGCAAACCAACTGCACACCATAGGGGAGAAATATATATCCCCAAAACTACCATAGATCTAAATAGGGGGGTTAACCCCTTGAATACCAGAGAAATGCACTGGAGACCTGAAAACCCTTGACTGATACAAAGTCCCATTTGAATCCATGAAAATGTTTGTCTCCTGTTGTGCTGTTGGTATGATGCAGAGTTTTCATTGTGGTTAATAGTCTGTAAATGGAGTCATCTGCCCTCACTCTGCACACTGGGCCTTATCCAGAAGGCAACAGCTGAGGAGGTCTGAAGAATATCATCTGCACCATAGGGGGCTAGTAAAAATTCTCATTGGATTTTAAATGTGGCTGTTAACCCAATAAATACTATAGAGGTATGCCGACGCATTTCCGAATAATGTTGAGACCTGTAGCATTCAAGGGATTAAGAGCCCCATTTAAAGGAATGATAATTTTTATCAAACACCCCCCCACACACACACTCCCATTGCAGTTTGTTTGCTCCAGAATTTCTAATAGAGACAGAGAGACAGATATATAAAATATAATTTTTTTTTTTTTTTTTTTTTTTATAACACATTGGGGGAGATTCACTAAGCGGTAATAAAGTGAAGATCACTTCTCCAGTGATATCACTTCTCCAATTCCTATGTTATTCTGTTAAACCTATTCACGAAGACCTCCAAAGTTGAAGAAATCTTACCGCATTGGATCCATAGAATAACATAGGAAGTGGAGAAGTCCTCTCCTCTTTACCACCATTTAGTGAATCTCCCCCATCATTTGCTTACCCAGCCCTGGTTGGCATCTTTCTTCCTTCCCTTTCCCCGTCTTTGTCAGGCATCCCTCCTTCTATGTATACTGTAAAATCTCGGGTATAATACGCACAGTTTTACCCCTCTTCACCTTATGTGAAGTGGGGGGTGCGTATTATACACAAGAGTTTTTTTTGTTAGTTTTGGGTGTTTTTTTTTTTTGTTTTTGTTTTTTTAATGAGGCAAGATACCTTCCCTCCCTCCCCCCATTATTATTCTGAGAGCAGATTGCAATTACTTACACTGAAGTCCCCATCTTCCCTGCGGGTGGCATGTTTGCATTTGCCTCCTGCTTCCTTCAATGTTCTGTCAGGACCTTCCGCCTACGGTATTGCCCTGCAAGGACCTTGATATCCTCACAGGGCATTACCACTGGTGAAGGTCCTGACAGCCCGTTGAAGGAAACTGGTGGAAAATGCAAGCATGCCACCTGCAGGGAAGATGTGTAAGTAAATATTATTCTGAGAGTGGATTGCACTGGGGGGATGGAAGGTATCTGGCAGCTTTTTTAGTAAGTGGGAAAACAAGAGTGCGTATTATACATTCTTGTTATCCCTAAAATCTTGGGTAGAGTATACACCTGCGTATTATACCTGTTGTGTGCCAGAAAATATTTATATCTCAATTAAATATTGTGTAGTGCTAAAAAATAGAAACAGATGCTTCCTAATGTATAAATCTTGTTCACCACAGAAATGCTGTATAGATTGGGATGGGCAATGTGTGAGGCCTTCCAGCACCTGCCAGGCTACAACAACCATTGGATTGATGGGAGGTATAGCACGGCAACAGCTGCAGGACCTCACGTTGCCCACCTCTGGTATCGAATGGGCCTTTGGCAGAAAGCTAAAAGCTTGGTAATCATTCTGGAGTAAACCATCTTCCCAAAAAGGGACAAATAAAAATTCCCAAAAGTGGGTGTGTGTTTGTGTTTCCCCGTGTTTTTTTTTTTTTTTTATTATTATTATTACATGGCAAAAGAAATGCTTATCTTGCTTCAGAATTGCTTCTCTTGTTTACTGGATACAACCCCGTTTCCTAAAATTGCCCTGGATTACACTGGAGGTGATAAATGCGATCACAGGTTTTACTTCAGATTCCTATTGATTGACCCTTCGTGTGTCAGAGAGGTATTAAACACATTGCAACGCCATGTGTTTGGTACCCCTCTGGCACTCAAAGGGTTAAAGTTTATGGGGATTTTTTATTTTTTACCTTTAATTTAAAAAAAAAAAAAAAAAAAAAAAAAAAAAGCAACATCAATTGAATTAGTATGTGGCTTAGGGCCCATCAGGCATGTATTACATCCAGATTATCTATCTAGATATAATATAATATAACTTCTGGTTCTCCGTCCTCCCTGCCCCAGGGTGGCATGGTGTGGTGGGGATTGGCCACATGCAGTGAATCAGGTGCAGCGATTTTCGCATAGCTCCTGCCCACTCCTGTGAAAAATTGCTGCATCAAGACTCACTGCTACAGCAGTCCTCTGTGTCCCTGAGTGAATGACCAATCGCTCTGGCAATACTGTAGTCTGGCTGTAAAATGTGTTGCACATTGCACTTTTGATGCAAACTAATCTGTCATTCATAAGGCCTTATGCTAAAAAAGAAAAGTGAAGTAATTCTGGGGCAACCATACTGTATGACTGGGAAGAATATAATAAATGCCAATTGATTTAACCGTTTGTGTGCCAGAGGGTAGGACCCAGTACATTTTGGGTGAATGCACTGATTACCACTGTAGCACACCAAGGGATAATGGAGATTTTAAAGGGATAGTAAAGGCTGATTTTTAAAGGGATAGTAATACTTGCAAATTACTAATCCCATATTGTAGCTTTGTTAAAAATAAACTTATTGTCCCCAGTGTCATCTCTCAGACCCTTATGGATTGAGAGATGATAGCGCTCAAAGTCGTCCCCCCCTTCCCTGACTGAACGCTGACTGCAGGGGAAGCTGTCGTACGACAGTCTTATGTGCATCAGGTGGCTAAGCAGCATTGCCAAGATCGCGTTTATAAAAAAGAAAGATCTTTCACTAAAACGGTCTTCTACGTGTGCTTGGTTTGCAAGCACGCGTAGAAGACCGTTTTAATGAAAGATATTTCTTTTTTATAAACGCGATCTCGGCAAAACTGCACAGCCGCCTGATGCAAGTAATACTGGATATCCCTGCAGTCAGGGAAGGGGGAGGGAGGGGAGGGACTTTGAGCGCAACCATCTCTCAAACCATAAGGGTTTGAGAGATGACACTGGGGACAATGTTTCTTTTTAACAAAGCTACAATATGGGGATTAGTAATTTGCAAGTATTACTGTCCCTTTAACAAAGTTTAATATTGTAGTTTAAAAAAAAAAAAAAAAAAAATAATGCAACTCCGGTCTCTCAAACATGTATAGTTTGAGAAAGATACTTTTCTAAAGTTTCCCCCTCCTGCCCCTTTCACAGACGTCTGTGCCCTAGCTGACAGCATGAGATCCTGGTCCTGGGACCGGCCAGCGGCTCTTCAGCAGAGCCGAAATAGTGCTATCTAAAAAGAAATACTTAAATGGAACGATCTACAAAGTGTGTCTCGTTTGCAAGCATACTTTGTAGACTGTTCCAGTTAAGTATTTCTTTTTAGATAACGCTATTTCGACTCTGCTGAAGAGTCGCCGCCGGTCCCGGGACCAGGATCTCATGCTGTCCGCTAGAGCGCTGACGTCTGTGAAAGGGGCGGGAGGGGGAACTTTAGAAGCATGTATCTCTCAAACTATACGTGTTTGAGAGACCAGAGATAAATCAATTATTTATTTATTTTTATTTATTTTTTTTAAATAACTACAATATTAAACTTTTTTAAAATCATCCTTTACTATCCCTTTAATGCTAGAGAGGTTTCCAGTGCATGGCATCGTAATGTGTTTGAGATCTCTTTGGCATTCAAGTTTGTCCCAGCAAAATCCGTGGGAAGTTGATTTTCCCCAGAGTTTAATCCACAGTTTCCACATAAGTGTTTATTTACAGTTTTACCCCTTAACAACCCATGCCGGAATCTGATTTAAATAAAAAAAAAAAAAAAAAAAAAGCTCCATGGTCCTTAAGTGACTGCCGCGTGAATACGCGGCCGGTCCTTAAGGGGTTAACGACCAAGGGCATACATGTACGTCATGGGATGAACATCCCTAATGGACCCATGATGTACATGTATGTCTTGGATTTTGCGGCTCCCCACTTGGCTACACACTGCTCGGGGAGCCCCGAACTTGATCCTGAAAAAAGGGGAAAAAAAAAATGCTTCCTGGCCCTTGAGTGCCGGCCTTAAGGGGTTAAATTGAAGTTAATTCACCTGTGTCCATTTGTTCTAGAAACGTGGCCTTCCCTGTCTTGATCCCTTTTTTACTTGTCTTTCTGCCCTTTTTTTGTCCTTGTCTTCTCTACCCTGGCCAGACCCCTGACTCATCTTTGTCCTTTTCCACGATCAAAGCCTTTGTTTTGGTTTTCTGCCTGTGTCCCTGGGCCCGGCCAGAAATTCTTCTGTTTCTCTCGCTATATATTTTTTTTTCATTACTCCCTGTGTCCCAGCCCTGGTGCCCCACTAGTGGCCTGTGTCCAAACCCAGGATAGGTGATTTCAGTCTCTGTGCCATCCCTGGTAGCCTTCTCTCAGTCTCTGTCCCAGCTCTTACTGCCTCTGTCCCAGCAGCAAATCACAGATGATGGACTCATTACGATCTGTCGCGGATGTCACAAGCTCCAGTCCCTCTGTGCCTCCGGCTGCTCCAACATCACAGACTCCATACTTAATGCACTTGGACAAAACTGCCCCCGACTCAGGTAATGAAAAAAGCACCTAATCCTAGATAAAGATTCCCCTAATACAAACTGGAGAAGAAAAATAAAACTCTGGTCTCTGGTTATGTTCTTTTTGTTTGTAGTGAAATTATATATATATATAATTACTAGTTGAACATCCCGTTACATGGGCCACAGTGCCACTGCCAGGCGGTGCAGTGATGCTCAGTAGACACTGCCCACGCCGCGGCTGATACAGAGAAGGACGCTCCTTCGAAGCGCCCCGCTCTGTATCAGCCTTGTCACTGGCAGTCTCTACTGCGCATGACTGCGTTGTTACACACGTTTTAGCGAATTATTATATAGGATAGTGTTTTGGAACCTATTCACCCCTGGTCTTACCTCCTTCATCTTGAATGATCAAATGCTTGCTTGTTGCATCTGCTCAATGTCCCCTATAATTTTTAATGTCAAAGAAAGTTGCCATCTAGGCAGCCATGCTGTCTTTAGTCTTTGGCACCGTTTTGGTAGGGCACCTCTGACATGTGCGAGCACATCGCAGATGCACACAAGCAGGCAGGGACGTGGGCAGGGGCTCAAATGGGAAAAAGGGCACTTCTCATAATTTTTTTTAAAGGGCACGAGGGCACTTTGGACAAAAAGGGCAGGTGCTCAAGCCCCCCTTGGTGTCTATGTGCGCACGTGCCTACTCACAGACTCCAGGCATCCTAGTATGTTGGAACCTTTAATGTCTGATGAGAAAATGTGGATCAAAAGTGTGTGTGCAAGTGAGCAGGCAGAGTTAAGTCATATCTAAATCAATTAATATTTTAACCCTTTGAGTGCCAGAAAGGTATCTTGTGTTTTGCAATGCATTGGATACCTTTCTGGCATTCAAAGGGTTAATTCTTTTCAACAGTTTGTTTGCTAGACTACATAGAGTTTGACGTGCTTGTTAATGTGAACGCCTACTGGAAAGTCTTCATTGCCTTTTAAAGCAGAACTACCACTGCTAAAAAACTTGATCTCCAATAATTCCCCATCCGACGACTAGCTGCTCAGTAACGCTAGTCGCCAGAATTATTACCTTGTTAAATAAAATTCTCCATTCTTCCCGGGCAGGACGGAGAGCAGACCTCTTTCCATAGTGATGTCTGCGTGCCTGCGCTGTCAGTCCCTTTTGGAGCCAAATGGCCCCTAGCAATGCCTCCTAGAGCCGGCTGGGACTGACAGAGCTGGTCACGGACGTCACTATGGCAAGATGTCTTCACTCCGTCCTGCCTGTCAACCCGGGAAGAATGGAGAATTTTATTTAAAGGGATAGTAATACCTGAAAATAAGTTTATTTTATATTGTAGCCCTTAAAAACATGAAAAATGATATAAGTCTTGTCTCCCAAACCTTTATGGTTTGGGAGATATTCAGAAATAAAGTTTCCCCTGGAGTGATGTCATTGCTCCAACCTTCAGATTTGGGATCCGGTTGCCCGACCAGCAGTGCCTCTCCAGAAGTGCTGAGATCATGATCTTTAAAAAGAATTTCTTAATTGGAATGGTCTACAAACGGTGCTTTCAAGCCAGGCACACTTTGTACACAGTTCCAATGAAGTAGTTATTTTCAAAGATCGTGATCTCGGCACTGCTAAAGAGCTGCCGGTTGCTATGTGGACTGAATTCCAAATCTGTCCACTAGATGGCAGGCTTGGCTGAAACAGCAAGGAAAAGCGAACTATACTATAATTTACATATGAATATCTCCCAAACCATAAAGGTTTGGGAGATAAGACTTATATCATTTTTTTCATGGTTTTTTAAGGGCTGCTATCCCTTTAACAAGGTAATAATTCTGGCGACTAGCGCTACTGAGCAGCTAGTCGCCAGATGAGGAATTATTGGAGATCAAGTTTTTTAGCAGTGGTAGTTCCGCTTTAACTCTGAGTGCTTGCAATACGTTGGATACCCCTCTGGCACTCAAAGGGTTCATACACTTAACCCTTAGAGTGCCAGTGGGGTACAAAATGCATTCGACAGTGGACCTTTTTCCTGCACAGATTTTTAGTCTTCTTACATGTATCTATTTAAAGGAACACTGACCTATAAAAATGAACTGGGGATATACCTTATACTTCATGTAGCATCTGAAAAAATGTTTCTGGGGACTTCAATCTAGGGAGCAGACATTCCAACCTGCTCCCGGGGTGTCCATTGATTGTCCAGGATGATCTGTTAATGGGCAGAGATGAGATAACAGCCTTTCTGAATAAAAGAGCAGTGGAAGCTAATCATTCAATTAACATTAGTTCCTATCTCTCAATAGAAGCCGCACAAACAACATTAAGCAAATGCTCTCTGAACAGGACAATGCAAGCATACATAAAGAAAATTTAGGATGATATTTTAGGGATGTAATTCAATACCTAAGCTTTTAGCCCAAACTCACCCTGTCAGAATCCGGGGACTGAAGTTTAAAATTGTAGTACAAGGGCTCCAATTGGACAAGGTGTGAGCGGACTGCTCTCTTTCCACACCCCATCGGAGCTTTCAGCTCCACCAAGTCTTCCTACATCTGTGTAATCAATATATTCTCAGGTAGCCTGTTTCTGCTTCTGTCCTGGAACTGGATCTCCTAGTCTATGTGATGCATATTGTTATTGTGTGTAGTGATGGGCAGGTGTCATTGTGTACATGAGCTCTCCTCTGTGTCCTCTTTGGGGTGGGGTTCTCAGGTTTAGTGTGTGGATGGCTGGATGGGAGCCACACTTGTCACTAGTGACATTGTGAGGGCCCCCCCCCCAAGCCAGTCACAGCAGACACATCCTATTTACTTGTGGATGTTGTCTTTTCCACCAGCTGGGGTTCGGGTGGCAATGTTAATGAATATTCAGATTTCTTGTCTCAAACACTGATGTCAGTGCTCATACACATTGCCCACCACTAGCAGGGCTTGCTTTGAAAGTGGTCAGAAGTGAGCAGGCAGAATGGTACAGAGTGGGTGCGGTTACCAGGGATGTCCTTTACTGAAGAATCAACATCTGTTTCTGGAGACTTGTAAATTAACTGAAAATCTGGGCAGATACAGAGATTTCACAGTTATTCCTGTATGGTGCAGTTTGTTCAAGGTCTGCACATCCTTTTGTTTGTGCATAAGGGCGAATAACTCTAAGGGCATGCAGTGTGGTGTACTAAAAATTCATACACTACCAAATCCGCTTAAAAACAAAATACTAAACCTTTCACCATGTGATCTATCAAATGGTTAAACTTATAAGAGCAATTTGTATTTTCACATTAAAAGGTGAACTAAAGGAGCAGTAAACTTTTTTTTTTTTTTTAATGAAAAAATAGATATTGTAGGTATTTTCCTGTTTGAGTAAAATAGGGGTACTTTCACTGCTGATAGTTCCAAATTTCCACAGTTATTACAAATTTTTTTTTTTTTTTTTTTTACATTAATAGTGCCCTCTATTGGTCAATTCCAATTAGGTATTCTGTTACATTCGAATGGAGAGGAACGTTAGTGACATACAGTTCCCCATAGAATGGAATTGAACCTGCCTTCCTGTCAGAACTATCAGGAAGTAAACATACAGTAAATTCACGTCCTGATTATTTGAACTTTTATACATTTTGAATAAAACAACTGACAGCAGTGTGCGTGCCCTTGTTTTAGTCAGCAGGAAAAGCGCTATATCATAGGTTTTCATTAATAAATATATATATATATAATATTGCTCCTTTAAATACCCTGTTAAGTCTTCAATGGGCAGAGATTAAAAACATGATTGAGCCAATAGGATTCCTTTTCACTAACTGTAATATTGTTTTTTTCTTCTTGTCTTTATATTCACTACTGTGTTTACATTTCAGGCTTCTCTAAGCAAAGGCATCCTAGGTGCCATTAGCACCTCTTGACCACAACCTATTACTTACATGGCACCACCCACAGACTCATCCATTGTTGCTTGGTACAGAAAATAACATTGGGCATTGTGTATAAAGACAAACTGGAGCAATTCTGGAGCAGACCAGCTGCACCATGGGGTGGGGGGCAAAAAAATTCCCTTTCATTTTAAATCCTTTAACCCCTTGAATGCTTGAGATATTTCCAATGCATTGCTATGCTTTGAAGACCTCTCTAACATGTAAGGAGTTTAAAAAAAAAAAAAAAAAAAAAAAAAAATCTTCCCTGTGGATGAATTGGTTGGTTTGAGAATGAATTGTTCCAGTTTTGCTTTTATGCCTTTGCCCTTATGCTTAAAGGTCCATTGTCATTTATTCACAAATGCAAAAAACCTTTTGCATAAGTGTTTTGAAAAATTGTCTATCATCCAAGGCATTTTAATGTCTCCAGGGTTAGCTAAACAATTTAACTGTTATCTGGAGTGGGGCTGAAGTGCAGGGGCATGGGGATTGCTCTGGCCCCACCCCCAACCCAGAATGTGGGTTTGACCAGCCCAAGTGAGGCGTCCCCTGAATCTGGAATTCTGGGTCAGGGGTGAGCAGCCTGAGGCTCTCCAGCTGTGGAAGAATAAAATGTATCATTCCCAGCCATGTCCTAGGCAGCTGCCTGCTTTGCCTAATTAGAAATCCAATCCTGTTTTCTTAATGTCTATTATTTTTAATCGATATTTGACTGTTTCCAATAAACTAAAGTCTTATAACCAGAGACCAGAGTTTTGGGGGTTTTTTTGGTGTTTTTTTTCTCTTTAGCAGTACTGAGTACTGTAATTGACTCGCTGGAAAAATTAATTCTGTGTAAAAAAAAAAAAAAAAAATGTCTTGCTCTCTGTCTCTCACAGAATACTTGAAGTGGCACGGTGTTCACAGCTGACAGATTTGGGATTCACCACTCTGGCAAAAGTAAGTTTTTAGGGGTTATTTTTCTGATATTTTTCTTCCTTTTATCTTTCCTCATCTCCTCCCTTTTTTTTTTTAACACTTTTCATGCTAGAACGGTCTTTATTACCATGCTTTGCAAGGCATTGGAAACCTTCTAGCATCTGAGGTGTTAACAGTTTCTGGTTGTCTGTCTTTGCCTATCTGGCCGTCCGTCTTCTTCCCGACCCTTCATTCTCTTTCTCTCTGCAGAACTGCCATGAGTTGGAGAAGATGGACCTGGAGGAGTGTGTACAGGTAAGATATTGTATCTCATACCAGCCAGCGAGGTGTGTGTTTTAGTGTGGGTAACACTTTTAGAAGCAGTTGGGGGAAGGGTAGAAGAGCAGGGTGTGAATTTTTCTTGGTGACCTTGTTGACTGTTAGGATATCAGTTTAGGTACTGTACTTCCCCGGTATCCTATTGAAATGTCGCCCTCTAGTGAGCGACAATCAAAACGCCAAGATCAGAATGTCGCCTGCACCAATCTGATCTCAAATTTTGATTGTCTCCAACTAGAGGGCTATGTTTCAATAGTAAACCTCCTTCTCCCTGGGAAGGAACATTGTTAGGTTCCTGAAAGACCATGGGGTTTGTACCCATCCAATAGGGCCATGTGTTCAAAAGAAAAGTTGAGTTATTTTGGGACAAATAAATTGCATCTTAAAGGGCAAATATTTCTCCTGATTTAAATGGGGCTTTTAACCCCTTGAATGTTAGACAGTTCACAATTACGTTGCAAGGCTTTGGAGACTTCATCTCTTTTTAAGTGGGTAGGATCATTTTGTTATTTGGATGTGCATAGACTGAAATTACTCCCACTGCTTGGAGATGTTTTATTCAAAGGTTATTGCAGTTGAAACTTGCAATTTTTGGGTACAACACGTTCATGGCCTGAAATTCTATGGTGGCACTGTTGCTATACCAGTCTATGGACAACTCTGGTCAGTTAACCATAAACTTCCACAGGATGCTTTAGCAACAGCACCACTGTGATATTTCAGGCTATGGTGGTGTACGGCACCTAAAACGCAGGTTTGAGCTGCAGTAATGCTTGAATAAAATGTTTCTCAGCAGTGTGTGCCCTTGTTTTGCTCAACATGATAAACCATGCAATATATATATTTTTTAAAATATTAACCCCTTAAGGACCAGAGAAGTATGCAACACATTGTTAGGCAATGCGTTTGCACACCCCTCTGGGCCTTAAAGGGATAGTAGTACAGATGTTTCACAAAAAAAGCACTCCAATTAATCTTCATAGTATTTGGGCCATGGAGAGTTCTTTCAGTTACTGTCAGAGTTGTAGTTAAAGAGTAATTAAATGATAAAGTATCTCCCACCCGCCCCTTTTACCTAGTGTAATCTGCCTCCCCTCATATGTGGAATCTGGTTGCTTGAGTGGACAGGTTGCAGCAAGGAACAATCTTCTTACTGTAAGTATAAGGAAAACCCTGCCCCATTGACAGGTTTTTCAGGCTTTTCCTTATGCTCACTGAAGATTGTCCCTCACTGCAATCCATTCAGTCAGTCTTGCTGCTCTGAGGTGAGCAGTGTTACATCAGTAAAAGGGGCGGGATGGGAATACTTTATCATTCAATTACTCTTGAACTTCAACTCTGAGAATATCAGTATTTTAGTAACTCTCCATGGCCCAAATACTATGAAGTTGGAGCTGCTTTTATTGTGAAACATTTACTCTTCTTTTAAGGGGTTAAGTTTAACTATCCATTTACGAAGAAACAGCAATTACTGAGCAAACAAACTGCAATATAAGGGACAAATAAATATCCATTGAATGCTATAGTTTTCCAGAGCATTGCTTTGCAGTGTGTATGTTTGTCGTCTTTAGCATTCATAGTGTTAAAAGCTCCATAGTAAAATAGCTATTTAAGTGGAAAAGACAAACGCCTTTGCCATATCAATCCTGGTTATTATGATCCAAAGGAAGACACAAAAGAAGCCATACAGTTATGTAGTTGTTTGACTCAGAATTTCACAACTTCTTTGAACATAGGGCTATTAGAGTGTTGTGTAACGTAACCAAGCAGGAGATCTGGAGGGTGTTAATCCACTTCAAGCCCTGGGCTTTAAATTTGTAATGTAGGACTTAAGCTCCTTCATTTGTAATAATAATAAAAAAAAAAAAAAAAAAAAAAATATATATATATATATATATATATATATATATATATATATATATATATATATATATATATTAGACCCATCAGCAGTATATAGTGAAGTATAGTTGCTGTCCCCGTTATTAAAGGGATAGTAATGGTTAATTTTAACATTGTTTAATATTGTAGATATTAAAACAAGAAATCAATTGATCTTTATAGTTTGAGAGATATAAGCTGTTAAAGTTCCCCCTCCCTCCCCTTTCACAGACGTCAGCCTCTAGCTGACAGCATGAGATCCTGGTCCCGGGATTGGCGGCTCTTCATCAGAGCCAAAATAGCACTATCTAAAAAAAACAATACTTTATTGGAACACTCTACAAAGTGTGCATGCAAACCAGGCACACTTTCTAGACCATTCCAATGAAGAATTACTTTCTAGATAGAGCTATTTCTGCTCTGCTGAAGAGCCGCAGGCTGGTTAAATTACCAGAATCTCCTGCTGTCAGCTAGAGTGCTGATGTCTATGAAAGGGGGGGGGGGAGGGGGAAACTTTAGCAGGTTATATCTCTCAAACTATAAAGGTTTGAGAGATCGGACTGGAATCGATTGTTTTATATTGTAGATATTAAAAGAAATCAATGTTAAAATTAACCATTACTATCCCTTTAAATGCTGTATACAGTTGTTGACTGCTTATTTTCCTCCCACGTGCACTGGTTGCCAGTAATGGTTGGGGCAGGGGTAGAAAACTTTTGCTTCCCCAACTGTTGAGGATGGCAATGTCAATCATCCCCACACAGTGGGGAAGATGGACATCGTATTCTCCAGCAGTTGGACAGCCAAATGTTGTGTGTGGTTTTTTGTTTTTTTTTGTTTTTTTTTTTCCCCTCTCTTGTTTTGTGTTTTGGTTAGGGTTCTTCCCATTGGCGAAACATGGTTGAATGATTATGAATTGGCAACAAGATGATGCATGTGGCTGGAGAAGTTATGGCATTGACAAGCAACCAAATACTCACCAAGGGCTGTCTATGTGGCTTTGAATTCTCACAAAGAGCCACACATTGTGCTTTAAAAATTTTGTAAACAGGGTGAAAAAAGTAGAATAACACTTGTATGCTAGAATGGTCTCCAACATTTTAGCTTTTATGCTTTGGAGACCAAGCACTCAAGGAGTTGATGTAGAACTGACCTATGGGCTGACCCTATTAAGGCCTAGTTAACCTGGACAGCTTTGGTGCAGCAACTTGTGTGAATAAATCCTTAAAAAAACAATGTTATCTATTCTTTGAAACTTGTTGAGTTACTAATGCGGGAGATAACACAGGCTTTTAAAATTGCTTTGTTCTAATGATGCTGTTTATACCACGACTTGTACTGCAAAGAATACACCAGAATGCTGTAAGCTGGACATGCTCTTGCACTGGGCACGTTCAGGTTACAGCATGCTGATCTACATGGAGGCCTATGGGCGGTCATGCAAATCCTGCACATTGGCAATTATGGAGGGCTGAAATCCATTTGTATTCTACAGTGACTGTCTCATGTGGGCATTCACCAATAAGATGTGGCCAATGTCCATGTCTTTTGACACAGCACCTAAACCCTCCAACCCCCATGCAAGTGAATTGTTGGGGGAATGCAGGACATCTGACGTAAGTAGGCTCGGGCAGCTTGGCATAGGCTAGGTTAACACAGGCAACTTGGCTGCATTCCATTTTAGCACAGTTGCAACAAGATGAAAAGAGAACAAGGGTGTTCCCTAGTGCAGTATATCTTGCCAATTGGAGACCTCCACCAAAACACCACTATACTCACAATAGTAAAGATCACTAGTAGTGATCAGCGTGGACAAATGGGGGATTCTGACCTCCCCCACTCAGTCTCTCCAGTTGGATGGATGAATGCATAGCCTTCTAAAAATACCCACAGTGCGTGCTGAGGACCTTGGAATACAAAAAAAAAAAACGCAAACCACAATCAAGTATCTCCAAAATGATCTTCAATCAATATACAACCAATATAGAGCAAATACTCACAATCCTAGTGCGAGGTGGCTGGTTGGAAGTACAACCAGCCAAGAAAGCAAACGAGGTAAGGAATGACTGCCTTGTTTCAGTCGCTTCTCTCAGGACAAAAACATAAACAAACAGTGGATCCTCTAATAATATAAAATTTATTAAAAATTACCAATAAAAAGTCTGTAATGTATCTTATAAATTTATGCCTGTAATATTTGAGAAAGGGAGCAATCCCCGAAACAAGTCATATCAGGCCTTAACCCCTTAAGGACTGGGAAAATCTGAGGTGGGTTTCACTTAAGGACCGGAGCGATTTTGACTTATTTGACTGTTGTCGTTCAACCATATTTTCTCTTTAATTCCTTTTGTACACCCATACAAATTATATACTGTTTTTTTTGTTGTTTTTTTAAGCACAAGTAGGGCTTTCTTTTGATACCACAATTATATGAATACCTCATTGTTCTATTTGATTAAAATAGAAAAACATTTTGCTTACATTTTCCTGCCAGGATTTGCATACCATTAGTTAATTACAAAAAAATACCCCTAAATATATTCATTTGCTTCTCCTGAATATGAGTACTCCATATGCCTAGTATTTCAGTCCCTCACATTTACTTGGTAAATATTACAAGATGGCTGCCATTATTTCCAACCTGTAATTTTTCAACAATTGGCATGCGAGCATCATAGCTTAGTTGACTGTGCCAGAACCAAAAATGTCCCACAAAGATATGTTTCTGAAAACTAGACAACATAAGGTAAATAATCAGGAGAATTTTGGAGTTTTTTATGCAGCTATTTTTCCAGAAATATTTTTCAGAATTGTGGTAGTAATTTTTGTTTTTTTGCAGTTTTCACACTTACATTTCAACATTACTGTTGATATCAAGCGCGGGATAGTTGAAAATTTAAAAAAATGCATTGATTAGTGTTCAGCTCCTTCTTCTGAGTACGGCATTACAAATAGGTTTCTTAAGGTTTGTGGAAGCTACGGGGCCAAAATTGTAACATGCACATTTCCAGTTTCACACTTTGAATTTTCACAGCTTGCGTCACTGGTGCCATGTCTCATTTGGGGCTATGTAACAGTGCCCCACTTTAAGATTTTCCCTCAAAAGTGTATATTTTTGGAAAGTAGTCACCCAAGGCTTCCATTTTATGTATGTTTTAAAATTTTTATGCAACCATTTTACCACCAATCCCTTGTAAAACTTGACGTAAGTTTAAAAAAAAAAAAAAAATCAGAGTTTTTCACACTTTGACTTTAATGTAGATGTGAATTTCAAGCACATGATATGTGAAGATTTTTAAAAATGCATTGTTTAGTGTTCAGCTCCTTCTTCTGAGTATGGCAATATCCCATATGCTAGGTTTCTCAAGTTGCTACAGGGCCCAGATAGGAACATGCGCGTTTCCAGTTTCACACTTTGAATTTTCACAGCTTGCATCACTGGTGCCATGTCTCAACTGGGGCTGTGTAACAGTTGTCCACTTTAAGATTTACCCCCAGAAGTTTATATTTTTGGAATGTAGACACCCCAGGCTTTCATTTTAGGTGTGTTATCAAATTTTTACATAGCCATTTTACCACCAATCCTGTGAAAACTTGACGTAAGTATAAAAAAAAAAAAAAAAAAAAAAAAAAAAATTCCGCATTTTTCACACTTTGACTTCCATGTTGATGTGAATTCCAAGCACAGAATAGGTGAAGATTTTATAAACTGCATTGATTAGTGTTTGGCTCCTTTTTCTGAGTATGGCAATACCCCATATGCATAGGTTTCTCAAGGCTTGGGGGAGCTGCGGGACCCAATTTTGAACAAATATTGAATTTCACTGTCGTCCAATACAGGTCACTGGTACTCTGGGAGGCGTAAGTCCCCTTTAATAGGCAGGAACAACTATGCAAATGATTTTCAAGGGGCGGAGCCTCCCCTCTTACTTAAGCCACCTTCTGGCCAGAGCCACTCAGATTGATTTGTTCCTGGAGTGCCTTGCACACCAGGTAGAAGAACATCTATGCATCTTAGTGTTTTATTATTTTTTTTCAAATATGGAATACGACCATTAGGAGGGTGACCATGGCTGTGAATTGCCCTCTCTAAAGTGGCTGGTGCAGCTTCCAGGGATTCCTGTGGACCTTATGCCCTGAAGAGGGAACAGCTTGGGTTGAGCAGCTTCCCTACTGAGGAATTTACCTCTGGGTTATTCCTTATTCATCATGGTCACCTGAAGACAGAAGTCCTGCAAGAAAGGTGAGTCACCCATTGAGTGCTGAAGGTCCACTTGTCCCCACAGTGTCCCTTTGATGGGCTTGTATTTCGGAGTTTTCAATACACTCCAGCACTCATAGGGTGTTTTTATTGCATTTTTAATGTTTATGCAATTTCTGTGATATTCTCTGGGTTTTGGAGCTTGGGATATTCGTTTACTTATGTTATGTGTTTTATTCTTGTTTGAGCACTTTTTAATGTTTTCTTAAACTTTATTAAAAATTGAGTTCCGCGCCTTTAAGCGCGGCTTTTCCCGCTCAGACGCAATGGCTCCTTTACTCTCTATGGGAATTCACAGTGTGGGACATATCTTTGGAACCGCTTGTCACAGCAACTCCAGAGAGGGCTCATTTTACTGCTAGGCTCCTGCTCTATCGTCCGGATTGTGTTTTATTTATGTGGGGTGTTCAGGGGGGCTTCGGGCACTGTTTAGGGTACTTCTATGGGGAAAACTACATTTCCCATGAGCGCCTGGTTCGCGCTCGTTTCTGATTGGCTGTCATGACGGCCGCCATTTTGTGGTACTTTTCCTATGCGAGTACACTACGCAGGGACCGAGCCTTCTCTCTCCTCTACAGATTAACCCTTCGCTGGCCAGATAAGTCCGAATTTAGACATTTCTGGGGTGAAACTTTAATCCTTTACACTTTTTCTGGGTGATAGTGTTATTAGTGGGGTATATTGACGCTGTGAGCATGTCTACTTCACTGGAGCTAGGGGCTAGACCCAAGTCTAAGGAGGATGGGTGGTCTGCTACCCCCATGGCGTTTTGCTCCTCTTGCCACATTGGGCTGTCTAGCGATAATGTGGGGGATCTATGCCCTACTTGTACTGATCAAGATAGCAACCCTGGGCTTTCCAGCCACGCTATTGAGCCATCTTGGGTGAGGGAGTTTAAAGCTGCCACTAGCGATCTCAGATCCACGCTTCAACTCTTTCCCTCTCAGATACAGGGGGCTCTACAGGTCTGGCAGACCCCCTCTACCATCAGGACCTCCCTGCCTAAGCCACAGTGGGCTCCTGATGTCACTGATTCTTCTGAAGAAGAACTCTTACAGGATTCTGATGCTGAGGAACGTACTGTTATTGAATCTAACAGGTCCATTGGGGACCCCTATGAGTGTGACCCTGAAGTCTCGGCTGAGGGTCTGATCAGAGCGGTTCTGAATACGCTCAACCTTCCTCTGACTCAGGAATCCACTTATGATCCTACTGATGTTTTTCAGAAAAAGCCATCTAAGCCAGTTGTTTGTTTTCCAACTAACCCTACTCTTGCCCGTCTGGTCTCTGAGGCATGGAAGAATCCTGATAGATCTTCCTCTGTCTCTAAAAAGTTTGCTAAACTATACCCTTTTCCTGAGGCTGAGCTGGCAAAATGGGTTCATCCTCCCAAGGTGGATGCTCCTGTTTCTAGACTATCCAAGTCCACCGCTTTGGCTGTCTCTGATGCCTCTGCCCTGCAGGATTGGACGGATAAAAAGCTAGAGCTTTCTCTTAAATCTATTTTTGCCTCCATTGGCACTGCCATGCGTCCAACCTTTGCTGTGGCATGGGTTAATAGAGCCATTGCAGCCTGGACTGAACGACTGACTGAAGCAGTTCGCCAGGATGCGCCAGTATCTGAACAGTTGCAGCTCCTTGCTAATATCACTGAAGCTCAGAACTATGTTGCTGACGCTGCTTTTGATGCTGTGCGCATGATGGCGAGGGCCTCCACTTCTTCTGTGGTGGCTAGATGCGCTCTTTGGCTGCAAATTTGGTCTGCTGATACAGCCTCTAAGAAAGCCTTGCTTTCCTTGCCCTTTCAGGGGAATTTGCTTTTTGGGTCTGAACTCAAAGAAATGATCAGTGAGGCTACTGGCGGTAAAAGTACTCTTCTACCCTCAGTCTTTAAGAAAAAGTTTCCAGCCAAACGCAATCGGTCCTTTCGTTCCTTTCAGACTGAGACACGCTCCTCGGCCCAAACGGGTCCTCCCACTACGCGCTCCTCCTCCAAGCCCAAACAGTCCTGGAAGCCCAAAGTTGCCCCCAAGGCCAAGACCTCCAAGACTGCTTCGGCATGACTCGCCGAACCCGGGTCCGCATCCGGCTGTAGGTGGTCGTCTCCGCATCTTTTGCCGGACTTGGGAGGAGTCAGTGGCGGACCCATGGGTTCTTCAGGTGGTGTCAGAGGGATACAGGATCCCTTTCTCTTCCCTTCCTCCTTTTCGGTTCCATTTTACTCGTCCTTCTCAGGAACCCACAAAAAGGCGTCTGTTCGACGACGCTATTCAGGATCTCTTGGACAAAGAGGTCCTGGAGGCGGTTCCTCAGGGGGACACAGGTTCAGGATTCTATTCCAACCTGTTTGTGGTAGCCAAAAAGGACGGAGGGGCTCGTCCCATTTTGGATCTCAAAGATCTCAATGCCTATGTGGTGACTTCCCACTTCCGCCAGGAGTCCCTGCGCTCTGTGATTGCAGCAATGTCTCCAGGGGAGTTCCTTGCCTCCCTGGACCTTCAGGATGCTTATCTTCACATCCCTATTCATCCGGAGAGCAGGCGGTATCTCAGGATTGCCTGCCACAGGGGACACTTTCAGTTTGCAGCGCTCCCCTTTGGGCTGACTTCAGCCCCTCAGGTCTTCCAGAGGGTGTTAGGCTCCTTGATAGCGGCGCTTCATCAGGATGGGATCAGAGTGACCCCATACATGGACGATCTCCTACTGAAAGCCTCCTCAGCGGAGCTTCTCCGTCAGCAATTACAGAAGTGCATGCACACTCTGAACCGTCATGGCTGGATCCTGAATCTGGACAAGTCGGACTTGGTTCCATCTCAGAGGCTTCTGTTCCTGGGTCTCCTGTTCGACACTCGCCAATGCATGGTGTTTCTTCCAGAGGATGTGGCTCACCAGATAGCCGTCAGAGTGGCTGGGATTCTGGACATGGACGAAATTCCGGTACCGAAGTTGTCGTCTTTAGTGGGGAAGTTCATTTCCACGATCGAAGCAGTACCATTTGCCATGGCCCACTCCAGGGAACTTCAGAGATTTGTGATACAGACGTGCAGGAATCATCCAGATCATCAACATCTGTCCGTTTCTCTTCCTCCTCATGTCGAGTCGAGCCTGCACTGGTGGTTAGATCTCTCTCATCTCCTGAAAGGGAGATCCTTTCTAGTTCCTCGTTGGACCACAGTCACAACGGATGCCAGCCTTCGGGGCTGGGTTGCAGTCTGGGGTCGCTTCAGTGCTCAGGGGAAATGGGGTCTGGAGGAATCCCTTCTCTCCATCAATGTTCTGGAACTTCGAGCTGTCCAGCTTGCCCTGAGGCACTGGGAGTCTCAACTGACCGGTCTTCCGATCAGAGTGGAGTCCGACAACGCCACGGCGATGGCTTACATCAACAGGCAAGGCGGCACAAGAAGCGGTTCCGCCTGGTGGGAGGTCAAGGATATTTTGTCTTGGGCAGAAGATCACGTGCCTGTCATCTCTGCAGTTCATATTCCAGGCGTGGACAACGTCATGGCAGACTTCCTCAGTTGTCACACCGTCGACAGCGGAGAATGGGCTCTTTATCCAGAGGTGTTTCACATGCTCACCCAGCGGTGGGGGATGCCTGTGGTGGACCTGATGGCTACCAGGCACAACAGGAAGGTTCCGGTGTTTTGCTCCCGGTTGAGGGACTCCCTTGCTCTAGCAGTGGATGCCTTGTCGATCCCTTGGGATTTCTCCCTGGCTTACATCTTCCCTCCTCTTCCTCTATTGATCAGAGTTATCCAGAAGTTGAAGCAGGAGTGTTGTCCTGTCATCCTGATCGCTCCAAACTGGCCTCGCCAGTCCTGGTATCCGGAGTTGATGGCCATGTCAGTGTCGGATCCGATCCCGCTCCCTGCCCGTCCGGACCTACTTCTCCAGGGTTATCTGTGGAAGGAGGATGTTCACTCTCTCCATTTGATGGCATGGCGGTTGAATCCTCGATTCTAGCAAAGAAAGGATTTTCTCCTTCTGTGGTGTCGACTATGCTTAGTGCTCGTAAGCCTGTGTCCTCCAAGATCTATCATCGCATTTGGTCAACCTTCGTTGCATGGTGCACTGATAAGAAGTTATCCCTTGAGTTTCATCTTCCTACTGTCCTGGCCTTCTTGCAGGACGGTGTGGATAAGGGGCTCAGTCTGAGTTCCCTCAAAGTTCAGACTTCTGCCTTGTCTGTGTTTTTCCAGGAAAGGATTGCTATCCTTCCTGATGTGAAAGTTTTCTTCCAAGGTGTGACTCATGTTCGACCTGCCTTCAAGAGTCCTGCTCCCCAGTGGGACCTCAATTTGGTGCTGGGAGTTCTCCAGCGACCACCGTTTGAATCCTTGGCTTCCATTCCATTACGTCTCTTGACTTGGAAGATGGCCTTCCTTTTGGCTATTGTTTCAGTTCGCCGGGTAGCAGAGTTACAAGCTCTGTCTTGTAAACCTCCTTACCTGGTGTTCCACAAGGATAAGGCTGTGCTTCGCACTACCAAGGAATTCTTACCCAAGGTTGTGTCCGAGTTTCACATCAATCAGGAGATTGTGGTTCCCTCTTTCTGCCCT
Source organism: Rhinophrynus dorsalis (assembly GCA_037306005.1). Lineage (NCBI taxonomy): Eukaryota > Metazoa > Chordata > Amphibia > Anura > Rhinophrynidae > Rhinophrynus > Rhinophrynus dorsalis. The sequence goes on along the minus strand of CM074727.1, from coordinate 111,514,391 downwards.
AATCCTTCATCTGACAAGGAACGAGATCTCCTTTTGTTGGATGTGGTGCGTTGCCTCAAGTTTTATGTTCATCGCACTGAGTCTATCAGGAAGTCTGACGCTCTATTCGTCATTCCTGAGGGACCTAGGGCGGGGAGACCGGCTGCCAAAGTTACTATTGCATCTTGGATTAAAGCTACCATCCGTGAAGCCTATAAGTTGAGGAATAAGCATGTTCCCTTCCGAGTGACTGCCCATTCCACCAGATCTATTGGGGCCTCTTGGGCCTACAAGAATCAGGCTTCTGCTGATCAACTGTGCAGAGCGGCCACTTGGTCCTCTGTGCACACTTTTTCTAAGCACTATCGAGTTGATGTACTGGCTTCGGCTGATGCCAGTTTTGGAAGGAAGGTCCTGGAGGCAGTCTTGCCTGTGTAGGTCTTCCGCTCTGTGATCCTTAGTTCTTCCTTACTGTTGAGCCCGGTTGGCTCTGGTTCCGTGTGCTGTGTTAGTTCAGGGATTGTTTCCCTTGGTTGGTGTCCGTTGACACTTACAGTTTGGGCTATGTTATTAACTGGGTCATAGCAGTTCTAGTGACTTGGGCCTTGCGCCTGGTCCTTGCCTTACTTCCCGCCTCTGGGTCAGCTCAATGTTTGTACATCCCAGAGTACCAGTGACCTGTATTGGACGACAGTGAAAATAGGATTTTAGTCTTACCTGTTAAATCCTTTTCACTTAGTCCATACAGGTCACTGGTCTCCCACCCTGTCAAGGGACCAGTCTTGGCTCTCCTGTGGCATTCAGTGGGAGACCGTTCGGGCATGCTCACAGGAGTCTTTCTTTTTGCTTACCTGAGGTCAGTTTTAGGGTCTCAAATCAATCTAAGTGTCTCTGGCCAGAAGGTGGCTTAAGTAAGAGGGGAGGCTCCGCCCCTTGCAAATCATTTGCATAGTTGTTCCTGCCTATTAAAGGGGACTTACGCCTCCCAGAGTACCAGTGACCTGTATGGACTAAGTGAAAAGGATTTAACAGGTAAGACTAAAATCCTATTTTTCACATCTTGCTTAACTGGGGCTGTGTAACAGTTGTCCACTTTAAGATTTTCCCCCAAAATTGTATATTTTTGGACTGTAGACACCCCAGGCTTTTTCATATTAGGTGTGTTTTCAAATTTGGCATACAACCATTTTACCACCAATCCTGTGAAAACTTGAAAACTTCACACTTAGACTTCAGTGTTGGTGTGAATTTCAGTATAGAATAGGTGAAGGTTTTATAAACTGCATTGATTAGTGTTCAGCTCCTTCTGATTATGGCAATGCCCCATAAGCATAGGTTTGTCAGGGTTTGGGGGAGCTTCTGGGCCCAGTTGGAACATGTTAGTTTCCTTTTACAGACATGCCATTTTTACAGCTGGTGCCTTGTCTCATTTTGGACTGTTTTGCAATGCTGCAATTAATTTTACCCCCAAAAGTATATGTTGTAGAAGATTAGACACCCATGGCTTTCATTTTATTTGTATTTTATAGTTTGTTTCTCTGCCACTCTATCACCAATCCCTCCCAAAACCTGCAGTAAGGCAGAGAAACACCATTTTTGCACACTTCTATTTTAATGTTGCTCTGGATTTCACTCGGATGATATTTGCAGATTTTTTTTTTTAAGTGCTTTACATTAGTGGTGAGTTACATTGTCTGAGTATGACAATGCCTCATATGCATAGGATTGTCAGGGTTTGGAGGAGCTACTGGGCCCAGTAGGGAACATGTGTGTTTCCATTATCAGAGATGGAAAAAACTTAGGGTGCTTTGCTTCCCATTATATTTTGATAGTGTTACATCTAAGGAGGGATGTGTTTTGAAAAATAAAAAAACAGGATATTTTAGGGGGGAAAAGTGGCCAAATAATAAAATAAACTTTACAGCACTACTGCATTGTGCCTGCTTGGTATTGCTTGAAGCAGTCACCCATGCAGAGGGCAGGTTTGGAAGGGAAATCAGGACAGTAAGTTGGGGTTTCTCCCTGAATTCCCTTGCTGTAGCAAACCCTGCAGCGCTTTTTGGGGGTTGGAGGGTGTACTACCCCGGGTTTTTGTGGAGTTATTTCTGTTGCCCCTTGAAACAAAAATTGTGAAATAAGTTGAAGCTGATACTGCAGAAAACTAAATTTTAGTGTGGGGTTTGCCAATTTGAAAATTAAAAAAGAATTGTATACTTCAGTCTGCATCATGTAAATGGCAACCTTTTTGTACCATGTCCTACACATTCGCATGGTGGGGTACGGCTGCATGAGTTGATCACACAGATCAACTCCCCCCATGTGCTTATTGTAGTCTTTGATGCAGACTGGCTTTCTTAGTACCCCCCTTCTGCCACGAACAGACTGCCACAGTTTTGTCCTCACACATGGTGGAAAGCATGTATACTTCTTTTTTGTCTTTAATCTTGACTGCCAGGAGCTCTTCTTGGCACAAAGCAGAGGATGTCTCAGTTTTTAGTTTTTTTGCTACCAGTTCTTTGGGCATCTCCCTGCAATTGCACCTGACAGTGCCACAGGCCACAGTGTCAAAATAAAAAAGTGACTTAAAAGGGGGCTGGTGTAGTAGTTGTCAACATATAAATGATATCCTTTATTTAATGAGGGGTAAATTAGATCCCAAACAATTTTCCCATTTGTTCCCAGAGATTCGGGGCAACCAGGAGGGTGAAGTTGGCTGTCCTTGCCCTCGTATATTCGAAAAGCCTAGTTAAAGCCTGTGGCACTTTCACAAAATTTATAAAATTTAACGCCAAATTTGGATCGCTTGGTGGGGGATGTATTGCTTCAAACCCTAACCTGCCTTTATATTTCAGAAGGGATTCATCTTTACTTATGTGTTTTTTGGGGGTATATACTTGGGCAAACCTTTCCTGTAAATTATTTAATAGGGGGCGTATTTTGAACAGTCTGTCATACTGGGGGTGTTCTTTTGGGAGGCACAGGGTATTATCACTAAAGTGCATAAAGCGCAAAATCATTTTGTATCTAGTCCTGGTCATTGTTTTGGCAAATATAGGGATATCATATATGGGGTTTGTACTCCAGTATGATCTAATATTTTTTTTTTCCCCATTGTCATTGTAAGGGCCCAGAATTTCTTAAATTCTGAAAGGTCTCTGAGTTGCCATATTTCTTCATTGGAAACGAACGCTGATGGGTTGTTGGTAATATATTGGACTGCTTATAAATTTGCTTGAGACACTATTTCCCCCCCAAATTTCTTCCCCCAAAAATAAATAAATAAATAAAAAAAACTGAACATGTGTAAATCCTGCCACATCCACTTGAATTCCTGGGTTGCCTGTGAATTCAGGAATTTGTGGGCATAAATTCGCTGATACCCATTCATCAGCAGGAGTGGCAGCTCTTGGGGCAGTACTTGTGACAGCTCTTGGGGCAGTGTGTCTTTTTTGACAGAAGGCCCTACGTCATCACTAGAGCTGCTCTCACTCTCAGAAAACTGAGTGATGTCGATGTCTGATGCAGTGTCTGTGGCTTCTGAGTCAGACACCAAAAAGGAATACGCTTCTTCTAAACTGTACCTACGCTGCATTGTACACACCTACTCTAAACTAAATAAATTACAAACTTCTATACATAACTATACCCAACTCTCACCCCAAACGGTCACTATTCCTGTTAATTTTTTTTTGTATTTTTTTTTTCCCTATGCTACTCCTAAACCTAAATCTATCCCAAAGCCTTAACCTAACACACGTATTCCTTGAACCTACCCAACCCAACTACCTACTATCTAAACTAGCTTATAAAATAAAATACATTTTTAAACAAAAAACTTTTTTGTTTTGTTTTTTTCCTACACTACTCCTAAACCTAAATCTAACCTTAAGCCTTACCCTAACCCATGTATACCTTGAACCTACCTAACCCAAGTCAGCTACCTATCTAAACTATAATTATTATATTTTTTTTTGGGGGGGGGGGGTTTTGTTCGTTTTCCCTACTCTATTCCTAAACCTTTTCCTAACACACGTAGACTAAACGTACCCAACTACTTACCTAAACTACCTAAAATAAACTAAATCAAAATGTATTTTAAAAAAATTAAAATAAATGAATAAAAAATGTAATTTTTATTTTATTTTTTATTTATTTATTTTTTTTTAATACAAGGGGGATGGGGGATGTACCACAGATCATCAAACGCTGTTCTGCAGCAAAACTGATCACTACTAGAGTGATCAGATGGGGGGAAATGTATTGATCACTGCAGTGACAGTGATAAAGGGGTTAATTTGGGGTTTTAAATCTTTTTTTCAACTTATAATACTGGAACAGACTCTGGAACACGATGCCTCTGTCTCTCTCCACCTCAGAAGTGTCTAAGATGGAGGGAGGTAGAGAGATGTGACAGGGGCAGTATTTGAAAATACTGTCCCTGTCATTCTGCTTTTCAACATGTGATTCACTAATCAAGTGAATCACATGTTCCAACAATGTTGCTACTGGCTGAAACTAAGTGCCCCGGTATCGGAGCACTTAATAACAGCCAGCCCACGCTCTCCCATCGCTCCGTGCGGCGAAGATGGGAGAGTTTAACCCATGACAGTCCAGGACTGTCATGGGTCCTTAACACCTTAAGGACCCACGACAGTCCTGGACTGTCATGGGTTGTTATACCCTTGAGGACCCATGACGGTCCTGGACCGTCATGGAATTCCGGGCTCCCCATGCGCTGCACGCCGTTCAGGGAGTCCGGAATCTGATTCGCTAAAGAAAAATGGTCCGTGGTCCTTAAGTGACCGGCGCGTGCGTGGCCGGTCCTTAAGGGGTTAAGTGAAATCTACCCACGACGGTCCTGGACCGTCATGGGTCCTTAACAGGTTGATAGCCTGTTGTATGTATTGACGCCTGTAGAGATTTCCTGCATGATTACAGACATTTTATTGGTAATTTTTAATAAATTTGATATTAGAGGATCCACTGTTTGTTTTTTATGTTTTTTGTCCTGAGAGAAGCGACTGAAACGAGGCAGTCATTCTTTACTTTGTTTGCTTTCTTGGCTGGTTGTACTTCCAACCAGCCACCTCACGCTAGGATTGTGAGTATTGGCTCTATATTGGTTGTATATTGATTGAAGACCATTTTGGAGATACTTGTTGGTGGTTTGTGCTCTTCCCGTTCGTTTGTTTTCTCTAATTGCAACAAAGTTGCTTCAACAAAGTCATCCATTTGAGCTAGGCCTTACAGTGAAGTAAAAACATGCAAAGGCCTGTGGAGTTTGACTAGAATCCATGGGGGTTTTCAAGTAATGGTTGCTGGGGGCCCCTGATTTTGCCCTCCGTTTCTGTGGGGAAATACTGAATTCTCTCCGTTAATTACTCACCCAGTTCTCCTGTTGCAGATCACAGACAGCACTCTAATCCAACTCTCCATACACTGCCCCAGGCTGCAGGTCTTGGTGAGTATCACAGACTGTAGTAAGAAACATGAGGGTAGGTAACACTGTGGATTGGTACAGAGGATTGAATACTTTTGACATGGAGATTGAGCTGTGTTAAGCTGTGAAGAGGACCATGGATATCTATCATCAAAAGGTAGGTAAGAAGTTTCAGACAGATTGGTACTTGTTACTGACAACAGACAAAAGGGACTTTATTCATCCTTTTAGTCAGGTGAAATAAACTTTATATGAGGAAAAAAAAAATCACACTGTAGGGCCTTTGCAGCTGAGTAAAACGAGGGTACTCTGTGAAAAGTGTTCCAATGTCATAATTTTTAAATTAGTGGGTTTTTGGTGTTTAATAACATTTAATAGTGCCATCAAGTGTCCAGACAAGTCACCTACAGTTCCCCTGTTTAGTCAGTTACTCTGTTGCATTCTATGGGAGTTGGGAATCACTGAGCCTAATGTACTAGACAGTGGTGCAATGCTGGAACAAGCCATCTGCATCATAAGAAACAAATATAAATTGCTATTTCTTTTAATGGGCTTTTAATCCTTTGAATGCTATTTCTTTGCAGTGGGTTGACCTCTAGCATTCAAGGGGTTAAAAGCCATATTTAAATGGATAGTAATACTTTGATAAAAGTATCTTTAATTCTGTAGGTATTAAAAAACTAAATTAATCCCACCTAGTCCAAACCAGGCACACATTGTAGACTGTTCAAGTGAAGTATTTCTGCCTAACTAGAGCGGTTACGGCTCTGCTGAAGAGCGTAGGACGGTCTGTTGAACGGGATCTCCTCTAACATGGAAAGCTGACGTAAGTGTAAGGGGAGGGAAAGGGGAACTTTGAAAGCTTATATCATAGGACTGGGTGGAATTAATTTAGTTTTTTTTTAATACCTACAGAATTAAAGATACTTTTATCAAAGTATTACTATCCCTTTAATTGCCAGAGGTTTAACCAGAACATTGTATCACAATGCGTTGGTTAGCCCTCTAGCACTGGAAAGTGTTCAAGCAGAACTTTCAGATATTACTAAGTCGCTGTGCATTCATTAAGCGCATGGCGACTCGCTTGGAAATCCACGTCTTACCTTTAGAATCTTTCTTAAATAAAGAAATCCTTGCTGATTGGCCACTGACGGTCAGGTTTTGCGGTCTGCACACCTGCGCCGTCAGTCCCTTCCGGTTACCTTGTGGTCACATTGCTACTCAAAGGAGACCGGGACTGACAGTGCAGGCGCACAGCCAAGATGTCTGCTCTGAAGCCTGGGTTCTGGTCTCCTAACGGCAAGGATTTCTTTAGAATCTGCTATTTTTTTTTTTTTTTTTTTTTTTAAAGGTAAGACGTGGATTACATCGGCCTTCGACTGCAGTTCTCCATAGAATGATGGATTGAACTGTTATAATTTTCAAATGACATTCACTGCTGGCAGCTGTTTTCATAAAAAAAAGTATTACTTATCCTTTAACTCTCTCAGTGCCAGGTATGTAGGACTATTCCAGACTTATTCTGTACATACTTTGGAGGATGGAGTCTTTCAACCTTTCCCACCCTCCCCAATTTTTAATGCAAGATATTAAACTTCACTGGGAGGGGTCCTACTGATGCTCCACCCCTAGATATTGATTGGTTACCATTAGTTCCAATGTTGTGGACAGACACCGTTCAAGTTTGAAAAAATGAAATTTGAAGTTGGCTTAGTTTTGTCCACATGGCACCCCCAATAGCATGTCAAGCTGTAATGGGGTACCATTTGTTTTTCCCTCTGACTGGCACTCAATATAGTTGGCAATTCCATGGTGTTGAAACCTTTTAGTTTGTTTGAAAAGTAAAATTGCACCGATTTCTGGAAATAGTTTGACTGCTAGCCTAGGAATTAAATGCAAGTGACACCACACATGATGGTGGTTGTCTGCTTTCTAAAATGGTATGCTTTGCATAACTTTCTTTCATTTTTGTAATTATTACGACCACTTTAGTACAGACAAGTCATATTTGAAAAAAATGTGTAAAAATGAGATTGTATTTCACATAGCTTTGTACTTCTGGTGCCCCCTACAGGATGTCAGCTTATATCAGTATTGTGCAATTGTTTTCATTAGAGCAGTAACTGATGAATACTGTAGGAATTTCCATAGCTTTCAAAGATCTCTGTAGCTTTCAAAGGATGGAAATATTAAAATTGTATGCTCAGACTAGTGATAGGCAGTTGACCCCTCAAATTATGAACTGGGACATCAAGATATATATGCTTAGGTTCTGTTACCAATTTGGGGCCCAGTGAAGGACGTACATTTGTGTACCTTTGTATATTGGATATTAGTGTGCGCAGGAGATATGTGACCTTCATATTTCATACTTTTTTTGTTACACTAAGCTTACTTCAGCCTTTTGTGCTGGAAGAAACTTCAGCCATTTTCTTATTTGCAAGTTAGGATAATATCAGGAAATACGCTTTTTATATAGTTGCTAGTGTAAAAGCCCGTGTATACGGGCCAAGGTCCTGGTAATGTTAACCCTTTGAGTGCCAGAGGGGTACACAGCGCATTGCTTTGCAATGTGTCGCTTACCCCTCTGACACTCAAAGGGTTAAGCAGCTGCTTCATGCGCAGTAGAGACTGCCCTAACACGCCCAGTCTCTACTGCGCATGACGGCTTCTGACAAACATCCTAGAGAATTATTATATAGAATGGTTATTGAGCTGCTTTATAGCAGTTTTCCAAGTAACTAGTGGGATGTGCATTAAAAAAAAAAAGTACACACTACCGGTCAAAACTTTTAGAACACCTCAATTTTTTTCTACTTTTAGTTATTGCCATATAACTTGGTAAAAACATTATAAAAAACATGTAAACATTGGGTATGCTAAACTCAAGAAAAATATAATCTATTTAGCATGTTGTGGGTTTTTTGTTTAAAGCATTTGTAGATGTGCTAAAGATTTTTCATGTAATCTTGTACAAAAAAAAAGTGCTTTTGTTAAATTTCATCATATTTTATATATTTTTTTTCTATAGTAAATTATTATACAATGAAAATAATGGTATCTTTAGAAAGCCCATCTTATGGCAAGAAAAACAGTATATAATATATGTGGGTATATTAAATGAGGTTAAACACAATGATTCAAGCTGTAATTTTCCTCTTTCTCATCTAAACTGAGGTGTTCTAAAACTTTTGACTGGTAGCGTATATAATATATTTTTTTTCCCTTTCTTTATAATGTATGACATTAGCAAAATAATACTTTTTTGGTATTTGACAATCCTATTATGTATGTTAGCTATTCTTTAGTTAAAGCTAAATTTTATAATCTATAGTTTTATTTGACTTATTGTGCAAAATAGGCAGTACCAGCCAGCACAGCCTGGTATGTCAGATGCTAATTGTATACTCCTTCCCAACTACCTCTTCCTGCCAGGACGTAATGGCTAATTTGTCAAATATTACAAGTATTACAGCTCAGACTTTTAGCCGCAAGGCCAACATCAATTCATGTCAAAACACCAATTTTTTTTTTTTTTTTTAATATGGTACTTTTATGGTAGAATTAGGAGTTGTTGATTGACACTCCATATCGACACGTGGTGGCCACAGTAGAAATTTGTTTAATGAGTAGTGAAAAAGTTACTATAATATTTGACAGAAAAATCCCAGCAATGAGTACTCTTGTTTTGCTCAGCAGTCAAATCCCTATAATATAACATCATATAATTTCTTTTAAAAAGTTTGTTTCTTTAAGGTAAGCAAGCAATGCAGCATCACAGTGGAAAAAGCGTGAAACTAGCTCAGAGCTGCGAAATCAGAGGCTGTGGAGGGCTAAAATTGCAATCATTGGCAGCCAGCCAGTGATTAGTGATGGAGAATTTTGTTCTCTACAGCTGGAGGTCCTCCGTTTGCCAATCTCTGTACTAGCTTATATAGGAGGAGGAAATAGTGATTGTAAGAGAGCTGTATTAATTCTACTGTAAGCAAAGTCTAAGTTGGCGGTAAAGTGCTCTTTACAGTTTAGTAGACTTTGGTCCGTATTAATCAAGATAGAGGGGTAATTATAGAGCAAATTGGCTGCACCATATGGGGAAATTTTTTATTTTTAAAGTGGAACTATAACACAAATTAATGTTACCCCCAAACCAATACACACACAGTGGTACATATATCATTACTAGTATTATCCTGAATGAGTCCAGCATTATAGATAAATCAACTTGTTCCCAGGCGCACAGGCAAGCATCTTGCTGCACCAGCATCTGTGCGCCTGTGATGTCAGTCCCTTCCTGTGCCTTAAGGTACAATGCATCTCCTCCTCACCAATCCTAGAGGAGAATGGGACGGACAGTGCAGACTCACAGATGTCTCTTTGGCAAGATGTTCTGAGACAAACAGGCAGGCATCAGCGCAGGCGAGTTGGATTTCTCAATAACGATGGACTTGTTCAGGATAATGATAGTATGGATATAAGTATCGCTATCTGCATAATGATTTGGGGGTAACTTTAATTTGTGTGATAGTTCCTCTTTAAAGCCCTTGAATGCTATAAAGTTCTCCAACTCACTGTGACCTCTGCCATTCAAGGTTTATTTAAAAGCCCCATTTACTCTCAATGGGAGTTTTCAGTTTACCCTTACAGTGCATTTGGTTTGCTCCTGAATTCTACCTCTTTAAATCAGGGTCGTCCAAATTTTTGTTTGTCATGGGCCATTCTTGTGAAGAATTTTTATTGGGTTTAATGGAGAATCCAGACTAAGCAGGTCTCAAACCTTAGGGTGTCTAGTTACACAGTAGTAGTGGCCAGCGGCTGGTTATGTCCTTTTAGTTTATTAGTTAATACTAGTTGAAGAGCCCTTTACACGGGCCACAGTGCAACTGCCAGCCGGTCGCTGGGCAGTCATGCGCAGTAAAGACTGCCATCACCGCGGCTGATACAGAGCTGGACGCTCCGCAGCCAGTCTCTACTGCGCATGACTGCATCGTTAAACAGGTTTTAGCAAATTATTATATAGGATGTGGTAACTAATTGGGTAACAACGCATGTTTTTGTTAACACTTTTGAGTGCCAGAGGGGTACATAATACATAAGGGCCGCACCTTGACTCAGGCGGGCTCCATGTTTGACTCCCATGATTTATATGAATATGGCTGTGTAGGCCTCCAGTATCAAAGCAAACTGGGGCAAACCAACTACTATACAGGGGACAGATATAAATCCATAACATTTTTTAAAAATGAGACATTGCTTTCCAGTGTGTTGTAGGCCAGTATTCAAGGAGTTAGAATTTGGTGGATTTTTTTTTCTCCTCGTAGTTTTGTTTTTTTTGTTTTGTTTTGTTTTTCCTCCCTAGAATTGCTGCAGTTTGCTTTGATACATAAGGACATTAATAAATTAGAGAACATTCAAAGAACCGCTAAAATTTTGTCAAAGTCTACATTACGAAGCGTATTAACAAGCAAAGATTTTAATATGCGTAGCTTGGAAGAGAGGGTGTTCAGATAGAAACATTCAAGCATATTTTAAGGGATTTACTAGAGTTCAAGAGGGAAGCGTTTTTCAGAAACATGAATACTAGAGCAAGAAGACATGATCTGAAGTTAGAGGATTGAAGACTGAGGTAATAAGCGTAAGTACAAAGTACCAAAAGAGTTAGATTCATGGTATTGCTTCCTGGTGGAAGTGGTAAGGGCCAAGACAGTAAGGGAATGTAAGAATGCTATGGATAGACAGCCTTCTGAGGATTATGTGAAACTCTGCATCTTAACCAGTTAAAAAAGTGTGTGTGTGGGGGGGGGGTGCAACACCTTGCAGAGCAATGTGTTCCACAACACTCCAATCCTTCTCCTCAGTGCATGGCAAAGCATCCATTGAATTCTTCTTGGTAAAATGCTTTCACCAAAAAAAAGAAAGTTTCCCATGAAAACAAAATGGTAAGGTATGTTCTGCTGGCAGACTTTTAATTTAAGTTATTACAAATCAGACTTTTTTTTTTTTTTTTCTTAATTATATTTCAATTCTCTATTTCGGTCACCAGGTGGGGCTGTTCTTATCACTTGGAGTAGTCAATAACTCAAGCTCTCCTACAGAGTAGATTATAAAAAACTACATTATAAAAAGAAATTGCCTTTTGGACACCAGATGGCACTGCTGCTGTCATTTTATTTAAAGGGTTAGTAATGCCCAAAATAAAGTTCATGCTATATGTTGGGACTTTTTCCAAATATGTAATTTTTGTAAAATCTGTCTCTCAAACCTTTATGGTTTGAGACATATCCTGCATTAAAGTTAACCTCTCCCTCCCCTTCTCCTGAGGTCAGCTGTAAGCTGACACCAGGAGTTCCTGATTCGGGGATTGACAGGTGGCTCTTCAGCAGAGCCATAATGAGATTTAAAAAGAAATGTTTCTTTGAAACGGTCTACAAAGTGTGCCTGGTTTGCGATCACACTTTTTAGACCGTTCCAAAGAAGTATTTCTTTTTAAATTGTGTTATTTCGGCTCTGCTGAAGAGGCTCCTCATGTCGGCCGACACAAATCGTCTGTCAGCTTTACAGCTGTCATCAGGAGAAGGGGAACTTTAGTGGAGGATATCTCTCAAACCATAATGGTTTGAGAGAGAGGACTTTTTCCAAATGTGTTATTTTTGTAAAATCTAACATAGCATCAACTTTATTTTGGGCATTACTAACCCTTTAAACAAAATAATTTTTAGCTATAATACATTTTGAATGAAAAGACTCCTAGCAGTAGCAAAACATTATTCTGGTCAGTAGGGATGAACTAGATCAGGGCTGTTCAGGTTCAGTCCTCAAGGGCCACCAACAGGCCAGGATGTAAGGATTTCCCTGATTTAAGCACAGGTGAGTTAATCAGCGGATCATTCATTGTGACTGACTCACCTGTGCTTAATCAGGGAAATCTTTATATCCTGGCCTGTTGGTGGCCCTTGAGAACTGAACTTGGACAGCCCTGCCCTAGATTATATTTCTTAAAAACAAAACAAAAAAAGCTTTGTTTCTGCCAGGCATCCTTTAACCCCTTAAAGGGGATCTATCACCCCAGTACAAATGTGTGTTAAGCATTAGATTACCTAGCGATTAGGTAGATTTCTTGAATAATTTATTATTTATTTTTAATCCTATGTTGCTGAAAATTAAAGTTTTAAAACTGCATTTCTGGATAGAATGCGGGTACAGCTGTATGTCCGCGGTCTGTAACTCTGCCTCCGCTCTTATCCCTCTATCCAGCGTCCTACAATGACTGAGGCTTTCTGTCTGTAAACTGGAACGATCTAATTGGCTAGATATCAATATCTAGCTAATGAGATCACTCCAGCCTACAGACAGAAAGCCTCCATCATCAGAGGAGGCCGGATAGAGGGAGGGGAGCGGAGGCAGAGTTAGACTGTGGGTTTAGAGCTGTACCCGCAGTCTTTAAACTTTCGGTAACATAGAATTTAAAAAAAAAAATCCACCTAATCGCTAGGTAATCTAATGTTTAACACTCATTTGTACTGGGGTGATAGATCCCCTTTAAGGGCCAAGGACATACATGTACGTGGGGTGAGGGTTCCTAAATGACCCATGTTGTACATGTATGTCATGGATGTCAGAGCTCCTTCTGTGACTGCATGCTGTTCAGGGAGCCCTGAATAGGATCCTGAAGAAAAAAAAATGCTCAGTGGTTAAGGAGCAGTCTGAGGTTTATGCTAAACTGAGCATCTTAAAAGGGGGAGACTGTCCAAATTAGATGGTAGAAAACAAATCAACTGGCCCATCAACATCTATTTGTTTAATCTGAAAAGGTCCTAACCTTGTGTTTGAAAGGGAAGGGATGAAGGAATAACTAGACGCCTTGTAATGAGTCAAGTTAGTCTTAAAATGGTATCTTGAGGCCCTGTGTAAAGTGGTTCGAGCCTCTGGCATAAGACTGGCAGATGGACACCAACATTCTCTAATTGCTTTCTTCTACCCACAGAGCCTATCCCACTGTGAGTTAATCACAGACGATGGCATCCGCCACCTTGGAAATGGGGCTTGTGCCCACGATCGTCTGGAGGTTATAGAGCTGGATAATTGCCCCCTAATTACAGATGCATCTCTAGAGCACCTGAAGAGCTGCCAGAGTCTAGAGAGAATAGAGTTGTACGACTGCCAACAGATCACCAGGGCTGGCATCAAAAGACTGCGGGTGAGAACAAGACCACTGATCAAGGGGGATACCTAAAACTTCTGTAGTTCAGGTCTTAATCCAGTAAGCAGATATGGGCAGCTGGCAACCCTTCGGCTATTGGTTGATTTACAACTTTCAAGATGAAGATGAACTTTGAAGATGAAGGAAGTTGTAGTTCATTAACAGCACTGGTAGGGGCTGCCAGATGAACCAGCATTTATATAGTGGGCCGTAATCTTTAAGTAGAGATGCAGTTCCTGAGCAAATGAGCTGCATGATAGGGAAGGGAGATGGATATTCCTCTTGATCTTAAGAAGGTCTTTTAACATTGTGAATTCTAACAAGGTTTCAAAGGCATTTTGCCTTTGAGATCTATCTAGTGTTCAAGAAATTAAAAGCTCAACATAAATCAGTGGGAATTTGCAGAATTTTCAATGGGGCAGTTGGTTTCCTCTAGAATGGTACCTCTGTCTTAAAGGGATAGTAATAGTTAAATTTAACTACTGCATCTTGTAGCCCTTAAAAATAAAAAAAAAACAAATTAATGCCCCCAGTGCCATCTTTCAAACCTTCATGGTTTGAGAGATATCCGCTTCCAAAGTTCCCCTCTTCCTGACGTCAGAGCTGTAGCTGACTGCAGGGGAATCCTGTCCCAGAACAAACAGAGGCTCTTCAGCAGAGCCGAGATCATGTTATTGAAGAAGAAATCCTTCACTGGAACGGTCTATAAAGTGTGCTTGTAACCAAGCACACTTTGTAGACCGTTCCAGTGAAGGATTTCTTCTTCAATAATGTGATCTCTGCTCTGCTGAAGAGCCTCCTCCTGTCCCGGGGCCGGATTCCCTTGCAGTCAGTTACAGAGCTGACGTCAGGGAAGGGGGGACTTTGGAAGCGGATATCTCTCAAACCATGAAGGTTTGAAAGATGGCATTGGAGGCATTACATTTTTTTTTTTTTTTTTTAGGGGCTACAAGATGCAATACAGATAAATTTAAGAATTACTATCCCTTTAATGACTACAGCTCTGTGTTCCTAGTCTGCTGCTAACAACCTTTTCTTTTTCCTGTGCTTCTTTCTGTTTCAGACACACCTCCCAAACATTAAAGTCCATGCCTATTTTGCCCCGGTCACCCCTCCTCCCTCAGTTGGGGGTAGCAGGCAGCGGTTCTGCAGATGCTGTGCCATCCTATGAGAAGAGACTTCATCCTTCCCACTCCTGGTTGGGGCTCCAGGTGGACTTGTTCACAAGAGAATGCGCCATTTATGGTGGGGAGGAGGTAGAATGCTCTCCTTCCAGAAAGAGCTCACCCACTCCCACTGATGGGGTGTGGTCCGGCAACCCCATTGTCCCTTTTTTTTTTTTTTTTTTTTTTTTTTTTTTTATTATTATTTTTTCTTAAATCCCTACTGATGGAGACTATGTGGTGGTGGGGTTAATGACTAGTCATGAACAGCTGGTGAACCCCACAGCACTTCAGGAGACCATCCCACATTATAAGAATCTGTTCAGCCGCTGTATTTGGGAGTTGGGGAATCTCTATCAGTTTAGCGGTTTAGGGCATTGCCCCCTTTCCCACCAATCTCATTTGTCCCACACCCTGTATAGTTATGGGTTACTGTATGGAGGAAGAAGGCTGTATTTTATTGTCCTTGGGTGGCAGCAGTCTTTGCCTTTGCATAATGGGACAGGTGTGGGGTGGGACAAAGATAACCCTTCTTGTGCTTCAGCTGAAGTGGGCTATTTCTGTATGGATGCAAGTGTGCAGATTCCCCTCCAAGAAAAGGAAACAAAAAAGGACCTTTTAGATGAACCTCCTGTCTCCCCTAACCCTGGCACTGCAGCAGGGATGCAGCAGCAGGGGGGCACCTCCCCCCCCACTGGGGTTGTGGTATCCGGGACACTCTCCAAATCCTCAAAGCATTCCCCATAAATGAAAACGGTAAAAATATTATATATTATATAAATATATATATATAGACTTTGTACAATATAATTTTAATGATATTGCGGGGTGCTCCCTTCTCACACTCGCGTGGATGTGATAATGATGCCAATTACATAAGTAAAAATAAAAAAAAAATATTTAAAATGGAACAAGATGCAGCTTCTGAAATCAGCTGGGCAAATTGGAAGTGAAATTCTACTTCAAGCAACTGTATGGTTGGGTCAGTTTGCTTGAAATGAGTTTGTAATGGATCCACTTGGAGCGATTCTATGGTTGTTAGTCTCCTTGTTGTACTATGTGTGGTTGGGTCGGGCTGCTTGGTACACATGTGGTTGTCAGTCTGCTTGGTGAGAGTTTGTGATGGTTCTGCTTGGAGTTATTGTGTGGATCTCCGTCTCATTAGTGCACATGTGTCTGCTTGATGCCCAGTGTGTGGTTTGTTCTGCTGCTGGGGGTGGGGTTCCTGCTTGTGCGTTGTCCGTCTGTAGCATGTGGTGCATCTCCTTGGTGCACATGTGGTTGTCTTTTTGGAGCATGTTTGTTGTGGTGGGTCTTCTTGTTCTGATTATGTCTTAGTTTGCTTGATGTCAGTGTGTCTGTGTGGAGCATGTGTGATGGAAATGCTTGCGGTGTCCTGCTTCAAACGAGTGAATAATTGTATCTGTATGTAGCAAGTTTATGGTGCATCTGCTTGGTGTGTGTCTTTTAAGTGTATCGTTAGTCTCTATGTTCATGGTGTGTGTGTGTGTGCGCGCGCGTGTGCGTGCACGCGCACCAGAATTCTGTGTAGCACAGTCAGCTGTATTGTGTCACTAGTAATCCTAAAGAGCAGGTTCTCTACTGTTTTTGTGAACCAGTGCCGAATAAAATAACTGTGACTGCACTCCAAGGGAATAGCTAAGGATCTGTTCACACCAATTTACGTGTTTGCATCATTAACAGACTTAAATTAAGTGTTTGTCCACTGGGGGAGGGACTATTCCTTCCTTTCATATGGCATATAAGGGTAGGTTTATCAAAGGGAAAATGGTCTTGCTTTGTGTATGATCCAGCTAATGGAGCTGTTTGAAGCCAATGTGATGATGTATCAAGCTCTCTTAGCCAGACTTGCATAATTGCAGTTTCCCCTCCACATATGCCATCCCAATCCCTTGATGTCCTCATTGGTAAGTTGTGAATGCAGTATTTATCAAACATTCCCATCTTCTCTCCGCCCTAATGCTCATATAGTCATGACAAGAGGATGTGTTTCATTACTGATAGGTGACCTCTGTCTCATGTTACTGAAGTTGTTAAATTCTCAAGTGCTATAAATACTTCCCCCATTCTTTGCAACTTATGTTCCTGCTCTGTGTGGAGCATCTCCATTGTGTACACATGCTGTTCCACCAGCTTCAAGTCTTACCTTCTATACCAGACATGTGGGCTGTTCTTTCATTTATTTGTCTACAAGATCCGTTCTTGGTCCTCTAGCTGTTTGGGCTTCCAACTTCAATCATCCTTAACTAGCTCTTGGCTAATTTGGGATGGTGAGAGTTGTAGGTCCCAACAGCTGGAGGTCCAGCAATAGATCATCACTGGTCTATAGGATGTTATATCTCCACCACAGCCCTCTAATGAACCAGTGCACTCTGTATAATCTCCTGACTGCAATGAATTGCGGGGACCAGAGATACCACTTGGCTTCCCACTGGTCTTCAATATCATCTCTCAGCTCCTTCTTTATACAAGAACAGAGGGCAAACTGGACATTGGTTACAGCAAAGGGCAGTGGAGTTACAAATATCAATACAAGGACAAAGGAAACAATTAAGAGGTGATAAATAAACATGGTAGAGGTGTAAAATGCAACAGAGTGTATGAGCAGGAAGGTAAAAAAGGCAAAAGATGACTGGATTACTCGTTCCTTTGCCTATTTTGCTTCATGTGCTTATCACCCATACCCGCCCTTCTCCTAGACCCTGAGGCAGAATAAAAGCAAATGGAAATAGGTGGGAAGCAAAGCCTTTTATTTTCCTGCAAACTTCAGGGTAGAAGTTGGTGAACATATGTTGTTCTTGTCCCACTCCCTTGGTGTTGTGCGTGCTCACATTGCACAGTCTGCTGACCTATTCCAAGGACTGCCCCCCTTTCCCAGCCATTCACATGATGCAGCCTGCCATCCACTTAAAAGGAAAGTGAAGCTGTGTGTCAGTGGCTGTCTCCACTTCCAGATTCATAGTTTTTGAAACACAAAAACCCTCCTGTGAATCAAAATTCTACAAGTATAAAGTTATGCATTTTGGGTATAATGATAAAAATGCAACATATAGTTTAAATGGTGTTTCTCTGGGGAAATCTACAAATGAAAAGGATTTGGGAGTAATGGTAGACAATAGACTTAGCAGTAGTGTACAGTGCCAGCTGGCAGCTGCAAAGGCCAACAAGATATTGGCATGTATTAAAAGGGGTATTGACTCAAGGGAGGAAGATATAATTATGCCTCTTTACAGGTCCATGGTAAGACCACACCTAGAATATGCTGTTCAGTTCTGGGAGCCCTTTCTGAAAAAGGACATTATGGAACTAGAGAAAGTGCAGAGGAGGCCTACAAAACTAGTAAGGGGAATGGAAAGTTTTAGTTATGAAGAGAGGCTAGAAAAGTTAAACTTGTACACACTAGAAAAATGGCGTCTTAGAGGGGATATGATAACACTATATAAATATGTTCAGGGCCCATACAAAGGGCTCTCCAAAGACCTGTTCATTAACAGAACAGTACAAAGGACAAGGGACCACCCGCTTAGACTTGAGGAAAGATTTAATCTACAACAGAGGAAGGGTTTCTTTACAGTAAGGACAATAAAGGTATGGAATTCACTGCCTGAGGAGGTGGTGCTATCGAATACATTAGATGCCTTTAAAAAGGGTCTGGATACTTATTTAAAAGAGCATAACATAAAGGGCTATGTACGTTAGTATTGGGATTAATATTTAGTTAGTGCTTGTCGATCCAGAGAGAAATCTGATTGCCATTTGGAATCAAGAAGGAATTCCCCCCCCCCCCCCCCCATTCAAGGCAGAATTTGAAATTGCTATATTGAGGGTTTTTTTTGCCTTCTTTTGGATCAACGATGGTAAACGGGAATAGGAAAAGGGTTGAACTAGATGGGCGCAAGTCTTTTTTCAACCTAAATTACTATGTTACTATGTAAAATCTGCCTATATACTTGCCATTTTTTTCTGTATAAGAATTAAGTAATTAACCTTTGTTTTGGTTCACTTTATGCTAATTCCCTCTACAATATGTTAATTGTTTGGAACCAAACTGATGACTGTAAGTGCTATGAGAAATACCAGATATTCATAGTACAGTATGTAGAAATATTGGCCTGGCACAGAAACTAATTGGCAAAGTGTCACCAACAAATAAAGGTTGATTTCTCATAAACTATTTCTCTTTGGTCCAGTGTGGCACGCAGGAACCATGGAATGAAGTTCCCTCAGCAGGAGAAAAGGGCACTTGTAAAAAGAGTTCTCTGAGGTGGAGACTCTCAGCCTTCCCCACTTCACCCCACCCAGTTATATCCATTTTGGGAAAAGTGCTTTCATAAGGATGGGTGCAGAGCAAAGCTAGAATTACTATATCATATAGACTAGGATGTGTGGCTGTATAATCCCTCATTAGGCGGATTCCTGTTACTGGCTTCCTTATCACAAGATTAACCATTTACAGACGTCAGGATCAGTTCTGTGGAGGATGTCTTATAGCCATAGTCCGTCTTCCACCTGACTTCTCTGAAATCTTGTATTTCAATGTAAGTCTAAACAGAGGATTCCCTGATTTGAGTGCACAGGTCCTGTAAGTGTCCGGCTGTTGCCTTTGGTGCACTCAAAGGCTAGATGCAGTTTTACTGTCCCTTTCCATATGCTTTCTATGGCAGTCTTTGGGTGGTGAACCCTTACACTGCTGGCTGAGCTGGTTTCAGCAGTTAGGATGACATCTGCGTCATGTGTGACATAGTTCCTATCTGATAGTGGCCTCTTTCTGTATAATGATGTTTTTACATTGCTTAATTCTAACCTTAAAGGGATAGTAATACTTTGTTTTAACTTTATTTTGTAGGCATTAAAAAAACATGAAGAATGATATAAGTCTTATCTCTCAAACCTTTATGGTTTATGAGATATTCACAAGCAAAGTTTCCCCCTCCCGCCCCTTTTACCTACTGTAAACAATCTCTTCTCAGATGTGGAATGCAGTCCATAGACTGGACAGATAACAGAAGGGGACACTCTTATTCCTGTGAAAACAATGAAATCCCTGCCCCCCTTGACAAGCCTTTCAGCTTTTTCCCTTATCTTAATTGAAGATTGTCCCTCCCTGCAGTCTACCTGGGCACCTCCCTTCTGCCCTGGCTGAGAAGTGTTACATCAGTAAAAGGGGCGGGAGGGGGACAGTTTGCTTGTGAATATCTCTTAAACCATAAAGGTTTGAGAGATAAGACTTATATCATTCTTCATGTTTAATGCCTACAAAATAAAATAAAGTTAAAATGAAGTATTACTGTCCCTTTAATATGATTGATGTTCTTCAGGATGTGATGCCATTGAGAGAATATGGTCAGCAGCCATTTTGGTTTGAGCATTTGAGAGCTATGAAGAGACTTCTGCTTTGACTGGGATTTCTGTGGCAGATGTTCACTGTGAGGCTCTATGGTGCATCATCATTCATCCAGTTCTGCTAGGGCCTCTTTTGGAGAATGCATTGTGGTGGCAGCAGCTGGAGAACAACTGCACCATTTTGCTTTTGGGAAACTACCTTTCCCAGCAACCTGTTCTTCCTTGGCTTTGCAGCGGAAGAGCTGTTAACTGCCATACACTCTTCCTTTTGATACCTTGCTGGTTATGCTGTGGCTATCTGCTCCCCATGCTATCCCTTTCTTTGTATTTTGGCTTTTATCATTCTATTTGGGGGTGGGGATCATCTGGTTATGTCAGACCCTAAATCCAATGCTATGAAGGACTCCAGGGGCTCCTTTAATTCCATTAAGTCATGGCTCCTCATGCCAGGTGGGGCTTCCTAGGGAATTTTCTGGTACTTTGTCCCTCTTCCTCTGGGGAAGCTGAACACCTTCCTGTTGACCAGCATGGATTAAGGTCCTAATTTCTTAAATGGATAGTAATGTCAAATATGAATCTTGTAGGCATTCAAAAATGAAACTAAATGCCCTGAGTGCCATCTCTCAAACCTTTATGGCTTGAGAGATAATCGTAGTTAGTTTCCCCCTCCCTCCCCTTTCCCTGACTTCAGCTCTCTAGCTAACTGCAGGGGAATCCAGTCCTGGGACCAGTGGAGGCTCTTGAGCAGAGATCGAGATGTGAAAAAGAGATCCTTCACTGGAATGGGCTACAAAGTGTGCTTGGTTTGCAAGCAAACTAAAAACCGTTCCAGTGAAGGATTTCTTTTTCAATATCTCAGCTCTGCTCTGCTGCAGAGCTGCCGGTTGGTCCCGGGACCATATTCCCCCGCAGTCAACTACAGCACTAAAGTCAGGGAAAGGGGAGAGAGGGGGAAACTTTAACTATGATTATCTCTCAAACCATAAAGGTTTGAGAGATGGCGCTCGGGGCATTTAGTTTCATTTTTGAATGCCCACAAGATTCCAGTTTGTAAATATTTGATATTACTGTCCCTTTAAGTTCTATCCTCTCATCCATTAAAGGGGGTCTTAGACTTTTGGTCCATAGGACACCCTGTGCCCACCAAAAGGTACTTAAGCGATGGAATGTTGGAGGATAATACCCCTATGGTTGGGGATTGCAAGACAAGAAATAGGAAGGCGCTCCTGGTGTAATATCGTCAATAATTTTTTGTTTCACCACCCCACCACCAGTGTAAGAAACGTACTCCCAGATTAATATGTTCAGCTTAACACACATGTGAATGCTGAATATCTCGCTTTTGGGATTTAACACTGTCCCCTAACAGTGTAGATGAATTAATCCAACTGGTCGCTCCTCACAACAACTCTCAGGAAGTATAGAACATGCAAAGAAACACACAAAGAGGGCGCCCAATAGTGCCTGTTATCTCTTGAGACACAATCAGTGTTGAAATCTTCAAAGTATACTCACAAATGTGATTGTTGTGTTTGGGCATAAGCCTTTCCACAACCAACGAGCCTACAGAGAGTTTGACCTGTCTCTGTTCAGGTGATCTCAAATAGAGGAATGCAATCCACAAGATGCTGCTTCTCTTCAAAATTGTTTGTTTTAATGTTTAAAATGTTTTTAACCAAATAAAATAATATCTTAAGAAAACTTTTACATAAAAGTAAAAATAATGGCTAGCTACACAACGTTTCGTAGTTACCTAACTACTTCTTCAGATTCAGCAAAAGCCAAAAGGACATACAAAGCATCATCAGGAAACACATCATTTAAATATTCCTCTTTGTGTGTATTTTTTTTTTTTTGCATGATTGGGGATTGCTCTGCTGAGGAAGGGGAAACTGATGTGGGCAAATAAGATTTATCGTTCTCGCTTGGTGATTCTTGTGAGGACGATTCCTGTCCTTCTGTCTATTCGGTTTTGGGGATTTCCAATTCTAACTCATATTCACTGGATTTTTTTTAAAGAAGCAAAAAACATGTTGACACACACACACACACACACACACACACACACACACACACACACACACACACACACACACACACACACACACACACCCCTCCCCCCCCCCCCCCCCCCTCACCCTCTCTCTCAACTGCTGATTGAGAAATGTCAAACACCGGCCAGGAGGCTTTCAGTTTTGTGCTTCTACACAGGCTTCTTGTTTTAGGGTGGAAAGAACCTAGGTTGCTGTGGGAAGCAGTTCCCTGGGTGTGTACCCATACTGATGGGGGGGAACAAAAATCCATTCAGCTTCCGTGGAAAAAGGAACATTTAGGATAACCTGAGGCAATAAATACAGAGAGAGAAAAAATATTCCAGTAGATGTTCTGCTAAAAGAAGCTCTTAGATCCACCCATTCAAAATAAATGTTTGTAATGGTACAGTGTAGTCAATACCAGTGTAGTTCTTCCACCGGTATAATGAAAAGACATGTGAGGATATTCACCTGTCCCCGCTCAAGCATCCAGGACTTTCACCGAACGGGCTTTTGGTTGTTATATGATCCAGCGATTAAAAGGGACAATTTTTTCTCTCCAAAATACATAAAAATAATAAAACAAGTAAATGCTCATTCTAGACATGTATTACGTGTTTCATGGAGCTATATAATGCCACTTAAGTATAAATTACCATGTGGATGGACACCAAACACTAGTGTTTCACATGGTGATTTATACTTGATAAAGTGACATTATATAGTGCCATGAAACGTGTTGTAATACATGTATAAATGCAGATAAAATAAGAGTTATTCATAGAAACAATAGGACAGGTCCCTGCCTCAAGAAGCTTAACGTCTAAATGGGTAACAGGAGAAAGACTGCAGGAAACAAGGGTGTCAAGTGCTGATTTTTGCCAAAAGGCAAAGCATAGTGCTCGTACTCCAGAAGGTAGGATTTCAGAGTAGACTTTTAGAAGGGGATTGTTCTAGATGGAGGGAGAGATGTATGGAGTTGAATAGGTAATGAACGGAACATGAAAAAGGTTTGAGATGGAGAGGGCAGATGGTGTTGATGGTGTAACAAGAAGGGTTGTGTGTTGAGCAAAGGAGGAATCTGGGACAATAAGCAGAATTGAGGGAAGAGATGTAAGGGAAGGAGCGCAGCAGTGTGCAGAAAGCAAAATAAAATAAATCCCTATTATACCTGAATGCATGCATACATCAAAGAAATAATGGCCATGTGGGCCTGCAATCTGGATGTAGATCAAATTTTGTAAACCTCAAACTTAAGCAAGTCCCCATCATATATACCCAAATGCATGAGCGTGAAAGTAGTCTTTCTATAATCTCTGTATTATGAAGACAAACTATAGCAGATAGTGTCATGGATTGGATCACAATTAACGTGCAGCACTAGTATGCTAACATTGCTAGAGGATGGTCTCCTACTTCTTATATTATAATACAGGGTCATGTGACCAGAATCCTGTCTGTCAGCCACATTCAGGGGCAGTACTAAAGAGTTATGCAAACATCCTCCATGCTGTGTGTCTCTGTCTCTGTCTCTGTCTCTGTCTCTCTCTCTCTCTCTCTCTCTCTCTCTCTCTCTCTCGCCCCCCCCCCCCGTCACTCCATTCAAACACCACACGCATCCCACTTCCACATACTCCACTCGCACTATATACAGGTTTGACCATATGTACTGGTTTAAACAGGACAGTGCTGTTTTTTTCAAGACCATCCCATCCTTTTAATATAAAGGTCAGTTTTGTCCCTTTGTTAATATGACCTATATGTAGTTTAAATTTTTTGTAAAAAAAAAAAAAATAAACAAGCCTTTGCTCATTTTTTTTTTTTTTTTTTTTTTTTTTTTTTATTTCTCATAAGATAAAGTAAATCTGAACTTCCTTTTGTCACAATAATGGTTTTACTGTATACGTTGATTACCATAGAGTCTTATGACTCAAGTGACTCATAACTAAGACTCTCGAGTCTATGGTAAATTACCATAGAGTTTGTTAGACAGTGATATGATGATGAGTCATAAGACTCTATGGTAATCAACGCATACAGTAAACACAGTAAAACCACTAGTGTGAGTGACGAAGAGAGGAAGTTCCGATTTTACTTCAGGGGCAGGCTTTTTGGCCAGAGAGAGAGAGAGAGCACCACCAGTAAGAGACAGAAACAACACTTTCTTGTTGCTTGCAGCTTACTACGATCAGACTGAGTGACTGAGTCCCACTGTCAGTCTGTCCCACACCCTGTCCCATTTTTGTCTCAAGGAAATATGGTCAGCCTAATAAATAAATAAATATAATAAAATCTCGTCTACATTGTGATTTTTACTGGAATGGCACAACCCCCCCCCCCCCCCCCGGCCACTCCTGTTTAAAGCTCTGCAAGTAGTTGAAGAGGCCAGACTTTCACCCAATCAGAAATGTCTGTGGCACAAGTTGCCCTCCCTCACTTTCTCATACTTCTCAATGTGCGTCCTCAATTACCCTTTTGCCCACTGCATACAGTGTTCAATGTCCCTCCCTTTTGCCCACTCCTCTGTGTTCGCCACCCACTCCCTATAGCCCATGGCGCACACATCCATCATCTGGAGTTGGGCTATCTTTCCTTTGATTGGTTTATGGGCTTTTATTAACTAGCCTGCCCTTGGTTCTCTCTCTGCTTGATTATTTTGAGTTCACCAGCTATTTTTCTTGACATACTTTTTTGCATGTCTTATTGACTTCTCTTTATGATCTCCCCTTGTTGCCTCAATTTTGGTCTTATTCTGGTGTTGACCTCAGCTTGCTGACAATTCTTATCTGCTCCCCGTGTGGCTTGTACCACCACTGATTACCTCCTGTTGCTGCTGCTATTGCCACCTGTATACTCTTGTCACCTCGGTGATGTTGGGCAGTCTCAGTCCTTCCTCTTTGGGCCTTGCCCTTGTTTGGGCTTCCTGTTGCAGCTCAGCTCTGCTGGTAATTATTTCCTACTGCTCTATATACCAGGCTTGCTGTTGCGGCTTGGCGCCACTGGGAATACATTACTAGTGCCCTATACAGGGCTGCTGTTGTGGCTCAGAGCCGCTTGGAATACCTTTACTATTGCCCTGTACGGGGCTGCGGTTGTAGCTCAGAGCCTCTTGGAATACTTTTGCTACTGCCCTATATGGGGCTGCGGTTGTGGGTCAAAGCCACTGGGAGTACATTTACTACTTCCCTATACTGGGAAGGGATTCCTGTTGCGGCACAGTGCCGCTTGTTGTCTTTTATTTAGGGCATCTCTCAGCGCTGTCTTCATTGCGGCTCTTGCCGCAAAGTACCTTTGGGCTCCTGCCCTTACCTGGGCATCTGTTGCGGCTCTCATCGCCGTGTGTCCATTTCTTTTCCTTGCGGCTCTCAGCACCGACAGAGAAATAATTTGGTCTCCTGCCCTTACCTGGGCATCTGTTGCGCCTTTCAGCACCATGAGTATACTCCTATAAGGACAGCTTTCAGCTCCAGCTCTGTGTATTTTCCTAATAGTTATGGCTCTCAGCTCCACTATAAGCACACTGTGGGAACCTGCCCTTACCTTGGTACCTGTTGCAGCTCTCAACACAACTTGTACATTCCTGTAGTTGCGGCTCTCATCGCCACTTATAGTACACTTCACGCTCCTGCCTGTTCCTGAGTATCTGATGTGGCTCTCAGCGCCACTTGTACCTTCCTATCAGTTGTGTGTTTCAGTACTGCTGGTATATTTTGTTGCCTCCAGTGATGGCCTTCAGCTCCTAGCTACCATATCCTGCACAGGGTCTTATCCTCTCAGGGAAATCCACTGGTCACTCCTGTCTTCATCCAGGTCAGTGCTCTGCTCAGCTGGGATAGGACATCTGACTTCTGGCCAGCACCTCAGCAAGTGGTCTTTTGTGACTAGCCACATTCGCTAGCATCTCTCTCAATCACAGACCACTAGCCGCTATATCCCTGAGCCACTGTTAAAGCCCATTACTGATTATTCATCAGTGTGGCTCTGAATACTCCTGCATTGGGCAACTCCATGTTTATTTTATCTAGATTATTCATAAAGGAAAATGTATTGCTGCCTTTTAATAGCAGACCTGCAGGCTTGACCTCTATGCCAAAGAAGCTACCTTAAAGGTTATTAATCCCTTGGAGAGTCACTAAGGCAGTGTTTCTCATCTCCTGCTCTCAGGATCCACTAACAGGACAGGACTTATGAATTTCTCTGCTACAGCTCAGGTGTGGTGATCAGAGGCTCATTCACCTGTGCGCTAACAAGGAAATCGTCAAATCCTGACCTGTTAGTGGGTCCTGAGGACAGGAGTTGAGAAACACTGCACTCAGGTGTGATAAACTCTCCAGTTCTTATGTTCTAAGGAAGGGTGTTGCCTTACATGTAGTCTGCTTTACTTTTGCAAATGTTTTTGATGTGTTGCCACACATGAGGTTGCTTAAATAATTTAGCCTAGGGAAAAACTGCATGTATTTAAATAGAAAACTGGTTAAAATGCAGAGTTCTTATATGTCAAACATTCTCACTCTGGATAAAAGTTGTGGAGGGCCTCCAGGTCCAGCCATACTCCCAGCACTGATATTCATTTATATATATCCTTGATGGGGGCAATGAATGCACAAAAGAAAATAAGAGCAACAACTGAACCAAACCATTTTCACCATAGGGAGAAAAAAAATTCTCATAGATTTAATTGGGCCCTTTAACCCCTTGAATGATAATGAGGGCTTCACAGTGCATTCGAGACCTCCTGTAACTGTTTGTTCGACTCACAGACACAGTGGTTTAGGATAAAAACACAGTTTTATTGAATTCACAATACAATAAGAACCCACACAGGTCCTGTAGTATACAGACAGTATAATACAGACACACAACAGGTTAATTATTCCATGCCCACACAGGTCCAGCATAACATGAAGGTACAGACAGTATATACTGACACAGGTCGGGCAAGAGGAGTAAGTTCCCAGGACTCCGGTACTGCAGGAATTAAAGTTCATCAATGAGGGTAAACAATCCCGTGTGTGAAGGTACTGGAATAGCACTTGTACCAAGCTCCAGATCGCCGTAGGTCAGCAGATAAACGTGAACTGCCAGAGCTCAACAGATGTACTAATGAGCACTACCGGAGCAATAACGGAGGCAGCCACTTGCAACCGGAATAGCAGTAATGGAGGTCAAGCCAATGGCACTCTACCGGAGCAATCACGGATGCAGCCACTTGCAACCGGTGTAGCAGTAACGGAGGACTAGACCAAAGGCGCACTGCCAGAGCAGTAACTGAGACAACACTGGCAACCTGCAGGAGCAGTAGCAGAGGTCAAGCCAATGGCGACTACCGGAGCAATCACGGAGGCACACACTTGCAAACGGTATGACAGTAAACGAGGAGCAGGCCAGAGGCACACTGCCGGAGCAGTAACTGAGACAACACTGGCAACCTGCAGGAGCAGTAGCGGAGGACAAGCCAATGGTGACTACCGGAGCAATCACGGAGGCACACACTTGGAACCAGTATGACCGTAGCGGAGGACTAGGCCAAAGGCGCACTGCCGGAGCAATAACTGAGACTACATTGGCAACCTGCAGGAGCAGTAGCGGAGGACAAGCCAAGCAACCGGATTGTCTGCTGACTAAGAATGTCGCAGAGGCGACAATAACTGAAGAAGCAGGAACGTCAATCAAGCCGGGTCGGTACACAGGAACAGGAACGTCAGCCAGGCAGGGTCTGTACACAGGAACAGGAACGTCAGCCAGGCCGGGTCAGTACACAGTAGCAGGAACGTCAGCCGGTCAGGGTCGGTACACAGGAGCAGGAATGTCAGCCAGGCCGGGTCGATGCACAGGAGCAGGAACGTCAGCACCGTGATAGTAACCCCCTCTCCTGGAAGAGGGACCTGGCTTCCGAGGATATTTAGAGTGAAAAATACGCAATAATCTAGGAGCATGAAGGTCCTTCTGATCAACCCAGGAACGTTCCTCATGGCCATAGCCTTTCCAATGGACCAAGTACTGCAATTTTCCTCTAAATCTGCGTGAATCAATAATGCTTTGACCCTCATACTCTTCCTGACCATCAAGCGCCACTGGACCGGGAACCACAGGAGTGGTAGTGTAGCGGTTGCATACCAAAGGTTTCAATAGAGATAGATGGAACAAATTATGAATACGCATAGACGCAGGGAGATCCAAGGCATATGAAACAGGGTTAATTTTACGGATCACCCTGAATGGGCCAATAAACCGGGGAGCCAACTTGTTAGACGGAACTTGCAACTTGAGGTTTCTGGAGGAGAGCCATACCCTGTCCCCAACCTGAAAGGAGACTGCTGGCAGCCTTCTACGGTTAGCGTGGCGCTGATGATGCTGGAATGACTGACTGAGGGCCCTTTGAACCTGTGCCCAGGTGGAGCGGAGTTGCTCGATGTGCTCGTCCAGATCTGGAATCTGTTGTGACTGGAAGGAGTCCGGGAGCAAACAAGGATGGACGATGGACGATGAATTGACCGCACAGTTCCTGGCGAACTCTGCCCACGGCAACAGGTCTGCCCAATTATCATGATGATGGGTAACAAAACAGTGCAGGAACTGCTCCAGTCCCTGATTGGCATGCTCAGTGGCCCCATTGGTCTGGGGATGGTAGGCAGACGAAAAGGACAGGTGAATGCCCATCTGTTCACAGAATGCTCTCCAAAATCTGGATACGAATTGGCTCCCACGGTCGGACACCAGATCTCTAGGTACCCCATGCAACCGGAACACTTCCTTAGTGAAAACCGCTAACTCCTGGGCAGAGGGAAGGCCAGGGAGGGGCAAGAAATGAGCCATTTTAGAGAATGTAAACCACCATCCGGATGAAAGAGTACCCCCTACACACTGGCAGTTCTTCCAGGAAATCAATGGATATATGGGACCAGGGACGTTCACCATTAGGCACTGGCTGGAGTAGGCCCACTGGGAGGTCAGCCCTTAGGGAGGGCCACCAGAAAACTTGTGAGAGAGACCATAGTAATTGATCCCTCCCAATATGCCCAGCAGCTTTAGATGAGTGATACGTTTCGAGTAAACTGGTACGGAATGGCTCATCCACAAAACACTTGCCCACTGGGGTTTCTGGGGGGGCCGTAGCCTGGGTGGCCAGAATCTTTTCCCCCAGTGGCGAAGTGATACTAGTACGTAGGGCAGCCAGGATGCTGTCAGGCTGAATAATGGGTACCGGGACCTCGTCCCTCTCAGTTTCAGGCCCAAATTGTCTTGACAGGGCATCAGCCCTAACATTCTTGGAACCCGGCAAGTAAGATACTATGAAGTTGAAGCGGGATAGAAACAGAGCCCATCTGGCCTGACTAGAGGACAGTCTCTTATCCTCAGAAAGATAGGTCAGGTTTTTGTGGTCAGTTAGGATTAGCACAGGATTTCTGGTACCCTCCAGTAGGTGACGCCATTCCTTCAAGGCGAGAATGATAGCCAGAAGTTCTCTGTTGCCAATTTCATAATGACTTTGAGCACTAGACAGCTTTTTAGAGAAAAACCCACATGGTCTGAGAGCGCCCCCTGCCACGGAACGTTGAGATAGTACTGCCCCTACCCCAATCTCAGAGGCATCGACCTCCAACGTGAATGGAAGGGACGGATTGGGGTGGGACAGTACAGGAGCAGATGCGAAAGCGGATTTCAGTGTCTCAAAGGCATGCTCAGCTGCCTCAGACCATTGGGAAGGATTCGCACCCTTGCGCGTGAGGTCATACAGTGGCTTCACAATAGTGGAAAAATTCTGGATAAACTTTCTGTAATAATTGGCGAACCCCAAAAAGCGCTGGATCGCCTTTGGGCCGTGGCCATTTTAATACGGCTGTGAGTTTCTCCTGGTCCATAGCAATACCCTCCTTAGAGATCAAGAAACCCAAAAAAGGTACTTTGGGTCTGTGAAACTCGCACTTTTCCATTTTGCAGAATAGTTTATTTTTGGGTAAGCGGAGCAACACCTCGGACACATCCTTGATGTGTTGGGACAGATTAGCCGAGTGTATGAGTATATCATCAAGGTAGACTACTACACAGGATTGTAGCATATCACGGAGGATATCGTTAATAAATTTTTGAAACACTGCAGGTGCGTTACAGAGACCAAATGGCATAACTAGATATTCATAATGCTCGGATCTGGTATTAAATGCCGCTTTCCACTCATCCCCAGCTTTTATCCTGCTCAGGTTATAGGCAGCACGTAGATCTAATTTCGTAAAGATGAAAGAACCTTTTAACCTTTCAAATAGTTCGGTGATGAGTGGTATGGGGTAGGCATTCTTGGACATTAATTTATTTAGTCCACGATAATCAATACACGGCCTTAACTCGCCATTCTTCTTTTTAACAAAGAAGAACCCAGCGCCAGCAGGAGAGGTAGACTTTCTAATGATCCCTCTTTTTAGGGCATCCTCAATGTATTCCTCCATAGCATGATTCTCTTCGCACAAAAGTGGGTACGTGTGTCCCCCTAGGGCGTACCACCCCCGGAGGCAGATCAATGGCACAATTGTATGCCCTGTGCTGGGGCAAGGTGCTAGCCTCTCCCTTACTAAAAACGTCACTGAATTGGTGGTATTCAGCTGGCACGGAGGGAGATGCACACAGGATCTTAACTGGATGTGACACACAATGTTTCATGCAATATTGAGACCAGGAAGTAATCTCACAACTCTGCCAATCAAACTGGGGGTTATGCAGATGTAACCAAGGGAGCCACAGAACGACCGCATGGTGAGGGGAATTAATTTTCTGAAACTGCTGTTCCTCTCTGTGGAGGGCCCCAATCGTCACAGGCAGTGGAATGGTTTCCATCGTAATCTGAGCTGGTTCTAATGGTCTGCCCTCAATGGCCTCAATGGCTAAGGGCGATTCCCTTTTAACCAGCGGAATTTTATGTAGCGCAGCAAAGGAACTATCCATGAAATAGTCAGTCAGGGCCAGAACCTCCACCGAGTGTTCTGCCCAAGAAAATACCACCTGGATCGTGAGTTTATGCATAATCGGGTCTAGGGACTGCTGAACACCAGCTAGGGCCTGTCCCCCAAGGTACCCTAGGTGCATTTGTTTCCCAGACGTATGGGGCAGGTACGTACCATATGCCCAGCTTTACCACAGTACAAACATAACCCCTGCCTCTTGCGGTGTGCCCGTTCCTCCTTGGTTAATCTGGTAAATCCTAGTTGCGTAGACTCACAGGGTTCCTGTTTAAGATCAAGAGGCTTAGGCAGAGAGGGAGGGGTGGGTGGGCTCAAAAGACTGCTCTGCCCGCTGCTTCTAGACCGTAGCATACGGTCTTTAGCCACAAGTCTCTCACGGATCCGAGAATCAATCAGAATAGCATAATCAATATATTCATCCAAATCATTAGGCAATTCTCTTGCTGCAGTCTCATCTTTAATATGGTCAGCCAGACCTTGGGCAAATGCTGCCACCAACGCTTCGATATTCCAACCTACCTCTGCTGCTAATGTATGAAATTCTATGGCGTAGTTGCCCACCGTACGATTGCCCTGTTGTATCTCCATCAATCGTTTAGCAGCAAAGGCGGCTCTGCCAGGAACTTCAAATACTCTCCGAAATGTCTGCACAAATTCCCTGAAGTTCCTGGTGCAAGGTTTAGCATTCTCCCATAAGGGATTGGCCCATGCCAGGCCTCTGCCCGTGAACAAAGATATCATAAAACAGACCTTACTACGGTCATTAGGAAAGGCATGAGGGGTTAACTCCAAAAATATCTCTAATTGGTTAATAAACCCTCTGCATAAGGTGGGTTCACCATTGTATCTGAGTGGTAACGGAGCAGATGCGGTTAACCCTTTGACAGAGGTAACAGAAGTCATGGGCTGACTCTCCGGTGTCGAAACTGGGGAGACCACCAGGTTCGGAACAGGCTTATCAAGGTGCACCGTACGCTCAAGAATAGTTTGTATGGCCACTGCCAAATGGTCCAAACGCTGCTCATGTACATCCATCCTCCAGTGGATGTTCTGTGTATTACCTTCACCTTTATTGTCCGAGGTCATGGCCCTTTCGTACTGTAACGGTTTGTTCGACTCAGACACAGTGGTTTAGGATAAAAACAGTTTTTTATTGAATTCACAATACAATAAGAACCCACACAGGTCCTGTAGTATACAGACCGTATAATACAGACACACAACAGGTTAATTATTCAATGCCCACACAGGTCCAGCATAACATGAAGGTACAGACAGTATATACTGACACAGGTCAGGCAAGAGGAGTATGTTCCCTGGACTCCGGTACTGCAGGATTTAAAGTTCATCAATGAGGGTAAACGGTCCCATGTGTGAAGGTACTGGAATAGCACTCGTACCAAGCTGCAGATCGCCCTAGGTCAGCAGATAAACGTGAACTGCCAGAGCTCAACAGATGTAGTAATGAGCACTGCCGGAGCAATAACAGAGGCAGCCACTTGCAACCGGAATAGCAGTAACGGAGGTCAAACCAATGGCACTCTACCGGAGCAATCACAGAGGCAGCCACTTGCAACCGGTGTAGCAGTAACGGAGGACGAGACCAAAGGTGCACTGCCGGAGCAGTAACCGAGACAACACTGGCAATCTGCAGTAGTGGAGGGCAAGCCAATGGTGACTACTGGAGCAATCACGGAGGCACACACTTGCAACCGGTATGACAGTAACGGAGGACTAGGCCAAAGGCACACTGCCGGAGCAATAACTGAGACTACATTGGCAACCTGCAGGAGCAGTAGTGGAGAATAAGCCAAGCAACCGGATTGTCTGCTGACTAAGAATGTCACCAAGGCGACAATAACTGAAGAAGCAGGAACGTCAATCAAGCACGTTCCTACACAAGAGTAGGAACGTCAGCCGGTCCGGGTCGGTGCACAGGAGCAGGAACGTCAGCCAGGCCGGGTCGATACACAGGAGCAAGAACTGAAGAGTAGTCAGGCAGGCCAAGTCGGTACACTGGGAACACTGAGCAGTAAGTTAGCACTGGTACAGGAACACCACGAAAGGGCACCGTGTGGGTGCAGGAGCCCAGTATATAAAGTACATACTGGGCAGGCTCAACACAGGGCAACCAATGAGAGCATTACACAGGATAACTTACAGGAAAACAAAAACAAGGGAGCACGGGCACAGTGATACCTCCCAAGCATTCATGGAGTTAGTAGCCCCATTTAAATCTGTGGAAATGCTATTTTTTCCCATATGGTGCTGTTGGTTTGCTCTAGAATTCATCCTCTCTTGTGCATAAGATTTAATTGTCCATTTTAAGGAAGACAAAACTGTATTTCTTTTGTCCGTGGTGGACCACAGGGACATGAGTTTAAGGTTTTACCTCGAGGAGGCAGGACACTTGTGAACTAAAGCTCTCTGCAGGTGAAAATTCCCCCTTAGCTCCACTTAACATCAGCCCAGCAGCAGTGGCCTTCACTTTTTAAGTGCTCTGTCTACAGGAGTGCAACAGGGCTGATTCTTTCTATTATTATTATTTTTTTTTTTTTTTTTTGCTTATTTTCTTACTTATGGAGTGTTTTTTATTCTCCATATGGTCAGGTCCTTATATTTGTCCATTTTACTTGCTTGAAGATCAGAATGAGAAGTTGATTTTTTTCACCTAGACATGAATACTCTCCTTACTTTTTTCAGAGGAGCCAGAAGATATACAGAAGGCCCTTGTTTTGTACGTCCGGTCACTGTCAGTATGGCCACAATCTGAGATATGTACTGGCATTCTATACTCCCTCCCCCCCCCCATTTTATTTTTTGTTTTCTACTTGCCCTTTGTCACGGTATTTAGGCAAAGAAGGACAGACACAAAGATAATATATTAAATATATTTATTAAATATATATATATATAAAACACTAATGGTGTTGGCCCACAAATAACCCCAGACACAGGCTCATAGGACCCAAGGTCCTTTCGGAGCTGCACACTGTTACTTGCAGTAATGCAGTGCACAGCACAGAGACTAGGGGAGCGGCTCGAGTGGGACAACCGTATGAATGGTATATATACGTTAGTCACCACTTTGGTCTGTAATAGGGAGCGAGAGCATGCCAGAGCCACAAGGCACCGAGACTACAGGTCAGGCAGGCCAGTAGTGTAGGGAGCGAGCAGGCAGCCAGAGCCACAGGTCAGACAAACCGGGAATACACGGAGCGAGTAGTAGCCAGAGCCACTGGTCATGCAAACCGGGGACTACACTGAGCGAGTAGAAGCCAGGGCCACTGGTCAGACAAGCCGGGGTCAACACAGAGCTAGTTAGCCAGAGTCACAGGTCAGAACCGATGTGGGTAGTTGGACAAGCCGGGGTCATACACGGAGCGAGTTCTCAGGCAGACACAGGTCACAACAGAGTGCAAAGAGTACTGAGCAGAAACACCACGTAAGGGCAATGACTCCTAGCCCCAAGGAGGATTATAAAGGAGCAGAAGGAGGTGGGACCCAATTAGGCCACCCAGAATAGGCCCCTAAATGGGCATCCATGCTAGTGCCTGTTACCTGATGTCAGAATGAGGAAGTGGCCGGAGGCCATGCCGGCCATACAGAGGTAGGAAGCACAGGAGCACTAGGCTGCCTAGGGATACTGTGATAGCACCCCCCCTTTAATGAAATCTACCCTGCGGAAGAGGACCAGCACCAGAGAAGCGTGGGAATGGAATTCATAGAGCAGGGCAGGTGCATGCAGATCTCTTTGGCGACCCAGGAACGCTCCTCAGGCCCATAACCTTTCCAGTGGACTAGATGTTGTACCTGGCCTCCGACCCTGCAAGAGTCCAAAATACTTTGTACGTCATACTCCTCCTGGTCCCCCACTTGGACAGGTCTGGGACAGACAGGAGCAGTAGTATATCTGTTACAGACCAATAGTTTCAGTAGCAACACATGGAAAGCATTAGAGATGCCAGTATTAGCAGGGAGTTCAAGGGCATAGGTTATGGGTTTAATCCTATGGAGAACCCAAAAGGGACCCACAAATCGGGGAGCCAGCTTTTTCACAAGGCACCTGAATATGGAGATTATGTGAGGACAGCCATACTCTCTCTCCCACCTGGAACACTGGAGCCGGTAGCAGTCTACGGTCTGCTTGTCTCTTATAGCGCAACGTGGAACTCTGCAGGGATATGTGAACCCACACCCATGTGGAGCGGAGAGCTCTCAAATGCTCCTCCAGAGCAGGAATATTCTGAGCCTCGAAAGACTATGGCAGCAGCAAAGGTTGGAACCCATAGTTAATTATAAAGGGAGAGTTCTGAGAGGAGGAATTGACTGCACTTTTCTGGCCAGCTCTGCCCATGGTAACAAGTTCGCCCAGTTGTCATGATGGTCTGAGATAAAACAACGGAGGAACTGTTCCAACGCCTGATTAGATCTGCAGTACCGTTCGACTATGTATAGTAAGCAGAGGATAAAGAAAGATGGATGCCCATCTGACCTCAGAATGCTCTCCAGAAATGTGAAACAAACCTGGCTCCCATGATCTGAGACTACCAAATTGGTTATACCGTGGAGACGAACCACCTCCTTGGCAAAGATCTCGGCCAACTCCTTGGAGGAAGTATTACAAAATGGGCCATCTTAGAAAATCTATACACAATCATGACGATGACTGTGTAACCCTCTGAGATAGGCAACTCCACCATAAAATTAATAGATAAGTGTGACCATGGACGTTCCCCATTCGGAATGGGTTGCAGGAGACCAAACGGGAGATGTCTAGGAGTCCTTAGTTTGCGCACAAGTGGAAGATGTGGCAAAAAATGTGGAGCAATCTACCCTCAAGCTAGACCACCAAAAGAGTCTAGTTATACACCATATTAGTTGGTCTCTCCCAACGTGCCCTGCAGCTTTCGAGGAATGGTACATCTCTAGCAATCTGGTACGGAGGGATTCAGGCACAAAACACTTCCCAT
This sequence comes from Rhinophrynus dorsalis, assembly GCA_037306005.1. NCBI lineage: Eukaryota > Metazoa > Chordata > Amphibia > Anura > Rhinophrynidae > Rhinophrynus > Rhinophrynus dorsalis. Next base: position 111,478,288 of record CM074727.1, on the reverse strand, counting down.
TAAGTTTATCCTCTGGGGCGGAAGCTTGAGCAGCCAAAATCTCCTCGCCCAACGGAGATGTAATACTGGTATGTATCGTAGCCAAGATGCGGTCAGGAGGAATAATAGGAAGCGGAGGAGACTGCTTCTGGGACTTGGCCCAAAATTGTCGAGAGAGAGCATCTGCTCGAATACTTTTAGTACCAGGGAGGTAGGAAACCACAAAATTAAACCTCGAGAGGAATAGAGCCCATCTGGCCTGAAGTGGAGACAACCTCTTTGCCTCAGACAAGTATGTGAAGTTCTTGTGATCTGTCAGTATCAGGATAGGCACTGTAGTACTTTCCAGGAAACCGCACGGAAGCAATGGTCTCCCAGGGCCCGCGTGCTGGGACAACAAGCCGCCCACTTCAGTCTCTGAAGCGTCGACCTCCAGAGTGAAAGGAAGTGTGGGATTCAGGTGGGACAATATCGGATTTTTGGTAAAAGCCGACTTCAAGTCCTCAAATGCCTGCAAGGCCTCAGGTCACCAGTCTGAAGGATTAGCTCTCTTATAAGTCATGTCCGTGAGAGGTTTGACTACGGTGGAGAAGTAAATCGTGAAGCCCAGGAACCACTGTATGGACCTTAGTCCCACTGGAAGTGGCCCCTGTAATACGGCAGACCATTTTTGCGTATCCATGGCTAAGCCAGAGGATGAAATAATGTATCCTAAGAAAGTCATCTGGGATTTGTGGAATTCACACTTTACTAGCTTGCAGAACAACTTGTTCTCTCTGAGCAGTTGTAGAACCCGTGCTACATCTGCTCTGTGTGCCTCCAAGGTAGGAGAATGTATGAGTATATTGTCCAAATATACCACAACACAACTCTGTCTTCCTCTCATCGCCGCCTTTTATTCGTACCAAAATTGTACGCGGCCCTCAAGTCAAGTTTTGTGAAAACAGTTGAGCCTTTGATATGATCAAATAGCTCCGTTATCAATGGAATCTGATAAGCGTTCTTTACCATCAGTTTATTCAAGCCTCTGAAATAAATGTAAGGTTTGAGTTCCCCATCTTTTTTCTTAACAAAAAAAGAAACCTGTGCCCGCAGGTGAGGAAGACTTCCAGTTAATGCCCCTGGCTTAAGGCATCAGCCACAGTCCTCCATGGCCTTGTTCTCCTCCACTGACAAGGGATACACTCAGATCCAAGGAGGTCTGGCTCCTGGAACCAGATCAACAGTACAAATTTACGGCCTGTGTGGTGGTATCATACTGGCCCATATTAAATATCTCTTTGTAGGATTGGTCAGCAGGTAACGAGGTAGAGGTGCACAATATTCTAGTACGCTGCTGGAGGCAAGATTTTGTACAATGAGAGGACCACTACAGGATATAGCAAGTCTGCCAATCAGTTCTTGGGTTGGCAGTCTGCAACCAGGGAAATCCCAGAATGATGGTGTGATGGGGAGAATGTATCACCTGGAATTGTTGTGTCTCCACATGGAGTTCCCCTACTCTTAGGGACAAGGGGTCAGTCTCATGAGTAACGTGTGCTTGCTGTAGGGGTCTGCCATCAATGGCTTCAATAGCCAACAGAGTGGAGCGATGCAGCAAAGGGATAGCATGTTTGGCCCCGAAGTCAGCATCAATGAAAAACCCCGCAGCCCCGGAGTCCAATAATGCCAGAGCCACCACTGAAGACTTGACCCAAGATAGTACAACTTCAAGAATAGTTTTGTCCTGAAGTCTCTCTGGGGACTGTGAAATTCCACCCAGGGTCTGTCCCCTACAGGACCCTAGGTTTGAACGTTTCCCAGCCGGATAGGGCAAGCACGCAACATATGGCCCAGCTCCACAGAGTATAAGCAAAGACCCCTCCTCCTGCGCTGAGCCCTCTCCTCCACTGACAGGCGTGTGAAGCCTAGCCGCATTGATTCCCCCCCCCCGGCGGGGTCAGAACTATTAGGTATGGGAGGAGAGGGAGGACAGGGTGGGTGTAAGAAGTTAGGTGCCAACCGAGGTAACTGTTTGCGCCCCTGTTCCTTGAACGAATGCTTCTCACGGATTATTGTCTATCAGGATGGTGACTGGGATTAGCTTCTCCAGATCACCAGGCAGGTCTCTGGCTGCAGTCTCGTCTTTAATCGTGTCAGACAAGCCCTGGGAGAAGACAGCAACTAAGACTTCTTTGTGCCATCCTACTTCCTCTGCCAGAGTACGGAACTCAATAGTGTAGTCCGCTACTGCCGTATTGTCATAAGCCTTTTGGCAGCAGAGGTTGCGTGCCCAGGTACATCAAAAACTGTCCGGAACGAAGCTACAAATTCCATGAAGTTATGAATTATGGGTTTCTTAGTCTCCTAGATTGGGTTGGCCCAGGCCAATGACTTGCCGTACAGGAGGGAGATCGGGAATCCCACCTTACAGTAGGAAAGGCATGTGGTACCATTTCCAAAAAAATTCCCAACTGATTAATGAGCCCCTGGCACTAGGTTCCCCATCATATCTTTGGTGTAAAGGAGCGGAGCCAGACAACCCTCTACTCATGCCAGCCTCAGAGGAAGTTGCCACAAACTGTGCAGGTACAGGGGAAGCCACTGGTTGCTGAGCAAAGAGATCAAGGTGAGCCGTGCGATTCTTTAGTGTCTGGTAGATTCTCTAGTCCTGAGAATCCATCCTAGACAGGTTGCTCTGACTAGGTGGACTGCCTTCAGTAGACATGGCCTTTACGTACTGTCACAGTATTCAGGCAAAGAAGAACAGACACAAAGATAATAGAAATGCACCGATACCAATTTTTTTTTAAGACCGAGTACCGATACTTTTTTAAAAGTACTCGCCGATACCAATTACCGATACTTTTTTTTTTGCAGTCATTTGCTATATCTATCTATATCTATCTATCTATATGTAAACTTTAGGTACTTGGAAAACTGGCAAATGGCCGAAAAAAAAAAAGTATTGGTAATATCGGCGAGTACTTTAAATTACATACATACACCATCTCTTGATTCTCCCCTTTTGCCTCTTTCTCCCCCTCTTCATTCCCACCTATTGTTTCATTCTCCCTATCTTGAGCCCTCTCCTTTTGATTTGGATTTCTCTCTCCCTTTTGATCCCCCTTTCTTCCCCTCCTTGACTCTTGATCCTATCCTTTTGCCTCTTTCTTTCTCCCTCCTGATCCCCTCTCCTTTTGCTCTTCTTGGCCCCCCTTCTTTTGTCTCCTGATCCTTCCTCCTATTGCCTCTTTTTTGTTTTTTTTTTTCCCCCCTTAGTCCCTTTTAGCTCTTTTTCTCGCTCTTGACCTCCTCTCTGCCTCTTTCTTCACCCCATCTTGTCTCTATTGATCTGCCTTACCCTCCTCGGCCGGCTGCTCGCTGTTCTCTCGCGAGCCCCGGCAGAGGTCAGCGTCGGAGCGCTGCCATGGTAACCCGCGGCAGTGCTCCGAAGCTGCGGGAGGGAGAGAGGCGACCGGGGAGCATTGTGAGCAGCTCCCCGGGCTCCCTCTCTGCAGCACCGACCCTGACACAGGGTATCGGTGCTGGCATCGGCCGCATTTGTGCGAGTATGGGTACTCGCGCAAATGCCGGTATCGGCACCAATACATATACCGGTATTGATGCAACCCTAAAAGATAATATATAGCCACCTTTATTAAATATATATACAACAATAATGGTATTGCCCACAAATAACCCCAGACACAGGCTGATAGGACCCAAGGTCCCTCTGGAGCTGCACACTGTGCTCTGCACTGCACTACTGCCCTGTCAAGAAAGGGTCCATTCTCCAGTAGAGAAATCCTTTTTCCCCACTGGGGAGGATTCCTTGCTGGAAGATGGTAAGATAGGGGATGAAGACACATTGATCCTTCTCTCATCCCTGGGGATTCCACAGAGGAGAATCCTGGGAAAGACTGATTTGGATGGTATTAGAGACTCGCCAGATCTGAAACCCCTCTGAGACTACCTCTCTGGACATTTTTAAATACCTAAATTCAGTTTTTGGCCTCCACTGTCTCCTTCTACTCTGCTTTTGCCAGTCTGGGGGTAACAAGGGCATAGCCATTTGGGACAACCAATTAATGGAAATTGTTCAAAGAGGGGATGTTCATATGATTTGCGGGAACACTGAGGCTGATGCTTATATCTGTGAACCAGCCTTAGATACTCTGGAGGAGATGGTCTGGTCACTGGAGCCACTTCATAGATTTTTTTTTCCTGGGTACTCAAGATCATTCAGGAGATAATGAATGTCACTGATAAACCACCAGATCTTGTGAATTAGCTGCAGAACTAAGTGTTGGGTTCCCTGGAGCGACATGCCATTAGACCACTGAAGCCAAGTGATTTAGCTCTTCAATGGTTGGGGTGAGAATCACTGGCCAAATCCCCATCAGAAATGCACCAGCCAAGCCTTGTATTAAAGAGGGAAGAACAGAACTGTCTTCATTAGCAGTGAATAGTGCCGTTTAGACACTCTTAGCTGGCATCCTTGTTTACATAGTCCAATTAGGGCTTGGGACAAGGTCAACACATTGGTACCCTGGGGCTCATCCTGACTGCACAATCAAAGATAGTACTTTAGTCAACAACCAAGCCAGGAGAAAGTCCTTGAACGAGAACAGCTCTCAGAGCAGGAGTCAATAAGTATTCCAGCTATTTTTGTTGTCATACCCAATGCCTTGGCAGTAACTAACTGATTGCTAGTTTAAGTATCATCATTTTTTGTATACAGAGATGCAGAGCAAACTAAAGAACAGAATAATACATTTGATATGTAACAAAGGTGACACTTGGCACAGGGAAAATACAGTAAAATACACCAAGTTGTAATTAGGTGTACATAGTAAGAGGGGACATGGGAGAAGAGTGCTTGGCTTAACCTTTATTTACTGGGCACTCTGGTTCCCTGCTTCCAACACTGTATATACAAGTTTCATTACAATACCGCACACTATTAAATACTTTACCATCATATACAACACAATGAGCCTGCCTGAATTGTGAGTGGGAGAACTATGATGCACAATATTTTTAAAATGTTATAGTCCTGGGGGAGTGTCGCCTCAACCTCTTCCATCCCCAAGATAAGGGGGACACCAGGGAATAACAATATTTAGCAGTATGAGACACTAGAGGTTAACCCTCCTGGTTCTCCACAGATGTTGTTACATCTCTTGGTAAGATGTCTGTGTGCTCAGTAAAGGCACTTCGTTCCCTATGGCTGAGGATTTGGTCAGCTGATCAAGCTTCTAAGAAGTCCCTTATCTCTTTGCAGTTTGTGGGAAAACGGCTCTTTTGGCTCTGCTGGGGCAAGACTTGTATAACCCCAGTTTACACCTAAGTGTCTGCTTTTTTGCTATCCCTCCAATACGCTTGAACAGTCTAGGTTCCTACTCCCTCTTCAAATCAGGCCTGTTTCCACCCCAAGCCCAAATCAGCTTGGGTGGGCAAGAAACCAAACCATAAGCCCTCCATTGACAAGTCTTCCACTGCATAACCAGCTGGTACCCTCTCTGTGGCAGACCCATGGGTTTTGCTGGTTATTTTGGAGGGTTATTTCATAGACTTCAAGGATTCTCATCACTTAATGTAAAAGGTTCCTATTGATCCCTTTAGGGCTCACAGTATAAAGAGGCAGGCCTGGAGTCTGGTCTCCTTTCAAGAAATGTTCCTGGGGTTTCTATTCCAATCTCTTCATAGTACCCAAAGAAAGTGACTGCCATCTGGTTTAAACTTAAAAAGTCTTAATATTTTCATTCATATGCCAAGATTCAAGGTGGACTCTTTGCATGCTGACATAAGGGGCATTTATCTATTCGTGTGCATCATCAGTTCCTTCTCTTTGCTTTTCAGGCTCGCCATTTCCAGCTTATGGCCCTTTGCCTTGGACTGGCAACCACTCCACTGGTTTTCACTGTGGAATTGCCAGGTAATGTTCAGTCTCGAGGGATCTTCTTTACACCTTATCTGGTTGATCTCCTTCTAAAGGCTCTATTGACAGATGTCTTGCAATTGCATCTTCAGATGTGTATGTGTGTCCATTCTGGAACAACATAGTTGGCTGATGAATTTCAGAAAGTTGTCTTTGGTCCTGTCTGACTCTATGGTGTTTCTCGGCATGAAACTGGACAACCTCCAGAGACAGGTCTTCCTGCCAGGGGACAAAGTTCAGCTGTTATCATGGTGTGTCTTGGCCGTTGATACATGAAGTTATTGGGGTCGCTGGTCTTGAATCTGGAGACAGTTCCATATGCCCTGTTCCACACCCATGCCCTGCAGCTGGACATTTTCAGAAATTGGTCCAGACAGCAGTGAGATCTCGCACAGAATGTACCTCATGCCCTAGATGGCAGTGGGTCTTTGCTGGTAGCTTCAGGTAGCCCACCTGCCACTGGGTCACTTGTTTTTGTCATAGTGGACTGGTCCATAGTGACGGGATGCCAGCCTATCAGCCGGAGAGCCACCTTTTGCCCCTAAGTGGCACATGGCCTCTGGTACTACAGTCAGCTTTCCATCAATGTGCTGTAGTTTTGTGTCAGCATTGGTTCCAATTACTTTGTGGCTTCTCAGTTCAGATTCAGTACAAAAATGCAACTGCAGTGTCTTATATCCTTCAACAGGCAGTAGAATCTCTTCAATGTCGTCCAGGAATCCTCTGATTCTCTCTTGGGCGGAAGCTCATGTTAAGCTCTCATGGCCATTAACCTTGCAGGGTTAGACAGTGTGGGTGAGGACTACCTTAATCGTCATCCTGAATTCCAGGGAATGAGAACTGAAGCAGTCATTTTTTTTTTATGCATAGCTCAGAAGTGGGGTGTGTTGTTTGTGTATCTGATGGTGTCTTGGATGTATCACAAGGTTCCTCTGTTTTCTTTCAGGTCCTGGGATCCTTTGGCCTTTGCAGTAGATGTGATGGGCATTCAGTGGCATTTTTTTCTGACATGTTCCTCTCCTGTCCCTGACTCCCAGAGTTTTGACAAGTCAGGATGAACTTGGTGCATGTCATTCTGATTGCTCCTTATTGGCATTGTAGAGCATGATTGTTAGATGTGATCTGTCTGCAAAAAAATGAGCAGTGGTGTCTCCCTGTCCTTTTAGACCTCTTGTTCCAGGGTTCTGTGTCATCCAGAAGTGGAGAGGCCTGCTTGGACTGTGTGGCTCCTGAAACTAATATACTAAGGAATAAGCTTTTCTTTGAGCTGGTATGACCATGGTTAAGGCCTGTAAGACTGTTTGTTTATTTTAAGATATATCATAGGGTCTTGTCATTTGTTCAAGTGGTGTGAAGAACATGGCTGGCGTCCATCTTCCTTTGGTTTTGGCCTTCCTCTCGGATGGCCTCCACAAAGGGCTTCATCTAACTAACTTTTATCAAGATTCAGATCTCACCTTTGTCAGTTTTTTTTCTTCCAGAAGCCTAATGCTTTGTTGCCAGATGTTGAAATGTTTATGCAAAAGGTGGCACATGCCTAAAGGATCTTTTAGGGATCCCACCCCTCCATGGGATCTTAATCTGGTCTTTGGAGAACTCCAGAGGGATCTTTTCAAACCACTTGTTTTGCATCAGTTTGTTTCTTGAAGATAGGAGTGGTCTGTCCAGTGTGTGGCTGAACTTCAGGTTTTGTCTTGTAGACCCAATTTCTGACTTTTCATACAGATAAGGATTATCTGTGTGCTTGTTTGGGTTTCTCTCTAAGGAAGTTTCTAACTGTTCTTCCTTTTCTTTGTACTACTCTCTAAATAATGCCTTTCCAGATTTCTTCCAGACTCTTTATGACACAGCAGCAGGATGACCCCGATGGTGGCATGTGACTTTTGTCAACTTTACCACACTCACCACAGATCAAAGGGACTTGGTAGACAGTGCCATCTCCTTAGAAGAGGTGATGCATGCCCTTTCCCATCTCAAACTTAGGAAATCCCCGGGCCTAGATGACTTCCCCACTGAATTTCACAAAATCCTTTAAAAACCTCATTACCTGATCTTTAATGCTTTCTTTCAATGACATCATCACTTGTAACACCATGCCAGATGACTTTACACTCACTTCAATAATTGATTTGCCCAAACCAGGAAGAGACCCATAGTTTCCTTTTACCTGCCCATCTCCCTTAACACGGATTCCAAACTTTTCAGCAAAATCATGGCTAATCAGTTAAAGCAAAACAATTACCCTAATTAAAGTCCCCCCACAAATAAGTAGGCAAAAGGCAATATGCTTAAAAATAGTGCTATAATTGCACATAAATGCTGTTATGAAGAAATCCTTCTGAGACTGACGGCCAGGCTTCTTGCTTTAGAGGCATCTGCGCGCCTACTCAATCAGTCCCTTACTGTTACCTTAAGGTACCATGAAGGATGGAGCAGACAAACAGATATCTCTAAGCCAAGATGGCTATGTGCAAGCCTGGCTGCCGGTCTCAGAAGAAGGATTTCGTCATAGCACGGTACTTGTGTTCGATAATAGCACTGTTTCTAAGCTTATCGTCATTACTCCCACTGACTAGGAGGTGGGCTTATGTAGGTCACAGAACAGCCCTAGATTAACATCACCTCTCAGCCAATCACCATCCAGATGAAGGGGTCACACATGCATGTAACATTACCCCACCATCTAGCCAATGATTGTAATGATGGAGTGGTAATATTACTCATGTATATGACCTATTCATCTGGATGGTGATTGGCTGAGAGGTGAGGTTACTGTAGGGCTTATTCTGTGCCATGTGTAATCCCATCTCCCAGCCAATAGAAGAATGGAAAAGGATTTGAATAGGGACTGGCCATATATAAGCCAATCCCTGTACCTTTTTGTGTCACAGGAACTAGAGCATCGTCAACTTTTGACAACCCAGGACTGTCAGACATCGAGTCTTACTATTTTCCTTTGATGTTCCTGTTGCTTGAGCTATTTAGCTTTGGTAAGAGAGGAGGAAAAGCTGTGATGAGTGTTAGGCCCCACGTCAGATTTGTGTAGCATGTGCTCATAATTGAGCCTGCCGGGTAGGTGATAGAATGGGTATGTTTGTGAGTTGGTACTTGTTTTAGCAATGCCTACTGTTTTTCCAGCACCTACAGAATTGATCTCCTGATTTTCTAGAACTATCTGATCAAGCCTAAAATGGGGAAAACAAAACTTCACTTTTTAATAAGAAATGTTAATTTATTACAAATATTATATACACATATATACATAATAAAAATAAGGATTCATGCTTCGTCCAGAAGGTGATTAGGCAGATAGATTATCCAGCTGCAGAGAAGGGATGTAGAAGAAGTCAGCATGAGCCAAGGTGTTTGGGTGGGTAGGAGAGTAACAAAGGTAATGGCTTCCATCCAAATCAATGATCTGCTGGCATTATTACGCCCTTTTTAGAATAAGGATTGGCAGTGTCTGTCCATGAAGTGCCCAACTTTGGTGTACTGTTTGTGGATTTGGAAATCACCGTAGGATGCAGTGGTACCCATCGGTGTTCTGCACTGTAACGAGAGTGGGGAAAAGCAGGAAGAGGTTAGACTCAGGATAACCACTATATCCTAAGATAGTGGTTAGAACTGGAACACTGTTTGCTTGTACAATCAGCAGAGTAAAGGTATCAACTGGTTCTTATCTACCATCTAATTCTATGAATTAATCTGTCATTTCAGCACAGATTGCTTTATTGATACAGGATCTGGATTACCCATTAACCCACTGGTTTGCAATACACTGGAGATGTCTTTGACATCTAAGGCAGTGATTCTCAAATCAAGTCCCTTGGGCTCTCCATCAGCTCATGTATTCAGGAGATCTGTAAACGCGATGACCGAACCACTGATTACTCACCTGAGATGAAACAGGGATATCTTTAATACTAGTTTTGTTGGAGTGTCCTGGTGACAAAGATTGAGAATCACTGATCTAAGGGGTTAAATATTCCATCCCACTATTTACTCATTGGGACTGGATGTATAATTTGCGGGGGGAAATTGAATAACAGGGCCAACTTATTCTAATTGTTAAGAAAATGTTTAAAATGCAAATATTATCTAGGAAAGCAGGCCCAGCTAAACTGCACTGTAAGCTCTGGCTGATCAGCATACAGGAAACTTAAAGGGATAGTAATACTTAAAATGTAAAAAAAAATATGTTTTAGGGTTTATCCCCCCGAGTAAAACAAGGGTACTCCCACTGCTGAAAGGTGTTTAATTCAAAAGTTATTAATTTTCAAAGTTGAATTTTTTAGGTGCAATATCACAGTGGCCTGAAATTGTGCAGTGGCGCTGTTGCTACACCATCCTATGGAGATTTATGGTCAACTGACCAGCTATTACTATCCCTTTAAAATGATATGACCCTGAGATATTAACGCTTAAAATTTCCATAATGTAGATTCCAAATGATATGCCCTTACTTGTTCTAACCCAGAGGTGCTCTAATACACCCTCAAGGATCACTAAATATACAACAACTTGGAGATATCACTGCCTGAATGCACTTTGCCTTTCTGTTACAAATGGCACCAGACTAAAGAAGTCGTTGATTGGTGCAGATCATGTAGTACGGGCAAGTTCTGAAGTCCTGAAGGGCCACCAACAGGCCAGAATGGAAGGATTTCCCTGATTAAGCACAGGTGAGGTAATCAGTGGATCTTTCATTTTGACTGACTTACCTGTGCTTAAAGGGATGGTAATAGTTGGTTTTAAGAAATACTAATATTGTAAATATTAAAAATAGAAATACAATAATGTTCCTCACCTCTCAAACCTTTATAGTTTGAGAGATCGAAGCATCTAAAGTTCCCCCCTTCCGCCCCTTTCCGAGACGCCAGCGCTCTAGCTGACAGACGGAGATTCTGGTCATTTGACCGGTTGGCGGCTCTTCAGCAGAGCCGAGATAGCACTATGTAGAAAGAAATACTTAATTGGAACGGTCTAAATTCAAGCACCCTTTGTAGACCGTTTCAATGAAGTATTTCTTTCTACATAGCGCTATCTTGGTTCTGCTGAAGAGCCGCCGGACAGTCAAATGAAAATAATCTCCATCTGATGCTAGAGCGCTGACGCTCTCAAAGGGGTGGGAGGGGGGAACTTTAGATGCTTCGATCTCTCAAACTATAAAGCTTTGAGAGACTGGAGGTACGTTATTGTTTTTCTATTTTTAATATCTACTATATTAGCATTTCTTAAAACCAACTATTACTATCCCTTTAATCAGGGAAATCCCTAAATCCTGGCCTGTTGGTGGCCCTTGAGGACTAAACTTGGACAGCCCTGATGTAGTTGATAACGTTGGACTCTTTTCCCCCTGAAAATTTGGCCCTTCACTCAAAGACTCATAGATTTAGGTCAATTTTCTGAGCCTCAAGGTCAAAGCTTGAGATTTCCCAGTTATGCTGATCAGGAGTCAGAAAAGTAACCCTAGCACTCTCCATCAGATTCTTTGAGAAGACTGAACTGGGATGCTGAAGTCTCACAGTTTAGGATCTTGGAGCTAGTTGCACAGTTATTAGCAGTCTATGGAAGATTGCAATGCAGCAAATAACACTGTAACCTATAGCCATTGGTGCAGACTTAGTAAAAAGTGATTGTTTTCTTATATGAAACCAATATTCAGATGGCAACAAACACCTCCTAATAACTGTCTTAGGCTTATTACGCCCAGAAAATCCTAATGATCCCTATAAATGTTGCCATTGTGCCTTGTTAAAGAGATAACGTCTTCAATCAGTCCTGGATGTCTTGCCAAGGGAGGCAGACATGACAGCTGCTGGTATGACCACATGACATCATACTGTGATAACTGCACATGATAATCTTAACCCTTAAAGGTCAAAAGTTGTGCAACACAATGCTCTTCAATGCCCTGCACACCATTCTGGTGCCTAAAGGGTTAACTAGGCTCATAGACTCTGCCTGCTTCGCTCTGAAAAACAAAACTGCCAGCAACTATCATTTCTGCCTCTATGGGCATGACATCCAGGACTGATTTGAAGATATATCTTGGGCAAAATTCATAGGGGCTATTAGGATTTTCTAGCCATAGTAAGGAAGACGCTGCTTCTCCTTTAACTCTTTGAGTGCTATTGAGGTATCCAACGCGATACCTCTATGTCACTCAAAAGGCTAAAGGGTCTAGAGTTACAATATATACATTCCTACTTGTAATTGTCCATTACCCCTTTAAATGGATAGTAAAGCTTAATACTGATAAAACATATTTACAGGATTTATTGTGTTGAGTAAAGCGAGGGTAACTTCTACTGCCGAAAGGTGTTTCATACAAATCTTATTGCAGCTCATACTTGAATTTTCTTTGGTGCAGTAATTCCATGGCCAGAAAGTTGATGGTGGTGCTGTTGGTACAGCAGTCTATGAACTGCTCTAGTCAGCTGGCCATAAATCTCCATGGGATGCTGTAGCAACAGCTCCCTGTAACATTTCAGGCCATGGTGGTACTGCACCCAAAAATTGCAAGTTTGAGATGCAATAACTTTTGAATACAACATCTCTCTGCAGTGGGAAGACCCTTGTTTTACCCAGCATGTTAAAGGGGAACTACCACCACACAAAGTTTCCCGCAATGATTTACCCATCTGGTGACTAGCTGATCAATAGTACTAGTCACCAGAATAATTACCTCCTTAGAGAGAATTCCTACTGCTCCCGAGACTGACGGCCAGGAAACGGCGCAGCCATCATTCCATAGGGATGTCTGCGCACTTGCGACGTCAGTCCCAGTCTGCTCTAGCAGGCATTGCTTTGTACCTTAAAGTACCGGAAGGGACTGATGCACAGGAGCACAGATTCTTCTAAAGTGCTGTTTCCTGGCCGTCAGTCTCGGGAGCAGTAGGAATTATCTCTAAGGAGGTAATTATTCTGGCAACTAGTGCTATTGAGCAGCTAATCACCAGATGGGTTATTCTTCGGGGCAAACTTTATGTGGGGTGGTAGTTCCCCTTTAAACTCTGCAATATATGCTTTTTCAGTACTAAGCATTACTATCCCTTTAAGAAACTTGTACTTAAACATCTTCTTACAGATAAGAATGGGTTGGTGTTATGGATACATTTCTACCCATGGTCTGGATATTTTTGCCTGCTAATAACATTTGAGGTGTTCCTACTCATGCCTACAGTGGCTCTGAGCTCTGCTTGTCCCCTTGCTCATCCGACCCCTGTTACAATAAACTGAACTTACATTTTTGCAGGGTGGCAGTGAAGCAGGATTCATCTGGCATGTGCCTCACCATCTGGTGGAATAGGGAAAGGAAAGTTACAGATTTAACAGTTGCAGTAAAATGTGTATTTGTACATTATCGTTAAAGGGATAGTAATACTTAAATTGTACTATCCCCCAGCTTGTAGCCCTTAAAAAACTGAATTAAATGAGCCTAGTGGCATCTCTCAAACCTTTATGGTTTGAGAGATATCCGCTTTCAAAATTCCCTCTCCCCTGACGTCGGCGTTCTACCGGGCAGCAGGGGAATCTGGTCCCTGAGCTAGCGGAGGCTCTTCAGCAGAGCTGAGATTGCGTTATGGAAGAAGACCATTTCAGTGAAGGATTTCTTCTTCCATAACGTGATCTTGGCTCTGCTGAAGAGCCTCCGCCGGTCTGTGGGGAAAAAAACAAAACTTTGAAAGCAGATCTCTCTCAAACCATAAAGGTTTGAGAGATGCCGCTGGGCTCATTTTATTCAGGTTTTTAAGGGCTACAGGATGAGGAATAGTAAAATGTAAGTATTACTATCCCTTTAAACCAAGCTTGGGGATCTGTAGTAAGAACATATAGATCACGAGGCCCGTAAGCATGCAAAAGTACAAAGGTATAAGGAATACAACAAACCGCTCTTCTTATGGGTATAAACAGGCCACTTTATTTATAACTCGAATGCAAGTCCTCATAGTAAATAACAATTCCAAGTCAATTAGCAATCACAGTTGGCATAATCCTTGTCCCTTATTCACCACTTCCAGCTTAGTTAGAATCCTCCTTTGCATGTTGAAATGAAACCAAGCTCATGCTTAAACCAAACCATTATCCACCTTTCCACAATTCAGTTAACCAGTTACCCAACTGAGCCAGACCCCGCCAGCTGCAATTGGGTAATGTAACCACCTGTGACATAAATCAACAAATCTCCCTAGGGTTCCCTCCCTAAGGATCCATCATTAAAGGGATAGTAATACTTCATTTTAACTTTATTTTATTTTGTAGGCATTAAAAAAACATGAAGAATTATATAAGTCTTATCTCTGAAACCTTTATGGTTTAAGAGATATTCACAAACAAAGTATCCCCCCCCCTGTTCAACCAGATAAGAAGGGAGATGCCCAGGTAGACTGCAGAGAGGGACAATCTTCAATTAAGATAATGGAAAAAGCTGAAAAACTTTTCAAGGGGGGAAGGGCTTTCATTGTTTTCATACAAAGAAAATTGTCCCCTTCTGTTATCTGTACTGTCATACAACCAGACTCACATCTGAGAAGAGATGGCTTACACTAGGAAAAAGGGGCGGGGAGGGGAACTTTGCTTGTGAATATCTCATAAACCATAAAGGTTTGAGAGATAAGACTTATATCATTCTTCATGTTTTTTTAATGCCTACAAAATAAAATAAAGTTAAAACGAAGTGTTACTATCCCTTTAATTATTTTTATCAACACTCACCATACCCCATGCAAGGCAAGGACACTACCAGCCCACAACTACACTCCCAAATGGCAACTAAAGAGGGGAAGGACCGAGCAGGACTTGTCCGCTCCCTGCTCTGCCAACTACAGCTTACCCTTCCACTCTTCCTTACCTGATGTCCCCCGACCGCTAACCTAACCTCGCTTTCTAACCCTCCCCTTTTGCATGCTCCCCCCTATCCTATTCACTCTGGGGGATCTCTGATTATGCCTGCTCACAAGGACCACAAAGTCTATAAATTTAAATAAAGAATGGCTAACACATATTTGGGTGATTTTGAAAGCTATTACAAAGTCATCCGTTATAAGGTGCTAGATCCATTTTAACCTCTTAAATGCTAGGGGTGTCCACAGTAGCCAGGGTCATGTGGTAAAGAGAGTGGAATGTTAGCTCTACGGGGCAGGGACCTTTCATCCTCATGTATACTCACCTGTTCTCCTTATGATTGTCCTTATAAGTACTTAATCACTGCACTTATTGTACCCCTTCTATATCAAATGTAAACTGTAAAGTGCCAAGTACACTGGTTGGCGCTATATAAATAAAATACACAATACAATACAATACAAAAAGCATGTAACACACCAGGCTGTGCAAGCCATTACTGTCAAATTTGCATAAACTGACAAAGATAAGTATATTGTAATCCATAGTTTGAAATAAAGCATGGCTAATACATATAATTAGGTGATTTTGAAAGATATGTGAAAATCACCTGCTATGTGTTAGATCCACTTTAACCTCTAAGAAGCTAGAGAGGTCCCCAATACATTACAAATCAACCCACTAGAGAGTTCTTTGTCATTCATGGACGCAAACAAAAGTACTGCGGTTTATTACCACTATAATCCCAAAGGACTCATTTGAGTCAGATTAGACACACGCTGTGGATACTCACCATATCGCTAAGCAGGATGTGGATCCCTTGTGGTCCAGTCCTGGAGATTTGCTGGATGTGACTGGCTGGGATGCTGAACAGATCTGCCATCTTATTTGTCAGCTCTGCTGCAGTCATATCCTCTAGGTATACTTCCTGATAGACTGCTGATAAATTAGAAGGATAGGCATTATAACTTTTTTTTGTCCTCTTTAGAGGCACAAGACTTGTTTACCTCTTTGGATCATACTTGGGAACTCTCTGGATTTGCCCCGGAGACTCCGGTTTTGGCACTGCTTTACCGGGTCTCCAAGGCAGAGGCTGAGTCCTCCGGATGTGGGGAGTTTCTACTGAAACTCTACCCACTTCCACTTTTTCCCCCGGTGTAGCTCCTTCCCCCCAGCCTTCTTTTAAGCCCTCCCCTGGCACTTGCGTTAAGACCCGCCCCTTTGTGACATGATACGCGTCATTCTTCACACCACCCATGGCAGCAGAGGACTCCCCTCTGGGGAGACAACAATAAAAAGTTCCCAGGTATGCTTTGGATGCTAGGGATGTTGCCAACATATTGCTTAGTAATATATTAGAAACAGCTCTAGCACCAAACTGGGTTCAGGTGACCAGACTTCCATTTCAGTACCTTATTATAATGTATTTATAAAGCCCCAACAGATTACGTAGCACTGTACAAACATGCTACAATGGATACTGGGGCAATTACAATCAAGATTAAGAAACAATGGAGAGAGTAGGGCAAAATGGCTGTGCTAGAGAAAGATTACAATCATTGTTCCTATATCACCAATCACACAGCAGAGGAATTACACTGTCTTGTGAAGAGTCAATGAGAAAGTATTGGTTACACGTGAATAATACTTATATAACCCCTTGCCTGTCATTGTCACATAACAGTTATCCTGGTAATATTTCATATCATACATAAGCCCTTTTGTGCTATGGAGTTATAGAAATGTAACCTCTCCATACCCCTTTCACAGCACTAGGATACATACCTGTCCGGCTTGTGTCTGTGGAGCTCTGGTTCTTTGCAGTTGGTTCAGCAGAGATGTACAGTGTAACACGGGGTCGCACAGACCTGTGGATGGGGAACACTTATGTGTCACTTAAATACATTCATGTCAGCTGCACGTGTATTCAGATACATATGCACATAAAGATCACTTACTGACACACAAGTCAACCCACATATGGGCAACACTGTCGCCTTCAGCCAAACATAATTATTTGACTTGCAGAGTACGACAGTCCTTTGCCTGTGTGGCTGGCCCTACACCCCACCTCTCCTTCACGTATTGAGCAATACCACCTGTACTCACCTCGCTGTTAAGGAATGAGCCAAACGGATCCCATCAGCCACTCCACAAATCTGAGTGAGGTCCCTGCGAGATAACTTCAGGAGATCTGCCCCTGGGAATAAGGACAAAATGCTTTCATTAAAACCTCATCACACTGGGACTGAAAGCAAGATTGTTTATAACCTACATGCTATAACTAGTGGCCACGCTGATGCCTATATGTATGACACTATGTATGATGCCCAATGCCCTAACACAGAGCCACAAATTTCCAGGTTTGGACAGCCCCCCTATAAGCTGAGGAGGTCAGTGTCCAGACTCCTTAAAGGGATAGTAATGTTTCATAATAAAAGCAGCTCTAATTAATCATCATAGTATTTGGATTTTGGAGAGTGTTATATCAATACTGTCAGATTTGTAGTTCAAGAGTAATTTAATTACAAAGTATCCCCTCCCGCCCCTTTTACTGATGTAATACTGCTCAGCCAGATCAGAAGGGAGGTGCCCAGGTAGACTGCAGAGAGGGACAATCTTCAATTAAGATAAGGGAAAAACTTGAAAAACTTGTCAAGGGGGCAGGGCTTTCATTGTTCTCATAGGAAGAAGATTTCCCCTGCTGTTATCTGTCTGGTCTATGGACTGGATTCCACATCTGAGAAGAGATGGCTTACACTAGGTAAAAGGGGCGGGAGGGGAGACTTTGCTTGTGAATATCTCTCAAACCATAATGGTTTGAGAGATGAGACTTATGTCGTTCATGTTTTTTTAATGCCTACAAAATAAAATAAACGTAAAACGAAGTGTTACTATTCCTTAAAAGGGCTGGCTTGAGCCATTTTTGGGGCAACACTGCACATACAGACTCATGCTTTTTAATAAATCAGCACAATGCTAATCCACCCACACCAGACAACGCACATGGTTTATGGTGCTCAATTTACTTCTGATCTAAAAAATGCAGTTTTGCACTATCATAGCGTCTCAGTGAGGCATTTCCCAGACTCTCTAGCTGGGATTAAAACCCCCCCTCATTTCAATCAATGGTAATTTAGGGACAATGGTGCACTTTGCTTATTCTAGAATTATTGGGGGGTTATGCATTAAGGTGTGATAAAGAGGAGATAACTTCTCCAGTGTGATAAACGTATGTTAATCTGTAGAGCTTATGCACTAAGATGCATCAAAGTGGAGAAACCTTAGTGCATAGACACCACAGGGTAACAGGAAATACAGAGTTTCTCACTGGAGACATTATCTCCTCTTTACCACCCTTAACACTTCTACCTCCAGTTCTATTTAGTATGCCAGCCTGAATGACTGGCCTCCTTACCTGTGAAGTTGGAAAACGTTCTGCAGTAGTTAGAGAATCGGTTTCTCACCAGCCACTGCTGAGTGTCTGCGATGGAGGCAGATGGACTGAGACTCTGAGGGGACAGAAGGAGAAATCAGTGATACTAGCTATTGTAGAATCGGCATTCTAAACATATAGCCTTAATTGTGCAGGGTTATGCAGGACTTCTTGTCCCACCAACTGCAAGAGCTGCCTGTGGCAGACTCATTTTTTTATTGGTTGTACAGGTGGATGTGAGTTCAAAGCTACCAATGGGAATCAGTCACTGCCTCTCCTGGACTCACATCATCAGCTCAGGGAGGAGAAGCACAGGAGAGGACTTGTATCCTGAGAGCTGTAATTTTAAAATACTAACCAGGGAAAGAAAAAAAAACTCTGTGGGTTAAGATTTTAAATGTTTACATTTTTTTTCATGCTAGTTGCCCTTTAATACATTGGGTGTCAGAGAGGTATCTGGCACTCAAAGGAATAATGCATTTAACCCTTGGATGCAATGTGCCAGAGATGTCTGCAGTGTCTGAGGGATTCATATTAAAAATCCTACACAAAAAAGGTGTTTTCCCTATTTACTGATCTCTAGAGCAGGAGTGGACAACATGTGGCTCCCAAGTTGTTGTTGGTCTAGGACTCTTAGCAGGATCGATGATAACGGTTGTCCAATAACATTTGAGGAGTGTCAGGCTGAACTGCTGATTAATCTACTTGTGCTCAAATCTGGCCTGTAAACTGCATCTGAGTTGTTGGCTGCTGAGGTTCTTGGGATTTGTAGTCCAATAACAGCATGAGTGCCACATGTTCCCCATCCTGACCCTATAGGTTTTTTTTTGCTGTATTTTAACTTTTTTTTTTTCCCTTTTGCACCTTATCTTCCAAAGAAGATTGAAGAAATTCTGGGAAAAAAAACAACTGAGCCATAGGGGGCAATTAAAAAAAAAAAATCCCCAGATACCCCCTAGATCTCTCTAGAATTCAAGAGGTTAAAGAGGAAGTTACACCTCCTAATAATAACCTCCCTTACACACCCCTCTGATCCTTAAAGGGTTAAGTACGGTCCTGCATGCTGTCTGCTTCAGCTTGTAAAAAAAATGCCAGGAACTGTCATGTCTGCCACCATGGGCATGGAGATTTTGAACAAAGGCTTAAAGGAGCTTTTTATGAAAAGATATATATTTTAGGGCATTTCTTGTTGAGTAAAATTAGGGTAATCCCCCTGCTAAGAGATGCATATTTCCTGGGTTATTCCAGTTGAAACCTGTGGTTTGTTTTTTTTTTTGGTTTTTTTTTTTTAACATTAGTTCTGCCCTCCAGTGGTGAAATTCCAATTAGTTACCCTGTTCTAATGGAGAGGAAAGTCAGTGACCTACAGTTCTCCATAGAATGTGATAGAAACTGCCGAGTCAGTGAATTTACTGTGCATTTACTTCCTGTCAGTTAGAACTATCAGGAAGTAAATACACAGTAAATCACTTCCTGATTATTTTAACTCTTATAACTTTTGAATTAAAAAACTAACAGTGGTGGGAATTACTCAGTAGGAAAAGCCTATAACATATCTGTTTTCATGAAAAAAAAGTTTACTGCTCCTTAAAAGGCAAAATCCATAGAGGCGTTAGGATCTTCTGGTCATAATAAGGTACATGGCTGGTTATTATTAGGGTGTGTTACTTCCCTTTTAAAAGACCCATTTAACTGAATGAGAATGGATGGAGATTAGGGTTGCCAAACTTTTCTTCAAAAAAATACCAGCCATGGTATTGCCTCCATAGACTTAACATTGGACAGAAGGCAATTTTTTACTGGCCTGCCACTAAAATACCGACTGGGTGGCAACCCTAATGGAGATAGATTGTTCTAGAATGATTCCATAAGGCCCTATGTCTGGGTAGGTAAAACTCACCTCTCCTGCACATTCTGTGGAGCTGTCTGATGCACAAACAGGAGACACACACACCCTGGGGGAAGAGGAAAGGAAATATATTTCTTATTTGTTTCATTGCAGGATTCGTATCTTAGGGACTCAAAGTGGAAATGAAAAGAAAAAGAGAAGGGATTCCCCTGCTGAAGGGGGTGGGGTGGGGTGGGGTTAAGCAATAGGCAAGGGCGGGAAGCAAAGGACAGGATAGTGGTTCCCCCTCCCTCCCCTTTCCCTGATGTCAGCGCTCAAGCTGACTGCAGGGGAATCCGGTCCCAGGACTGTCGGAGGCTCTTTAACAGAGCCTAGATTGTGTTATTGAGAAAGATATCCTTCACTGAAATGGTCTATAAAGTGATAGAAATGGGAGTGGCCTTGTTTTATTCAGCAGCATAAAAAAAGTTTACTGCTCCTTTAACTGCATTGTCCCTGGATTGCCCCAATGATCCCAGCGTCTTAATAAGCCTACAGTACACTTAGCTAATTTTAAGTAGCTACTGGAGTGCTTGTTGGCTGGTATTTGCGGCCCAGGGCCTACCACAAGACATCATTGCCTTGATATTTCCATCTAGCCAACAGGGAGAAACTGGATCAAGAAGCTGGAACAAGTGAGAGAAAGGAGGAAGCATAAACTCTGTAAGTGTCCGAATGGCACTCAAAGAATTAAAGTTACTCTCACTTTGTCCATCTAGCTCATGAGGGGATCACATCAGCTGGTCCTGCTTTTATTGTCAGTGTTAATCCATCATCAGCATTAGATGGTGTGGACTCACTATGATGAGACATCACAGCTCTCCTGCATTTGAATGAGCAGGGAATGGTAACACACTAACAGTAAAAGCTAAATTGGATCTGTGGTCCTCAGAGGCTAGACAGGCAAGGTAAGAGTGTCTTTAATCCTTTGAATAGCATTCTGGCATTTAAAGAGTTTATGCTTTCCTCTTAACCCAATCTTCTCCCTACAATTACTCCCTACATCACTATTTCCATCTTCTCCCTCCATCTTTTTCAACCCCATCCTCTTCTCATTCTTCTTCATCCATCCCTCCCTCCCTCCCTCCTTCCTTCTTCCCAGTTTATCCTTCCCCCTTTCCAGCATCTCACTCTCCTAGGGAGACCACACGTCCCGGAATGCCCAGGACTGTCCTTAATTGGGGGTCTGTGTCCTGTGTCACTCCCACCCCCCCCGGGACAACAAAGAGTCCCGGAATGGAGCAACACACACCAGTCTAGAAAGCCAATGAAAAGTATTTGCTGTATGGTCCTCATTGGCTGGCTGAGCCAGCCAATGAGGACCAAATAGCAAATACATTTAATTGGCTGGCTGGACTGGTGTATGCGAGACAGCAGGGATGGAGCAAGTATGATGGAGCTGCAAGTGAGACCCGCGGCTGAGGCTCCTGAGGTGCTGACCATCTTTCTGAGGCTGACACAGAGTAAGAGTTTGGGAACTCTTACTATGTCAGCCTCAGAAAGATGGTCCGCTCCGGCGGGAGCCTCAGCAGCGTGACTAGGATGACCACATGTCCCGGAATGGCAGAATGGAAATGTGGTCACCCTACACTCTCCTTCTCTACACAACTTTCACATTTTGTCCCTTCTCCCTCCCTCTCTACCATTCTCCCTCTGATTCTTCCATTCGTCCCTCCATTTTCTTCCTCCCCAGTTTCTCCAGCTTTTCCTTCCCATATATGATATTTATTAATATACAATCATTGTCTCACTAGTGGGTCCTCAAAATATGGTTTACTGGTGGGCTCTAAATGCCCCAGTCCAAAACAGGGTTATCGTGTCATTAACTAGCCATAGTGAAGGCATGACATGAGTACACCTCACAGGTGTCATCCATATATCGCTGGCTGATGCCCACATGAATTGGTCATTCATTAGACTTAACGATACGCATCACAATGTCCAGATCGCTAGTGTGAATAGACCTGCACTACAGCTCATAGACTGCCATGCAGACCAGCTCTGCTGAAATTGCACTATAACGGCAGGAAAATTGTAGCAAGTTACTTTCTTTTGTAACATACTCTGCGGCGGTTTGCTCCAAAGTGAACATTCACAGTGGGGCAAATTGGGTCAGTTCAATAACATTTAGCACTGAATAACAAAATGCTGAGCAAGAATTTTCAGTGCCAGTGAGGCCTAAACATCACCTAATACTGTAGTTTCAACAAGATCAATCATGCAATGCACCATGACCTTCCTGGGACACAGAGGTGCTAATTAAACAAGAAACGATAAAGGCACAGCTCTGCCATGTTTAATTCCCCCATTATGCTTCAGAGTGGTGCGTTGGGTGCGGGTCAGACACTTGCCTCTCTGGGGTTGGTACTCTGAAGGTAGCTGCCGTGCTAGTCGGACTTCTTGGTGTATCAATGTCTGGCCAAGGGATGCACTACAAAAAGACAATGGGGAGAGCGTGTGAGAGAGATAGGAGAGAACACAGTGAGGGGATATACACTGCCAATTTTTTCCACTGATTTAAATGCAAATTTTAAGTACTTAGAGGGATATCCAATGTATTGCTTCTCAATGTGTTGGTGACTACTTTAGCATTCAAGGGTTTAAACTTTTGAGTGCCAGACAGGCAACCAAAGCCTTTGCGCTGTAATATGTTGGATACCTTTGTGGCACTCAGAGGGTTAAAATCCCCATTTCAATAAATGGGAATTTTTATTTCATCTTTATAGTGCAGATGGTTTGTTCCAGAATTAGTCCAGGGAGGAGGTGCACTAAAGTTCTTCAATCATATAAAGGGCTCTGTGTTACAGTGTTACATTGCCACTATTAGTCACAAGATATTTTCCTGGAAAAGGTCTAGATTACATTGCAGTTGATAAGATACCACTGGGTTTAGCTGACAGATTCCCATTGAAGTCTCGGGAGAAATTTGTAAATAAAAAACATTTATAAAGTTATCAACTGCAATGGAATCCAGAGCAAAATGACAATTACACTGTTTATACTAGACTAGTTGAACAGCCTGTGGACACAGGCCACAGTGCCAGGCAGCAACAGCCACGGTGTAGTCGTGCACAGTAGAGACTGCCCACGCCACGGCTGATAACAGAGCGGTGCTTTCCGAATTCAGACCATACTCCTCTCTGCGCACAGCAGCGATCGCAGCCGTCTGTACTGCGCATGACAGCTTCTGACAAACATACATTAGCGAATTATTATATAGGATGAGACCATGAAAGACTGACCCTTTGAGAGCCAGAGTCATATCCACCGCAGTGTAATGCAATGTGTTCGATACATCTCTCACACTCAAAGTGTTAACCCCTTCAGCACCAGAGGGGTGTGCAACGCAATGCAGAGCAATGCGTTGCGTACCCCTCTGGCATTGAAGAGGTTAACCCTTTGAGTGCCAGAGTGGTAAGGAATGCATTGCAAAGCAATGCATTCCGTACCACTCTGCCACTCAAAGGCTTAAAGACGCGGCTTAGAAAGGGCATGGTGAAACGAAACCTCAAAATAAATATTATGTTCCAAAAAGCAAAATAGTGACTCCAGTTTCAATTCTAAAAATTACCTGCATAGAACCTGGTGTTACAATCCTATATCATAATTCACTAATGTATGTTTGTCAGAAGCTGTCATGCTCAGTACAGACAGCCGCACATGCTGCAATCCTGCACAGTACAGACTGCCCACATTGCCGCTGATAACTGAGCAGGGCGCTCAAAATTGAGACCGTAGTCCTCTCTGCACCCCGCTCTGTTATCAGTCGCGGTGCGGGTAGTCTCTACTGTGCATGACTGCACCATGGCCGTTGCTGCCTGGCACTGTGGCCCGTGTACACGGCCTGTTCAACTAGTTTCTATATAAATACCACAGTTCCACGTATATCCCTTTGAGTGCCAGGAGTACCTACCCCCTGGCACTCAAAGGGTTAAATCCTTCATGTTTTCAGAGAACAAATGGTGCTAATATAGTCATATTTTCAAAAGTGAAATGACCATTTAAACATTATGGTCTAAAAAAACGCCCTAAAATTGATCAACCCTTTGTTTGCTTTGCAATGAATTGGATACCTCTCTGACACTTAAAGGGTTAACTTTACATCAGAATTTCCAAACAGCTGTTTTTGAACATAGGGCCCAAATTCACAAATTTCTGTACAAATCCACAGATCTCTCTAAATTGAAAATGAGGCTTTGTAGAAGAACACAGGAATTAGGAGTTTCTCTCACTGGGGAACTGGAGGGAGAGTCACTAAGCGGTGATAAAGAGGTTATAAAGTGGAGATGACTTCTCCAGTTTATCACGTCTCCAATTCTTATGTTATTGCATGGAGCCTATGCACTAATATTTCTTCCACTTTGGAGATCTTAGTGAATAGGCTCTATAGAATAACGTAGGAACTGGAGAAGTGATAAACTGGAGAAGTAATCTCCAGTTTATCACCTCTATCACTGCTTAGCGAATCTCCCCACAGATCTCAACTTAGTGCATAATGTAATCAGAATTTTTTATTAATATATCAGCCTCAGGGGTAAAGAGAGAAGATAAAAGGATAAGTAGCATCCACCTTGTGGGCAAATAGGATACAGCAGCCCCTTCTAATGCTCACTTTAAAGGGATAGTAATGTTTCACAAAAACAGCAGCTCCAATTGATCTGCATAGTATTTGGGCCATAGAGAGTATTAGTTAAATACTGTCAGAGTTGTAGTTCAAGAGTAATTGAATGATAAAGTATCCCCCTCCCTCCACTTCTACCTAGTGTAAGCCACCTCCCCTCAGATGTGGAATCTGGTCCTGGGACCGGACAGCTCACAGCAAGAGACAATCTTTTTACTGTGTGCATAAGGAAAACCCTGTGCCCTTGACAGGTTTTTCCGTTATGTACACTGAAGATTTTCCCTCTCTGCGATCCATCCGGACAGTCTTGCTGCTCTGAGGTGAGCAGTGTTACATCAGTAAAAGGGGCAGGAGGGGATACTTTATTATTCAATTACTCTTGAACCACAGCTCTGACAGTATTGAAATAACTCTCCATGGCCCAAACACTATGAAGATCAATTGGAGCTGCTTTTATTGTGAAACTTTACTATCCCATTAAAAAGTCTGTATAGTTAACCAAAGTGGCCCAATAATTCCTTGAAGAACAAAACAGAAAATACATGATATGACCTGCAGAGCAAAATGACAGACTTGCTGCAAGTATTAATGACAGTGAAAGGATTACAGGGTATACAAGTGCAGGGTAAGTGCCCCAGGGTACCTCAGTCAGGACTGTATTGTCACAAGCTGGTTGGTACTTCTCACGTTCCAGAGCTGAACGCTTCTCCACCTTCTCACGGTCTGTTTTCTGCTTGCGATCTGCACCTTTAGGCTAGGGGGGAAGAAAGGAGAAAGGTGTGCAACTAAGCATTTAAGCCTAGGCCTAGGGTAGGGGATGGGCAGGATCTTGGGAGTCGAAGTCCAACAAAAGCTGGAGAACCACATGTTGCTCGCTTCCAATAAATCCCTCTGCAAGGGAAACATACCTTAAACACCTTGACTTGACAGCTGGATGAATGCAGATGTTCTGTAAAGCCTCCCTGAGAATCTCCCTTATAAGTGTCCACCTGGATCCGGAAAGGGGCTCCCTTCTCCCCTCCATTCTTCCTCTGGGTGAACTCTGTGCTTATGCAATGAACCTAGAGCAGAGAGAACAGTTCTTTATACTGCTAAGCCTGAGAAGGTATACAGCCTCGCACCGCCTTACCTAGACGTGACTTGATCCTATATGCACCCCATACCACTACCCACCAACACCACTTTATCAAAAAGCATTAAAGGGATAGTAATGTTTCATAATAAAAGCAGCTCCAATTAATCATCATGGTATTTGAACTTTGGAGAGTGTTATTTCAATTCTGTCAGACTTGTAGTTCAAGAGTAATTCAATGACAAAGTATCCCCCTCCCGCCCCTTTTACTGATGTAACACTGCTCAGCCAGAGCAGAAGGGAGGTGCCCAGGTAGATTGCAGACAGGGACGATCTTCACTTAAGATAAGGGAAAACCCTGAAAAACTTGTCAAAGGGGACAGGGCTTTCATTGCTCTCATAGGAAGAAGATTGTCTCCTGCTGTTATCTGTCTGGTCTATGGACCAGATTCCACATCTGAGAAGAGATGGCTTACACTTGGTAAAAGGGGCGGGAGGGGAAACTTTGCATGTGAATATCTCTCAAACCATAAAGGTTTGAAAGATAAGACTTATATCATTCTTCATGTTTTTTTAATGCCTACAAAATAAAATAAAGATAAAACAAAGTATTACTATCCCTTTAAGATCACTTTAATCTGCTGAGCCAGTCCTGCCCTCATATGGCCCCTCTCCCCTCACCTGCACAAAAACAGACGTTCTTTTGCTGGGGTCCCACAGGAACTCAATGGTGTTCAGTGTGTTGGGATTCACCAGTGGGTCAATGACCCCCACGGAGAGTGGGATATCTGTAACCAAGAACCTGAGTCAGCAGTGTCCTGAAAGGGTTAAACAGGACAGCGCATTGTTCAAAGTGCAAAGATTATCCTAGGGTCAAAGTGTATTAATGACCGTGACATGCTTATTGGTCACTCCCTTTTAGGACTACAGTGGACTGATAGCAATTACAATTCTACTTGTAACTGTACCCTAGGACCAAAGTGTACTAATGAGAGTGAAGTTTCTGGGTCAGTCCTTCCTTGGAATGACATGCTATAACAGTGACATGTTTATGGGTCAGTCTGTCACAGGAAAAAAATCCAATGCAGTGCTCAACTTTTTTCAAAACAGCATTAGCAGTAACATGCAGTAATGACCAATCTTGTAAAAGTGTTAAATATGTATTGAGTCCTGGGTGTTTTTGCTACAATTGTAGCTATAGAACACAGCACTTGATAAATATTTTATCACTTGATAAACAGTGGTTCTCAGTCCACCCAAGGACCAATGTGTACGATGGCAGTGACCTGCTTATCTGTCAGTCCCTTCTAGGACCAAATTGTGGTAGCAACAGTGACATATTTATTGGTCATTTCTTCTTAAGACTAAAGTGCAGTAATAATAACGCCATGTTTTGCATACCTCCCAACATTTCAAATGGCCAAAGAGGGACACTTCTGATTTAGGTGGCGTTTCTGGGGGCGTGGCTGGTAGACGGGGCAGTTCCAATCATTTTTAGGTTACTCCTTGACCTATCTGCACCTCTTTGTGCAACTGATTAATGATTTAGAACAAGACCAAATAATTTTTATTACACAGATTCATTTATAAACACATATATTGACGATTAACAACAAAATTATGTGAGTTTTATTGCTGTGGAGCAATGTGATACACACCACTCATTCTGATGTCCTAAAAAGAGGGAAAAAAGGTAGAAAAGAGGGACAGAGGGATTTGGGTCTCAAAGAGGGACTGCCCCTCCTCAAGAGGGACACTTGGGAGGTATGTGTTTTGGGTCAGTGATAGTGACAGTGATATGTTTATCAGCCAGTCCATCCTACCTAATTGTACAACTGGCAGTGGCATATTTGTGGGTTAGACCCTTGTAGCATCGAAGTGTACTACTAACAGTGACATGTCCATTTTCATTCTGTCCTTGAACTGTGTTGTACAGTGCCCTGTTTATGTTCTACTGCTAAAGACAAGGGGAAGTTTTTAGGTCAGTCCATCCTAGAAACAAAGTGTAGAACTGACAGTGACATATTTATGTCAGTCCTTCTCAGGATCAAAGTGTGACAGTGACATGTTTATGGGTCAGTGTTTCCCATTAGCAAGGTATTCTAATGACAGTGAAATTCTATTAATGTCAGTCCCTAGCACCATATGTAATGTTGGTGACATTTTAAAAGGGGTGTTATTGTACCTATATCCAGGATTCTATCCCCTGGGTGGCTCAACTGCCAGCTCTCTAGTTGCTGTCTCTCGCTGTATTGCAGGCGCCGGTCATGGAAGACGACCCTGACCACACTCTGTGGATAGAGAAGATATCAGTGAAGGAACGTGCAAGATAATTATATAGATTAATTCATACTTTTTAAATAGTTTTCGTAAACTGTGTGTTCTAAATATGAACAAAGTGGAATATTTACAGTACAGACTACCTTAAGGCATAAATAAAACATTCTAATTGCGTTAAATGGGACATTTAACCCACTGAACACACAATGAACCTCAAGTTTGGTACAGGATCTTCCATCGTCCCACAGTGTACTGTTGTAAAATGCGTTTTAGTTTTGTTTAGCATGCATATGTTTTCAAGGTACATAAGCGAGGGGTAATGCATTATACATGTAGTTGGATTCAATTTCCCATCATTATGTTGTCTGAGGTTGATGGGCATTGTAGTCTAATATCAGTTGGAAGGCCTTAAAGGGATAGTAATACTTTATTATTACTATCCCCCATATTGTACATATTTGCCAAATAAATTAATAGCCCCCAGGTTCATCTCTCAAACCTTTATGGTTTGAGAGATAACCGAAGGCAAAGTTCCCCCCTCCCTCCCCCTTCCCTGAAGTCAGCATTGTGCTGACTGCAGGGTTATCCGGTCTGACTTTCATCATGCGGCTCTGCAGCAGAGCCGTGATCGCGTTAGTGAAAAATAATTATTTCACTGAAATGGTCTTCTACATGTGCTTCCAAACCAAGCACATGTAGAAGACCGTTTCAGTGAAATAATTCTTTTTTACTAACGCGATCTCGACTCAGCTGCAGAGCCGCAAGCCTGTCGTACGACAGACTTCCCCTGCAGTCAGTACAACTCTGACTTCAGGGAAGAGGGAGGGAGGGGGGAACCTTGCGTTTGGTTATCTCTCAAACCATAAAGATTTGAGAGATGAACCTGGGGGCTATTAAATTATTTTATAAATATCTACAATATGGGGGATAGTAATAATAAAGTATTACTATCCCTTTAAGTTGCCAAACCCTGTCATAGGTACTCAATCCCATCCCAAAGCCGCTGGCAGTCCAGGTTTGCAGGATCACCTCACATGAACACAAGAGGGTTACTCAGGGGCTTACTCATTCTGATAGATCCACCTATGCCAGGAATTGATCCAATTGTGCTCATATGAGGGAGACAGGTTGGATTGCTGGGTTATAGATTCCAAAGACTGTCCTCCAGTAGTGGTCTCAGTCCAGAATTTTAGGATTTTCTTGTCTGAGCAAAGGTGAGTGATTCAAAATGATGATAAAAATATTTAACCCTATGAGGGCCAGAGCATACCCCCTGGCACTCAAAGGGTTTAGCATTTTCTCTATATCTTAACCCTTTGAGTGCCAGAGGGATACGCAATGCATTGCTTTGCAATGCGTTGCGTACCCCTCTGGCACTTAAAGGGTTAAAGGGATAGTAATGTTTCAAAATAAAAGCAGCTCCAATTAATAGTATTTGGGCCATGGAGAGTGTTATTTCAATACTATCAGAGTTATAGTTCAAGAGTAATTCAATGATTAAGTATCCCCCTCCTGCCCCTTTTACTGATGTAACACTGCTCACCTCAGAACAGAAAGGTGGTGTCCAGATGGATCGCAGAGAGGGACAATCTTCAGTTAGTGTAAGGAAAAAAACTGAAAAACCTGTCAAGGGGGGCAGGGTTTTCATTGTTCTCACAGTTAGAAGATTGTCACTTGCTGTGAGCTGTCTGGTCTCAAGAACAGATTCTACATCTGAGGGGAGGCAGCTTACACTAGGTAAAAGGGGCGGGAGGGGGAAACTTTATCATTCAATTACTCTTTAACTACAACTCTGACAGTATTGAAATATCACTCTCCATGGCCCAAATACTATGAAGATTAATTGGAGCTGCTTTTAATTTGAAACAATTTGAAACAATCCCTTTAACCCCCTGGATGTTAGTGATATATTCAATGCTTTGAAGACATCTTTAGCACCCAGTGGGTTAATATGTGTTCTCTGCTCCCATCAGCCAGGAAATATCCCTGAGACACTCTACACTACTCCTTAATGATACATTAGACGTACAGTAACGTCATGCTGTTTTATGAGTGATTATGAAATAGGTCTGAATATATACTGTACACAGACAGATATTAACCTTTATTAACCGGCGACCCTCAGACATCTCATTGACTCCTTTCCAGTTACTTAACATGCGGATCTCGTAGGATTGACCTATAGCCGAACAGAACAGAGCAGTTAGAGTGGGTCAGGGGACATTACGTGTTAAGTAATATAAAACCATAAAGAGATTACACTTACAGTGAAAAACCTCTCCAGTGAGTAACAACTCTGCAATTCTAGTGTCTTTCCATTAGACGGAGAAAAAAAATCTGTGACCAGAGAATTCTGTCTTACTGGCGGGATATCAAGACCGGAGTAGGCAATTGCCTAGAGAGCTATTTTTTTCTGAGGTTCTGCTGAGATGTTCTGAGTTATGGGTTGGGCCAGAGCAATCTCAGTGCCCCAGCACCACACATTTGCTCTTGTTATGTTATGTTAAAGGGTTAGTAATGTCTTTATTAAACAAAACAAAATATTGTAGCTATTACAAAAATATACTAAATGATCCAAGTGCCGTCTCTCAAACCTTTATAGTTTGAGAGATATATAATGTTTTAAACTCCCCCCCTCCCTCCACTTTCACTGACGTCAGCTGTAAGCTGACATAAGGAGATCCTTGTCCCGAGACCAGCCGGCTGCTCTTCAGCAGAGCCGAAATACCTCAGTTTAAAAAGAAATACTCCATTGGAACGGTCTACAAAGTATTCTTGCTAACCAAGCACACTTTGTAGACTGTTCCAGTGAAGTATTTCTTTTTTAGATTGAGGTATTTCTGAAGAGCCGCCTCGAGTCGGCCGACATGAATCTCCTTCTGTCAGCTTTACAGCTGACATCAGGGAAAGGGGAGGGAGGGGGAAGTTTAAAATGTTATATCTCTCAAACTATAAAGGTTTGATAGACGGCACTTGGATAATTTAGTTTATTTTTGTAATAGCTACAATATTTCATTTTGTTTAATAAAGACATTACTAACCCTTTAATTTACTCGTCTGTATACCATTTTGGCATCCATTATTTAACCCAAATGATGCCAAAGAAGTCTCCAGTGCAATGCTATGGACACCTTTACAACAGCAAAAGGCTTAAAGGGCAATTATCTTGTTTTACCAAGTCTGCTGCTATGGGAGCAGACTTACTAAAAATTCCAGTGCTGTACTGCGCAGTCCCAAAACTATATATCCTCCTTGTATGGAACGCAATACAGAAGTATGTGTTTCTCAGCCTCAAACTTAGTTGGCTGCAGCCTCTCTAAACCCTCTTTGTTTGGCTGCAAGCAAGAGAGAGTCTATGGGGACTGTGTAATGCAGGTGAAAGAGACTGAATTGCAAGATTTCAGTCTCTTTTCGGTTGTGTTTCCCTGTTTTTCTGCTCAGGGCTCACAATGCAGCCCCAGGTTTATTAGCAGGTCTGCTCCGAGAGGATCAACTCTGCTGGTGGGGCATTATGTGAGTGACAGTTGCCATTTAAAAACATTTTAACATGTTATAGGCTAAGAGATGGGTAGTCAACTGCAGGAACTCTGGCTTTTGGTAATTACAGCTTTCATAGTAGTTGTAGTCACCAAAAGCTGGAGATCAAGCAATTGACAACCCCTGGGCTAAGGGTATTTGCTTTGCAAGGCAGCAGTGTGAGGAGCTGGGGAATGGTCAAAGGATCAATGTGGGTGTGGCAATGGGAGGTCCTAAGGGCACCTAGGGTTCCTTACCTAAGGTTGCCTCAAATCTAAATCTAGCCCTAGTGATATCTCATCTCTAGTCCAATGTCAACACTTTCACTAGTAAGTTTTTTCTTGAACTTGGCATTTCCTTGAGTACATGATTTTATTGAGAATTCTTGATCTGCAAAGTTATAGAAATTGTATATAGAGGTTTACCCTGGTTGAGGTAGGTGAGGGTCTCCTCATGTAGTTTCACAGCGGGAGAGCTGGGGGCACACAGTACACATTGGAAGGCCGGGCACAGAGGTGCAATGATTGGCTGGTCCTCCTGCTTCAGAAAGGGTATCTGTAGTGGTTCCCTGTAAAAGACACAAGCAATGAGATTTGACAACACAACCAAAAGGGGGAAAGAGTGAAGATTGAGTGTGTGTGTGTGTGTGTGTGTGTGTGTGGGGGGGGGGGGTGACCAAAAAATGGATTCTGGGGCCTGAATGGCAGATCAAGAGGAAAGGAGAAAGGTTAAGGATGGGTTGAACACAGGGATGAGAACATTTTGGGTCAACTCCCACCCCTCTGCCCCCTTCAGTGGTCTGGGGACTTGCAGACTGCTGGAATTTGCTGACCAGAGGTGATGCTAGGCTCCCAAAAGTCCCATGGCTTGGACCAACCTAATAAATAATTGGTGCCACATACAGCCCAATAACACCATTAGTCGGAGGAAGATTAGCACCATTAAAGTCCTCAAGGGCTTCAAAAATGAGGCCTGTAACTTTAGCCTCTTCAATCAGTGCCCCTGCTGCTAACTGTGGAATCCAATAAATATAATAATAATAATAATAATAATACAAATGTATCTATGATGGGGATATTCAAATAAATACAGTAATGGAACTGAAAAAGAACCTAAATGGCATTGGGGGTTATGCACTAAGGGTTCATAAAGGCTTGATAATGAAGTGATAGAGTGGAGATAACTTCCCCAGCGTTCTATGCAGCCAATGCACTAAGATCTCTCAAGTTATAGATATCTCAGTGCATTGACCACAGATGACCAGCAGATCCCATAAAACCCAGAAATTAGTTGGCAAACAATATCATACAATAATTATTTGCAACACAAAATGGATACAGAAATTTGGAGGCTCAGTTCTTCTTGGCTGTTTTTTTAATACCAGATGGCGATGTCTCTGCCTTGGCTGTGCACTTATTTTCCTTGAAATCATAGGCACATTTAACATGAGTATATCCTGTATGACTAAAACATGTCAGTGTGTAACCATCTGATCACCAAGACATATATTTGAAGAATTGTCCAGTTATAGTGAGGCTGGTCCCAGGATATGAAAGTCTGCACTGGAGATGGCATTAGGCCTATGATTTCAAGGTAATAAAGAGCAAAGCTGAGGCAGAGCCATCACCAGGATGTTTTGTTTAAACAACAGCCCGGAAGGACTGAGTCTCCATGGTTCTATACACATTCCTTTGGTGGTGGACAGCTGATGTTCAAAATCACTATTGTGGTTTTATCATCATAAGAACTGGGGATAAGGAGACCACATATCTGTTTAAATCAGTGACGCTTATAAAAACTTCAGTTTATTTATTTATTTTTTACATTCCTGATTTAAAGTGACAAAGCACATTTATAAAGTTGGGGAGCAAATGATTTCTTGGTTTGCACTATTTGGCAAGTGTTGGAAAGTGTAATATTTCTGCAGTGGGGTACATGGTTAACACCTCATGTTGTCCTGTTATGTCATGTTGTCCTGTGATGTCATGTTGCCTACTTTGGACCTGCCCAGCTAGTCACAGTAGAGGAATTGACTAACATACTTTCCTCCTCACTTTCTACTACACCTCACCTTATTCAGTTCCTCTCTCCCATGTTAAACCCATATTATTACAAATGTTTAACTCCTCCTTTGCCTATGCTTTTTTCCTGATGCCTACAAATATGCCATATTAACATAAATCCTCAAGGACAGTGCATTTGACTACAATACCCCTTTAGCTGTCTACCAGTCTCTCTTCTAACTTTTGCATCTAAGCTTCATGAATGTCCAGTCTACTCCCACCTGCTTGGTTTCCATAACACACATAACTTACTAGATCCATTAGAATCTGGCTTTCACACTGCCCACTCCATAACAACCTGCTCTCATAAGAGTAGACAATGATATGCAAATTGCTAAAGTTCAAGGGCACTACTCATTACTTATCTTGGTTGATCTCTCAGCTGCCTTTAACACAGGATCACTGTCTTCCCCACCAAATTCTTCATTTCCTAGGCACTCATGACTTATGCCTTAACTGGATGTCCTCTTCATCTTATCTCTTCATCCTCTCCCAACTACTTCTTTGTTGGTGTGCATCAAGGCTCTGTTCTAGGGCAACCTCTGCTTCTTCTATACACTTGGGGAACTTATTGGACTAAAATATCACTATTAAGCAGATGACATCAAGTTTTATTTATACCAGGCCTCACCTCACCACTCCTGACATTCAGTCCAATGTCACAGACTGCCTAACAGCTATTGATAGGATGGTCCATAGGCACCTCAAAATTGTGATAATTGTCTCTGCTCTCATTCTTTTCTTAATGCCAAATCATACTTTTTCTTTCCTTCCTCTGTTCCTTCACAACTAAAATGTGTATAATGCATATACAAGCCCTCATCCTATTCCACTTGGACTATTGTACCCTTCTTCACTATGCCCTTCCTGCCTCTCAGTTCATACAGAAAACTGCAGCTGTTATCTTATTCTCACCTGGATTTGTCTCTGTTCCCTCCTCCTCCATTCACTCCAGTGGTTGCCCATCAAAATCCATATAACATACAAAATCCTGCTTCTCTCATTCAAGGCCCTCCTGTCTTCTACCCCATCTATGTTTTCAGTCTGATGTCCCACAAACCACATCTCGCCCCTTACGATCAGCCAAGGGCACTTTCCTCTTAGCTCTGTTTGTGCCTACATCTCTGTATCATATCAAACCCTTTTCCATCATTGTGCCTTTTCTGTGGAAAGATTTGCCTCCCAGTCTGAACCAGTGCACCTCTCTCACTCTCTTTAGGTCTCCCTTAAAATCACACTTTCTCAATGGAGCTTCACTAACTAGATGGCACTGCCACTCTTCATGCATTCAGTTCACTTATAATTTATGTTTAACCTTAACCTGGCCAGCATTCCAGCTCTGTTTTCTGCACTTAACCCTTATGTACAATGTACCTTACTCAAGGTCGATTGTCAGATCTGTTGTAGGTTCCCCACTCCAACGGTTTCACTCTAATCATGTACTGTGTAAACTATTAATGTGGTAGTGCTGCATACAGTTGTGTCACTGTATAAATAAATATATTAGTTCATCATTCATTCATTCAAGTACTACTTCATGGAAAGGTAATAGATCCATGGAACAGCATCCCAACAGTGGAAGTGGAAGGGGCTAATACAGTAAGGGAATTTAAAAAAATGCCATGTCTACTCTGAGAACCATATAAGACCTTGCATTTTAGTCAGGCAGGATAATGGGCCATTTAGTTCTTCTGCCATGAACATCTAGGTTTCTATGTTGTTAGACTAAAATTCTCATCATCCTCAGCCAGGTTCTGGCTGAGGATAGTGGGAATTACTGTCTAAGAACAGTTGGTGGGCATCACTGCTCATCCATTCTATAAGGTGTAGGATCAATAGAAATGGAGAGATTACAGTATGGAAAATATAACTGATATAGGAACTGTAGAACTGTCATAAGAACTGCATCTTTCTAAAGATCAGCACATGAACAGGGAATGCTTTGACTGGAGCATAGAGGAAAGCATGTATGCCAGAGAGGTATCCAATGCATTGCATTGCATTGCATACCTCTGTGGCACAGAAAAGGTTAAATGTATAAAAAGTCAGACTTTGTGGTGGGGCATCAGGACCCCTCCTGATGCCCCCAGCTACTGTTCTCCCAGTCGATTAGGCTGGGAGGTCAAAAGTGGCAATGCATGGGAGCAAGAGAGCTCCCCTGCTCCCATCCTACTCAGAGCCGTGTAGGAGAGCGCAGGTTCGGGAAACACTTGCATGCCATTGACGGATGCTTTCCCTCATTGACATGAGAGACTTCTTGATCTTGCCCACTGCTACACGGGTACATTGGGTGGAATGGAAGCAGCGGAATTCTCTTTCTCCCCTGCATTGGCACTATTGATCTCTCAGCTGAATCGACTGGGAGATAAGTAGCTGGGGGAGCATCAGAAGGGGTGTACTATTTACATTACACAGAACAATATACTGAGGTATGTATTCAGGCAGCTAATGTGAAGCAATAAAAATTCTCAAAATTCCAGTAGATTTAAATGAGGATTTTAACCCTAGCCCCATTTAAATCTATCAGAATTTTCATTTGTGTGCAGCTGGTTTACATAACTATTTTGCTTCTTCTTGAGTACAGCCCCACGCTAAAGACATGCAATTCTGGTGCAAACCAACTGCACAATAGGGTTGGAATGAACATTCTGGAAATATAAAATGGCTGCTCTTAACACCTTGAATGCTACAGACTTAGTCTGAAGAATGTTGGGCACATCTCTAACATTCATAGGCTTAAAAGCCCCATTTAACCCTTCTAGAGCTGAAAGGATTAAATGTATGAAAATATTAATTTGTCTGTATTTGATTTTCTCCAGAATTGGTGCTCTTTAGTTTCTTGAATATAACCATGAGCGCCTTTACAAGATAACACAAAGAGATAAATGAAACCAGCATTATAGCAAGTTCCTATACATAGATGTCGAAGTCTGATTGGTTAAATATGTAAGTTAGTTCTGGGACCAATCAGAAATGACTAATTCTAAATCACTATCTATCCCCCTTACTTATCCATTGTATTGAGATATAATATGCACATCTCCTGGGGAAGGTGCACAAAGGTGAGAGTATGGTGAAAGATAGAAACTCTCCATTGCCTTTGTTATCCTAGGCAGCGAGCTTATGCTTTATTCAGAAATGTAAGATGAGC
The DNA here is from genome assembly GCA_037306005.1 of Rhinophrynus dorsalis. NCBI lineage: Eukaryota > Metazoa > Chordata > Amphibia > Anura > Rhinophrynidae > Rhinophrynus > Rhinophrynus dorsalis. The sequence continues at coordinate 111,441,512 of CM074727.1, read as the reverse complement.
AATTCTGGGGTAAACCAACTGCACCATAGGGGAAAAAATAAAATGTCTCCAAATTCCTAATGGTTTAAAGGTGACTTTTAACCTCTTGAATGCTAGAAAGGTAACTTTGCAATGCCTTGGCAACCTTTCTAGCATTCACGGGGTTAAACATTCCATCTAAATTGTTGTGTATTTTAATTTCTTCCCATGAGGCAGTTGGATTGCTCCAGAATTGCACCTTTTTAGTTTATTGAATAGCTCCTTAGGATATATTCAACTTGAAAACATGGCTCCATAGAATAACATAGGAAAAAGATACTTCTGTCTCACTTAGTGCATCTTCCCCATTTGCTGATAGAAATACCAGTTATACTATTGCTGGGCAAGTTTCACTGCCCTCCCAGTGAAATATCCAACCTACATGGCATCCCCAAAAGACCCTATGCCAGCTTCCCTTTCCCAAATATGTCGCACTAATCTTACCTGTATATACTGCTAGGAGGGCTCTGGTAGTGCTCAGCTGGTGTCGGCCAGTAATGCTCTGGTTGGCTGTGCCAGAAAAGCATGGTGACCAGTCAGATCCTATTGGTACAATAATCCAAGTGATAAAACAGCAAGGCAGCTAGGTTGTTGGAATAATCCTAGAACTGTAAAAAAACTGGGCAACCAGGTCAAAGGGCTCTTTTTATACTGCAGACAGGTGACATGGAATTCACTGTGATTGGATGAAACATACCTGTAATCCCAGTTCTCCTGGATGTGATTGGCTGACTAGGTTTGTCCTGGGCACAGATTCATCCCAGTGTATGTGTGTGCAGAAATGTGAGAGAGTGTTTATATGTACACAAAGAGAGAAATCACAGAGTGGCAGCTGTTTACATGTACGCAACCCCACACTTACAGACAAGCCCACAATCACACAATTACAATATACATTCTATTTATACTCCACACAGACACATATGCAGAGTGCATAGAAATGTAACCCCTTTACTGCCAGAGATTTAAAGAGATCTGTGCAACATAAACTGATATATGTTCAGAACAGGGACATCTCTAGCACTGAAGGAGTTAAAAGTCACATTTACATTAATGGGAATGTGGGGTATGTGTATGTTTCTCCTATGGTGTACTTGATTTGATCCTGAATTTCTCAAATTCTTCTTATTACATCAGCTTCATGGTTATGATCAACATTTACTATCCAGAAAAGTGAGCTTTTGATCTAGATCTAGAGATACATAAATATCAATAACACAGAGGTGCATGTTTACAAAGCACATCAATCATTAAAGGGATAGTGATGTCAGAAAAAAAGTATTAACTATATGGTATATACAATTAAAAGAGAGTACTTGCACTTATTCATATCTCTCAAACCGTTATGGTTTGAGAGATATAGGAAAATAAAGTTCTCTGGTCCCTCCCCTTTCTGCTTGACAAACTGTAAAGCTGTCAGAAGCAGATTCTGGTCACTTGACCAGATGTGGCTCTTCAGCAGCGCCGATATAACAATATCTAAAGATAAATACTTAATTTGGAACGGTCTACAAAGTGTGCCTGGCTTGCAAGCACACTTTGTAGACCGTTCCAATGAAGTATTTATTTCTAAATAGAGTGATTTCAGCTCTGCTGAAGAGCCTCTGTCTGGTCAAATGACCCGAATCTGCAGCTGTCAGCTAGATGGCAGACGAGTAAAACAGCCAGGAAAAGGTAACTTTAGCAAGTTATATTTCTCAAACCATAAAGGTTTGAGAGATAAGATTTACATTGATGTTAGTCTTTTTTTAATGTCTACAATATTAAATCAACTTAAAATTAACCATTACTATCCCTTTAAACTGCAGTACAGTATATATGGCATGGGTAGCTCAAGTACTGCATACAGTCCAGGTGTTAACCCTTTGAGTGCCAGAGGGGTACGAAACACATTACTCTGGCAAGGGGTTAAGGCAGGTTTGGACAATATGTTCCTTTCCAGCTGTGGCTGGGCTAAGATTACCATCATTTTAAGATGGCTAGAGGACAGCAAGGATGATGGGATTTGTAGTTCAAAAAAATCTGGAGAGACCCAGGCCATTCACCCCGGCATTAAAGTAAACTTTCTTACATTTTCCTGCTAATTAAGAAAAGGGGTTGTCCCACTTCTGGGAGCTTTTTTTTTATTCCAGAGTTATTATTACATTGTTATTTTTTTTTTTTTTAAATTAAATACAATTTTGTATTGAGGCCACCAGATGCTACTCTTTCTATCACTTACTATGGAGAGCCATAGTTACTGACTCAAAGCATTATAAAAAATAATTTACCATGGATATTGGTTGGTAACACTACTAAAAATTTGATTAAAACAAAAAAGTATGAGCAATAATAACTTTGGAATGAAAGATACTCAGCAGTGGAGTGCACAGGGCTGGATTTCCCAATAGGCAAGTTAAACAACTGTACTGAGCTACATATTTTGAGGGATGCTTCAGATGTGCTGACCACACCCACATTCTGAACTGTGGGTGTGGCAAGAGCAATATCAATATCCCTGCACCAGTTTTATACCCATTTACACATTTTTTTATGAAAAACTTTGTTATAGAGCTTTTCCTGCTGAGTAAAACAAGGTACTCACACTGCTGTCAGTTATTTTATTCAAACTTTATAACAGTTCAAATAACCAGGAAGCAAATTTACTGTGTTTACTTCCTGAAAGTTCTAACAGGAAGTGAATTGGCACTTTCTATCACATTCTATTGAGAACTATAAGTCACTGACTTCCCTCCCATAAGAATGTAACAGAATGACTAAGACCACTAGAGGGTACTGCAAATGCAACAAACCCCCAAAAAGCACAGCTTTAAACAGTAATAACTATGGAAATGTGTATCTATCATCAGTAGGAGTACACTTATTTTACTCAACAGGAAACGCCCTACAATACAGGTATATATTTTTTCATAAAAAGAAGTTTGCTGTTCCTTTAATTCCTTGGATGCTAGAGAGCTCTCCAATGCATTGCAAAGAAATGCAATGGAGATCTCTCCAGCAACCAAGGGGTTAAAGTTTTTTTTTGTTTTTTTTTTTGTTCTTACGTGCCTGGGAGGTAAATTTGGCCCAAGGAGTGCCCTAATTTTACTCAGCAGGAAAAGCCCTGTAATATGTATTTTTTCAATAACATAACTAGTCATTGGAAGGCCCCAGTGCAAATATTTATTTGACATCTCCTAATACAAAATTCCTTCCAATTGCATAACTAGAACCTACTGGAACCTGGGACTGATGGGCCCTCTTTCATAAAAAGGTTTACTGTTCCTTTAAAGCTATCCCCACCTGAGCTCGCCAAGAGGTGTAGCGATAGCTGAACTACTGATTAATCCCTTGCATGTTAGAGACATCTTTAATGCAGTGGCAAAAGTATCTAGCATTCATGTGGTTATGCTAACATGCATGGCTGGATTTACCAATAGGCAGACTAGGCACTTGCCTAGGGTGCCAGATTTTTAGGGGAGCCTATCACTGTTGTCCCAAGGAAACTGCCAATAGCAGCAGTGAAAAGCGTAGGACAATTTAGGGGTTACATTTGATGCCACGTTGTTCTTCTTTTCTCATGTGGGGTATATGAGCTGTGTATATCACATCCCTATCTATAACATTTTCATCCGCCTCTGGAAATTTGCCACAATATTGTGAAGAATAAATCTAAATATGGGGTTGACCACAAAAGAAGGTGTAGTTAATTGAGGGGTTGCTGTGAGGTGTGGGTCCAAGGTGGGGCTAAGGGCGCCAGAGTGGGCTGTGCCTAGGGGTGCTTGAGATGTTAATCCGGGCCTGCTAACGTGTACACTTGACAACTGAGCACAGCAGACAGTGTTGACTAATGCCGTTACCATATCTCCCAAGTGTCCCTCTTTAGGAGGGACAGTCCCTCTTTTAGACTCAAATCCCACTGTCCCTCTTTCCTACCTCTTTTTAGGAGATCAGACCATGTGGTGTGTGTATATAAGCGTATCACATTGCTCTACAGCAATAAAACTCACATAATTATTTGTTTAAATGTCAGTATGTGTGTTTATAAATTAGTCTGTGTAAATAAAATACTTTGGTCTTGTTATAAATAATTTATTAGGTTACACAAAGAGGTGTCAATAGGTCATGAAATAACCTAAAAATTATCGGTAATGCCCCGCCCACCAGTCACGCCCCCAGTAACACCCCCTAAACACGTGTCCCTCTTTGGCAATTTGAAATGTTGGGAGGTATGAGTTACAAGCTTGTATTATGAATAGCAGTACAGAAACACAATTCAGAATTAAAAGGTCAGAAGCAACAACAGAAATAATTGTAGTCCTAACAGCCAGCATTTTTAAACCAACTGAGGTTAACCAAGAGACTGGGCCCCCAACTGGGAGACAATTCTGGGCAATTAACAGAAAAGGATGGGAGTAGCTCTGGCTCAGACAACATGCAAATATTCTATTTGGAGACTACACCTTTAAAGGAACACTAACACCTCTTAATATTAACAGTCAATAACCTTAATCTGGGCAGAAATCCCTATTTTATGTAAAAGATTTGCACAGATCTGATTAAGTTTTTTCCCCCTTAACCGTTTACGTGTCAGAGAAGTACCCAAAGCAATTTGTTGGATATCTATCTGGCACTCAAAGGATTAATATGGTGCTATATTTGCCTAAATGTTGTCCTACGATGCACTGCACCTTTAAGAAGTATTAACTTTAATTTAATGACCATATCAAACTCCTTGCAAAAAGCACTTTTATTTGTTGTAATATGTAAATTTTGATTGGAGTAAATATATTAATCTAGAAAACCTGCTTTACATACATTTCTTAAGAAAAAAAAGCCCATGGAAGTAGCAGCAGATATATTTAGAAGAATATGAACAATTGGAGGCCTTCCATTCTAAATATGTGACGTGGCACTATATTCTTACTTCCCTCTTCTTCAGTGGACTTGTCCTTGGGATACTGGAAGTGTCTTTATATTACTGTGTTTATGGTAGGGAGTCAGGGCACTGTCAGTACTAACACACAGCACCTGCTCCTTACCACCCTATACCGAGGTCATACCTATCCCTGAGTCCTGGTCTCTGGCAGGAGGGGGGGGGGATTTGGGACAGGACACAATTTTTACTTTTTCCCTTCTCCATTGGACTCATGCTTGGACCATTGGGAGTGTCATTATGTGTGATGTTAGCATGATTACGTTAAGGAGCCATGGCTTCCTCAACAATAAAGGAAAAACCAGGCTATCTACCATCCATTAACTTGGCTATTCCCATCCCCAAGTCCGTGGTTCTTTTTCACCTGGGTTCACATGCATCTTCCTGAGTTGGTGGCCACAGAGACTAGAGATTTAGCATCTAGTACAGAACTGAACCTGGAGTCATGCTTTCCCTCATGGAGACTATTTATTCTGAGGTGCCAGGGAGTCTGCATGTATACAAAGGTCCCCTGATCTTTGCCCATCAAAACAATGTCCCCCACCCTCTGTGGGTTCAACAGACATATGGGATGATCTGATAGATTTGTGAGTGAGATCTAGCTGGCCCATTGTGTAATAAGGGTAGATCGGCAGGTATTGTACTGGGTAGTTTCAAACCCAGGGATGTGCCAGCAGCCTCTGGATTTGCAGGTTCAGATTTTCACAGGTGCCTTTGTACTGGTCGCTCAGGCATTCATGGGCTGAGCAGGTGGAGCTCGGGCCTGTGGTTGTTTAGGAGTTACAGGGAAGAGGAATATAAAGGATGGAGTTATGTGCCGTGCTGGGAGTTACTTGTCCCTGTTGGGTATGTCACCGTGGGCAGGCATACTCTTCTGACATGCTCTAACACCCCAAAAACATCTCCCCAATAAAGTATTTCATGATTCCAGCCCTTTCAGCCTGGACCCTCTTCATTGGACTCTCATCAGTTTCCTCAGTTTAGCACAGACAGCATGGGACCTTATACTGATCTGAGACCAAACTTCATATTAGCACCTTCTGTTAGAAGAACAGTAAACATTTGTGTTTTAACTCCTTGTAGACTACAAAGGTAAATTAATGATTTGTGATAACTTTGAAAAGTGACACCTCCCAGCACTAGTATTGTCCTTGATTTACTCAGTAGCAAATGGTCAATGGCATATATTTTTTATGTAAAGAGTCTACTGCTCCTTTTAAACATGTTTAAATATTGAAATATTTGTAGAGGAGGTAAGTAGAGAACTGGAGAGGCTGGCACTCCAACAGAAACAATATAAGCACCAAAATGAGAAGATATTTACATGCATAGACACACCCACAAATACAAGATTTCCTCATTAAGCCTGCATTGAGTATTAAGATACTGGAACTGTGGGATTCACCCTAGCATGGTGTGATCTGAGCAAGTTCATTGGACATAAAGGGGTAATTAGTGCTTATAGAAACACAAAACATTTCTAAACTCATAAGGATATCTCTACACCAGAGCTTTATCAGATTTTAGTGCATTTAACCTTTAAGAAATAGGCAAGTAAGGTTCGGCCTGTGTATATTACAAGCATGGCCCTGGAACATATAGTGAGAGGGCCATCCTGACTGGAAGTAATTCCAGCAGGACGGACCTCTCTTCCGGGCAATAGGGTTGTGGGTGGGTGGGGGTGACCCGGGAGAAGCAAAATAGGGCTTAACAGTTGGATCCCAGGGGAAGATCCCTCCTTTTGGAATCCGGTGGTGGAAGCAGTTGCATCCCCCTCTCTGTTTTACGTTACATGTTTTTCTTGTCTAACTTCTTCTTTTCCAGGTCATCAATGATAATGTCTGCTTATAACTGTTAGCTCAGGGCTATGTAATGATAGGTTTAGTGTAGGGTAGTTAGTCATAGCTTTGACTTGTATAGGTGAGGCTATATATGTGTATATTTTGTTGTATTTTTGTTGTTATTTATTATTATGTGGTTGGTACATTCATGCATTTTTTAAATAAAGTTGTTGTGGAGGGTTGGGAGGGGCCATTGGCCAGCCTTTCAGGTAATTTTGGTCTGCATGGTCATGGGTGGGCAGCTTAGGGCTGACCCAAGCAGGGTTACATGCTCAGCTAAGGGTGGCTGCCATTGGTTTATGTCCTCTGTACCAGGAGGGGGGTGGCGCATATAAAATACCAGGTGTTTTGGTTTGACGGCTGGTTTGGGTTTCCAGCTAACTATTCCATGACCATTTACTCCCCATTCTGGTTTTGGTGTTTCATTTGGGTAATTACAGTGTGGAGGGATACATAAAAATGCCCATTCATTGGAATGGGACTTGTAACCCCTTGAATGCTAGAGATATCTTCAACACATTGAGAAACAGATATTTTTTAGAAGTAACAAAAGCAATACAGAAAAAAATTTCATTAACTTTAGCTGTATAAAAATTAACAATTATAGGCCTAATTCTAGTTAACGATCAGTATGGATTTAGTCAATAGGAATATTGACATTTAACCCTTTGAGTGCAAGAGGGATACGCAACACATTGCAAAGCAATGCATTTAGTACCCCTCTGGCACTCAAAGTGTTAACAAACTGATCTATTCTTGAGAACTGTAGTATGTCAGTTACAGTGATAAGAATGTAGACAGGTTCTACTGGCCTACTAGTTCATGTGTGCTAGCTAATTAGGTATGAAATGTTTGATTAAACATCTTAGGTGGTCTGGATCTGGGGTCAGCTATGCTGCGTTTGGCTCTCGGGCTACATGTTAGATGCCCGTGTAAAATGTGGTCCCAGTTTAGATTTGTAGATCAGAAGAGGGGCTAAAGTTGGACCAGACTCAGAAGAGATTTAAAGTTCTAACTCTAGAAGGATGATAGGAGCAGGGCTCAAAATTTCCACTCGCCACTAGCCAATGGCGAGTGAAAATTAAGTCCTGGCGAGTAGAAATTCAGCCCTGGTTGGTATATTATGGCTTGCAGTGGCGAGTATCTTTTCAGGTCTGGCTAGTAGCAAAGGACTTCAACTTTTAAGCCCTTATAGGAGTATTTGACGAGATGAACTCTGAGGAAAACCTTGGTAGGTATGAAGACAGCAGTGACTTCTAAAGATATTGTGCAGGTCAGGAGGGTCCTTGAAGTTGCGAGAAATTTTATGAGAGCTACAGATCTTGAGTACAACACAGAATTAAATAAGACAGGCATGAGCAACAAAGGATTTCTAGTGGCTGTTGAACTACAACATCCCACAACAGATGGAGTATACAGATCGCTCACCCCTGCTCTAGGGCTGAAGATGATGGAAGTTGCAGTTCATCAGCAGCATAGATCCACTAATAACCATCCCTGTGCCAGAGAGGTATCCAACGCATTGCAATCCACTAAAAGGATTTTGAAGATGATAATTACAGAAATGTAAGGGTGATAAGAAAGTAGCTTTGGACATTGATTCATGGTTCTTACATTTGATTCAGAAGAACAAGGTGATCAAAGTGATAAGATGTAGGATCATGTCCATGGTATCCACGAAACCTAGTGATGTTCAATGCCATTGTAAAGAATTATAAAATTACAAAATGGTGGCATTATATGGAGAATTGCACAAATCATTATAGATTCCCTCCTGGAATAGGGACCTCTGCTACACGTGACCCCTCAGCATATATGCATAAATTTACATGCACAATCCAGCGCTATCCATATAAGGGAATATCAAAATCTCCACCCAAAATATATCACTACAGGATATCAGACACCAGCTCTCTCATGCGTCCATGACAGAAAATATGTTCCACGTATAAAATAAAATATAATTAAAAAATATATGTAAAATAATATAAATGTAAATGATGGGTCAATATTAAACCTCTGTGTCTTACCCAAAATCGACGTTTGGTGATAACGGTTTAGATCCCAAACAATAATATACATGAATACATTTATATCAATAGTATGTTACTCTGACACATCTGTATTCAAATAACCCAATATGTTGTATTCAAGTAACCCTATAGTACAGTATATAGTATATTATATAACCGTATAGTGCATATTTCCGTATATGCAGTAATTATATAATAAAAACTACATTTAGGGTTATTTGAATACAATATATTGGGTTATTTGAATACAGTTAGACACATAAGTTTAATATTGACCCCCTCATTTACATTTATATTATTATAAATATATTTTTTAACTATATTTTATTTTTTATTTTATATGTGAAACATATTTTCTGTCATGGATGCATGAGAGAGCGGTGTACAATAAAGTGTTGTCTATTTTTTTACTGATATTATGTAGTGATGTATTTTGGTTGGAGATTTTGATGTTCCCTTATATGGATAGCACCGGATTGTGCTTGTCATTGTAAAGAATTGCACATCATAAAACTCTCCAGTGAGTGAAAGATCTCCATTCCCAGTGTTACTATATGGAACATTTCATTTCATTTTGGGAAGTGTATTTTATTACAGACTATAAAAGTTGATCCAGAGGAAGGCAAAAAAAAAGCCCTCTGGAGCCATTTCCATTCTAGTCCCAAGGGTGTGTGTGTGTGTGTGTGTGTGTGTGTGTGTGTGGGTGGGGGGGATTATTCCTTCCTGACTCCAGTTGGTAGTCAAAATAGTTCCCCTGATCAATATCCTATTTGCTTTGAAGCCATCTGTCATAATTGTCAATATTGTTCTGTGCTAGATAGGCATCCACTGCTTTTTTGAATGCAGTTGCATTATCTGCAAGCACAACATCCAGAGGCAAAGAATTCCATAGCCTTACTGCCCTTACTGTAAAGAATCCCTGCCTTTGTTTTAGTTGAAAGCGTCTTTCCTCTAGTCTTAATGGATGAAACTGTGACTTGAAAACGAATCCAAACTAAATCAATCAAGACTTTTTATTTCCTACTGTCATGACTGTGTAATAATTAGAATTGTAGAGCTTTCAGGAAAGAATTACATAGTTACACGGTTAATGATGTTGATAAATGGCATGAGTCGATCCAGGGAAGTTGCCATATTCTCTACTTAACTGATCTTGGGTCACCCTAGTGCATTATTATTTAGCATGAGACCTAGGGCTCTTCCCCCCTCAGTACCTTGCAATCTTGCAATATGACTGTGACCTGCAAATGAATCCAAAGTAATCAATCAAGACCTATTATTTCCTACTGTTGTGAACATGTAATAATTATAATTGTAGAGTTTTCTAGATAGAATTACATAGTTGCACAGTTAATGAGGTTGTCAGATGGCATGAGTCCATAAAGGAAGTTGCTAGATTCTCTGCTTAACTGACCTTGGGCCAGTATTGCATTATTATTGCACTTATATCCCAACTGCTCCATTATTAGAACAGACGTTAGCACCATTACAGGTAAGGCTAAAAACAAACAAAAATTCTTGAATCCATTTTCAGTGTCACCCCTAATGGCTAAAAAATGTCCTTCCCTACTCCAAAATGGCAGTTGGGTGTCTCCCTTGATCAACATCTTTGTTTAAAAGATATTCAATACTAAAATGTATTTACAGTGAGGTCTGTTATATTATGGAATTCCTTGCCCAAGGATGTGGTTATGGCAGATACAATGGATACATTTAAGAGAAGATTAGATAACTTTAGATACCTACAGGGTTATTCTGTGTAATAGTAGGCAAAACAGGAAGTTCCGATAGACTAATTTATTTGGCAGCAGGAAAGCTATATAATTCTCACGTGTCTGGGTTGAACTTGATGGACTTTTTTCAGCCTATACTATGTACATGGCTTAAAAGTTGAAGTCCTTTGCTACTAGCCAGACCTGCAAAGTTACTCGCCACTGCAAGCCATAACATACCAACCAGGGCTGAATTTCTACTCGCCAGGACTAAATTTTCACTCGCCATTGGCTAGTGGCGAGTGGAAATTTTGAGCCCTGTAATGTATCTACAGTATATGTGACACAACCTCCCAAGTCAAGGAATTCCAAATTCTTATTTGCTGTTGTTGGAAGGGACTTTTAATCTTAATGATGCCCCATGATTTTGTTTAGCCCAGTGAATACTTTGTTTATCAGTATATCCTTTGCATTGGCCTTGAATATATTTATATATAGTAATTATATCCTGCCTCTAAATGGCTCACCTCTATAGTTAACTATATCAATCTGGATAGTTTTTCTTCCTAAATAAAATTTTCTTTTTTGTTTTATATTTTAGTGTTCGACTTACTCTTTTTTTGCAATTAGTTTTCATTTTTAATGTTGGGTAGCCCAATTGCTCATTTGCAGATTGTTTTGCATTATTTATATATTTTTAAGTACTCTTACCATGTGCCCCCGTCCCCCCCATTACAGTGTAAAAACCTCTTGCATCTTACAATAAAGGTTTGTTGTTAGATTCAGAACTGGGCGGGTCAGCAGAGACATCACATTTTTTTTCAGCTAACTCTGAGTTGTTTTAGGATAAACTTTCCCCTCCCAACATTATTATAAAGTGAGGGAGGACATAGTGGGGGTGGAGGAGCTAGAGACAAGAGAGGCGCACACACACACACACACACTCACACACCTATATCTCCACTTGTTGATCTATGTATTCTCTCCCTAGAACTCTTCCTATTGCTTCATATAACCTCTCCCTAAAGATCTTCCTTTTACTCCATATAAACCCTTCTATTGCTCCATATAACCTCTCCTTATAACACCTCATATTGTTCCATGGAACTTCTCACTATAACTACTCCTATCGCTCCAAAAAACATCTCCCTATAACTTCTGCTTTTACATATATCCTCCCTATGTAATGCCTCCATGTCCTATTGTTCCATAGAACATTTCTCTAAAACTTCTCATTTTACTCCATATTAAGCCTCCCTATAACCTCTCATATTGTTCTATATAACTTCTCCATATAATGACCCCTATTGCTCCATATAACCCCTCCCAATAATTTGTTCTATTTCTCCATAATAGTGTCACCCTAGAACTTCTGGGGCAAATCAATTCCATCATAGGGGACAAATACAAATTCTCTAAATTCCTTTGATGTCAGTGGGGTATTTTACCCCTTCCGTGCTAGAAGGTTTCAAGCTATCAAGTCAGTGTCTGCTCTGGAGAGCTTATACAGTGTATATTAAGAAGGAAGCCATGCATAATAGGAGGGTAGCAGTGTGTAATACGAAGAGAGCTGTGCTCAATAAGATGGGAGCAGTGTATAGTAGGAAGGTAGCAGTCTGTGTAATAGAAAGGGGTACGTGTATAATAGGAAGGGTAGCCATGTGTTCAGTATAACAGGAAAGGAGCTGTGAATTATTGGAATGGAACTGTGTGTAATATGAAGGGAGCTGTGTGTAATATAAAGGGAGCAGAATGTAATAGGAAGGAAGCTGTGTATAATAGGAAGGAAGCTGTGAATAACAGGAAGGGAGCAATGCATAGCAGGAAAAGAGTGGTGCATAATAGGAAGGTAGCCTTGTGTAATAGGAAGGGGGCAGAGAGTAATGGTGAATAATAGGAAGGGGGCTGTTTAATAAGAAAGGGGCCGTGTGTAATGAAGGGAGCAGCGTATAATAAGAAGGAAGCTTTGTTCAATAGGAAGGGAACAGTATATATTAGGAAAGGAGCAGTATGTAATAGGATGGGAGCTATGAATTATAGGAAAGAAGCTGTGCAATAGGAAGGGACTGTGTTCAATAGTGCGGTAGCTGTGTGTCATAAGAAGGGAGCAGGGTATAATAGGAAGACAGCTGTGAATTGTAGGAAGGGGCAGTGTGTAACAGGAAGTAAGCTATGTGTAATAGGAAGGGAGCTGTGTGTAATAGGAAGGGAGCTATGTGTGACAGAAAGGGAGCTGTCTAATAAGGGAGTTGCTTGCAATAGGAAGTGAGCTGTGTGGAGTAGGAAGGGAGCAGTGTATAATGGGAAGGCAACTGTGAATTATAGGAAGGGAGCTGTGTGTAATAGGATGGGTGCTGTATGTAATAAGAAGGGAGCTGTGTGTGTAATAGAAAGGGAGCTGCGTGTAATAGGAAGGGAGCTGTGAATTATAGGAAGGGAGCTGTGCAGGGGCGGACTGACAGGACCCAGGTGCCCTGGTCCAAAAAGAGGTCTGGGCCCCCTGCCCAATGGCATAATTGGCCCCACCCCATGACATCATCTGGATGGCCTAGGGGTTACTCGATGGCCTGGTGGGGTTGTTGGCTGCCCTGGAGGGTAGTTCCAGACCTGGGGGGTAGTTGCTGGCCTGAAGGATACTGGATGGCCTGGGGGGCACTAGAGGGTCTGGGGGGTTGTTGGCTACCCTGGAGGGTGGTTACGGGCCTGGGGGGTAGTTGCAGGATTAATATCCAAGTTTTACTGCATTGCTGCACTAAGCAGAACTGCCAGCCTGAACCACTGCACAGAATCTGAGTCATGTAAAAAGAATGCCCAAACGGTCCTGCCATTTTATAATAGGGCCATATATCAAGAAAAAAAACAGTGGAGGAGTTCTGGGACAAACCATTTGCATTACAGAGGAGAACTAAAATTACCATTACTTTTAAATGTGGTTTTAACCCTTTGAATGCTAGAGAGGTCTCTCTGGCATTCAGTGGGTTCAAATCCCCATTTAAAGTAATGGGATTTTTAGTTCTCCCCTGTAATGGAAATTGTTTTCCCTAGAATGCCTCCACACAGCCCATGTCTCCACATCTACAGACACAGCCTACCCAGCTGCCAATGTAGCAGAAAGGGGGATAACCACTTGGGTGTTAGTAAGCTGCAGATTCGGCTGGCACTCAGCAGGGAACACAGCATAGCAAGGGGAGTGTCAGGCGGCACGTCCTGCTACCTGAGCCCAAAATGCATCTTCGTTCTCTCTGCCCACATCCTCAGAGAGTGTGCTAGGGGACCTGGCGCTGTAGATATATGATGCCACTGTGTGCCCTGATAAGCTGAAAGTTTAACAACTTGAAAACTACTTCCAATAGCACTGGCAGTTCGGTGATGATCACTGAACTGCCAGTGCTATTGGAGGTAGTTTTCAAGTTGTTAAACTTTCAGCTTATCGGGGCACACAGTGGCATCATATATTGTCTGTACATGAATGATTACATCCAGTGGGAGAGAGGGTGTGAGAGACAGGCAACCAGGAGAAAAGGAGCATGAGAGACAAGTACCTGATAGTAATAATGACCATGCGTTCCCACTCTGCAGTGAGCACTGACTGACTTCCCTGCATCTTGCAGTCGGCAAGGGAGTGAGTAAGCTATGTGCTGTTTGTGCGCATTTTAAGAGGTGCGCATGCGGCCAATCTTTCCATGGATTCAATAACATAAATGGAGGGCACCCTCGCCTCCTAACATATGGGCATTGCGCAACGTGTCTCTGGGAAAGTGTGAATAGTGCAGCTTGAGACATGATAGGAGTTGGCAGCTACGCTGTAATGTGCGGCCTCATTGAGCAGAGCCGCAAATTATAATAGGAACAGGAGTGTGACGGGCCCCTACACAGTGGGCAGGTGGATAATACATATATACTTTAAAGGGATAGTAATACTTCGTTTTAACTTTATTTTATTTTGTAGGCATTAAAAAAACATGAAGAATGATATAAGTCTTATCTCTCAAACCTTTATGGTTTAAGAGATATTCACAAACAAAGTATCCCCCCCCCCCCGTTCAACCAGATCAGAAGGGAGGTGGCCAGGTAGACTGCAGAGAGGGGCAATCTTCAGTTAAGATAAGGGAAAAAGCTGAAAAACTTGTCAAGGGGGGAAGGGCTTTCATTGTTTTCATACAAAGAGAATTGTCCCCTTCTGTTATCTGTACTGTCATACAACCAGACTCACATCTGAGAAGAGATGGCTTACACTAGGTAAAAGGGGCGGGGAGGGGAAACTTTGTTTGTGAATATCTCATAAACCATAAAGGTTTGAGGGATAAGACTTATATCATTCTTCATGTTTTTTTAATGCCTACAAAATAAAATAAAGTTAAAACGAAGTATTACTATCCCTTTAAGTCTGTATAAAAGTGGCGGCTGGCCCCCCTCAGTCCGTGACCGAATGCCCTAATTTTCAATCCGCCCCTGGAGCTGTGTGTAAAAGAAAGGGGTACGTGTATAATAGGAAGGGTAGCCATGTGTTGAGTGTAATAGGAAAGGAGCTGTGAATTATTGGAATGGAGCTGTGTGTAATATGAAGGGAGCTGTGTGTAATAGAAAGAGAGATGTGTGTGATAGAAAGGGAGCTGTGTGTAAAAGAAAGAGAGCTGTGTGTTATAGGATGAGAGCTGTGTATAATAGGAAGAGAGCTGTGTATGATGGGATGAGAGCTGTGTATAATAGGAAGAGCAGTGTATAACAGAAAGTGAGCTGTGTATAATAGAAAGTGAGCAGTGTATAATAGGAAGAGAGCAGTGTATAATAGAAAGTGAGCTGTGTATAATAGAAAGTGAGCTGTGTGTGATAGGATGAGAGCAGTGTATAATAGGAAGAGAGCAGTGTATAACAGAAAGTGAGCTGTGTGAGATAGGAAGAGAGCAGTGTATAATAGGAAGAGAGCAGTGTATAATAGAAAGTGAGCTGTGTGTGATAGGAAGAGAGCAGTGTATAATAGGAAGAGAGCTGTGTATAATAGGAAAAGAGCAGTGTATAATAGGAAGAGAGCAGTGTATAATAGGAAGAGAGCAGAGCAGTGTATAATAGAAAGTGAGCTGTGTATAATAGAAAGTGAGCTGTGTGTGATAGGATGAGAGCAGTGTATAATAGAAAGTGAGCTGTGTGTGATAGGATGAGAGCAGTGTATAATAGAAAGTGAGCTGTGTGTGATAGGATGAGAGCAGTGTATAATAGGAAGAGAGCTGCGTATAATAGGAAGAGAGCTGTTATAATAGGAAGAGAGCTGTGTATGATAGGATGAGAGCTGTGTATAATAGGAAGAGCAGTGTATAATAGAAAGTGAGCAGTGTATAATAGAAAGTGAGCAGTGTATAATAGGATGAGAGCAGTGTATAATAGGATGAGAGCAGTGTATAATAGAAAGTGAGCTGTGTGTGATAGGATGAGAGCAGTGTATAATAGGAAGAGAGCTGTGTATAATAGGAAGAGAGCTGTTATAATAGGAAGAGAGCTGTGTATGATAGGATGAGAGCTGTGTATAATAGGAAGAGCAGTGTATAATAGAAAGTGAGCAGTGTATAATAGAAAGTGAGCAGTGTATAATAGGATGAGAGCAGTGTATAATAGGAAGAGAGCAGTGTATAATAGAAAGTGAGCTGTGTGTGATAGGATGAGAGCAGTGTGATAGGATGAGAGCAGTGTATAATAGGATGAGAGCAGTTTATAATAGGAAGAGAGCAGTGTATAATAGGAAGAGAGCTGTGTGTGATAGGAAGAGAGCAGTGTATAATAGGAAGGGGGCAGTGTATAATAGGAAGAGAGCAGTGTATAATAGGAAGAGAGCAGTGTATAATAGGAAGAGAGCAGTGTGTAATAGGAAGAGAGCAGTGTATAATGGAAAGTGAGCTGTGTATAATAGGAAGAGATCAGTGTATAATAGGAAGAGAGCAGTGTATAATAGAACGTGAGCTGTGTATAATAGGAAGAGAGGTGTGTATAATAGGAAGAGAGGTGTGTATAATAGAAAGTGAGCTGTGTGTGATAGGATGGGAGCTGTGCGTGATAGGAAGAGAGCTGTGTGTGATAGTAAGAGAGCTGTGTATAATAGGAAGAGAGCAGTGTAAAATAGCAAGAGAGCAGTGTAAAATAGCAAGAGAGCAGTGTAAAATAGGAAGAGAGGTGTGTGTAATAGGAAAGGCAAAATAAAAGGAGGCACATCTTGTGCAATATCTTCTAGTTCAGGATCTCACCACACCACCACCATTAAAACACTATACATATAAGATGGAAATGCACATATATCTAAATCAGCCCTTGAGCTCAGGGAATTGAAGCTGCTCCCCTCAACAGCATCTGTAACTCCTCCTCCAATAGGGTGCTCTGGTAGCTCACCCAAAATACTCCTCTCACAAAGCCACACACATAGAACACAAGAAAACAAACAGGGCTCAAATAGCGCCTTATCACACTAATTTATACAATGAGATCTGTAAATATTACACTCACATGAACATATGGCTGAGTAGTAAACCTACGTCTACACACTGGTGAAGGAGCATGCAGAGAACTTCCTACCATCTCTTCTCGGTCTTTCCGGTGGTTGGATTCCCTTTACTCCACACAAAGACTCCTTCAAATGACAAGCTTGACATAAAACCACTTAAAACGTTAAAATAATATGTATACTATTTTTCTACTCATTTTGCAGCTACACGCTGCTTCATCAAGGCTGTGGTAGCAAAGAAACCCTTCCTATTACATACTGCTCAATTCCAATTATCCATAGATCCCTTCCTATTACACACAGGTCCCTTCCTATTGCACACATCTCATTTCTTGCTCCCTTCCTATTCCTACACACTACTTCTTTCCTATCACACACAACTCCCTTCCAGTTACATACTGCTCCCATCCTATTGAACACAAATTCCTTCTTATTAAATACTAATCCCTTCCAAGTATATGGGTAAAACGTGGTACCTTGTTAGCCATTTAAAGTACAGGAGACTAGAAAAGTAAAAATGATACCTTTATTGGCTAACTGAGTAGCTTTGGATGCAAGCTTTCAAGACAACTAGGTTTCTTCTTCAGGCACACTATGAATGATTCTTATCATTTTTACTCTACTAGTCTCTTCCAGATATACAAAGCTTCCTTCCAGTTACACACAACTCATTTCCTGTTACACACAACTCCTTTCCTGTTACACACAACTCCTTTCCTATTACACACAGCTCCTTTCCTATTACACACACCCCTACCTTCCTATTATTCACTGCTCCCTTCCTATTACACACCGCTCCTATAAGACACAGTTCCCTTCGTATTGAACAGAGTCCCCTACCTATTTCATCCTGCTCCCTCCATATTACTCAGAGCCCCCTCACTATTACACACTGCTCCCTTCCCATTATACAGACCCAACTCTCTATTGCCCACTGGTCCCTTCCTATTGCACAGAGCCCCCTTCCTATCACACACATCTCCCTTCCTATAACACACAGCTCTCTTCCTATAACAGAGCCCTCTCCCTGTTATGCACTCCTCCCTTCCTATTACACTCTGCTCCCTTACAATTACACATAGCTCCATTCCTATTACATAGTTCCATTCCTATTACACATGGCTCCCTCCGTAATACACACTTTCCCCTTCCTATTACACACAGTTCCTTCTTACTGCATACTGCTTCCTTCCTATTACACAAATCCCTCTTCCTTTAACACACGGCTCCCTCCGTAATACACACTTCCCCCTTCCTATTACACACAGTTCCTTCTTACTGCATACTGCTTCCTTCCTATTACACAAATCCCTCTTCCTTTAACACACGGCTCCCTCCGTAATACACACTTCCCCCTTCCTATTACACACAGTTCCTTCTTACTGCATACTGCTTCCTTCCTATTACACAAATCCCTCTTCCTTTAACACACGGCTCCCTCCGTAATACACACTTCCCCCTTCCTATTACACACAGTTCCTTCTTACTGCATACTGCTTCCTTCCTATTACACAAATCCCTCTTCCTTTAACACACGGCTCCCTCCGTAATACACACTTCCCCCTCCCTATTACACACATCTCTTTCTTCTTACACACTGCTCAGCTCCTTTCCTATTACAAACAGCTAGCTTCCGATTGCACGCTGCTCCATCCATATTACACACTGCACCCTTCCTATTACACACAACTCATTTCTTCTTATACACAGCTCCATCCTGTTACACACAGCTCCCTTCCTATTATACCCTGCTCCCTTCCTATTACACACAACTCCTTTCTTCTTATACACAGCTCCATCCTGTTACACACAGCTCCCTTCCTATTACACCCTGCTCCCTTCCTATTACACACAACTACTTTCTTATTATACGCAGTTCTTTCCTGTTACACACAGCTCCCTTCCTATTACCCCCTGCTCCATTCCTATTACACACAACTCCTTTCTTAATATACACAGTTCCTTCCGTTAAAGCGGAACTTTAAGCTATTACTAAGTCGTCAAGCATTCATTAAGTGCATGGCGACTAGCTTGGAAATCCATCTCTCACCTTTAAAAAATCTCAGATTCTAAGTAAATCCTTGGAGTTTGGAGACCGGAACCCAGGCTGCTCTGGCGCTGTCAGTCCCGGTCTCCTCTGAGTAGAATTGCAGTGTACCATAAGGTAACCGAAACAGACTGACTGCACTAACCTGCCCGTGCACTAACCTGCCCGTCAGTCTCCAAATGGCAAGGATTTCTTTAGAATCTGCAATTTTTTAAAGGTAAGAGATGGATTTCCAGGCTAGTCGCCATGCACTTAATGAATGCGTGGTGAGTTAGTAATAGCTTAAAGTTCCACTTTAACGAACAGCTCCATTCCTGTTACACCCTGTTCCCTTCCTATTACACACAACTCCTTTCTTATTATACACAGTTCTTTCCTGTTACACAAAGCTTCCTTCCTATTACCCCCTGTTCCATTCCTATTACACACAACACCCTTCTTATTATACACAACTCCTTCCTTTAACGAACAGCTCCATTCCTGTTACATCCTGCTCCCTTCCTATTACACACAACTTCTTTCTTATTATACACAGTTCTTTCCTGTTACACAAAGCTTCCTTCCTATTACACCCTGCTCCCTTCCTATTACAATCAGCTCCATTCCTATTACCCATGTCTCCCTTCCTAACACTGCTTCCATCATATTAATAACAGAAGAGAGTTGGTACCGTATTAGCCGAATTAAAACTAAGCACCCTAAACCTGCTTAGTTAACCAATAAAGGTATCAACTTGACTATATTTGCCTCCATCATATTACACACAGCTCCCTTCCTATTACGTACAGCTCCCTTCCTATTACACACAGCTCCCTTCCTATTAAACACTGCTTCCTTCCTAACACTGTTTCCATCATATTAAACACAGTTCACTACATAATACACACTCCTTCCTTCCTATTATACGCAGGTCCTTTATGTCCTTGACACTGAGATCATATTACATCTTTTTCCAGTCAGCTTTCTGTCAGGGAGTGTAGAAGTGTAGCGATACAATGGAAAAAAAGAAAAAAAAATAGCGCAAAACATACAGAGCACTTGGTGCTGCAGGGATAGTCTTACATTGTTTAACTGTCCTGCTCTGACCAGAACATTTTCTGAAAACAGATCCTGGGAGCTCACTATCAAGGACATAAGTGAAATTCAAAATGAAAACATAAGCAAAAAAAAAAAAAAAAAAAAGCATAGACAATTTGGCTTTATCTATCTATCTATCTCTCTCTGTAATATATAAATGTGTATATATGTATGTATGTATGTGTGTATATATATATATATATATATATATATATATATATATATATATATAATGCACTTGCAGAATATCTTAAGGCAAAATATACCCTTACTCTCTGATCTAATTAGGGCAATGTTGTGCATGGGGGAAATTTCTGCTCAACTGAAGACCCTTTCTTAGTTTGTACCTGGCTCCCCACTTTCCTGAGAGTTCTTATGGGTGCCAGCCTGTCTATATCTCTGAAGAGTTACACAATATTTAATTCTTGTCTGTAAATCTCTCATTTTTCTTCCTTTCCAAGCCAGTCAGTTTACAGTAAACAGTTCAGGCTGCAGTCACCTGTGTACAGTACAAACAGGAGGGCAGGGCGTGGCCTACAGGTACATAGGACCAGAGCCTGGTGTTTGTCCACAAACAAGAAGCACACGGCCTCCTCACCACACACACAGGCTAACTTACAAAGACGTACTAGAGCAATTGTACACCAAAAGCAATTGCACCATAGGGAGAAAAGAAAATTCCCTTTGATTTGATCAACAGGGGCCCTTTTCAACCCTTGTATGTTAGAGCAAAGCAAGCTTTCTAGCATTCAAGGTGTTTAAAGCCCTATTTAACCCCTGAACGACTCATGACGTACATGAAAGTCATGAGGTTGCGATCCCTAAAGGACCAAGGATGTACATGTATGTCATGGAATTCCGGGCTCCCTGCACGGCCGCACGCTGTTCAGGGAGTCCGGAATCAGATTCTAAAAAAAAAAAAAAATGCCCCGTGGTCCTTAAGTGACCGCCACGTGCGTGGCCGGTCCTTAAGGGGTTAAATTAATGGCAGTCCCCCTGTGGTGTAGTAAGTGGTTTGCTCCAGTGTATAATAAGAAGGGAACTATGTGTTATAGTGGGGGGGGAGTTGTGTGTTATAAGAAGGGAGTTGTGTGTTATAGGAAGGGAGCTGGCTATAATAAGAAGGGAGCTGTGTGTTATAGGAGGGGAGTTGTGTGTTATAGGATGGGAGGTGGGTGTAATAAGAAGGTAGCTATGTGTTATAGGAAGGTATGGGTATAATAAGAATGGAGCTGTGTGTTATAGGAAGGGAGTTGTGTGTTATAGGAAGGGAACTGGGTATAATAAGAAGGGAGTTGTGTGTTATAGGAGGGGAACTGGTTATAATAAGAAGGGAGCTGTGTGTTATAGGAAGGACTGGTTATAATAAGAAGGGAGCTGTGTGTTATAGGAAGGGCTGGTTACAATAAGAAGGGGGCTGTGTGTTATAGGAAGGGCTGGGTATAATAAGAAGGTAGCTGTGTGTTATAGGAAGGTATGGGTATAATAAGAAGGGGGCTGTGTGTTATAGGAAGGGCTGGGTATAATAAGAAGGGGGCTGTGTGTTATAGGAAGGGCTGGGTATAATAAGAAGGTAGCTGTGTGTTATAGGAAGGGCTGGGTATAATAAGAAGGGGGCTGTGTGCTATAGGAAGGGCTGGGTATAATAAGAAGGTAGCTGTGTGTTATAGGAAGGTATGGGTATAATAAGAAGGGGGCTGTGTGTTATAGGAAGGGCTGGGTATAATAAGAAGGTAGCTGTGTGTTATAGGAAGGGCTGGGTATAATAAGAAGGGAGCTGTGTGTTATAGGAAGGGCTGGTTATAATAAGAAGGGGGCTGTGTGTTATAGGAAGGGCTGGGTATAATAAGAAGGGGGCTGTGTGTTATAGGAAGGGCTGGGTATAATAAGAAGGTAGCTGTGTGTTATAGGAAGGTATGGGTATAATAAGAAGGGGGCTGTGTGTTATAGGAAGGGCTGGGTATAATAAGAAGGGAGCTGTGTGTTATAGGAAGGGCTGGGTATAATAAGAAGGGGGCTGTGTGTTATAGGAAGGGCTGGGTATAATAAGAAGGTAGCTGTGTGTTATAGGAAGGTATGGGTATAATAAGAATGGAGCTGTGTGTTATAGGAAGGGAGTTGTGTGTTATAGGAAGGGAACTGGGTATAATAAGAAGGGAGTTGTGTGTTATAGGAGGGGAACTGGTTATAATAAGAAGGGAGCTGTGTGTTATAGGAAGGACTGGTTATAATAAGAAGGGAGCTGTGTGTTATAGGAAGGGCTGGTTATAATAAGAAGGGAGCTGTGTGTTATAGGAAGGGCTGGTTATAATAAGAAGGGGGCTGTGTGTTATAGGAAGGGCTGGGTATAATAAGCAGGGAGCTGTGAGTTACAGTAGGTGAATTGTGTGTTATAGGAAGGGAGCTGGTCATAATAAAAAGGGAGCTGTGTGTTATTGGAGGGAGTTGTGTGTTATTGGAAGAGCTGGGTATAATAAGAAGGGAGCTGTGTGTTATATTAGATCAGTTGTGTGTTATAAGAAGGGAACTGTAAATAATAAAAAGGGAGCTGTGTGTTATAGGAGGAGATTGGCGTGTTATAGGAAGGGAGCTGGATATAATAAGAAGTGAGTTGTGTGTTATAGTAGGTGAGGTGTGTTATAGGAAGGGAACTGGGAATAATAAAAAGGGAGCTGTGTGTTATAGGAGGGGAGTTGAGTGTTATAGGAAAGGAGCTAGATATAATAAGAAGGGAGATGCGTGTTATAGGGGGGGAGTTGTGTGTTATAGAAAAGGAGCTGGATATAATAAGAAGGGAGCTGTGTGTTATAGGAGTGGAGATGAATGTTATAGGAAGGGCTGGATATAATATGAAGGGAGCTGTGTGCTATAGGAAGGGAACTGGGTATAATAAAAAGGGAGCTGTATGTTATAGGAAGGGCTGGGTATAATAAGAAGGGAGCTGTGTGTTATAGGAGGGGAGTTTTGTGTTATAGGAAGGGAACTGGGTATAATAAAAAGGGAGTTGTGTATCTTAGTAGGGGACCAAGTGGTGAGCCATCGAGGAGGGTGGGGAGGTTGGACTAAGAATGTCTAGTAAAAGGCCTCCCCACCTAGATGGCTGTCATGGCTGGAGGTGTGGGTTGTGCCTTTCCCATGTCAGGATGCCATGGTCCAGGGGTTGAAATAGTTAAATGGGCCTTAAATAAACCGTGACCGACATTTTCACACAAATTCTGTTGTCTGTGTCATTATTTCTTAACAAGCTATGTTGCAGACAGGTTTGTGTGTTGGGTCTGTGTATGTTGGAGTAACTGGGGGACAAGAAGGGGGAAGGTGTATAGTATGTGCTCCTTATAAGATGGAAGCAATGTGTAACAGGGTATTATACGAAATGTAGCAGTCTGTAATAGGAAAGAGGCTGTATATAATAGGCAGGAAGCAATGTATAATAGGAAGGGAACTATGTATACTAGGAAGCGAGCAGTATGAAATATGGTGGAAGCAATGTGTATAAGGAAGGAAGCTGTGTGTAATAAGAAAGTAGTTGTGTGTATGATAGGAATGGTATGTGTGTAATAGGAAGGGGGCAGTGTAATAGGATAGAAGCAGTGTGTAAAATAAAAGAGAACAACTCAAAAAGGGCTGTGACCCATGGGACTGGGGATTGCCCGAGTGGGTTAATAATAAGTAGATAGGATATATTGGTTATCACAGGTTATCAAGTAAAATGTTTAGTCAAGGCTTTCTCCTTTAAAGGGATAGTAATACTTTGTTTTATCTTTATTTTATTTTGTAGGCATTAAAAAAAACATGAAGAATGATAGAAGTCTTATCTCTCAAACCTTTATGGTTTGAGAGATATTCACAAGCAAAGTTTCCCCTCCCGTCCCTTTTACCTAGTGTAAGCCATCTCTTCTCAGATGTGGAATGCAGTCCATACACCAGACATATAACAGAAGGGGACAATCATCTTCCTATGAGAACAATGAAAGCCCTGCCCCCCTTGACAAGTTTTTCAGCTTTTTCCCTTATCTTAATTGAAGATTGTCCCTCTCTGCAGTCTACCTGGGCACTTCCCTTCTGCTCTGGCTGAGCAGTGTCACATCAGTAAAAGGGGCTGGAGGGGGATACTTTGTCATTGAATTACTCTTGAACTACAACTCTGACAGAATTGAAATAACACTCTCCAAAGTCCAAATACTATGATGAATAATTAGAGCTGCTTTTATTATGAAACATTACTATCCCTTTAAGAGCTTAGATAGCAACAGGTTTCTGATTTTCGTTTGCCTCTCTTTCCCACCCGGTGCTGTAATTGGTTGCTGAGGGACTTACCTTGTGCATCAAGTGGGTGCTGGAGTATACAAGTATTTTTCCTCCTTTTATGTCACCTTTCGAGTTGGCTCCAAAGCTGTCAGCTCCCACCCCCTTCCATTGAATCTGTAAATTAAAAAAATAAATAAATAAATAATAATAATAATAAATTAAGTAAATAATAAGAAAAAGTTTTTATTGGGTTATGTTGCAGCAGGAGGGGGTTGTGTAAATCGATTAAGTGTTTAATGGTTGTATCGTGGATTTTAGGGCAGGACATTAAGTTTAAAGTTGGTTGATAGGCTGATATGGCTGATAAGGGTTTATAGGTAAAGTTATCTGTTTTCACGTAATAAAAGCTGTGGCCTTGCCACCATTCTCCTTGTCTCTGAGTGTTTTATTTTAGTTAGCCAAGAATTAAGTGTTGGGATTTAAAGTAAGCTGACCAGACTTTCTTTTTAAAGGGATAGTAATACTTCATTTTATCTTTATTTTATTTCGTAGGCATTAAAAAAACATGTAGAACGATATAAGTCTTATGAGAGATATTCACAAGCAAAGTTTCCCCTCCCGTCCCTTTTACCTAGTGTAAGCCATCTCTTCTCAGATGTGGAATCCAGTCCATAGACCAGACAGATAACAGCAGGGGACAATCTTCTTCCTATGAGAACAATGAAAGCCCTCACTTTGTCATTGAATTACTCTTGAACTACAACTCTGACAGAATTGAAATAACACTTTCCAAAGTCCAAATACTATGATGATTAATTAGCGCTGCTTTTATTATGAAACATTACTATCCCTTTAATCGGGGACACATAAGAAATAGGCATATTTCCCTGAAATCAAAGCAGTCCTAAAGTATGTATTTTTCATCTGTGTCCCTGGTTAAAAAGGAGGTTGGGTCACACTAATTTAACTCTTTGAGTGCCAGAGAGGTATCTATTGCATTGCGGCACAATGCATTGGATGCTTTTCCGGCACTCAAAGGGTTAAGGGTTGCAAGAATACAGTCCCATGAAGGTAGCAAAGTGTAGTAAGAAAGAAGCTGTGTGTAATAGGAAGGGAGCAGTGTTTAACCCTTTGGGAGCCAGTGAGGTTTCCGATGCATTGAGTTTGCAATGCACTGGATACCTTGCTGGCATGCAAAGAGTTCATAAAAGGGAAGCCTTGTATAAAAGGAGAGGTCTGTGTGTAACACTGGGAGAGTGTGTGTGGAGGGGCACTGAGGATTCCTACAGACATGAGTATAAAGTGAACCGGTTTGCACTGGTACAAGCCAGTCATGTACTGCACCTTAGGGCTTGTGTAACAATATATGTCCCACAGTGTAGCAATGTGTTTGACACTCACCTACAAAAGGGTTAATTGTGTTTGCAGTGCAAATACAGAAGCTGAACCCACAACATCATTCTCCATGTGAGGAGAGATATGCACAGGATATATTTCAAACTTTATTTGTATTAAAAATTTGAAACAAGGCAAGGGGAGGAGGCTGGGGGTATTTTTATAGTTGCACTGAATACACAGAAACATTACACAACTTACAGCTTTATATTTACCATACAGGGAATGAATACCAGGGTAGTAACCCTTAAAGAACCACAGTACACTGTGAGCATCATGCACTTACCTACAGGTGTTCTGTAACATACCATCTGCACTATAGGGGACTATTGAAATTCCCCAGATTTCCCATGGATGTAAAAAAGGTCTTTAACCCCTGAAGGACCGGCACTTGAGGACCACAGGGCATTTTTATTTATTTTTAAGTTCCAGCGTGCAGCCGTGCAGGGATCCCTGAACTCCATGACATGCCAGGACCGTCACTGGTCCTTAACTGGCGACCAGCCATGACGGTCCTGGCACGGAGGTGGTCATTAAGGGGTTAAGCACCTTGAATGCTATAGAAATCTACAGTGCATTGCTTTCTAATGCATTGGAGACATTTGCAGCATGCAGGAGGTTAACCCCCTTAACTACATTTGATGTGCCAGGACCATCAAACCGGTCCAGACGTTAACGACTAGTGACGGACGTTAAGGACCAGTGGCATGGAATTCTGGGATCGCAGTGTAGCTGTATGCTGATCTGCAATCCCAGAATTCATTGCAGCAAAAACAAAAAAAAAAGTGCTGCTGTGGTCCTCTAGGGCTGGATCACCCCATCATTAAGGGGTTAAAAGCCACATTTAAATCTTTGGGGAATTTTTTTATTTCTTAGCGCTGGTGCAGTTGGTTTGCACCAGAATTTAACTTCTTTAGCTTCTGGTATAAGGCCCCACGAAACTGATGTACTAATTAGAACTGATGGCAGACTCTCTAAGGAGATAAAAAGATGACTTTTCCAGTGATCTAATTTCTCCATTTCCTATGTTAGTCTGTGGAGCCTATGTACTAAGATTTCTCACGTGAGAGTGATCTTAGTGCATAGGCGCCATAGAATAACATAGGAAGTGGAGACGTGATATCAGATGCCTCCCAACATTTCATATGGCCAAGGGACACTATTTTAGGTAGCATTGCTGGGGGGTGCGGTTTGTGGGTGAGGCATTACAAAGAATTTATTTATTTATTTTGCAAACCTTTTCTCTATATCACGCAGAGTCTCCTCAGATCTGAAAGCCGGATCGAACAGATCTCAACAAGGGACAATATTGTGTCAGCATAAGGAAAACCCTGCTCCCCTTTGTTATACAGACACAGACAATATTGTACCTGTATGGTCAAGCAACCGACTTTCAGATCTGAGGAGACCCTGTAAGACGTAGGGAAAGGAGGCAGGAGGGGGAAACGTTACAATAAAATTACACAAAGAATACAACGTTATGGACATTTACAACGGTATCGTTCGTTATAAAAATGTATAATTGATGTTAACTTCAGATCTTCTTTAAAGGGATAGTAATACTTAAGTATTACTAATCCCTATAGCAAAGTACTACTTAAAAAAAACGTATTGCCCCCAGTGTCATCTCACAAACCTATGATCGATTTTAAAGTTGCCCTCCCCCTTCCCCGTAGTCAGTATTCTAGCTGACTCAGAGAAATCCGGTCAGAGATCATCAGACGGCTCTGCAGCAGAGCCGCGATCGCGTTAATTAAAAAAAAACAACTTTCACTAAAACGGTCTTCTACATGTGCTTGCAAGCCAAGCACACGTAGAACACCATTTCAGTGAAAGTTTTCTTTTTTAGTAACGTGATCCGGCTGTGCTGGAGAGCCGCCTGAAAGTCGTATGACGCTCTTCCCTGCAGTCAGCTAGAATGCTGACTACGGGGAAGGGGGAGGGAAAGGGGAACTTTAGAAGCGATCATCTCTCAAACCATAAAGGTTTGAGAGATGACACTGGAGGCAATACGTTTTTTTCTTTTAGTAGGGCTTTAATATAGGGATTAGTAATACTTAAGTATTACTATCCCTTTAATGGGACCAGAGCGCCCTTTTAATTAAGGGCACTTATTAAATGTTCCTTCTACAAGACTGCACACAAAACAATACAATCTTGCAGTGTGCTGTTTTCCTTAGAGATACACATTAAAATGACATAATGGTCACATAACCTATATTAATGGGAACTTTAAAAATAAACTGATACTGAAATCTTTGAAATTTTAACTCTAAGTTCTTCGTTATGTAGATTTTAGGCGATATGTCTTATTGCTCTAACCCAGAGGTGTGATAAAGTGCTGATAAAGCAGAGATAACTTAGATACACTCTCCAATTAATGTCATACCTGGGAACTTTAATTTGTGGAGTGCCCGATGGGCAATATAATTGCCTCAAATTGCAGCAAAAAGAGGGCGGTGTTTACCTGTGAGTGGGGGCAGGGCTTTCTGGTGTATCACACAAGTGGGCAGGAACTGGGAGGAACTGGGTGTGGAAGGAGGACAAGTAGGAGGAGCTGGGTAGGAAGGAGCAGAGATGGACTGAGTTTTAAAGCAAACTTCCCACATTTGGAGAATCAGCCTCTGCCCTTGGAGACCCGATAATGCACCCTCAAAACCAAAGTCTCCTGGGACAAATCCGGAGAATTCCCAGGTATGGTTCCTATGTCACTTTATAGAGCTTTAAAATAAAATTACACAAACAATTCAACATTATGGACATTGACTAAGGTACCATTCGTTATAAAAAAGTATAATTCATAACTGACCTTAACTTCGTATGTTGACATTACAATCTCTCTTTATCCAAAGGGGCAAATAAAAATGGCCATTAGTTAAATGAGTTTTTTAAGCCCTTAAAGACCGGCCGCATTAGGACTCCCCGAATGGCGTGCATCTGCATGGGGTGCCCTGAGATCTATGACATGCCACAAACGTCATGGATCCTTTAGGAAAGTTTTCCCATGATGGTCCTGGCACGTCATGGGTCCTTACAGGGTTAATCCCATGAATGCTAGAGAGGTCGCCACACAGTGCAAAGCAATGCGTTGTAGACTTTCTAGCATTCGGTGGTATAAAAGACCCATTTCAGTTAGTGGGGGTTTGGGGCATTTTTATTATTAAATTTAACTAAATAACAATTTACATGTGTTAATCCTTTGAGTGCCAGAGGGGTATGCAACGCATTGCTTTGCAATGCGTTGCATACCCCTCTGGCACTCAAATGGTTCGAAAGCAAGTTTAGGATTGTATTTTAGGGATGCAACATATGAATAAATCTTTTCTGATTCTGTAGGTTGATAATATTTAAAGTTATATAAACCTTTTTACTTTTAGGTTCTAGTGTTTCTATAATATATTGGTCTTTAACCCCTTAATGACCGTCCGCGCGGCACATTGCGTTCACTAAAGGACCACGGAGCATTATTTTTTTTTTTTTTATTCGGATTCCGGACTCCCCGAATGGCATGCAGCCGTGGGGGGAGCCCGGATTCCATGACGGTCATAGTACTTCATGGGTCGTTAACTCAGATCTACCCATGGCGTACTATGACCATCAAGAGTCATTAAGGGGTTAATAACCACCCTTTTCCCTTCAGAAAGTCTGTTATCTTATTTCTGAAAGGTTATAAACATTATCCTGCCACTTATGACACCCTGATTAATTTTTATTAAACAAACATAGGCTAACATTCGAATCTAGACATGGCCTTCACCATTCTTGCTTAGTATACAACCACTTCTCTGGAAAGCTACCAGACTACTGAAAAGTATGCTCACTCCACCTTTCCATACAAACTATAGCCTCCATTCCACTGCTAACAACTCACTGAGCATTCCGCACTACAGGAAAGAAGCCAGTCGATCAGTCTTTTCCTTCAGAGCTCCGAAAGCCTGGAGTAACCTGCCTGAAAAAAATCAGATCTTCTCCCAGTCTAAAATCCTTAAAAATAACTGCTTCTTTATATCTAAAAACAATATACAACTGTATAGTATGTATGTATGTTTATTAATAAAGTTTCTTTATTTGTATAAATATGTATCTCTTTACTGTAAACTCCCCATACTTGAAAATCTCAATGTATTCTTCCTGGTAAAACATTTTCTACATAAGCAAAATAGGTCCTGGGGCCCTGTACAAAGCACATTTACATTTATTTTAGACCCCTGAAAAATCAATATTTTTTTATATATTAGCCTGGAGCTTAAAGCAGAACGATCACGGAGATTTGTGTTCCTCTATTAATAGTTAGTATAGCGGTAATCATTTAAATACTGTTATAATGTTTATCAAATGCAGGCATTATATGGAAACATAAGATCTTATGAAACTCACCTCAAGATGACAGACAGGACATATTGCTGAAGAGGGATCTGTGTGTCTGCACTGTACGTCTCTGTCTCATCACTGATAGGTTATTTGCCAAAAGGGGAGTTGCATTGTACTGTACGGTACAAGAAGAGAAGGACAGCATAGGAGCACAGATCCCTCTTTGGTGCTTTCATACTGAGGTGAGTCTTCGAAGAACTTATGTTTCTTATGTTAACTTTTAAAATGTTGCACAGAAAAGTGTGTGCATCTAAACGGCACACTCACCATGTAGACGTGATGAAAAGGGTGACATGAGAATCTCCCATTGCCAGATTCTCATGTCGCCAGTTTAAACCCCGCTTCAAACCGCATCTGATATTGAAGTCCAACATGCCTTAGCAAGATCTGTAATAAACCCGCACAGTTCACATAAC
Source organism: Rhinophrynus dorsalis (assembly GCA_037306005.1). Taxonomy (NCBI): domain Eukaryota; kingdom Metazoa; phylum Chordata; class Amphibia; order Anura; family Rhinophrynidae; genus Rhinophrynus; species Rhinophrynus dorsalis. The sequence continues at coordinate 111,410,952 of CM074727.1, read as the reverse complement.
ACTAAACAGCTTCTATCTTTGGCAGCAAAGGGATTAACGCACATGAGCATTTAATAGTAGCATCCCTTCCCACTTTCCTTTTTGACTGCTGGTCATGACAAGAGGTAGTATTAAATGCTCATGTGCTGTAATCCCTTTGCTGCAACAAGCAGGTGGTTAAAAGGATAGCACTACTTTCTTTTATCTTTATTTTATTTTGTAGGCATTCAAAAAACATGAAGAACGATATTTCAGTTGACTTATTGCATCCATGGAGGATTCTCCTCCTTAACTCCAGAGTGCCACTCTCTACCATCGGATCTGACATAGAGGCTAGCAGGCCCGGACTGGAACAAAAAACAGGCCTGGGCATTTGAGGCTGAGTGGCCCATTTTTATTTTTTGAGCAGCCCATGGGGGGGGGGGGGGGGCAGGCATCGTTTTTTTTTTTTTTTTTAAACGCTCGGACCGGCCCACCAGTCAAATGCCCGGTATGCCCAATGGCTAATCCGGGCCTGGAGGCTAGGTCTCACTATGTTCCGGAACTATTTTCTAGCTTGGGTGCATGAGAGATTCTTATTTTCTGTACACTGTGTCTTTAACGTCTGCTTCAATATCTGCAAAGACTCAGGCACACAAGCAAGGTTTGTTAGTCAGATGAACCGAGGTCTGAGGCATGCCAGCACTAAAAGGAAGGCTAAGGGTACTGAAACGCGGGTTGATGCAACATTTCATTAGTGCGACATGAGAATCTTGTGCTTTTGATGTAGGGCAAAATTCTCATGTAACCCTTTTCATCACAGAGACATGTTAAATGCGCAATGTAGCAGCACAATATTTTGTCTGTGACATTTTAAAAGGATACCCAATTAATAAACATTATACCAATATTTAAATGATTACCACTATACCAACTATTAACAGAGGGGCACTTATATATCCATGATAGATCCGTTTTAAAGCTATTGTAATGATTCATATGAAAAATATCTGTTACAGGGTTTACCATGTTGAGTAAATTAAGGGTATTCCCACTGCTAAGCATTATTTTATGTATTTAATGTATTGCAGCTCAAACTTGCAATTATTTTGTGTGCAATAACTGCCAGAGCAGTCTATGCACAACTGAGGTCAGCTGACCATAATCCTCCATAGGAGTCTGTAGCAACAGCACTACTGTAAAATTTAATGCAGTGGAAAATACAAGTTTGAACTGCACTAAATTTTCAGCAGTGGGGATACCCTTAATTTACTTAGCAGGGTAAACCTTGAAAAAAATATATAAAGATCACTTCCATGGCTCGATGCCTTATTGTGGCGGAAGTGTTTGTGTGTGTCAATGAAGCCAAGAACTATGCCATTGGGAGCATATACTCCTGACAGAGTCACCCATGGTGGACAGATCAAAGTTAAGACACCAGATTAAATTGATCCAAAATCTGCCAGCCCACACTGGACCAGCGTGGCAGATTACGGTCCATTCCCTCAGCATGGCTTTACAACAAAAACAATGTCCCTCAGTCCCCGGAGCCTTGTTAGTGACTTCCTACAGCAAAGGGAAGACCAGCTCAATGGCAGAGGGTGCAAAGAATCACTGGGTTCTACCAGGTTGCCTTTGGTCTTTAGACACTGGAATGCTTTACTGTAATGGTTTTTCTGACACACAGACTCGTAAGGTTATGGTAAAACACAGTTTATTGATAATACAAGGAATAAGGTAACCCACACAGGTCCAGTAGATACAATATGATACAATACTGGCGCAGGTCAGGTTAACAGTTCGTGTGAATCCTTGGCGAGACAGTGGAGCATTGGATACTACTAGGCCGAGGGATACTAGTAGGCCCTAGTAGTACGGAGGCCCAACGGAGACTCTCTACGCAGAGAGTGACACAAGGGGAGAACAAGTCTCAATAGAGGTGGAGGAGTGGGAGGTCACTACTACCCCCTGTACTTCAGGTAGTCAGGACAGACTGAGGCAACACTGAGACAACCAGAGGCCCTGGACAAGTGATAGACTGAGAGAGACCCTAGACAACCCAAAAAGGTATAGGTATAGAAGACTGCCAAAGCAGCACCAGGATAGGTATCCTCAGACTGTCAGAACAGTCAGTGGGTAACAGAGCAGCAGAATATCACGGTTTACCGACCAACCAGTGGCCGCTAGTGACTGTGACCCTAAAGTGCAACAGCACCAACCCACAAGGGGTTAAAGGGACGCTCAGACCTGGAATCGGCTGCAAGGCCATGGAGCCTAAACGAGGCACCCAGAGACTAATCCAACCTCGGAGGTAAGTGGTGGACAGGTCAAGCCCACTTCTTCCTCTCCCGGAACTCCACTGAGCAGCCCTGTCAGGACCTACCATACATTCAATGCGCACGCTGCCCCTGTTTCACAGCTGCCTGTAATACAGAGGGGGAATCCTGGTTCCTGGGATGCCGCCCGCCTGCTTCCAGATGGGGGTTGCTGGACTTCAGGGGCAGACAAGTAGGGAGGCGCTTGAGAAGTGCCGCAATCTCATTACTTACAAGGAATCCCTTCATCGGAATGGTCTAAAACTTTTAGACCATTCCAATGAAGGGATTCCTTGTAAGTAACAAGATCGCGGCACTTCTCAAGCGCCTCTGTGTCGACCGACACGAATCTCCTGCTGACAGCTTTACAGCCGTCAGTAGGAGACAGCAAACTTTAAACGCCTTTATCTCTTAAACCATAGCGGTTTGAGAGATACGTTTTTTTGCATTTAGCTCAGCTTTTTAAGCTCTTCTAAATGCAAAAAACTTTTTGTTGGACATTACTAACACTTTAAATGGTATATACGTATAACAACACGAAGGAAAGTATAAGAAAGCTATACCTCCATATAGTAGGTCCCTATTAATGAGTCACTCTAGTACTAGAGTATATACATGTACAAAAATTGTATTATTGGAGAACAACCAAATGTAAAAATGGGTGAATAAAAACATATGAAAGCATGAATAGGGAGAAATATAGCACAAGACCTTAAAATACTGTGGAGAACTGCCTATATGCTAGGCGAATAATCTCCAGCCACAAAATAAAGAATATAACACACAATATAATATTGTGCCAATAATGACATGGCTAGAGAAAATATAACCCCCACAGTACCTAAATAATCACAAAGTGCCAAGGATATGTCTAAACATACAAGTGCAAAAAATACATAATCCAAAAGACGAATACAAATGGTATTCATCAAATTAAGGTGAAAGTGAACATAAGCAAATAAAGTGCAATAATAAAGAAAATATACTTAGCACAAAGAAATAACAAGAAAGGTCAAGCAGCAAAGCCCTCCCTAGACTCAACCATCCCGACAGGCTTCGTCAGGGGATAGAGCTGATAATCTAACCCCGGTTTTTGAATGTCTGCAAACCAATAGAAGCGGCCATATAGATAACGTGAAAGTGAACCAAGTCAGCTGACTAGAGCGCTCACGTGATCAGAAACTTCACCGAAAATAGAAAAAATACAAGGCTGTTGTCCAGTCCTACATTGATTGAACCTATGTCCATAATGATCTACTTTCAAATGTAATAAAACAGTGTCGACGAATACAAATACATATGGAACATGTGCATGCGTAAAAACAAATTTAAAGGCGTGTATGCCAAAATATCATTGGTCATGCGCATGCGCTATATAATACATAAATACAGAAGAGCATATGCCAAAAAAGTGACGTCGATCATACGCATGCGTATCAATGAATACAAATACAAATGAAACATGCGCGAAATTATCATAATAAACAAATTCAAAAGCACATGCGCCAAAATGTCGTTGATCATGCGCATGCGCAATATAATACACAAATACAAATGCGCATGTGCCAAAAAGTAATGGCAATCATACGCATGTGCACCAAATGTAAACCAGATGAACGTAATCCATATATATCATCGAACGTGATCCATATATGTTATCGTAACGATACCTCCACTACACAAGTCAAAAGGCAAAAATGCCAATGACCTGTATAGTGGATACGATGTTAGAGATGCACCGATACCGATTTTTTAAGACCGAGTACGAGTACCGATACTTTTTTCAAGTACTCACCGATACCAATTACCGATACCTTTTTTTTGCCAGTTTTCTAAGTACCTATATGCTTTAGGTACTTGGAAAACTGGCAAATGACCTCAAAAAAAAGTATTGGTAATTGGTATTGGTGAGTACTTGAAATATATATATACACACACACACACACACATACATACACACACCACCTCTTGATTCTCCCCTTTTGACTCTTTCTCCCCCTCTTGATTCCCACCTTTTGCTTCATTCTACCCCTCTTGAGCCCCCTTCTTTTGCATTGGCTTTTCTCTCCCTTTTAATCCCTCTTTCTCCCCCTCCTTCTCCTTGACTCTCCCTTTTGCCTCTCTCCCTCCTGATCCCCCCTCCTTTTGCCTCTTCTTGGCCCCCCTCCTTTTGCCTCTTTTTATCCCTCTTGACCCCACTCTCTGCCTCTTTCATCACCCGCTGCCCCATCTTGCCTCCCTTACTCTCCTCTGCCGGGTGCTCACTGTTCTCTTGCGACCCCCGGCAGAAGTCAGCGTCGGAGCGTTGCCATGGTAACCCGCGGCAACGATCTCACGCTACAGGAGTGAGAGAGGTGACCGGGGAGCATTGTGAGCAGCTCCCCGGGCTCCCTCTCTGCAGCACCGACCCTGACACAGGGTATCGGTGCTGGCATTGGCCGCATTTGCGCGAGTACAAGTACTCGCGCAAATGCTGGCATCGACACCAATACCGATACCAGTATCGGTATTGGTGCAACCCTATACAATGTGGTCTGTGCATAATTGGCATAATACGATACATACAAAAATCTTAATAATAATAATAACTAGTATTTATATAGCGCCTTTCTCCCAGTGGGACTCAAAGCGCTTTCAGCGCATGCTCTCGGAATTAACCAAATCGGCAGCTGAAATAATAGATGTTATTATTACCCAATCAATGGTACTCATTTATCGAGTAAGAGGGGCGGGAGGGGGATACTTTATCATTCAATTACTCTTGAACTACAACTCTGACAGTATTGAAATAACACTCTACATGGCCCAAATACTATGAAGATTAGTTGTAGCCGCTTTTATTTTGAAACATTACTATCCCTTTGATTCTCAGGGCTCACCAAGTTCATTTGTAACTCACCCTTCTTCACTGACAGTTCTGATCACTCTCTGCTGTGTTTTTCCTACTCTCCGCCCATTTTAGGGGCAAACTCCACCTCTCTTCCTCCCTATACTGTCCACCCCAATTAAAGCCCACCAAATTTATGATGCAAATTGCTTAGTTTGGACACTCCCACCCCAGGCCCACGAGGACCTCCAGAGACTTGGTAGAAGAAAGTTCCCAGGTATTGTCATAATTCAGAACATGGGTTAACCCCTTAAGAGCCCAATGATGGTCCTGGACCGTCATGGAATTCCGGGTTCCCCGCACGCTGTTCGGGGAGTCTGGAATCGGATCGTGCAAAAAAAAAAATGCTCCGTGGTCCTTAAGTGACCACAAAGTGCGTGTGCGGCCGGTCCTTAAGGGGTTAAACATCCTGTTAAATCCAGTGGGAACTTACCTAATATACATTCCACCCCCACAATGCAACTGATTTCTCCTGAATTGCACCACTTTGGAATGATGAATTAGGCCCTTAAGGCCTTATCCGCAAAAGAAAAGACAAGCAAATTTTGAAGCAAACCTCTGGAGGTCCAGTAATGTCTGGTGGTGGTGGGGCTTGATTATGAGGAGATGAGGTGGGATTTGCACTGAAAATGGGTGAGAGTGGGAAAAACTAGGCGGAGAGAGGGTTCAGAATGGACAGTGCAGCTGGCAGAGTTACAAGGGAACTAACTGAGCCCTGAGAATCAACCTATGTCCCAGGAGACCTGGTAATTAAAGGAATAGTAATGTTTCAAAATAAAAGCAGCTCCAATTAATCTTCATAGTATTTGGTCCATGGGGAGTGTTATTTCAATACTGTCAGAGTTGTAGTTCACGAGTAATTGAATGATAAAGTATCCCCCTCCCACCCTTTTACCTACCTCCCCTCAGACGTGGAATCTGGTCTTTAGAACAGACAGCACACAGCAAGGGACAATCTTCTTATTGTGATCATAAGGAAAACCCTGCCCCCCCTTTTCAGGTTTTCCAGGATTTCCTTATGCTCACTGAAGATTGTCCCTTGCTGTGATCCATCTGGACCAGTGGTTCTCAACTCCTGTCCTCAGGACCCACTAACAGGCCAGGATTTGATGATTTCCTTGTTAGAGCACAGGTGAGTTAATCAATGTGAATGAGCCTCTGATCACCACACCTGTGCTCTAGCAGAGAAATCCCTAAGTACTGGCCTGTTAGTGGGTCCTGAGGACAGGAGTTGAGAATCGCTGATCTGGACAGTCTTGCCACTCTGAGGTAAGAAGTGTTACATCAGTAAAAGGGGCTGGAGGGGGATATTTTATCATTCAGTTACTCTTGAACTACACCTCTGACAGTATTCAAATAATACTCTCCATGGTCCAAATACTATGAAGATTAATTGGGGCTGCTATTATTTTGAAACATACTATCCCTTTAAGTATGAATGCACGCGTCTCCAGGTCAGATCCAGAGAGATCCCAGCTATGCATTGTCACCATATGAAAGATAAAACTGTTGTCCAAACCTTTCTAATATTCAAGCCCCTCTTAATTCAATGACAAATTTGTTCTCCACTTTGCCCCAAAATTGTTCCAGTTTAACCAGCTGGGAGCTGCCTGTGCATTCCCAGTGTCTTCCTCCCACTCCCCGCCTGCTTCTCCTCCTTCCCTAGCCTGCTTCTCCTCCTTCCCTAGCCTATTGCTAACATTTTCTTTGTTTTATAAGTCCCGCCCCCACTCACAATTAAGCCACACCCCCTTTTGACATGAATTGCATCATTTATCACCTCTCCACAACCAAAAGTTCCCAGGTATGCCTTCTGGAACTCAAAGGGTTAACCTAGTACATCAGCCTCCTTGTGAGGGAGTTGGGAGTGTCCGTTGTGTTGTTAAGTTAAATTGAGCTTGTTTACAGCTGATTACAACTTGAATGTTTGGTAATTATCAGGCAAACACTAGTTCAAAGAGAAAAGAAAGAAAGACTCTGTTTATTCAAGACTTTACAAGTAATTATCATTTAAGATACTAAGTAGTCTCTTCATCACAGCTGGGAGTACACACTCATGTTTATGTGCATGTGTGGTGTTGTCACCAAAGTCTGCGGTGATGTTAACCCTCTGAGTGCCAGAGGGGTACGCATCGCAATGCATTGTGTACCACTCAGGCAGTCATAGGGTTAAAAACTGATGTGCAGAACCCAGAGGGGAAAACGCCACCTTCTACCATAACAATAATTTTGCAGCTTCCCATGCAAATCTAGCACTCTGGAGAAAGTGCAGGTTGTGCACTGACACAGAGGTACATCAGTGAGAAGGTCATGTGATGACCCCAATCACATAGCCATACTAAAGTGGAGGAGAAGTACTCTACCACTTTTAGTAGTGTTCCTGAATGGCAGAAAGGAAATATGGTCACCCAGTTTACACTCTGGCAGACCACACCACTTTTTCTCTGCAAATTCCCATATTGCTAGGTTCCCAAAAGGCCCATGGTTTGGGTCAGCCTAATGGATTTTTAGTGCACTGTGCAGCCCAAATTCACCATTACTAGTACATAGTAACAAGCTGGCAACACAATCTTGGGTGTTTACCATGATATCTGGGTCAGATATTATTTAGCAATGCCTCTGCCTTCAGTATACATAATGATACCCCCAGAGAATCCTGTCACACTCACTTGCAGCATGCAATGTGTACAAAAAAACAGCAGAGGGAGTACAACCACACATCTTACACATTCCTATAATTAATAAAGTCAGTATCCCTGATGTACTAATAAAATATGTGCAATTTTGGAGTAAACCAACTGCACCACAGGGGACCAAAATATTCCCTAATTTCTTATTGCTTTAAATGACACTTTTAACCTCTTGACTGCTAGAAAGGTTGCAAACATTGCTCTCTCTCTAGCATCCAAGGGGTCAAAAGTCCGATTTAAATCAATGAGCAGTTTAATTAGTCCAAGTGGCATAATTACAGTGGTTGCAGGGGTCGCAAGTGCGACTGAGCTCATCACTCCAGGTGCCAGGCCACCCCCTGCTGAGATCACGCTTCAAGGCTGAGCCGGGCCGCAACAAAAAGCTTGGCTGGTGGGAAGATCAGACTGATCTCCCCACCAGCAAGCTGAGACCTGTGCCTTCTTCAGCACAGTCCTCTATTAGCAGCTCCCTCACTGTCCCCAGCACTCTAGTAATGCAGAGAGCTGGGACATGACATCATCTCCCAGTGCTCTGTATCACTGGAGACAGGACCTGCTAACAGAGGTCTGCGCAGGCCTCTCCTTCCACAACGCATGCTGCTGGGCCACCAGGGATGAGGCCCCCTCCTAAGCCAGCAAAGTTAGGAGGTGGTCAGTGGGGGACAATGTGGAGGTGGACAATGGGGGCAATGTGGAGGTGGCCAATGTGGAAGTGGACAGTGTGGAGGTGGACAATGGGGCAATGTGGTTGGGGGCCCCATGGCAATTTTCACACCAGGGCAAGGTGGCTTCTAGTTAAGCCTCTGATTTGTCCCCTTCGGAGCAGTTACTTTTACCCCAAAACTGCTCTACTTTCTTTTTATTAAAGGAGCAGTAAACTTTTTTTTTATGAAAACACATATTTTACAGAGCTTTTCCTGCTGAATAAAACAAGTTCACTCCCACTGCTGTCAGATGTATTATTCAAAAAGTATAGCAGTTTAACTCTTTGAGTGCCAGAGGGGTACGGAACGCATTGGAAAGCAATGCATTCCGTACCCCTCTGGCACTCAAAGGGTTAAATAATCAGGAAGTGAATTTACTGTCTTTACTTCCTGACTGTTCTAACTGACAGGAAGTGACAGGCAGTTTCTATCACATTCTATGGAGAACTAGATGTCTCTGACTTTTCTGACTTTCCTCTCCATGAGAATCTACCAGGAAATCTAATTAGAATTTCACCACTAGAGGGCACTGCTAATGTAAAAATACATGGGTTTAAACTGTGATAACTCTGGAAATATAAATCTCTCGGCAGTGGGAGTACCATTATTTTACTCAATAGGAAAATCCCTACAATATATATATTTTCATAAAAAATGTTTACTGCTCCTTTAAATCAGCTTCATTGTTATACCACAGTGAGGCTGATGTGCTAAGTAGTACTGGACAAATACTTGAACAATCCAATTGCCCATTTGGGGCTAATAAAAATTCCTCAATTTCACATTGGTGTAAATGTTTTTACCTCCTGCAAGAGGTCCCCAAAGCATTGCAAATATTCTGTAGCATTTAGGGGGTTAAATGTGCCATTTAAGAAAAAGGGTTTTTGTCCCCAAAGTTGCAGTTGATCAGCCTGAAAACTGTTCCAGCCCCCCTTAATAAATCAGCATTTATGAGTCTGGGGCTGTCATAGATGAAACAATAGTAATTTTATAGTGTACAATGAGAAATATAGTTGGGTGTTAATATATTATATATTTGTCTTTGATGTCAAATGCATTTGATTTATTAAACCATGCAAAACACAGGTCAGTGATGATTAACTAGGAACAGGCCTGATACAATGTCCCTCTTTGGTCAGGATAGTCCCTCCTTCAGACCCAAATCCCTCTGTTCCACTTTCTCAGCCTGGTGTCCCTGTTTTTGAGGAGATCAGACTGTGTTATGTGTATATGAGTGTATCACAATGCTCTACAACAACAAATCTCACATTACTGGTTGTTTAAACTTCAGTATATGTGTTTATAAATTAGTCTATATAAATAAATTACTTAGGCCTTTCTCTAAATCATGTATGCAGTTACACAAAAAGATGTCAGTAGGTCATGACTACCAACTACACCCCCATTAGAACCACCTAAAACAAAAGTGTCCCTCTTTGGCCGATTAAAATGTTGGGAGGTATGGTGTCCTAATCTGGGTTTCAGCTCTATTAGCTCACTAGTCCCTTACACAGAAAAGAAATATCCTAAAACACATCACACTGGTATACTATTGAAATGTCGCCCTTTAGTGGGCTAGCAGCAAAATGGCACATTAAAAATGATGCATGCATTAAAAGGGCAAGATCAGAATATCGAACTAATCAAAAGAGCGATATTCTGATGCCACAATTTTAAAGGTCGCCAAATAGACGGCAACATTGATGGTACACTGAATCATAAAGTTTGTTGTGCCTCGGTGCCCCTCCCCATTTATCCCCGTTTTCCATGCGCGAGGGTTCACTGGCTTCAAAGCTGACTGAATCATGAAGTTTGTTGTGGCTTGATGCTCACCCCTCCTTTCTCCCCATCTTCCATGCACGTGGGTTCACTGGCTTCCAAGCTGAGGAGTGGAGAGCTACTTACATGCACATCTGACAGGTCCCCAGTACTGCACATTGCCTCACATACCCTATGTGGCAGTGGCTCTCAGACTCTCTGTGTGATTCTGTGCACACAGATACAAGAAGCCCTGTCATTCTGCACTCAGAGAAGGGGAGAGAGAGCCTGGCGCATGTTAAATAGATGAGAAGCTGCATAAGCAAATAAAATTTAGTAGCGCAGCACAGAGTGATTATCACAGCCATATAATGTAATCGAACCCATCATTTGCAGCTCAGTCCTTCAGCTGCAGGTCCACCTCTCAGCCCAAGACCAGACCAGAGAGAAGACTGAGAGGTGGACTTGAGAGGTTACTCAACCTCTCAGTCTCTTCTAAGGTCCGCCTCTCAGTCTTCTCTCTCTGGTCTGGTCATGCCCTGAGAGGCTGACCTGCGGCTGAAGGACTTAGCTGTGAGAGGCGGACCAGTTTCCCCAGCAACCAGACAGTGGCAGGGGAGTGAGACAGTGGCAGGGGAGATGACGAAGGGAGAAATCTGAGCAGAAGGGCAGTGACAGTTTTTTGGTATTGTTAAATAGGTACAACTTTACATTTACCCTTTGAGTGCCAGAGAGGTCCGCAACACTTTGCAATTCGTTGCAGACCTCTCTGGCACTCAACGGGTTAAGGCACAGATGGAGACACATATTGTTAGGAGTCCCTCGCCTTCCTTCCCTTCCTATACTTCTGGAGGCTAGTGAAGATGCGATCGCTTCTCCAACCGGACATTCGGTATTTGGAACGCATATCCATTCCACACCTCCCTTACAATTCTGGTTTAGGGGTACCCTTTTGAAAGGTTGCACTTGAAAGCGTGCAACCTTTTAACCGACTCACCATGCTCAAAATGGCGACATGACAATCTCGCACTGCATGACAGAGCGAGATTGTCATGTCGCCTACTTCATGGTCGCATACATGAAGGATGCACACTATAACTTATGATGTACAGGGTATAAGTCTGATGATCCACAGAGTTAAACATATACAGGAAAAGTATTATGTATGCAGCACATGGAGGCGCTCCAGCTGCCTCTCTTCAGCATCTCCAGAGCATTTTTAGACTTGGCCAATTATTGTTTCATAAGTTATGATATTTCAGTTATAGTTTATGAGACTACTTAGTCAGTATGAAGATGGTCTGTATTTATGGTGCTTGATTATAGGTTTATGCAATATTTAAGTTTGGAACTACAATCGAGTCAGATGAACTCTAGATTGGCTTTGCCTTTAATTCATTGTGATAGACCAGATATTCACGCAGATGCAATGGTATGGAAATTAAGGCTAGCCAATCAGTTCAAGTAAAGGATGTTATCCAATTTCATCGGACTTTGAAGATTTAAATGTAGCTAGTCATTAGAAGAAAGACTATGTTTGATCAAGACTAAGCGCAGTTGTCGCGTGAAACGCGTTGCTCTATCCAGTCACCTGTAGAGTCGTTTTCATCCACTCTGTAAGTCTCACCCTCTATCTTACTTTTCATCTCTTGGAATTACTGAAAAGCAAGTATGTTTTTAATTTTTCTAATAAAGTATTAAGTTGTCTGATTACGAAGATTACTTGAGTTTGTATAAGGAATGAACATCGATAGTGGTGTAATAAAAAGGAGTTTGTTTATATTTCAGTTATAGTACCCTGTATACGTTTAACTCTATGGCTCATCAAACCCAGTACATCGTATGGCAGAGGGTGGAGATCAATGGTGTGTGACAGAGGACAGTAATGTTAGCGACCATTGACTACACGACATGAGAATCTTGCGCTTTCATGCACTGTGAGATTGTGATGTCGCTATTTTAAACCAGGCCACGTAGTGAATGACAAATAGTCGCACACTCTTTCGCATTTCACCTTTCAAAAGTAAACTGGTTTAGGAACCGTTCCATTTAAACTGCCCTTTCCTTGTATTTGGCGCTCAGTTGTCTATGCACCATGCTGCCATTTACTCTTCACGCTAAAATTACTTGATGTAGTGTTATTTGGAAACCTTGACTTCTGGATTTGATTCTTCAAATGTTTAACCTTGCTGGCTATTGATTGTATCATCCTCCCTATTGGCTCTACACCTGAACCCTCCCCAGGACTAACTGGTAACCATTTGGCTTTTGCTTTATAGAAACTGTATCAATGCTAATGACTTAACTCTGGCTTGCCATTAATGCCTATGATTCTATATGCTTAATTTCCTTGAATACTGGCTTGGCTACTAACATTACTGAAGTCTGCTCTTACTAATTCCTGACCTGACTTGTTTTTGGTTATAAATAAAGGATTCATTACTGTACTGTATATCTAGAACTATCTGAGGTTCTATCTCACTTGGCCTACTCACTGCGTATTGGGACCATATAAACAAAACAACAGTTCCTGGGGGCCCAAGGGGTTAACAGGAACCCTGACACATATATAACAGAAGCAATTTGAGAAAAATGGTTTCATTGACATATTTAAATGATGATATGTGAGTAAATGGGCTTCCTCCTGCTCTTTGGTGGCTGGTAACTATTCTCATTGCACTATCCGGCCTCAGAGCAGAATGTGGTCTTCTATTAAGAGCTGGATTTGGAGGGTCTTTGGCTTGACTTTCTCATAGAGGTCAAAGGTCCTGTAACCTTTGCATCACAGTTTCATGGTAGAAATACAATAGAAGTGTCTGAAAGGTTACCTGAGGTTACATTCATGTAAAATGGAGACATTGCAGCATGCATGGAGACATTACAGCATGCAACATCAGAATGTAGCTATCACGGTGCGGGTGATCCTTAACTGTCACTCTCGGTTGTGGGCACTCCCATTGGCTGAGCCTGTTTGGCCCGCCCATTGTGGCCTTTTTATACGTGGCCTTTGGCACCTGTTAGGTGCCCTTTCGTGTGTTCCTGAACCAGTGTTGCTGTTGCTGTGTTCCAGTGTTCCTGCTTCCTGTGTACTGATTTGGCTTGTTTTGACGACGCTCCTGGTTTCCTGCTCCGTGATCTGACCCGGCCTGGCTGTCGTTCCTGCTTGTGACCTGATCTGGCTTCTCTGAGAATCCTGCTCCATGATCTGACCTGGCCTGGCTGACGTTCCTGCTTGTGACTTGATCTGGCTTGTCTGAGAACCCTGCTCCGTCATCTGACCCAGCCTAGCTGACTTCCTGCTCCGTGACCTGAACCGGCTTGCTGCTGACCCTGCCTCCGTTCCTGCTGCCTGCTGTTGGTGTCGCCAAGGCGACATTCTGACTTCCGCTGTGCTTGTGGCAGGGCTGATCGTGTCATAGCTTCCATTAACACTTGCAGAGCCGTGCCTCTGTTCGCTGAGTCTCCGTTTGTACTTGCACAGCTGTTATCTCCATTCCCTGAGCCTCCGTTACACTTACAGAGCTGTGTGTTCGTTCCCTGAGCCTCCGTTAACACTTGCAGAGCCGTTGTCTCCGTTCACCGAGCCTCCAGTACACTTGCAGAGCTGCTGTCTCCATTCACTGAGCCTTCATTAACACTTGCAGAGCCGTTGCCCAGATCTTCCGCTACACTTGCTGAGCCGGTTACGTTTCAGAGCCTTGTATAGGCGGTGGCTCATCCTGTCTATCTTGCAGTGTAGTCGGTCTCCGTTACCGCGCCCGCGGGAGGCGCTATTGGCTCTAGCTCGTACAGTGTTTGCTCTCCGTTACACGCCCGGTGGGGCTATTGGCTCAAGCTCTTGCAGTGTAGTTTGTCTCTGTTACTACACCCGTGGGGGCTATTGGCTCAAGTTCTTGCAGTGCAGTTTGTCTCCGTTACTACGCCCGGTGGGGCTATTGGCTCAAGCTCTTGCAGTGCAGTTTGTCTCCTTTACTATGCCCGTGGAGGCTATTGGCTCAAGCCCTTGCAGTGCAGTTGTCTCCATTACTACGCCCGTGGAGGCTATTGGCTCAAGCTCTAGCAGTGAGGTTATCTCCGTTGCTACGCCTGTGGGGGCTATTGGCTCTAGCTCAGCTCTGCAGTATTCTGGCCTCAGTTCCTGCTCAGCGTAAGCAGCAATCTCTGTTCAACAGACTGACGGTGTTGTTTCATCTAGCACCTCTTACTGCTCCATTACCACCTTGGGCGTGTCAAACACCACAACAGAGACTGATTGATTTACATGTACTTTAACCATTGAGTACCCTTATGTTTCTATGTCTGTCCTGTGACAGTATATGTATATTCATTGCATCTGTAAGCCACTATCTCTCTTTCTTGTTTTGTTTTAATAAAACTGTGTTTTATTCTAACCTGCTGGTCTGAGTGTCTTATAAAACCGTTGCAGTAGCTCTTTTGATTGGAACGACATTCTGATGTCACAATTTTGCTTCAGGCAATATTTTTAATGCCTGTTTTCGTGGACGTCCAATACATAGCAACATTTCAATAGTGAACCCATCACACTGATCCTTCCTGGCAGCTTTCTTCTATATAAAGCAGAAGGAGAGTGGTCTGTAAGCTGTGATGTGAAATAAGCTACATTGTGGGATATTTGCTGCACAAATCGAATAAGTTTATTTTCTGTGTTGGGTAGTGTGGTAAGGAAGGGGTTAAAAACAAAATCCTTTTTCCTCCCTTTGCAGTTATACATGTGATTGATTGCAGTCTGTGTCTGTGGTGAAATATATAAAAAAAGAGAGAAAAACAAGAGGCGCTCCATGTGTTGAATCGTCACCGGAAACACCTGTAGTGACTATACTCTCAAACGAATTGGCTGCCATGCACTTATGTGTAAGACAGCTAAAAAGCACTCGAGGAGAATTAGAAGCTGCCCTCAGTCTCAACTAACTGGTAGAATCCACTTAGGTCGCACTCTCTATATCACTCTCTCTAAGCGTATCAACAGTCACTAGGAAATAGAAGGCGCCCAATAGTGCAATACAGCCAGAGCAATATGATAAATATAAAACGGATGCCAAATGGCTACTCACAAGTGAAGTGGTCAGCTGGGGGTAATGCTGACTAATGTGCAGGCGGAGAGAATCTCCCGTCTCCACTCGGGAAACTCAGATGGTATGCGTAAATCCAAAAAGGAAAGATCGATGCGAAAACGGCTTCTAAAGTATAAAAAGATTATTTATTTAAAATAACTTGGGAGATCATCCATAGATATCACAATTGCCCAAAAATTAGAACATAAAATCTATCTTGCTGTCTAACGCATATTGTGGCAACTATGCGCCACTTTATCAAAGACAATATGTTGACAGATAAATACAAAGAAGAGTTAGTATAGACAAGTTTAAATACTAGTCATGGCAATCTGATTGGATAAAATTATTTGGTCTATGGACTTACCTGAATCAATGGCCAAGACTGCACCTCACGATGCCCACATAACAATGAAACTCGTGGCGCACCGTATGTACGTCATCAGCACGCCAAACGGGAAAGTCACATGACCATAACAAATGAAAATAAACATCAACATCAATACATTTATACATTTAAAGGAATCAGAAAAATCAAAATTACATATCTAACAAATATGGATTTACCCAAATCAACGGCCAAGACCGCACCACGTGATGTCCACAATACAATGGAACTCATGGGGCAACATGCGTGAGTCATCAGCACGTCAAACGGGAAAGTCACATGGCCATAACAAATAAACATAAATATCAATACATATATACATTTGAAATATTCAAAAAATCAGAAATGCATATACATAAAAAATCATACCCACTAAAGAATGAGACAAAGAAAACAAAAAGAAATCCCATAAATAAAGTGATTACCAATGGTCCCGATAATACAGATGGCCACGAAGTGGTCGTGGGGCATATCCGGATAAATACTGGAAAAAAATCCCCCAGCGATCAACGTGACCCAGATATACACCGAAAACCTCAGGCAAAATAAATAAATTAATTAATGAATTAATTAATTCAAAATAAACTGTCAAAAAAAAAAAAAAAATTATACAAAAATATACATACATGTCTATATATATAGTTTAGTAAACACATTCTTTTACACTGTGGTTAGTATTCTTTTTTGCATTTTTTTTTTTTTTTGACAGTTTATTTTGAATTATTTTATTTATTTTTATTCATATGGGGCTTAGGGCTCCATATCAATGCATCCACTGGAAACTTTAATCAGAAAAAAACTAGGTACTGGATTCAAATGTAGGTGTTAATTTTATCTCTGCTTTTATCTTCAGGTATCCCCAAACAGCAGCTCCAATTATCTCCATAGTATTGGACTATGGAGAGTGTTATTTCAATACTGGCAGAGTTGTAGTTCAACAGTATTTGAATGATAACGTGTCCCCCTCCCGCCCCTTTTACCTAGTGTAATCCACCTCCCCTCAGACGTGGAATCTGGTCCACAGACCAGACAGATCACAGCAAGGGATAATCTTCTTACTGTGAGAACAATGAAAACTCTGCTCTCTTGACAGGTTTTTCCCTTATGCTAATTGAAGATTATCCCTCTCTGCAAGCCATCCGGAACCACCTTTCTGTTCTGAGGTGAGGAGTGTTACATCAGTAAAAGGGGCGGGAGGGGGATATTTTATCATTCAATTACTCTTGAACTACTGACAGTATTGAAATAACACTCTCCATGGTCCAAATACTATGAAGATTAATTGGAGCTGCTTTTATTATGAAACATTACTATCCCTTTACGTTCCCAAGATGCCACTAAATAGCAGCGATATTGGGAACTTCAAAGTAAAAAAAAAGCTAACGATGGTTGCCTGACAAACTGCCAAGCATTGATTGTTAACTTGTATGTGTTATATTTACCTGTTATCCACTGATAGTCTCCTTCTGTATTCTCTTCTTCCTTCTCTTCATTCTTGCATCTCTTCATCCTTCTTGCTGTAAAAAAACATAATAGTATTAATATGTTTGCAGAAATATTGCGAACATTAATACATCCTTTAAACCTTTGAGTGCCAGAGGGGTAAAAAACACATTGCAAAGCAATGTGTTGCTGACCACTCTGGGGCTCAAAGGGTTAAACAATGAATTAATGCCCGGTTTAATAGGCATATGCCACCATTATTTTAGGACCAAATAAGCCATTATATTCAAAGTGCAGTAAGTGAAAGTTGCACTGTGTGTGGCCACAGAGGTGGTGGCAGTGGTGACAGTGTGCCACAGCCCCTTCCCCCGTTTGAGGCGATTGTGCTTTAAACTGATTGGCTGCTCAAGCACATCTCAGCCAGTGGGCGTGAGAGAATTTGAACAGAGACTGCCCATATATAAAGGCAGTCTCTGCTTGAATTCCCTCAGTGTGGAAGGACAGCACGGGGGGGGGGGAGGTTAGTGGCACACAGATTATTAAGTTAAGTATTCTATTATTAAATTTTGGGACATATTTTAATGGCGCAAATTTGACTTGGTATAATTGCTTGACTTTAACTATAATGGTTAATTTGAACCTAAAATAATGGTGGCATATGTCTATGGAACTGGGCATTAATTCATCGTTTAACCCTTTGAGCCCTTTTGCAATGCATTGCGTACTCCTCTGGCACTCGAGGGGTTAAAAGATGTATTAATGTACACAATATTTCTGCAAACTTATATTAATACTATTATGTTTTTTACAGCAAGAAGAAAGAAAGATGAAGAGAAGATACAAGAAAGAAGAGAAGAAAGAAGGACAGGAGATGACCAGCATGCTGAGGACTCCGCTGGACATCAGGATTAATGATGTGATACTTGTAATGGGATGTTGCTTTGTTACTTATTCAGGTTAACCCTATGAGTGCCGATGGGGTAATTATACCGCACTGGCACTCATCGGGTTAATTCTACTAACACTGAACACTTTTTAGGCACTTTGGATGTATTCATGTGGGTCTTAGGTGTTACGGTTCAGTACACTCAGACACGGTAGATGTTGGTAAAACACAATTTTATTAAAGCACACAAGGAATGGTGTAACCCTCACGTGTCCAGTAATTAGCAGCAATAACTGACACAGGACAGGTTACAAGCTAGTTAACCCACATGGGTCCAGTATGGACATACAATCACAGTACTGACACAGGTCAGGTAACTTTGATTGATACAGTGTAATAGAGTCCAATGTGGCCAGTGGAGCCACTGACAAAGTAGCCCAGAATAGCATAGGCCCAATGTCTCCTATAGGCAGCAGGAGGTGACAGTGACCGAACGGCAACAGCAAACAGGACAAGGTACAGCTGTACGGGGGATGCAATGGTGGACGCCCACCGTAGGCTACAAAAGGGCGAGTCAGAGCTTGTGACAGGAACGGAGGCCCTACCAAGACTATCCACCACCGTGTGTCTTGCTACCCATGAAGGGTTAATGTGCGTTGGTCTTTATTTGGGTAATGTGGGAGAGGGCGTTGGATCCGGACTTACAGCCTCCATAGGTGTGTGTGTTTGCAACCATTTAAAGGGATAGTAATACTTCATTTTAACTTTATTTTATTTTGTAGGCATTAAAAAAACATGAAGAATGATATGTCTTATCTCTCAAACCTTTATGGTTTATGAGATATTCGCAAGCAAAGTTTCCCCCTCCCGCCCCTTTTACCTAGTGTAAGCAATCTCTTCTCAGATGTGGAATGCAGTCCATAGACCAGACAGATAACAGAAGGGTACAATCTTCTTCCTATGAGAACAATGAAAGCCCTGCCCCCCTTGACAAGCTTTTCAGGTTTTTCCCTTATCTCAGTTGAAGATTGTCCCTCTCTGCAGTCTACCTGGGCACCTCCTTTCTGCTCTAGCTGAACAGTGTTACATCAGTAAAAGGGGCGGGAGGGGGACACTTTGTCATTGAATTACTCTGGAACTACAACTCTGACAGAATTGAAATAACACTCTCCAAAGTCCAAATACTATGATGATTAATTAGAGCTGCTTTTATTATGAAACATTACTATCCCTTTCAGTGGCAGAGAGCTATGTAATGCATTGGATACCTCTTTGGAGCTGAAAGAGGCATCCAATGCATTGCACAGCTCAGTGCCAATGAAAGGGTTAACTTTTTTGATTGCCCTTTCACTGCTACAGATCTATCCAATGCATTGGATACCTATTTGCCAGTGAAAGAGTTAACCCTTTCAGTGACAATTAGGTATTTAATGCATTGGTTTGCTGATTGCCACTTATAGGATTAACCCTTTTGCTAGCCTTTCACTGTCATTCACCTATCCAATTGATTCCATACCTCTTTGCCACTGACAAGCCAATCACAATGTTAACCTGTTTCTCCTTCAGCACAACTCCCTTTAT
This sequence comes from Rhinophrynus dorsalis, assembly GCA_037306005.1. Lineage (NCBI taxonomy): Eukaryota > Metazoa > Chordata > Amphibia > Anura > Rhinophrynidae > Rhinophrynus > Rhinophrynus dorsalis. The sequence goes on along the minus strand of CM074727.1, from coordinate 111,391,270 downwards.
GTGTGTATGTGTCTGTTTTATGTTTCTAACAATTTCACAGACACACACACCTATCCAGTGCAATAACTAGTTATTTGTTGGTGAAAGGGTTAATCATTTCAGTGGCAAAGTATCCAATGCACTGGATAGTTCAGTGCCACTGAAAGGGTTAACCATTTTATTGCCCTTTCACTGACACACACCTATACAATGCATTGGATACCTTACACTTTACATAACTAAATACATTAATAAAAAGAATCTAATCATATATAATAATTCGCTAGAATGTTTGTCAGAAGCCGTCATGTGCAGTAGAGACTGCCCGAATGCACAGAATGCTGGGAGTTCTGTGCTGGGAGTCTCTACAGTGCATGACTGCATCAGCGGCAAAATGCAGGGCAGGACTGGCCTCTTAACCCTTTGCCAGAGGGGTATGCAACGCATTGCAAAGCAATACACTGCGTACCCCTCTGGTACTCTAAGGGTTAACATCTCCCGGACCTTGGCCTGTGTACCTAGTATAATATAATATATATAAACCCTATACTGACACCTTTAATGTGTAATATGTAATATCAATACCCTTCAAATGGATGAATCAAAAAAGTTTCCCATCAAAAAACCTTAAGAAAAATGTATATTTACAAAATTCGAAGCACCACACAGAAAAAAATTGATTAATACATCAGGGAATTAATCCCCTAAATGACATATATACCCATAATATTAACACACCATAATAAAATATTAAAAACTGGACAGGTATATATTTGCAATGCATCTAGTTGTTGGATGCCAGTGGACTGATACCACAGATCCATCTTACAGAGACAGTCCACAGTTCTGGACAGCTTTGCACATCTCTTAAGACATACTATACTAGTGATGGAGCTGTGAGATTTACTGGACCACTGGCTCTGTGAATTTAATATCTACCAGAGGTGTAGTGGAGACCCCCGCAGCCCCCGCCAAACTCGGGGGCCCCCAGAAGGTCTGGCACAAGTTTGCTGTCCATACATTATATTGGAGGCCCCACCCAGAATGTTTTGCTCATGGAGCAGCTCTTATGACATCAGCCTCCAAACTGCCATCTCTATACTTTAAATTTGCAACTGCTGCTCTCTTCCTAGTGCATCTCCAGGATCATGTAATATGAAAACTAGGTCCTGTGACTTCTGGCTGTCAGATGGCACAGAGAGAGAAACACATGGTAAGGGCAGGTAGGAAAGGAAGCGGTGTAATATGTTATTAATCCTTTGAATGCCAGTGAGGTATGCAACACATTGCAATTTAATAATGACGAGTAGATTAAAGTTAGAAGATGGAACACACCCAAATTTGATGTGGATCCTGGGATTTGTTCCCCATTGTGGATATCTAATTTAATTAATTTTTATTTATCTATCTCAGGGGTCAAGTCCTGGGGGAAAAAAGTGTGGGGAAATCATCCAAGATTTCCCCCAGCCCAAAATAAATATGTATGGGTCACGTCAAGTGTGTCTCTCTCTATACATGTATGTGTGTATCATTGCATGTATGAGTGTGTCTATCTCACTCTGTGTATGTCAGTGCATGTGTGTGGGAGTTTCGATGTCTATATGTGTGCATGTCTGTTGCATGTATCTTTGCTCTCTATCACTATTGGATGCATGCACACACATTGCTCCCATGAGCTCCATATTGCCCCCATGAGCTCCAACTTGCCCTCATCAGTTCCAAATTGCCCCCATCATCAGCTCTACATTTCCCCATCAGCTCCACATTGCCCCATCATCTCCATATTGCTCCCATCAGCTCCATATTTCCCCATCATCTCCAACTTGCCCCCAATCATATCCACATTACCCCCATCATCTCCAACTTGCCCCCATCAGTTTTTGACTGCCAGAAATTAAAACATTACCTGTCACCTGTCCTTAGAAAGAAACTGGAGGAACAGCCAGAGACCTATGGGATTGACTTGACGCACGACGATGCATTGCATTCTGGGACTTTCTACAGGGCACCACGCCACCACTGCAATGCTCTCTGTTGGTGGAGGCTGGAGCTCATTCAATTCGGCAGTTCCGCAGGCTCCTTCCTTAACATACTTCCGGTTAGCAAGCCAGATAACGTTTCTTGAAGGAGCCAAAGGAACTGCTCCACTGTATTACAATACATCACGTCTCAACGCTGGTGCCCTCCGGGCTTCAGATTATCCACTCACGGGAAAAGTATAAAAGGGCAAGCTACCCGAGCGGCTGGGGGCATCCAAACAGAACTCCTGCTAGCAGGAATGGCGTTCCTGTTGTGGAAAAAGTACAGGAACACCATTCCCATGCGTTCCTGCAGGACTCGAGCTCTGATCTATCTGATACACCTGCTGTAAACTAGAGCGTGACGTCAGTGCAAGAGGAGGGAGGGGGAACTTTAGCTGCGAATATCTCTCAAACCATAAAGTTTTGAGAGATGGGACTGGCCTCAATTACTTTTTTTAATATCTACAATATTAAATTGAAAAGATCCATTACTATCCCTTTAAACTGTAGCTCACTCAGCAGAATCCCTTTGTGACACACACACTGACACACACCTATCCAATGCATTAAATAGGTCTTTGTTGGTGAAGGGGTTATTCATTTTTGTGGCAAAGTATCCAATGCATTGGATAGCTCAGTGCCACTGAAAGGGTTAACCATTTCACTGCCACACACCTATACAATGCATTGGATACCTTACACTTTACATAACTAAATATATTGAGTAAAAAAAAACATAAATAAAGGACGGGCAACACTGTCCCACACTGCTAGAATAATATATATAAAACCTATATTGGCCCCCTTACTGTATAATAAGTAATATCAAACCCTTCAAGTGGCGGTTGAATCAAAACAGGTTCCCACCAAAAATACCATTACAGTCGCTGCTCTCTTCCTAGTCTAGCTCCTGTATCACATAATATGAACACCAGGTCATGTGACTTCTGGCTGTCAGGTGGCACAGAGAGAGGAACTAATGGCAGGGCAGGTAGGAAAGGAAGATGTGTTATTAACCCTCTGAGTGCCAGTGAGGTATGCAATGCAGTGCATAGCAACTTAATAATGATGAGTGAGTAGATATAAGTTAGTGGATGGAACACACCCAAATCTGATGTGGATTCTGGCAGCTGTTCCCCAGTGTGGATATCAATTTTCATTCATTTTTATTTGTCTGTTTACTATTTCACTTTGGCCTATGTGAATGAAACGTAGAATATTTGGGAGTCTCACTACTGGTTGTTGTATATACTATAGATACATACACAGATATTAATACGTATTTTTTCCTTTCTTTATATGTTCAATAATATTATTTGGTGGTATATAGGAGATAAAAGTGGTAGTTATATGTGGGTTTGTGGCTCTGATGTCCAGTTGCCTAATTATAGGGGGTATTTTGCCAGTTGTTTGCCCCCAGGTTGGTGGACAGCGGGTTATCGGTTCCACAAACAATACATTGATATTTATGTATTGCGCATCTTTTCATTAATAGTATGTCTGCTGTTTTACATTGTTAGAACAATAATTGTCCGTCTGTGAATAGATTCAGCGTTTTGCAATAGAATCTGATCCACATAGGGAATGGGATATATATATATATATATATATATATATATATATATATATATATATATATATATATACTAACAGTGTGGGACTGCGTTGTCTGTCTTTTTTTTAAATTTATCCAAAGCATTGTATAGCGGTATGGCCATGAAAGGGCAGTGAACTGGTTAACCTTTTCAGTGGCACTGAGCTATCCAGTACATTGGATACTTTTCTACTGAAATGATTAACCCTTTCACCATCAAAGACCTATTCAATGCACTGGATAGGTGTGTGTCAGTGAAATTGTTAGAAACATAAAACAGACGCATACACACATAAAGGGAGTTGTGCTGAGGGAGCTACAGGTTAACATTGTGATTGGCTTGTCAGTGGCAAAGAGGTATGGAATGCAGTGGATAGGTGAGTGACAATGAAAGACCAGTGAAACGGTTAACCCTGTCAGTGGCGAGGTAACCAATGCAATAAGTACTTATTTGCCACTGAAAGGGTTAAACCTTTCACTGGCAAAGAGGTATCCAATGCATTGGATAGATCTGTGACAGTGAAAGGGCAGTCAAAGAGTTAACTCTTTCATTGGCACAGAGGTATGCAATACATTGGATATCTCTTTGGCACTGAAAGAGTTAACACTTTCAATGCCAAAGAGGTATCCAATGCATTGCATAGCTCTCTGCCACTGAAATGGTTGCAAACACAGACACACACTCCCTCCCTAGGGTTTAGGTTATAAGCATGAATTGGTAGTGGGTACAAATTTGAGTGCGTGTTTTGTGTGGGTAGTATTTGGGGTAATAGTTGTCACAGCTTTGGCAGGGGTGAGAGGGTCCTTTGCACTGTCACATTGGTAGGGAATGCCTGACTTCTGTAAGGGCACAGGGGCCCTAGGCGGTGGGGAGGGGCATCTGGCTATAAAAACCCGCTGTGCTGGTTGGCGAGGTGGCTGGTGTGATGCACTTGAGGATGGGAATGGAAGTGCTGTGTTGAGTTTCCTCCTCTCCTGGGGTTTTTGTTACAGGATATTGTTGGTATGTAATGTTTTCCCATTGGATGTAATAAAGTGTGACGGTACCAGGATTTACCGGACCCTTTTGGGGCCGTCGGTTCCTGAACCGCCACTGCTGCTGCCCTCTTCCACGGCCGGCTGGAGCCCTGCTGCTTCCTGGAGGTCCTGGATGCTCAGGCAGGAACAACTGGATGCTGCCCCCTGGCAGACTGGCAGAGATAGTGAATTTAGCTGCAGAACCCTAGGTAGGGTTTCCAGAGGCCCTACGCCAGTAGACCGGCGAGGAAAGTGAATTTGCTCCTGGAAAGGCTAAGGTGAGAATCCCCAGCCTAAGTCCCCTCCAGAAATACAGCCGAGACTTGTATTAAGGAGGGTAGAACAGAACAGCTTTATTGATGAAAAACACTGCTTATATAAACTTCCAGACACTCTTATCAAGATTAGAATTTAAATTAGTGCTTGGGACAGTGCTGCTATGCTTGACCAATCAGATAATGGCCTACATTTCCAGTCACTCCTATCCAGATAAGAATGCAAAGTAGGTTTTGGAAAAGGGGCATTTTTGACTGGACCATAATAACCTCCCCTGATTGGTCAAGGAAGCACAGCAGGAGCCAATTAACATTCCAGTCATTGTTTAGCCAAGTTGCACAGATCTGAAGCAAGCAGGAGTGCTGGGCATAGCCTTTATTTTCTCTGCACTCTGGTTCCCAACTATCATGTCCCTGTAAAGGAATTACAGTAACCCCATCCAAACTATTACATTATGTCACACAATGTACAACATAGGGATCAATATTTCAAGTGGTATAGTTGTAAGTTATTCCATCTGGTCACATTACTCCCCCCCCAAGTCTTGGACAGACCAGGTGTGATCCCAACGGATCCACCTCTGCACTGTCCACAAAGTCTTTCAGTCATCTTCTTGCCAGGATAGTCTATCAGCCTTTTTGTTATACCTGCTAGGTCTGCACTGAATGGTAAAGGTGGAGGGAGAAGCTCCAGCTGTGTAACAACTGTCCATTTTTCCTACAAACATTCAGAAATGCATCCACCTTTGGGGCTGTACAGACATGGAGTTTGCGAAGGCACTGGTAAGATACCCCAAATCATTTGCTAACAGTACCTCAGCGGGGATGCCAGACATCACTCCCACCTCACAGTCTCCTTCTCCAGCACCCCAATCCAGTGTGATCCGGGCCAAGGGAATCTGGTGTATGGCTTCTCCAGCAACTTGTACAGCCACTGTCCGGCCAGTTCTCTGCCTGGGGAGGACCCGGTGGGGTTGTACCATAGTGATTGTGGCCCCAGTGTCTCTCAACCCCTTGGCTGGCTGCCCGTTCACCAGCACTGTCTGACCATGGTGTCCTCGGTTATCTGTTCTGGCGGTTTGGACCAGGCTCACCTCGTGGATCGGTCCCCACACTTTGTCCCTGCCAAAAGGGGCAATATTGTAATCCACTCCCATGGGCATGGATAAATTATACTCCATAGGTTCAGTGCCAGGGTCCTCTCCTCCACAGTAGGTTTGTCTTGGTGCACTCTGGGGTGGCACTGGTAGAGATACCGGCTGCTGGGGCAAGAGCCCAGGCTGTGACTGTCTCTGAGGGTAATTGCTCCGAACGTGCCCAGGTTGCAAACAATCATCACACTGCAGTCCATAGCGGCGCCCTCTGCTGGGCTGGTTGTGACTGATGGGAATGGAGCTGAGATGTGGTATCTGGCCCATTTGAGTGTCTGTAGTAATTCCTTTGGATTGTACAGGAGAGAGACAGGGCCCATTCTCTTGAGTCTCCACATATCTTTCCATACAGTAGGCTTGTCTTGGTGCACTCCGGGGTGGGACTGGTGGAGGTATTGGCCTCTGGTGCAGGGGTCTAGGTCTGGACCGTCTCTGAGGGCAATTGCTCCGAACATGTCCCAGCTGCAAACAATTATAACACTGCAGGCCAGAACTGCGCCTTCTACTGGGCGAGTTGGAAGTGGCTGGAATGGGGCTGGGCAGTGGTACCTGGACCCCTCGAGGAGTGGAATTAGACCCTCTGGGTGGGAGAGGAGAGGGACGGGGCCCACTCTTCCTAGTTTCCACATATTTATCGGCCAACTTGGCTGCTTCCCCCACCGTAGCTGGGTCATGGTCCCGTACCCAATCCCGAACGTCAGGAGGCGTATGTTGGAAGAATTGCTCCAGTAGGAAAAGCTGCCGACAATCCTCCATAGTCTTTGCATTGCAGCCCAGTAGCCAGTTGGCACAAGCACGGTCCATGCGGTACACCCATTCCGCATAAGAGTCCTGCTCCCGCCGTCGGGTATCCCGGAACTTCCGCCGGTAAGCATCTGGGGTGACCGCATACCGGGCAAGCAGGCACCGTTTCACCTCCGCATAATCACGGCTGACTTCGTCAGGTAGGGCTCGATATGCCTCGGCTGCACGTCCAGTCAGCTTGCCTGCCAGAATTGTTACCCAGTCTCTCGAATCCACCTCATGAAGGGCACATTGCCTCTCAAAATCTTGCAGGTACCCATCTATGTCGCCTGTGCTTTCCTCAAACACCTTGAAGGCTTGATGAGGCAGTTTGCCATTCCTGGCTCCACCGCTCCGTGGAGATCCTGAATCTCTTGGGACTCTCTCCAGTTCTGCCATCCTCATGCGCTCCTCCCTTTCTGCTGTCCTCTCCTGAGTCACCATGGCCATTACTCTATCCACTACCTCAGCAGAGGGATTGGGGCCATAAAATGCAAGTCGGATCCTGACAGCTCGGGTGAAGGCATCCTCATGCTCTGTAGGGCCCTCCCCGGATCCCATGCTGGTCTGCAGGCTTGCAGGGCTGGCAGTTCCAACTGATAGGCGGTCCATCTGCATCAAAGCCTCAACCAAATCAGTCTTCCTGAGTCCCCTCGCTTCTCCGCCTCTGGCAGTAAGGATCTCTTCAGGTGGATTGCTTCAGCTGATTGTAGAATTCCTCCATACACCTGCCACTGGCTCCAGCCAAATCTCCCGATGGAGATTGTCCCAGTAGTGGTTTGGATGCCTTTAGGAAGAGGGCATCCCACTTCTGACACCAGATGTGACGGTACCAGGATTTACCGGACCCTTTTGGGGCCGTCAGTTCCTGAACCGCCACTGCTGCTGCCCTCTTCCACGGCCGGCTGGAGCCCTGCTGCTTCCTGGAGGTCCTGGATGCTCAGGCAGGAACAACTGGATGCTGCCCCCTGGCAGACTGGCAGAGATAGTGAATTTAGCTGCAGAACCCTAGGTAGGGTTTCCAGAGGCCCTACGCCAGTAGACCGGCGAGGAAAGTGAATTTGCTCCTGGAAAGGCTAAGGTGAGAATCCCCAGCCTAAGTCCCCTCCAGAAATACAGCCGAGACTTGTATTAAGGAGGGTAGAACAGAACAGCTTTATTGATGAAAAACACTGCTTATATAAACTTCCAGACACTCTTATCAAGATTAGAATTTAAATTAGTGCTTGGGACAGTGCTGCTATGCTTGACCAATCAGATAATGGCCTACATTTCCAGTCACTCCTATCCAGATAAGAATGCAAAGTAGGTTTTGGAAAAGGGGCATTTTTGACTGGACCATAATAACCTCCCCTGATTGGTCAAGGAAGCACAGCAGGAGCCAATTAACATTCCAGTCATTGTTTAGCCAAGTTGCACAGATCTGAAGCAAGCAGGAGTGCTGGGCATAGCCTTTATTTTCTCTGCACTCTGGTTCCCAACTATCATGTCCCTGTAAAGGAATTACAGTAACCCCATCCAAACTATTACATTATGTCACACAATGTACAACATAGGGATCAATATTTCAAGTGGTATAGTTGTAAGTTATTCCATCTGGTCACATAAAGTTTATTTAATTGTAATGTTGTTAATGAAATAAAGAAATATTGTTAAGTTATATGTTCACTTCAATAAAATATGTTGTGATCTTTACTCTATGTCACGCATGTCTGTCTGGTTATTTAGGGGTATGTTGGGGTGGGGGTTTTATAGGTGTCCTAGAGGATAGCGATGCCCACATCATGCGTTGTGGTTGCTAGGCAAATACAGGACCTAAACCTTATGAGAATGAAGGAAAAAAGAGATACACACACATAGTCACTCACACCCTCTCTATTTACCTAAGTGTCTTACTGCAGCATGGAGAGGGTGGAAGTTAGTAGGAATGTCTGTTAGAGGTTGATGGCCGATGTAGTCCTAAGAATCGTTCTTTAGATAGATAATGCAGAACAGTCTCCCTTCCGGCAATACAGTTCACCCTGGGTACGCTCAGTCACTGGGCAGTCTGAACATGTTTGTCCTCTTCAGGCAAACCAAACAGTACAGATCTCTTCCTTAACCCTTTGAGTACCGGCAGGGTACGAGACGCATTGCTATGCAATGAGTTTCCTACCCCTCTGGCACTCAAAGGGTTAAAGAAGGAAGAAGACAAACCTACATAGACTGCCAAATATATTTTCATGTACACAATATATTACACTGTAATTAATCCAGTGTATTAAGTTCACATAAGGGATTGTCTTCAGTACTTACTTCATGTCATAGGCTTCATGGAGCTTTTGGTGTCCAGTCACGGACAACTCATCTCACTGCCTGTGCATGCCCTGTCATTGAAAGGGTTAATATCTGCCTCAATGGGTAAAATGAACAGATCCCAGCTCTCTTAAGAGCTGTTGGTCAATTAACAGTGCAGGCAATGACTCTGGAGATGTGTATAACATGCACAGGCGAAAGTCCACCGAACACAGCATAAAGTTACAAAAATAAAAAAATTGCAGCAAGGACCCCACATTTTCTATAACACATGGTGTGTCTTCTGTAGCAAGCTGAAAACATGCTCCTTGCCCTGGCACTCTAATGAAGTGATGTGACCAGGAATGCAACAGAGGAGGTGTAGCGGGGCAAGGGAAAGTGGGACGAACATATTGGGAAATGGGGTGGAAGGAGCAAGAGAAATGGAGAGAATGCGTGAGTGGAGTTTGCAGTGTGGAAATGAATGCACGCGGCAAAACACTGTGATAATCCAACCAAATATGAGCACAAGACCAGGCACAACATGGGACAAAACTCACAAGGGACTAAAGGTAGCTGGGGGTATGTGTAGAATGGAACATGTTCTTACCTTCTGCGTCTTCAGTCTGTGGTACAAATCATCCCAACAAAATTGCTCTTCCTCGATTGTGCTTTCAGTCTTTCTTCATTTTGTTGTATAAAGTGCATTCAAATTTTAAGCCGTTGTTGTAGAAATGAACATAATATCAAGTGAAATACAAATTAGTGCATTGTGCTTGGTGGACAGCAAGCTCTTCCAACACGTTTCGGAAGAATTACAGGAAGAAGGAAATAGATCAGTTGTGAAAAGCATTGGAAGACCTTGGTGTCCAGCAAGAACAATGCACTAATTTGTTTTTCACTTGATATTATTGTCATTTCTACAATAACTGCTTGAAATATGGATAACTTTATATATAAAGAAGTAACAAAAGAGCAACCCCTGGAAAAGGCATTACATTGGGATGATTTATACCACAGAGTGAAGACGCTTAGTAGGGTCCTTTTCCCCATTCAGGTTGCAATGCAGGCTTGGAGGCTGTTACAGCTTACCTTGGTTTCAGCATCATCTGCAGGCGCGAGGCTTCAAGCATGCAGCAGGCCTCTGTTTTATGTGTTTGCTTCCTGTAATCTCCTCCTACCTACTTCCTCCTTCTGAGCTGCTCTTCCTACCTACTTCCTGAGGAAGGGTTTAAAGGGCTGACCGAGTCCTGACTAAGCTGCCCTTGTGTTGTAGTACAATACAGTTGTGTTTCCCTTGGGCTCTGTGTATGACCTGCCTTGTCTGATCATCCATTCTGGTGCTGACCTGTGGCTCTGTCTGACTACTCTTTTGCCTGCTCCCATTGTGTAGTGAACACCCAATGTGGTGCGGACCTGTGGCTCTGGCTGGCTACCTGAACTGTGTATGACCCAGCCTGTCTGTCCATCCATTCTGGTGTTGACCTGTGGCTCTGTCTGACCATTCTCCTTGTGCGTTCCGATTTGGCTTAGACATCCTTTCTGGTGCAAACCTGTGGCTCTGGCTGACTACCTGCTCCGTGTATGAACTGGCTTGTCTGACTACTATATATATATATATATATATATATATATATACACCCTATATTGGCACCCTTAATGGGATAGTATTTTTAAATTTTAAGTTGCTTTAATATTGTAGGCATTAAAAATAATTGCACTATTTAGAAACAAATACTTCATTGGCACAGTCTACAAAGTGTGCTTGCAAACCAGACACACTTTGTAGACCATTCCAATTAAGTATTTATTTCTAAATAGAGCAATTTCGGCTCTGCTGAAGAGCCACCATCAGATAAAATGACCGTAATCTGCTGCTGTCGTCTAGAGTGCTGACTTCTCTGAAACAGCCAGGAAGGTGTAATTTTAGCAAGTTATATCTCTCAAACCAGAAGTGTTTGAGAGATAAGACTTACATCAATGTAAATCTTTTTTCTATGCCTACAATATTAAAGCAACTTAAAATTAAACACTACTATCCCTTTAATGTGTAAGATGTAATATCAATACCCTTCAAGTAGCAGTTGAATCAAAAAAGATTCCCAGCAGAAAACTTTAAGAAAAAAGCATATATACAAAATTTCAAGCACCACACAGAAAATAATTAATACACCAGAGAATTAATCCACTAAATGATATATACTCACAGTAAAAAAACAATTTATGAACACACCGTAATCAACAAATGGACCATAATAAAATATTAAAAAATGGACAAGTATATATTTGCAATGCTTCTAGTTGTTGGATGCCAGTAGAACTGATAGCACAGATCCATCTCACAGAGACAGTCCACAGTTCTGAACAGTTTTGCATATCCCTTGAGATATATTATACTAGTGATGGAGCTGTGAGATTTACTGGCTCTGTGAATTTAATGTGTACCAGAGGTGTAGAGGAGACACACGCAGCCCCTGCCGGACTCGGGGTCCCCAGAAAGTCTGGCACAAGTTTGCTGTCCATACATTATATTGGAGGCCCCACCCAGAATGTTTTGCCCAGAATGTTATGACATCAGCCTCCAAAACTGCCATCTCTATACTTTCAAATGGCAACCGCTGCTCTCTTCCTAGTGCATCTCCAGGATCATGTAATACGAACACTAGGTCCTGTGACTTCTGGCTGTCAGATGGCACAGAGAGAGAAACACATGACAAGGGCAGGTAGGAAAGGAAGCGGTGTAATGTATTATTAATCCTTTGAATGCCAGTGAGGTATGCAATGCATTGTGTACCCCTCTGGCACTCAAAGGGTTAAGGAATGTGTGTGTACGGAGAAGACAAGACTGGGCAGCATATATTTGATATAAATGGAGGGGTTTTGCACTGCCAAAGTTTAACTCTTTGAATTCCAGAATTATATACAACCACCAGCACCCAAAGGGGTTACGTGATGAAATACAGTACACTATTATTGTCCCAGTCAGGTGTTGGCAGTTACCAGGCAGCGGGGATGGCCATCATACCAATGGGTCTGGGGGGGTTGGCACAGAAGCAGTCCAAGCATTCTGATGGGGGGCCCCCAGAAAGTTTTGCCCATGGGGCAGCTCTTATGACATCAGCCTCCAAACTGCCATCTCTATACTTTCAAATTCCAACTGCTGCTTTCTTCCTAGTCTATCTCCGGTATCACATAATATGAACACCAGGTCATGTGACTTCTGGTTGTCAGATGGTACAGAGAGAGAGAAACACATGGCAAGTAAGGTTGCCACCTTTTAGTCAAAAAAATACCGGCCAAGGCATTCCCTCCATAGACTTAACATTGGAAAGAAGCAAATTTTTTACCGGCTTGCCGATAAAATACCGGCTGGATGGCAACCCTACTGGCAAGGGCAGGTAGGAAAGGAAGCAGTGTAATGTGTTATTAACCCTTTGAGTGCCAGGGAGGTATGCAATGCATTGCAGAGCAATACATTGCTGCCCCTCTGGCACTCAAAGTGTTAAGGAATGTGTGTGTGCGGAGAAGCTAGGGCTGGGCAGCATATATTTTATATAAATGGAGGGGGTTCACACTGCCGAAGCTTCACCCTTTGAATACCAGAGTGGTACACAAAGCATTTCAATGCGCTGCATACCCCTCTGGCACTCCAATGGTTAACCCTTTGAGTGCCAGAGGGGTACGCAATACATTGCAAAGCAATGCGTTGCGTACCCCTCTGGCACTCAAAGGGTTAAGCATGGAAGATGGACACAATTTCGAAAAATCCCAGCACAAATATACCAGTTACGCCATCAGCAGGGATTACAAGTTATCTGGATTCGACCTGTGAGGACAGTTATCAGGAATGTATCACTGATGGGTAAATCATGTGGATTGCAGCAGGGGTACTATATTTTTTGGGCCTTCAGCTGTTGAGGGCTACAACTACCACCCCTCCCAACCAGACACTGGCACTTTGGGTTTGATGAGAGTTGAAGTACAGGCAGGCACTGCCACACTGCTCCCCATTCCAAGTGTCACTTCCTGCCAGGATGCAGTACATCAATCCCATTAACTAACAAAGCTAAATATCTTGTAAATTATTTATTGAAATAAAAATGTATAACAAAATATTGTTGTTGTTTTTGTTTTGTTTTTATGGTCTTTCACAATTACCTGTTTGTTGCAAAGTGACAGTTCCAGTTTGATCAGAGACTCAGTCACCTAACCCTTTGAGTACCAAAGGGGTATGCAATGCATTGCTCTACTCACATGCACAAGCAGGGAAATCCAAAAGACATGGCCCGTTATGGGTCGCTTATTATAGAGTTAGGGACCTTTGTGCCAGGGTATAGGTTGCTTGATGATTTTTTGTTAACACCTTAAGGACCATTGCCGTACCAGGACCGTCACGGCGGTCTGGCACTTAAGGACAATTGACGGTCCTGGTACGTCATGGAGTTCAGGGCTCCCGGCGCAGCTACTCGCCGCTCCGGAAGCGGGAAAAAAAAAGCCCCGTGGTCCTCAAGTGCCAGCTGCGAGTGTGCGCACCGGTCCTTAAGGGGTTAATGTAAAATGTTTTATTTGACTTGGTCCTAGGATTATGTTTTATATGAGGAAGTTGTTTTTCTTTTATCAAATGTGTTGACTGCAGACTTTAACCCTTTAACAACCACAGAGTTTTGTTTTTTTATTTGCTAAATGGATTCAGGTGTCCCAGAGCGGCGTGCAGTCGTGCGGGGACCCCTGAATTCCATGACGTGCCAGGATGTCATGGGTCCTTAATGCAAGTTTTCTCATGACAGCCCTGGAATGTCATGGATCCTTAAGGGGCTAAGGAAATGAATCTGCTGTGGTGCTGTATATAGGGCTGGAGTGAGCAATTTGAGGCCCTCCAGTTGTTGTAGTCCATCAACATCTGGAGGACCTCATGTTGACCACCAGGGGTGTTTCTAGGTTCCAAAAAGATTTGAGACTAGAGCCCACAGCAAAATTCATCAGAGTGCCTGCCACCCGCAGTAGTGATGATAATGCTATAGTGAGAAGTGGGTTATCCTTACACAACATAAATGTTTATTTTACTAATCTAATTATAATGCAATGCAAAGAGTTGAGAAGTAAGCCATTATATGTTCAACTCTTGCCATTTTTTGTTATAACTGAAGTTATTGTAGAGTAAATCAACCGTACCACAGGGAACAAATCAAAATTCCTGTTAAATTAATTAGGGGTTTTAACCCTTTGAATGCTAGAGAGGTCTCCAATACATTGCAAAGCAATGCACTGGAGACCTCTTTAACATTCAGGAGGTTAAAAGGCTCTATTCAAGTGCAGTGGATTTTAAGAATTTTTAATTGTTCCCTATTGTGCAGTTGGTTAACTCCAGAATAAAACCAGTTTGCTTTAATACATATGGGCCATTGTTCTATGCTCTGTTGCAGAGTATGCAGCTCTGTGTAGTTAAAGGGATAGTAATACTTGCAAATTACTAATCCCCATATTGTAGCTTTGTTAAAAAGAAACTTATTGCCCCCAGTGTCATCTCTCAAACCCTTATGGTTTGAGAGATAATAGCGCTCAAAGTTCCCCCCTCCCTCCTCCTTCCCTGACTGAATGCTGAATGCTGACTGCAGGGGAAGCTGTCGTATGACAGTCTTATGTGCATCAGGCGGCTCTGCAGCTGAGCCGAGATCGCGTTTATAAAAAATAATTCTTTCACTGAAATGGTCTTCTATGTATGCTTGGTTTGCAAGTACACGTAGAAGACCGTTTTAGTGAAAGATTTCGTTTTTATAAATGCGATCTTGGATCAGCAGCAAAGCCGCCTGATGCAAGTAATACCGGATACCCCTGCAGTCAGTATTCAGTCAGGGAAGGGGGAGGGAGGGGGGAATTTTGAGCGCTATTATCTCTCAAACCATAAGGGTTTGAGAGATGACACTGGGGGGCAATACGTTTCTTTTTAACAAAGCTACAATATGGGGATTAGTAATTTGCAAGTATTACTATCCCTTTAACATAAAGCACACAATTGAAGTGGTGCTACACTAGTGATACCACAGAGCTTACCAGGGACCCACCAATTGTATTTATTTGTTGATAATTGTATCTGATGCTCAAAAGTAATGACCAGATTACAAGCCAAAAAGGAGCTGCATCAGAGAGTTTGTATTCTGTAGAGCAGGGGTGCCCAGAATTTAGGGTTCTACTCTTTTGTTAGTCATCCTAACACCATCTACTACTTTACCAACATGGAGTCTTCTCCAACAACTCTTTGGTTAGTGCACACACATGTACAACTCCTCTTTTTTATGTCCATTTCAGATTTCCTGCCTTATCCATTTCTGCCACCCCCATACCAATATTCTTCCCCATCCTTACTGCCACACTCTTTCTCTGCCTCTTTCCTTCCCACATTCTACTGTTTCTCTGCAAACCAGGCATAATGCACACCTGTATGTCCACATGTCCCATGCTGGTTTACAGAATAACAGCAGGGAAACCGTGAGGAAAGGGAAGGTAAGAGTCAGTGAAACAGGGAAGGCTATCTAGGTAAGTGCTGGAACCACAGACATTAACTGTTTGGGATAAAAAGAAAGAGTGTGGCAGGAAGGATGGGGTGGCGCTGCAGTGACTATTACTTCTAAATTGTTAGACTACAATTCTCATCATCCTCAATCAGTAAATAGCTGGCTCAGAATTGTTAGAGGTGTAGTTCATTAACAGTAGGAGGGCCTCAGGTTGCTCATCTGTACCTAGAGTCATGTTTGTATAATATAAACCTCCCCAGGCACCTCAAACTGACACACATTCACACCACAGGACATTCACACACACACAACACATGTACACCACTCATGCATACACGCAAACATTCACACCCCAGGGAACTTCACACACACACACACGTTTGTTTTTTTCTTCCACAGATGCACAGACATATTTCTAACAATAAAATAATTGAGAGATTATTATTACTTGCATTGTAGCGGTAGAGTCTGCAGACAGATGATCTACAGTTAGACTGTCTGATACCCATGCCTTGTTCCACTGGTATCCCAGAACCACATATACAAAGTCTGATACCCCCAGCCTTTTTCAACTGACCACTGAGAGGCACACAGAACCACAAACATATACACTTTATGTACCCTGCCTTGTTTCATTGGCCACTGGTAGTCAAAGAACTACACATACACTGTCTGATAACCCAGCATTGTGCAACATTGTGCAACTTCATTTGAATGGTCTACAACATGTGCTTGCAAACCAGGCACACATTGTAGACTGTTCAAATGAAGTATTTCTTTGTAACTACCGAGATCATGGCTCCGCTGAAGAGCCGCAGGACGGTCTATGGACTGCGATCTCCGTCTGTAAGTTTTAAAGCTGACGTCAGCACAAGGGGAGGGAAGGGGGAACTTTGCAGACTTATATGTCCCAAACCATAAAGGTTTGGGAGATCGGAAACAGCGCAATTAGTTTATTTTGTAAATATCTATAGAATTAAATGGTTTGAATTTCAAGTATTACTATCACTTTAACACTATAATCACACACATACACTGTCTGATACATACCTCCCAACATTTCAAATGGCCAGAGGGACACTTTTGTTTTAGGTGGTGTTGCTGGGGGTGTGGCTAGTGGACAGGGCATTACCAAGAATTTATAGGTGATTTCATGACCTACTGACACCTCTTTGTGTAATTGAATAAATTATCTAGAGCAACACCGAACTACTTTATTTACACAGCTAATTTATACCCACATACTGACATATAAACAAACATGAATTCGATTTTATGGATGTAGAGCAATGTGATACACACCACAAAGACTGATCTCCTAAAAAGAGGGACACTAGGGTGTGAAAGAGGGACAGAGGGATTTGGGGCTCAAAGAGGGACTGTCCCTCTAAAGAAGGGACACTTGAGAGGTATGCTGATACCCAGAATTGTTCCATTCCCCACTGGTATCCATAGAACCCCTTATACACTGTTTGATAACCTTGTGCTACTAGCCCCTCATAGCCACACATCCACTGTCTGATTCACCAGTGTTTTGCCACTGGTAGCACCAGGCCTGCACATGGACTGATATACCAGCTTTTTTCTATTGGCCACTGGCAGCCATAGAATAGATATATTGTCTGATACTCCAGCATTGTTTCACTGGTTACTGGTGTCCACAGAAACTCACTGTGTGATACCCCATCATTGTTCCACTGATTACACACTGTCTGATTGCCAACATTTTTCCACTGGCCACTGGTAGCCACAGAACAACACACATACACTTTATGATACCACAGCCTTGTTCAACTGGCCACTGGTAGCCACAGATTCTCCACATACACAATGTGATACCCCTTAGCCTTATTCCCCTGCCCACTGGTAGCCATTGATTTCCCACATACACTGTGTGATCCCCATCAGTCTTTTTCCCACTCCACTGGTAGCCACAGATTCCCCACATACACTATGTGATCCCTATCAGCTTTATTTCCCTGCCCACTGGTAGCCAGCCCATAACTTCTCCATATATACTATGTGACCCCCACCAGCCTTGTTTACCTGCCCTCTGGTAGCCATATATTTTTCCCATCTATACTGTCCCTCATACCTTCTCTTCTGAGCTGCCCCACTCTGCTTTCTATTTCAGTGTAGAGTCATGGGATCCACACTGCCTCTATTGGCACTTGGAGTGCATGTTGATGACCTCATCTCAAAGCACCAGGAAGTGCTGGAAGAGCCAGTGTGGAGCTGATGGCTCTGCATGAAGCTCAGAACAGCCTGCTGTTCCAATCTATATATGCCCACAAGTTGTTGTGCAAGCAGCCAGCCTCAGTCACACCTCCTTCCCATAAACAGCACAGGAGGAGGAGTGAGTCTCTGGAACACAGGACTGATTTCCTGACGTTCGGGGCTGCCCACAGACACACTCGGGGCTTCAGCCCCCTTAGCCCACCCCTAGTGACGCCCCTGCCACTCCTGCTATGTGTATTTTGACTTCAGGTGTCCCAATGGGACTTATTTTTGTAAGGAGCACATATATGATGCGTTTGTGGTGCATAAACATGTTTTTTGTCACTGAAGGTGATGTACTAAAGACGTGGCGATATTCTGAGGCAAACTCACTGCGCCATAATGAACAAATACACTTTCCCGTTGATTTAAAGCGGAACTTTCAGATAATAGCAAATAGATGTCTTACCGTAAATAAATAGATGTGTCTAAAGGAATCCGTCCCATTTGGAGACCGGAACCCAGGCTAGAGCGCAGACATCTTGCGCCATCAGGTACTGACGGCACAGACCGCACTAACCTGCCCGTCAGTTTCGATACGGGATGGATTCCTTTAAAAGCATCTATTTTTTTACGGTAAGACATCTATTTTCAAGCTAGTCTTGCTATTATCTGAAAGTTCTGCTTTAAATTTGGCTTTTAACCCCTTCAGTGCTAGCACGCTCTTCATTACACTGCTTTGCAGTGCATTGGAGACCTCACTAGCGTACAAGTGTTTAACCATTTGAGTGCCAGAGAGGTAGCCAACATATTGCTTGGGATACCTCGCTGGCATTCAAATGGTTAAAAGCCCCCATTTAAATGAATGGGATTTTCTGACATTTGTATCTTTTCACCAAGATGCAATGGTTAAAAACAGAAGTGCACCACTTTTCATTAGTACATCATACTCAGTTGGATACCAATCTGGCGCTTAAAGGGTTAAAGGCCCCATTTAACCCCTAGTGTGCCAAGCACTTACAGCTTATGAGATGTCACAGCTGTACCTGCTGTGCCAAGCTCGTACGCTGTAAGTGTTAAATGTGGTCACTGCATAAGCCGGTATAACCGGCATGTAGTGGGCGCATTTAGGGTTCCCACCCAGCCGGTATTTTACCGGCAGGCCGGTAAAAAATTGGCTTCTGTCCAATGTTGTCTATGGAGGGAATGCCATGGCCAGTATTTTTGTGAAGAAAAGGTGGCAACTCTAGGCACATTTAAAAAAAAAATTGCCTGGCACTCTTGCATGAGGATCACTCCTCATGCCTCCCCAGTTATTGATCTCCCAGTCGATCGTGCTGGGAGATCAATAGGATCACTCCTCATGCCTCCCCAGTTATTGATCTCCCAGTCGATCGTGCTGGGAGATCAATATGTAAGAAGGAGAAACAGAGTTTCTCCTTTCCCCTCTCTCCTACATGAACTTCCGGGTAGGAGTGGGTGGGACCGGGGGAAGCCTCCCAACGTCTTTGGTGACATGGTCACCAATGACGCTGGGGAAGTTCCTCCGGTCCTGTTCACTCCTACCGATGGTAGGAGAGAAGGGCAGGAGAGCTTTTGGGGGGATTTTTTTTTTTTTTTGCAAGACCTCATTGGGGGATCGGGGGGGGTCCTGATACATTTGAAGGGGCAGAAATGTAAAAAAATTCCATTTTTTTCCTATATCGCCTACTTCTGGAAACATTTATGCACACCAGTATTGGGGTAAGAAGACAAGTGACCCCTCTTTAGATGCAGCAGGTTGTCTTCTTTCCAAAATGGTATGGTTTATCTACCTTTTCTTTACTTCTGAAGGTGTTATAGACATTTTTATACAGGTAAGTCAGGTTTGAGAAAATGTTAGAAACATCAGAGGTCGTAGTAGGTGTAGTTTTCTACTTCTAGCACCCCTAAGGTAGTTCAACTCATACCAATGGGGTGTCATTTGACTCCTAAGAGCACTAGCTAATGAATACAGTTGAAAATTCCATGGTTTTCACAGAGCTCCATACATTTGAAGGGGCGGAAATGTAAAAAAATGCAATTTTTTTTCCTATATCGCCTCCTTCTGGAAACATTTATGCACACCAGTATTGGGGTAAGAAGGCAAGTGACCCCTCATTAGATGCGGTAGGTTGTTTTCTTTCCAAAATGGTATGGTTTATCTACCTTTTCTTCACTTCTGAAGGTGTTATAGCTATTTTTGTACAGGCAAATCACGTTTGAGAAAATGTTAGAAACATCAGAGGTTGTAGTAGGTGTAGTTTTCTACTTTTAGCACCCACTAAGGTAGGTCAACTCATACCAATGGGGTGTCATTTGACTCCTAAGAGCACTAGCTAACGAATGCAGTAGAAAATTCCATGGTTTTCACAGAGTTCCATACATTTGAAGGGGCAGAAATGTAAGAAAATGCCTTTTTTCATTAGTGCCACCTCCTGGAAGCATTTGTGCACACCAGCCTTTGGGTAAGAAGGCAAGTGACCCCTCATTAGATGCGGCAGGTTGTTTTCTTTTCAAAATGGCATTGTTCCTCTACTTTTCCTGCATATCTATTATGGTTATAACCGTTTTAGTGCAAGGAGATAATTTCAAGCACCCATGTATTGTATTTTAACCCACACAAATGGGCTACCATTTTCTCATGTTGGTAACAGGTACTGAATACAGCAGGAAATGTTTTAATATATTTGAAGTGGTGGAAATGTAAAAAAAAACATGTATTTATTCTCATAGCGCCACTTTTGGAAATATTTGTGCACTTCAGCCCAGAGATAGAAAGGCAAGTGACCCCTCATTTGATGTGGGAGAATGTCTACTTTCCAAAATAGTATACCTTTTATACTTTTCCTTCATGTCTCTAACAGTTATGAACATTTTAGTACAAGCAGCCATTTTCGAGGAAGCAAACAGGTAGGTGTAGTTATGTGCTTCTGGCACCCCTAAGGTAGGTTGACTCATTCCAATGGGGTATCATTTTTCTCCAAAGAGCATTAGCTACTGAATAAAGTTGGAAATGCCATGGTTTTCACAGATTTCCGTACAGATGAAGGGGCAGAAATGTAAGAAAATGCCATTGTTTTCCTATAGTGCCACCTTCTGGAAGCATTTGGGCACAACAGGCTTGGGGTAAGAAGGCAATTCACCCCTCATTAGATGCGGCAGGTTGTCTTCTTTCCAAAATGGTATGGATAACCATTTTTGTACAGACAAGTAATGTTTGAGAAAATGCTAAAAAAATTTAGAGGTTGTAATAGGTGTCTTTTTGCACTTCTAGCATCCGCTGAGGTAGGTCAACCCATACCAATGGTGTGTCATTTTTCTCCTAAGAGCACTAGCTAATGAATATAGTTGGAAATTCCATGGTTTTCACAGGTTTCAGTACAGTTGTAGGGGCAGAAATGTAAGAAAAGGCAATTTTTTTTCCTATAGTGCCACCTTCTGGAAGCATTTGGGCACAAAATGCTTGAGGAAAGAAGGCAAGTTACCCCTCATTAGATGTGGCAGGTTGTCTACTTTTCAGAAATATATAGTTTTATATAATTATTCCACTGTTTTAGGGTAGTTTTACCACAAAAACCCTAGAATGCGCATATTAGTTTATAAAGTTGAAAATGTCATTTTGCGCTGCTGGTGATTAGGGCTCTACGCTAGCCATGGACGTAGGTAAAACTATACAAATTTGTTATTTTTTTACTCGTGGGACTCGGGGCTTTTTCAAATAATTGAAACTTTTTCAATCAAGGTAAATGTTTTTGATACATAGTATGTGATTTTAGCAAAATGAGTAAATTTGCACTTTTTTTGTCATTATGACATCATAGCTTTTTGCACAATGTAAAATCAACCACAAGAAAGCTCAATTTGTTCTGAAAAAAACAATATATAGTTTTCCATATGTACCTAAAAATCACCAGAGTAAATCAAGCCTAAACGGAAGGATAGCAAAAATGCTGAAAAAGTGTCTGGCCTTCAGAGTACAGGAAATGGCCCAAGCCTCTGGCACTGAAGGGGTTAAATAAATATGATTTTTTTTTTTTTTTTTTTTTTTTAAACATTTTTGTGTTCCCTGAGGTGCAATTTTTTTAACCCTTTGAGTGACAGAGTGGTACACAATGCATTGCAAAGCAATGCTTTGAGCACTGCTCTGAACCATACTGATCCTTGTCATACATAAAGGTCTTAGGGCTGGATGGCCTGCATCCAAGGTTGCTCTAGCCTCTTGGATTAAACGGATAGTAATACTTCATTTTATCTTTATTTTATTTTGTAGGCATTAAGAAAACATGAAGAACAATATAAGTCTTATCTCTCAAACCTTTATGGTTTAAGAGATATTCACAAGCAAAGTATCCCCCCCCCCCCCCGTTCAGCTAGATCAGAAGGGAGGTGCCCAGGTAGACCGCAGAGAGGGACAATCTTCAATTAAGATAGGGGAAAAAGCTGAAAAACTTGTCAAGGGGGGAAGGGCTTTCATTGTTTTCATACAAAGAAGAGTGTCCCCTTCTGTTATCTGTCTGGTCTTACAACCTGATCCACATCTGAGAAGAGATGGCTTACACTAGGAAAAAGGGGCGGGAGGGGGAAACTTTGCTTGTGAATATCTCTTAAACCATAAAGGTTTGAGAGATAAGACTTATATTGTTCTTCATGTTTTTTTAATGCCTACAAAATAAAATAAAGTTAAAACGAAGTATTACTATCCCTTTAAGGCTACCATATGCCAGGCGTATGCTATCAGAAAGAAACCTGTTCCATTCAAGTCACAGCACATTCCACTAGTTCTGTGGGGGCCTCTCTGGCCTACTAGAATCAGGCCTCAGCTGAGCAATTGTGCAGGGAAGGATTTGGTCCTCCTTCCTTACTGTTGTTCAGACTTTGAGCCCTGTTGGCTCTTGTTCTTGCATGCTGTGTCTGTTCAGTGTCCGTTGACACTTTATTCTGTTTGAGCTGTTCTGATACTGAATAGTCCTTGGTAACTCCAGTATCATGGGGATAGGTCTGAGGTCCTTTATCCTTCTTCCCACCCTGGGATCTTAGTGTTGGTATATCCCCATGGTACCTGTGTTCCATAGTGGATGTAAGAGAAAATAGGATTTTAGTGTTCTTACCACCTATTAAATCCGTTTCTCTTTAGTACATATGGAACACAGGTACCATGGGATTGAGTCCCAACACTAAAACCCTATTTTGTTCCATCCTTTCCTTCTTCTCAATGCTTTGGATTTGGGATGAATATATGCAAATTAATATTTGGCCTTACCAAGGAATCACAATGCAGGCTACTGATTTCACAGTTAATTCTTTGAAATGTTGCATGCTCTGTGTGTCTGTTGAGCATCACTGCTTCATTTTTATGCACATGTATTTCCCTTCGTTTTAGTTCAATTTCATGGGTGTTTAATTTTGTGTAATTGCAGTGACATGTCATGATGTGTTCTGTGTGTGCTTGGCATCAGTGTGTGTAATGAATTTTTATTGGTCTAAAAATAATGCTTAATATACTGTAGTTCATAGGAGGGTCAATGTAAAATATGTGTAATTTTTTTTGGGGCTGTGTGTATTACACTCTAATACACTGCCAAAAAAACATTACACATATTTTACTTTGACCCTCCTATGAATTACAGTATATTAAGCATTCTGCTCAGTCATTTGTTTAAGAGTTACCAATATTTTGCGTAGGGGCATGCAAGGAATTAATGTATGTGTAGATGTGACAGCTTGTAGTAAATTCCATCCCACGTGTAGGACACAGTGAGTTGTAAAACATTTGTTAGTTGTAGGAGGCAGTATATTTGTAAAGATTACATACTGGCATGAAGGTAAAATTGTGGTGTAAAGAACATTTTTGTTGAAAGTGTTACTTCTTACAGAGATTTTGACAGGAGTGGGCAGGGGGGCTTTGCTGAAGCTATGAAAATGCCCCCTTCCTGGTCAAATATTAGTCCAGAGAAGGAGGATAAAGAATGGAATGTCACCATTATCGTAAAATATTGGGTATAATACAAACCTGTGTATAATATGTAGGTGTAAATTATATCCAAGATTTTATGGAAAAGCTAAAGTTAATGTGAATAATATGCAACCAAAAAAGTTGAAATGCAGGTATCTGACTCCCCTCTCTCTGATCTCCTAACTCTATATCTGTGTATGAATATCTGTGCCCACCTCTATCCTGATGACCCCCTCAGCAGAAATGCAGGATATATCTGTCCAGTGGGAGGTAAATGCAAGAAATACTTGAGAGTCATCGGCCACCCATTGCCTCTGCGTTGCTGTGTCGGGAGCTAAAAAGGTCCCCTCAAGCATTTCTGCTGAGAGGGACCTTTTTAGGTCCTGACTGGGAAACGAGGAGGAAGCGGATGGCAGACGGATCTCAATCATTTCTGCTGAGAGGGACCTTTTTAGGTCCTGACTGGGAAACGTGGAGGCAGAGGGTGGCAGATGAATCTCAAGCATTTCTGCTGAGGTGGACCTTTTTATGTTCTAACAGGGAATCGCAGAGGCAGTGGGAAGCAAATGCAAGATTGCTGCCCACTGTATGCATATATCCTGCATTTCTGCTGAGGGGGTCATCAGGATGAAGGTGGGTACATATACCGATTCACAGATACAGAGTTAACAGATCAGGGGGAGGGGAATTAGATACCCGCTTTTCAACTTTTTTCGCCCACACGTCACATAAGTTTAAAAGGGGTAAAAATGTGCGTATTATACCTGAGATTTTACAGTAGATCACACCAGTCCAGATCCGCTGTTATGAGTTGTTTAATAAAGTGAGTCTCTCTCCTTACTTCACTTACACTGAACTAGACAGAGAAAAGGTTAAACTGGAATGGAGCTGGGTGGTCACATGGCTCAGTGGTCAAACTAGTGAAATATTATTTGGGCCCCTAATTCACTGCATACTCCTGAAAGATGCTAAACATTTTCTATTGTCAGAACTCAATGAGCTCCTAAAACTGGTGGGCCCAGGTGTTTTGTACCTGCTACATCAACGGTAGTTCAGCCCCCTGACATGGCTACCATAATTTATTTAGCAGTACTCTTTAAAGGGATAGTAATACTTCCAAAAAAATTATTTTATATTGTAGCCATTTGAAAAACATTAAAAACGATATAAGTCTTATCTCTCAAACCTTTATGGTTTGAGAGATATTCACAAGTAAAGTTTCCCTTTCAGTGACCAAAACAGTCAAGTCTGCCATCTAGTGGTCAAATTTGGAATCCGGTCTGCGGCTATTCAGCAGAGCTGAGATCGAGAGATATAAAAATAACTACTTCATTGCAACGATCTACAAAGTGTGCTTGCAAACCAGGCACACTTTGTAGACTATTCCAATGAAGTAGTTATTTTTATATCTCTGGATCTCAGCTCTGCTGAACAGCCGCAGCCTTTCTGCAGACCGGATTCCAAATCTGAAGGCTAGAAAAGTGACGTCACTCAGGGGGAAACTTTGCTTGTGAATATCTCTCAAACTATAAAGGTTTAAGAGATAAGACTTATATCGTTCTTCATATTTTTTAAATGGCTACAATATAAAATACATTTTTTTAAGTATTACTATCACTTTAACACAGAGATACTGCAAAATACTGTTCTTTTGAGGTTGTTTATTTATATTTATTTCCACAGACAATGTAACCCAGTACATAATGTATATAATAAAACAATAATACATATTTTTTTTCCAAAATAAAACATATTTTGTTCCTTAATTCTGTATTATTGAGAGTATGGCTATCGATAACTTGATGACTATTAAATAAAAGAACATGCATCTAAATTAGTAAATACATATTTTATTTATTATTTTACCATTATACTACATCTCAGCAACTGTGTTTTGTATCAAAAAGAAAAATATATCTGTATGATGTGTGTGTATCACAGCGCACGTGATCTAGGCGACATTCTGACCATTTTGCCATTGCTGCTCTCCCATTGGCTGCGCTGTACTGCTCCTCCCAGTGACAGTCTTTTTATACTCTGGGCTGTCACTCTGCAGTTGCCCTTTCGTGGTGTACCTGATGCCTAGCGCTAGTTGTGATATCCTGATACCAGTGTATGACCCCGGACTGCCTGACCACGCCATTGTCTCTGTTCCTGATTCTGTGTACCAATTCGGATTGGCTGACGTTCCTGCTTCCTGTTCTGACCCGGCCTGGCTGTCGTTCCTGCTCCGTGTACCGACCTGGCTTGGCTGACATTCCTGTGCTGTGTACCGAATCGACTTGGCGGTGGTTTCTGCTTTCTCAGTGCCCGGTTGGGAGATTAACTTGCTGTTCCTGCTGCTGACTACCTGGCACAGTTCTCGTGTTGCTGTGTCTCTCTGTGTCATGGTACTCCAGTACCTTGCTCCATCCAGTACGGGGGTTCAGAGTCTCAGTGTGCCAGTGCTCCTCCACACAGTGCTAGTGATCGCTTGGTCTTACACTTTGGTTCAGTTGGGCGCATCCGGTTGTCTGCCGTTATCCAGACCATAGCATTCATTAACCCTTTCAGGGGTGGTGCCTCGTTCTACTACTTGCTACACCAGTGTTGTTTGGGCTCCATTATCTGTGCGTTTGGGATTCCATATAGGTACCGTTGAGCGCTTCCGGTTGCCATCCATTTTGTACTATATACACATTAACCCTTGTTGGTAGCAAGAGCACACAGTGGTGGATAGTCTCGGTAGGGCCTCCGTTTTGGCACAAGCTCTGACCTGCCTTGTGTAGCCTATGGTGGGTGTCCACCGTTGCATCCTCCGTACAGGTGATCCTTGCCTATTTGCTGTAGCAGTCCTGTCACTGTTGCCTCCTGCTGCCTATAGGCGACATTGGGCCTCCGCTATCCTGGCTACTTAATCAGTGGCTCCATACGTTCACATTGGACTTTTCATACACTGTATCAATCTAGTTACCTGACCTGTGTTAGTATTGTGATTGTATATCCGTACTGGACCCGTGTGGGTTAACCTGCTTGTAACCTGTCTTGTGTCAGTTATTGCTGCTATTTACTGGACTCGTGAGGGTTACAATATTCCTTGTGTGCTTCAATAAAATTGTGTTTTACCAACATCTACCGTGTCTGAGTGTACTGAACCGTAACAGTTTGTTTGTGTGTAAAGGAGCTCCTTATACAATTACTCTGGTGGCTTCAGAAGGTCTTAATATGCCGGGGTCTCAGATAGTCTTAAAGCAGCGCTGGTAGAGTATGTGTTTTGCATTTGGTCAGCCCCTTGCGCTGCTATGATTTATGTTAATTTGGAGCAGTAGAAAGGGCACAGTGGGGAGGGAGTATGGCTTCTGTTCCCTCAGAGCATCTGTAAGACTAGATTTTAGGCCTCAGAAAACAAACACAGACATTTGTCTGAGTTTAAAATGCAGCAGAGAGATATTTAAGCCTTGGTATGACGGAGCCAAAAGCTATTTCACTACTTCTTTGAATATGTGTTCCATAGAATGTGTGTGTGTTATACATTCCCTACTGTCAAGGCTTGGCTGAGCTGCTCTACTCTGCTGCTCGATTCTGCTGTCTGAGCTAATCCAGTGTTCTGCTATTCATTACTACTGCCTTTCCTTTGCTGGATCAGGCTGATCAGCTGACCTCTCTGTGTTTGCTCACCTGACTGCTAACAGTCAACAGCCAACCGTCCCAGGGTATTTAAAGCAGCTTGGCTCACTACCTGATTGCCCTTGTGTTTGCATCTGACTGCAAGAGTGTTATACTGCGTTGCTGACTACCTGTGTATGACCTGGCTTCCTCTGACATCCATTCTGGCTCCTGGATTGTTCCTGACTTCGCTGGTCTCTGTATTCCTGACTCCGGCTTGTCTTTAGGTTTATGCTTCTGGACCACGATTTTGCTTTGTTTGCTTTTGTTATTTTAATAAAGGTATTTTGCACTTTATATTTTTTTGTGTCTGTCTGGTTCCTGGTCCCTATCACCTACATAACATGACAGGAAATGCCATCCCAAATTGCTAGTATGTATATTATATATACACATACACACACACACACACACACACACACAAACAAATAGCTGCCTAGGACACCCCCACAAAAGCATAGGTTTGAAATGGAGATAATGGTGGTGGTGCCCTAATAATGAATAGTACCATTTAAATAATGATAAAGTCCTTTAGAGTACCACCATCTTAACAGCTGTTTTTCAGGGCATTGAGCCTATAAAGCCTTTGTTGAGCTTCCATTTCACTCCATCCCTGCCTTGATCAGTAAAATAATGCAGGGAATGGATTAACCCCTTCAGTGTGAATATGGTGTGCACCTCAGTAACAATGCCTTCCATATCAATAGGTCAAACCTCTCCTTATGTCATATACACTAGACATGGAATGGAGGCTGGGTGGTCACGTGGCTTAGTGGTCGATCTAGTGAATGAGGGCACTGGAGACAAATATTTTTTGGGCCCTTAATTCACTGTATACACTTGAAAGATGCTAAACATTTCCTATTGTCAGCACTCAATGAGCTCCTAAAACTGGTGGGCCCAGGTGTTTTGTACCGGCTGCTTCAATGATAGTTCGGCCCCTTGACTTGGCTTCCATAGTTTTTTAGTAGTAGTCTTTAACATAGCGATATTGCAAAGTACTGTTCTATTGACATTGTTTATTGATATTTCTTTCCACAGACTCTGTAACACAGAACATAATGTGTATTATAAAACAATAATACATGTTTTTTTTATAAAATAAAACATATTTTGATCCTTAATTCTGTATTATTAAATAAAAGAACATGCATCTAAACTACTAAATACATATTTTTATTTATTATTTTACCATTATGCTACATCCCAGCAATTGTGTTTTGTATCAAAGAGAAACATATATCTGCATGATGTGTGTGTTTGTGTGTAAAGGTGTTCCTTATACAATTACACTGGTGGCTTCAGAAGGTCTTAAAAGAAAATGGAGGGAATCATTTTACAGTTATGCCAGGGGGCCTCAGATAGTCTTAAAGCAGCCCTGGTGGATTATATGTTTTGTATTTGGTCAACCCCTTGCACTGCTATGATTTCTGCTAATTTGGAGCAGTAGAAAGGGCACAGTAGGAAGGGAGTATGGCTTCTGTTCCCTCAGAGCATGTGTAAGACTAGATTTTAGGCCTCAGAAAACAGACAGACATTTGTCTGAGTTTAACATGCAGCGCACAGATATTTAAGCCTTGGCATGACGGAGGGCTGAAATACACACAGCTTTACAATGCATTTGTCCTGCCGGCTAGAAAGGGAAAGTGGTCTCTTCTTTCCGTCGCTGCTGCTTCTCCCTATCTCCTACCAACTTCTTAGTGCAGCGCCCCTGCAGGTCTGAAGGAGATAGAGCACACTATGTGGGCTTCTGGCCTGGCTGCATCAGCTACTCTCTCACCGCTCAGTCACCTCACTACTGTTTCTGCATCCCTCCACTGCGGCGCCCTAAGGTGGCTGCCTTATGCTAGCGCTGGACCTGCTTATGTTTTGAATGGTGGTGGTGGTGGTGCAAGTTGTAGGTGGGGAATTACCAATAATTTTTCAGGTTACTTCATGATTTATGACAGCTTTCAATTAATCAAATAAATGATTTAGAACCAGACCAAAGTATTTTATTTTACAAAGACTAATTTATAAACACATACATTAAAGTATAACCCTTTGTGTGCCAGAGGATGAGCAATGTACTGCTTTGTAATGCATGGTGTACCCCACTGGCACACAAAGGGTTAAAAAAATGTAATGTAAGATCACCACAGAGTGTGATCTCCTGAAAAGAGGGACAACAGGGTAGGAAATATGGGAAGTAGTGAATTGTTCTCAAAGAGGGAGTCATGTAATGCATTTCTTGCATTCCTGAAGTACATACGATGACTTTCTGTTCATTTTTAGATGTTATTGTTCTTCAGTGATTTGAAGGCTGCAAATGCTTTCAATACGCAGGTCTACAGGAAACAGTGGAGGGCTGGCAACTTGTGGCCTGGGGGGAAAGTGCAATCAAGTGGCCCATTTCTACTATCATTTCATCCCATCATCTCAGCACACTTGTTGCCAAGGAGCCACAATTAAAGAGAACCTACATTAGTGTTGCCACATAGCTTACAACTGAAATTGAGCTAAACTAGTGATGCCACATAGCTTCCAATTAAAATGGGGCTACACTAGTGATACTACAGAGCTTATAGTTGAAATGGAGCTGATTAGCAATATCTAAGACCATACAATTGTAATGGAGTTACAGTAATGATATCGTAGAGCTTACAAGGGAAACGGTTTATGCTACTAGTGTAGCTCCATTTGGGTTGTAGCTCTGTGGTATCATTTGTGTAGTGCCAAATCAATTCTAAGCTCTGTGATATCACTAGTGTAGCTCCATTTATAGCATCAAGTGGGAGACTGAGTTAGTCAGTGGCCCACCAGCCCAGATATATGATTGGCCCAGGGGGGAATTGCCCCTTTGTCCCCCAGGCCAGCCCTCCCCTGACAGGAAATTGTTATTGTTAACCATTGGAGATTAGAGATACTGGAGACATCTGTATAATCCAATGGCTTAATACAGAGAGGTTTAATATGTTTGGTTTTTTTGTTTATCCCTTGAGGAGCAATGGAAATGGTGGGAATGGCTGCTGATATAAGGCTGGCTTTTAGACCATAGAGAACAAATGTAGAAATGTTTCAGTCTAACATGATGTCAAACCATTACAATTATATCAGAATTATCTGATGATTGCACTTTACAGTTTAGAGCGTATGTAAGTAATATTATATATTTTTTTAAAAAACAGTGCATATTTGGTATATGTGTACTAAAGGAGTCTGGATCATTCTTACTCTTCTTTGTATTGTTATGTATTGTCATAGGCGGGGAATGTGGGGGTGGCATATAATTGCGGGTTTGCAGGGTGCCCCTGAATTTTGCGTTATGCTTCTACGTCCATGGTATTTAGGCCGGACTGGCCTACTGGGATACCGGTAAAAATCCCGGTAGGCCGCCAGCACTGGGCTTCCCTGAGGGCCGGCCGGTGCTTCTTAAATAAACGTGCAAACTTTGCCAAGCCAATCATCCGCGTCCGCAAGGTAACAGGCGGCCGCGGGATATGAACAACCACCGGTCGCGTCTAGTGAATGGAGGCAGGCCGGGCCTAGACCCAGTGACTCACCATAACCTATCCATACAATAAATACATTTATAGAGTGAGCTCTTGGATCCACAGCTCCCTCATATTCTCACAATGTAGATCCATTGGGGTCTTCTTGTATTAGGTAAGTCCACTATGTACATCTTTTCATTACAATGTATGTCTCCTGTTTATAATTGCACCACACTGGGACCCAGAAGCAATACAAAGAGCACATTTAAAGGGTCCGTTGCTCTCCAACGAGTTTATAATAACATCTCCTCAAGGAATTTAAAGTTTTATTTTGATTTTAATTTTTAGATAGGGCATTGCAGATGTATAGAGTAGGACTTGCCGTACAGTGAGAAACCTTGGCGGGGTGGCAAGCTTACCCACAACTTGGCCAATTTGTGAAAACTAATATCTCACTTATTTTATTTATTTAGAAATATTATATATTCTGAACACAGGGCACATATTTATTCTATACATAGAGAAGCGCTGGTTTGTTGTTGTGTCTGTTTGTACTTTGGGTTTTGGCCTGAAGTTAGGGGGTCTGGAGAGCCCTCTCATTCCTGGCTGCTATCTATGTATACACCAGGGCACAAAATTTCCACTAGCCAATGGCGAGTGAAAATTTAGCCCTGGCGAGTAGAAATTCAGCCCTGGTGGGTATGTTTTGGCTTGCAGTGGCGAGTAACTTTTCAGGTCTGGCTAGTAGCAAAGGACTTCAACTTTTAAGCCCTGTATACACTTTATATTCACATTAAAAATATATTTATTGTATGGATAGGTTATGGTGAGTTGGTGCTGTGAGTTTTCTTTTGTTTTTTGGTTTGTGAGAATAATGCTTTCATGGAGAAATATAAAAGAACACAGAAGAGAGAAAAGGTAAGTAAATCTTTTCGTATTGTCCCTGGGATTTTGATTTTAGGAATAATATGTTTTATAGGGTACTGAGGAGTTTCTATGAAACTGCATGAGAAATATTGCTGCAGTGTCAGACGTTAAATCGAAAGTCCCAGGTAATAAGGTAAGACATTTTTTTTTTAATTTCTTTAACTCTTTGACTGCCAGAGGGGTACAAAATGCTTTGCAAAGCAATACATTCTGTACCCCTCTGGCACTCATAGTAATATTGCAATTACTTCATGAATAGTATGTTCCACAGGTTACTGAGTAGACTGGGAGGATTAATATTTCATTTTTGTTCTCTTTTGAATCTGAAGTGGAATATTTGCACCAAAGACAAGACAATCTACGGAGAACATTAGGCACAAGTAAGTATCTAGCTTTAAATTGAACTGTCCTTCAGCTGTGATTTCTATAACCAAATATTTATAGGAAAAGCTGGAGACATGGGTGGTAATTATTGTTGCATTTTTTTTTTTGCATGAACTTTTGTGAGAATAATTGTCACGGTTTATTATGACTCTCAGACACAAGTTTTAGGTAAAAAAAAAATCAATTTTATTGAAATAATAAATGATAACTTAGGATGGCAATAACATACATATATATATATACAGAATATAGCACAGACAGAAGGCAGACTCTACCGGTCCTGCCAATATACCGGACAGGACAGTCTTTAGGCTCTACCGGCCTTGCCAATACCGGGTAAGGCAACCTGCAGATGGAATAGCGTAACGGTTTTACCGGCCTTACCAAATTACCGGGCAAGGCAGCCTCAATAGATACACAATGTAGGCTCTACCGGCCCTGCCAATACCGGGTAAGGCAACCTCAGATGGAATGTGGCAAAAGGTTCTACCGGCCTTACCAATACCGGGCAGGGCAGCCCAGAGATAATAGCAGCAGTCAGATGGAACTGGCAAATTAGCAGAATCGTTAAGCAGCAAGGCTTTGGAGCAAACCAGCGTCCGCACGCTGGAAACAACACTGAATAGTATAGCCGTTAGGCTTAGCGAGCAAACCAGTGACCGCACACTGGAGTAACAAGCGAGTAGTATAGCCGCAAGGCTTAGGAGCAAACCAGCGTCCGCACGCTGGGACCAACACAGAATTGTATAGCTGATAGGCTTTGGAGCAAACCAGTGACCGCACACTGGTGTAACAAGCGAGTTTGTATAGCCGCAAGGCTTAGGAGCAAACCAGCGTCCGCACGCTGGGACCAACACAGATTTGTATAGCTGATAGGCTTTGGAGCAAACCAGTGACCGCACACTGGTGTAACAAGCGAGTTTGTATAGCCGCAAGGCTTAGGAGCAAACCAGCGTCCGCACGCTGGGACCAACACAGATTTGTATAGCTGAAAGGCTTTGGAGCAAACCAGTGACCGCACACTGGTGTAACAAGTGAGTTTGTATAGCCGCAAGGCTTAGGAGCAAACCAGCGTCCGCACGCTGGGACCAACACAGATTTGTATAGCTGAAAGGCTTTGGAGCAAACCAGTGACCGCACACTGGTGTAACAAGTGAGTTTGTATAGCCGCAAGGCTTAGGAGCAAACCAGCGTCCGCACGCTGGGACCAACACAGAATTGTATAGCTGATAGGCTTTGGAGCAAACCAGTGACCGCACACTGGTGTAACAAGCGAGTTTGTATAGCCGCAAGGCTTGGGAGCAAACCAGCGTCCGCACGCTGGGACCAACACGGAATTGTAGCAATGTCACCAACGCGACCAGGCAGAAGGTCGCCAGGATACTGAAGACAGGTGATGAGATGACAGGAACCAGCAACGATCAGTCAGGTCAGAAAACAGCAGAGAAGTTCAGCAGGAACTGCAACACCAGAGACTAGGCCGGAACCAGGACTGGAAGTACTTCAGCATGCAGGAAACACTGGAACAGTAGAGATCAGGAACTCAGGAACACTGGAACAGAGGCCCAGCTATCACTAGCATAGTGGTAGCAAGAAGGTCAGAAACAACACGAAAGGGCACTCAAAGGGTGCCCAATCCAGGTTTAAATAGGCAATAAGAGGCGGGCTATCTGCAGACAGCCAATAGAAGCCCCCTACTGGTGACAGACAAGTAACTGCAGCCAATCACGGGCACCGTGATAGTACCCCCCTTTCAAAGACCCCCTCTCCTAGAATAGGGTTTAGGTTTCTGCGGGTAATTGGCATGAAAGGCCCTAGTTAACCTAGGTGCATGAAGGTCCGTACTATCCACCCATGATCGATCCTCAGGACCATACCCTTTCCAATGTACCAGGTACTGTACCCTTCCTCTAAGCCTACGGGAATCAATAATGCTCTGAACCTCGTACTCCTCCTGGCCCTCGACCTCAACAGGTCCTGGCACCACAGGTGTGGTAGTATAGCGATTGCAAACCAGAGGCTTAAGAAGGGACACATGGAACACATTATGGATACGCATGGATGCAGGTAGGTCTAGTGCATAGGAGACAGGGTTAATTTTGCGAATTACTCTGTATGGACCAATAAACCGAGGAGCCAACTTATTAGACGGAACCTGCAGCTTGAGATTTCTGGAGGAAAGCCATACTCTATCCCCAACCTGAAAGGAAACCGCTGGAAGCCTTCTGCGATTAGCATGGCGCTGATGACGCTGAAATGACTGACCAAGTGCCCTCTGAACTTGTGCCCATGTGGAACGGAGTTGCTCGATATGCTCATCCAGAGCTGGAATCTGTTGCGTCTGAAATGAGTCTGGAAGCAAACAGGGCTGGAACCCATAATTAATCAGAAACGGAGAGCTCCCAGATGAAGAATTGACCGCACAGTTCCTGGCGAACTCTGCCCAAGGCAACAAGTCGGACCAATTATCATGATGGTCAGTAACGAAACAACGGAGAAATTGTTCCAAGCCCTGATTAGCTCGTTCAGCGGCTCCATTGGTCTGGGGATGGTAGGCAGAGGAGAAGGACAGCTGTATGCCCATCTGTTGGCAAAATGCCCTCCAAAATCTAGACACAAACTGGCTCCCCCTGTCAGACACCAGTACCCTAGGCACTCCATGCAACCGGAATACTTCTCTGGCGAACACCATTGCCAATTCCTTCGCTGAAGGAAGACCACGGAGGGGCACGAAATGAGCCATTTTAGAAAACCTGTCCACCACCATGAATATAAAGGAGTACCCCTTCGACATAGGCAACTCTCCCATAAAATCAATGGAAACATGAGACCAGGGGCGTTCGCCATTAGGCACCGGTTGAAGCAAGCCCACAGGGAGATGTCTCGGGGTCTTAGCGCGGGCGCAGGTGGCACAGGCATTCGTAAATTCGGCACAATCGTTTCTCATGGAAGGCCACCAAAATAACTGAGAAAGGGACCATAACAATTGGTCTCTACCAATATGTCCCGCAGCCTTAGAGGAATGGTAGGTTTCGAGTAGCCTAGTACGAAATGATTCAGCGACAAAACATTTGCCCACTGGGGTTTCATGGGGAGCGGACCCCTGAGAGGCCAGGATCTCCTCCCCTAGAGGAGAAGTGATACTCGTGCGTATAGTAGCCAGTATTCTATCAGGTTGGATGATAGGAGCTGGTGCTTCCACTCTGTCACTGTCGGCCTCAAATTGTCTTGACAGTGCATCAGCCCTGATATTTTTTGACCCTGGTAAATATGATACAATGAAATTAAATCGAGACAGGAACAGTGCCCACCTGGCCTGACGAGAGGACAATCTCTTGGCCTCCGAGAGATAGGTCAGATTCTTATGATCTGTTAGGATTAAGACAGGATTCTTAGTACCTTCAAGCAAATGACGCCATTCCTTAAGAGCAAGGATAATGGCCAATAATTCTCTGTCACCTATCTCATAGTGGCTTTGAGTGACAGTCAACTTTTTAGAGAAAAACCCACAAGGTCTGAGAGTTCCACCTTTCTCGTGTCGCTGCGAAAGTACTGCCCCGACCCCAATATCTGAGGCATCAACCTCTAACGTAAATGGAAGTAAAGGATTGGGGTGGGATAACACAGGAGCCGCAGCAAATGCCAGCTTCAAATTCTCAAAGGCTTTCTCAGCAGATACCGGCCAACAAGAAGGATTAGCACCCTTGTGCGTAAGATCGGACAGAGGTTTGACAATGGAAGAAAAGTTCTTAATAAACCTCCTATAATAATTAGCGAAACCCAGGAAACGCTGTATGGCTTTAAGACCCTTGGGTTTTGGCCATTGTAGGACAGCTGACAACTTTTCTTTGTCCATGGCAATGCCATCATTGCCAATTATGAACCCCAAGAATGGCACACTGGTTCTATGAAACTCACATTTTTCCATTTTACAAAATAATTTGTTCTCACGGAGTCGTAGCAATACTGCGGATACATCTTTGATGTGCTGTGCCATGTTTTGGGAGTAAATCAGTATATCGTCGAGGTACACCACAACACATGTCTGTAACATATCTCTCAGAACATCATTTATCAGTTCCTGGAAAACTGCGGGTGCATTACACAGCCCAAAAGGCATTACTAGATACTCGTAGTGCCCAGCTCGAGTATTAAAGGCAGTTTTCCACTCATCACCTGCTCGAATGCGAACCAGATTGTAAGCGGCCCGTAGGTCCAACTTGGTAAATATCGAAGCGCCCTTAAGCCTGTCAAAAAGCTCGGTGATGAGTGGTATTGGGTATGCGTTTTTTGCCATTAGTTTATTCAAGCCCCGGTAGTCAATGCATGGTCTTAATTCGCCATTTTTCTTTTTTACAAAAAAGAACCCAGCCCCAGCTGGAGAGGTAGATTTACGTATGATCCCTCTAGCAAGGGCATCAGAAATGTAATCCTCCATAGCCTTATTTTCATCACAAGATAATGGATAAGTGCGTCCTTTCGGAGGTACTGCACCAGGCTGCAATTCAATGCAACAATCATAAGGTCTATGCTGGGGTAGCATACTAGCCTCTCCTTTGCTAAAAACATCGCCAAACTGTTGGTACACATCCGGCATAGCAGAGGAGGTGCACATGACCTTAATAGGCTGGATGACGCACTTGTCCATACAAAACTGGGACCAAGCAGCAATTTCACACTTTTTCCAATCGAATTGTGGGTTATGTAACTGTAACCACGGAAATCCCAATATCACCGCATGGTGCGGGGAATTAATCAGTTGAAACTGCTGCTCTTCTCTGTGAAGTGCCCCAATAGTCATAGACAATGGCATAGTTTCAAATATAACCTGAGGCGGTTCTAAGGGTCTACCATCAATCGCTTCAATAGTCAAGGGGTTTTCTCTTTCAATGCGTGGAACTCCGTGCAATTCAGCAAAGGTATTATCCATAAAATACCCTGCTGCACCGGAGTCAACCAAGGCCAAAACCTCCACAGAGCGTTGTGCCCAAGACAATACCACCTGTATGGTGGGTTTCATTATGCCCGACACTGGGGACGATTGTACACCACCTAGGGCCTGTCCCCCAAGATACCCTAGGTGTGTGCGTTTCCCGGACGTACCAGACAGGAATTTAGCAAGTGCCCTTTTTTACCGCAGTATAAACATAACCCTTGTTTTTTGCGATATAGTCTCTCTGCCTTGGATAGTCTAGTGAAGCCTATTTCCATAGGTTCACTTGTTTCCCGTACTGGTTCACTAGACTTCAATGCCAAGGGAGGGATGGGTGGGCAAAACATGCTACTAGGCTCATTATTTTTTGACCGTAACTTACGATCTCTGGCAATTGATCTCTCACGTATTCTGGAGTCAATTATCATAACATACTCAATGTAATCATCTAGATCAATAGGTAGATCTTTAGCAGCGATTTCGTCTTTAATGTGGTCATTCAGGCCTTGAGAGAAGGCTGCCAATAATGCCTCGTTATTCCAACCTACCTCTGCTGCCAATGTGCGGAATTCGATGGCATAGTCGCCCACTGTACGCCTGCCCTGTTGTATCTCCATAAGGCGTTTGGCAGCAGAGGTGGTTCTACCAGGAGGCTCAAACACTCTTCGAAAGGAACGCACAAATTCACTAAAGTTCTTAGTACAAGGTTTAGCATTCTCCCACAAGGGGTTAGCCCAAGCCAATGCTCTGCCAGTGAGCAGTGATATCGTGAACCCCACTTTACTACGATCATTGGGAAATGCGTGTGCCGTCAATTCCATAAAGATTTCGAGTTGATTGATGAACCCTCTGCAGAGACTAGGGTCACCATCATATCTTAGCGGCAAGGGTGCAGAAGCCGTTAACCCTTTAACAGTACCCCCTAGGGGTCTGGTATCACTTTCCGGTGTCTGACTTGGCGAGACCACCGGGCTAGAGCTAGATTGGTCAGCAGGTACCGTGCGTTCAAGGATCGTTTGAATTGCAACTGCCAACTGATCCAAACGTTGCTCGAGCACATCCATCCTCCAATGGATATTCTGTGTGTTACCTTCACCCTTGCTGTCTGAGGTCATGGCCCTTTCGTACTGTCACGGTTTATTATGACTCTCAGACACAAGTTTTAGGTAAAAAAAAAATCAATTTTATTGAAATAATAAATGATAACTTAGGATGGCAATAACATACATATATATATATACAGAATATAGCACAGACAGAAGGCAGACTCTACCGGTCCTGCCAATATACCGGACAGGACAGTCTTTAGGCTCTACCGGCCTTGCCAATACCGGGTAAGGCAACCTGCAGATGGAATAGCGTAACGGTTTTACCGGCCTTACCAAATTACCGGGCAAGGCAGCCTCAATAGATACACAATGTAGGCTCTACCGGCCCTGCCAATACCGGGTAAGGCAACCTCAGATGGAATGTGGCAAAAGGTTCTACCGGCCTTACCAATACCGGGCAGGGCAGCCCAGAGATAATAGCAGCAGTCAGATGGAACTGGCAAATTAGCAGAATCGTTAAGCAGCAAGGCTTTGGAGCAAACCAGCGTCCGCACGCTGGAAACAACACTGAATAGTATAGCCGTTAGGCTTAGCGAGCAAACCAGTGACCGCACACTGGAGTAACAAGCGAGTAGTATAGCCGCAAGGCTTAGGAGCAAACCAGCGTCCGCACGCTGGGACCAACACAGAATTGTATAGCTGATAGGCTTTGGAGCAAACCAGTGACCGCACACTGGTGTAACAAGCGAGTTTGTATAGCCGCAAGGCTTAGGAGCAAACCAGCGTCCGCACGCTGGGACCAACACAGATTTGTATAGCTGATAGGCTTTGGAGCAAACCAGTGACCGCACACTGGTGTAACAAGCGAGTTTGTATAGCCGCAAGGCTTAGGAGCAAACCAGCGTCCGCACGCTGGGACCAACACAGATTTGTATAGCTGAAAGGCTTTGGAGCAAACCAGTGACCGCACACTGGTGTAACAAGTGAGTTTGTATAGCCGCAAGGCTTAGGAGCAAACCAGCGTCCGCACGCTGGGACCAACACAGATTTGTATAGCTGAAAGGCTTTGGAGCAAACCAGTGACCGCACACTGGTGTAACAAGTGAGTTTGTATAGCCGCAAGGCTTAGGAGCAAACCAGCGTCCGCACGCTGGGACCAACACAGAATTGTATAGCTGATAGGCTTTGGAGCAAACCAGTGACCGCACACTGGTGTAACAAGCGAGTTTGTATAGCCGCAAGGCTTGGGAGCAAACCAGCGTCCGCACGCTGGGACCAACACGGAATTGTAGCAATGTCACCAACGCGACCAGGCAGAAGGTCGCCAGGATACTGAAGACAGGTGATGAGATGACAGGAACCAGCAACGATCAGTCAGGTCAGAAAACAGCAGAGAAGTTCAGCAGGAACTGCAACACCAGAGACTAGGCCGGAACCAGGACTGGAAGTACTTCAGCATGCAGGAAACACTGGAACAGTAGAGATCAGGAACTCAGGAACACTGGAACAGAGGCCCAGCTATCACTAGCATAGTGGTAGCAAGAAGGTCAGAAACAACACGAAAGGGCACTCAAAGGGTGCCCAATCCAGGTTTAAATAGGCAATAAGAGGCGGGCTATCTGCAGACAGCCAATAGAACCCCCGTACTGGTGACAGACAAGTAACTGCAGCCAATCACGGGCACCGTGATAATAATGCTTCCATGGAGACATAGAACAGAACACAGAAGAGAGAAAAGGTAAGTGTATCTTTTCGTATTGTCACTGGGATTTTGATTTTAGGAATAATATGTTTTATAGGGTACTAAGGAGACCTTAGGGAATAACAGTAAATATTTGTTTAATTTTATATGAAACTGCGTGAGAAATATTGCTGCAGTGTCAGACGTTAAATTGAAAATACCAGAGAATAAGTTAAGAAAATAATTTTTGAATTTCTTTAAAGGTATTACTTTATGAATAGTATGTTTCTCAGGATACCAAGTATACTGAGAGCATCAATATTTCATTGTTTTTTCTCTTTTGATCCTGACCTGGAATACTTGCACCAAAGGCAATACAATCTATGGAGATCATAGTAATATTGTAATGTGGAGACATGGGGAATTAACAGTAAATATTTGTTTTCATTTCTATGACACTGCATTAGAAATATTGCTGCAGTGTCCGGCGTTATATCGAAAGTACCAGGTAATAAGGTAAGATCATCTTTTTTGAATTTCTTTAACCCTCTGAGTGCCAGAGGGGTACAAAATGCTTTGCAAAGCAATGCATTCTGTAACCCTCTGAAACGCATAGTAATATTGCAATGACTTCATGAATAGTATGTTCCACAGGTTACTGAGTAGACTGGGAGTATTAATATTTCATTTTCATTCTCTTTTGAATCAGAAATGGAATATTTGCACCAAAGACAAGACAATCTACAGAGAACATTAGGCAAAAGTAAGTAGCTAGCTTTAAACTGAACTGTCCTTCAGCTGCGATTTGTATAACCAAATGTTTTATAGGAAAAACTAGAGAAATGGGTGGTAATAATTATTTATTTACTTTAATGAACTTTTTGAGAATAATACTTCTATCAAGACATAATACAGAAGAGAGAAAAGGTAAGTAAATATTTTCATATTGTCCCTGGGATTTTGATTTTCGGAATAATATGTTTTATAGGGTACTGAGGAGACATGGGGGAATAACAGTAAATATTTGTTTTCTTTTCTCAGGAACTGCAAGAGAAATATTGCTGCACTGTCAGATGTTAAATCGAAAGTACCAGGGAATAAGGTAAAAAAAATAATTTTTAAATTTCTTTAACGATTTGAGTGCCAGAGGGGTACAAAATGCATTGCAAAGCAATGTATTCTGCAGCCCTCAGACACTCATTGTAATATTGCTATGACTTATTGAATACTATGTTTGACAGGTTACTGAGTAGACAGAGACCATTCATATTTTATTTTATTTCTCTTTTGACCCTGAGCTGAAGTATTTACACCAAAGACTAAACAATATATGGAGAACATTAGGAAAAAGTAAGTATCTAGCTTTAAATTGAACTGTCCTGCAGCTGTGATTTCTATAACCAAATGCTTTATAGGAAAAGCTAGAGACATGGGTGGTAATTATTGTTGTTGGTTTTTTTTTTTTTACATGAACTTTTGTGAGAATAATGCTTCCATGGAGACATAGAACAGAACACAGAAGAGAGAAAAGGTAAGTATATCTTTTCGTATTGTCACTGGGCTTTTGATTTTAGGAATAATATGTTTTATAGGGTACTAAGGAGACCTTAGGGAATAACAGTAAATATTTGTTTTCTTTTCTATGAAAATGTGTTAGAAATATTTCTGCAGTGTCCGGCGTTATATAGAAAGTATCAGGTAATAAGGTAAGAAAATAATTTTTGAATTTCTTTAAAGGTATTACTTTATGAATAGTATGTTTCTCAGGATACCAAGTATACTGAGAGCATTAATATTTCATTGTTTTTTTCTCTTTTGATCCTGACCTGGAATACTTGCACCAAAGGCAAGACAATCTATGGAGATCATAGTAATATTGTAATGTGGAGACATGGGGAATTAACAGTAAATATTTGTTTTCTTTTCTATGACACTGCGTTAGAAATATTGCTGCAGTGTCCGGCGTTATATCGAAAGTACCAGGTAATAAGGTAAGATCATCTTTTTTGAATTTCTTTAACCCTTTGAATGCCAGAGGGGTACAAAATGCTTTGCAAAGCAATGCATTCTGTACCCCTCTGACACGCATAGTAATATTGCAATGACTTCAAGAATAGTATGTTTCACAGGTTACTGAGTAGACTGGGAGGATTAATATTTCATTTTCGTTCTCTTTTGAATAGGAAATCGAAAATTTGCACCAAAGACAAGACAATCTACAGAGAACATTAGGCACAAGTAAGTAGCTAGCTTTAAACTGAACTGTCCTTCAGCTGTGATTTGTATAACCAAATGTTTTATATGAAGAACTGGAGAAATGGGTGGTAATAATTATTTATTTATTTACTTTAGTGAACTTTTGTGAGAATAATACTTCTATCAAGACATAATACAGAAGAGAGAAAAGGTAAGTAAATATTTTCGTATTGTCCCTGGGATTTTGATTTTAGGAATAATATGTTTTATAGGGTACTGAGGAGACATGGGGGAATAACAGTAAATATCTGTTTTCTTTTCTCTGAAACTGCATGAGAAATATTGCTGCGCTGTCAGATGTTAAATCAAAAGTACCAGGGAATAAGGTAAAAAAAAATAATTTTTAAATTTCTTTAACCATTTGAGTGCCAGAGGGGTACAAAATGCATTGCAAAGCAATGTATTTTGCAGCCCTCAGGCACTCATTGTAATATTGCTATGACTTATTGAATACTATGTTTCACAGGTTACTGAGTAGACAGAGACCATTCATATTTTATTTTCTTTCTCTTTTGATCCT
The DNA here is from genome assembly GCA_037306005.1 of Rhinophrynus dorsalis. Taxonomy (NCBI): domain Eukaryota; kingdom Metazoa; phylum Chordata; class Amphibia; order Anura; family Rhinophrynidae; genus Rhinophrynus; species Rhinophrynus dorsalis. The sequence goes on along the minus strand of CM074727.1, from coordinate 111,348,605 downwards.
GAGCTGAAGTATTTACACCAAAGACTAAACAATGTATGGAGAACATTAGGAAAAAGTAAGTATCTAGCTTTAAATTGAACTGTCCTGCAGCTGTGATTTCTATAACTAAATGCTTTATAGGAAAAGCTAGAGACATGGGTGGTAATTATTGTTGTTGTTTTTTTTTTTACATGAACTTTTGTGAGAATAATGCTTCCATGGAGACACTGAACCAATCACAGAAGAGAGAAAAGGTAAGTGTATCTTTTCGTATTGTCCCTGGGCTTTTGATTTTAGGAATAATATGTTTTATAGGGTACTAAGGAGACCTTAGGGAATAACAGTAAATATTTGTTTTCTTTTCTATGAAAATGCGTTAGAAATATTTCTGCAGTGTCCGGCGTTATATAGAAAGTACCAGGTAATAAGGTAAGAAAATAATTTTTGAATTTCTTTAAAGGTATTACTTTATGAATAGTATGTTTCACGGGATACCAAGTATACTGGGAGTATTAATATTTCATTGTTTTTTCTCTTTTGATCCTGACCTGGAATACTTGCACCAAAGGCAAGACAATCTATGGAGATCATAGTAATATTGTAATGTGGAGACATGGGGAATTAACAGTAAATATTTGTTTTCATTTCTATGACACTGTGTTAGAAATATTGCTGCAGTGTCCGGCGTTATATTGAAAGTACCAGGTAATAAGGTAAGATCATCTTTTTTTGAATTTATTTAACCCTCTGAGTGCCAGAGGAGTACAAAATGCTTTGCAAAGCAATGCATTCTGTACCCCTCTGACACGCATAGTAATATTGCAATGACTTCATGAATAGTATGTTACACAGGTTACTGAGTAGACTGGGAGGATTAATATTTCATTTTCGTTCTCTTTTGAATCGGAAATGGAATATTTGCACCAAAGACAAGACAATCTACAGAGAACATTAGGCAAAAGTAAGTAGCTAGCTTTAAATTGAACTGTTCTTCAGCTGTGATTTGTATAACCAAATGCTTTATAGGAAAAACTGGAGAAATGGGTGGTAATAATTATTTATTTATTTACTTTAATGAACTTTTGTGAGAATAATACTTCTATCAAGACATAATACAGAAGAGAGAAAAGGTTAGTAAATATTTTCGTATTGTCCCTGGGATTTTGATTTTAGGAATAATATGTTTTATAGGGTACTGAGGAGCCATGGGGAGTAACAGTAAATATATGTTTTCTTTTCTCCGAAACTGCATGAGAAATATTGCTGCACTGTCAGATGTTAAATCAAAAGTACCAGGGAATAAGATAAAATTAATTTTTTAATCTCTTTAACCGTTTGAGTGCCAGAGGGGTACAAAATGCATTGTAAAGCAATGTATTCTGCAGCCCTCAGGGACTCATTGTAATATTGCTATGACTTATTGAATACTATGTTTCACAGGATACTGAGTAGACTGAGACCATTCATATTTTATTTTCTTTCTCTTTTGATCCTGAGCTGAAGTATTTACACCAAAGTCGAAATAGCTAGAGACATGGGTGGTAATTATTGTTGTTTTTGTTTTTTTTACATGAACTTTTGTGAGAATAATGCTTCCATGGAGACATATAACAGAACACAGAAGAGAAAAAAGGTAAGTGTATCTTTTCGTATTATAATGAGTAGAGTGGGAGCATTAATATTTAATTTTCGTTCTTTTTGAACCTGAGCTGGAATATTTGCACCAAAGACAATATATGGAGAACATTAGGGAAAAGTAGATAGATAGGTTTAAATTGATCTGTCCTAGCAGCTGTCATTTTAATAACCAAATGAAATCTGGAGAAGTGGGTGGTAATAATTGCTTTTTTTCTTTTGTATGAACTTTTGTGAGAATAATGCTTCCATAGGGTCATAATGCGAAACACAGAAGAGAGAAAAGATAACTAAATATTTTCTTATTGTCGCTGGAATATTGATTTTAAGAATCATATGTTTTATAGGGTTCTGAATTAACAGTAAATATTTGTTTTCTTATCTATGAAACTGCATGAGAAATATTGCTGCAGTGTTAGACGTAAAATCGAAAATATCAGAGAATAAGGTAAGAAAATCATTTTAGAATTTCTTCAATGATATGACTTACTGACTAGTATGTTTCACAGGATATTAAGTATACTGGGATCATTAATATTTCATGTTTTTCTCTTTTGAACCTGAGCTGGAATACTTGCACCAAAGACAAGACAATATATGGAGAACATTAGGGAAAAGTAAGTAGCTAGCTTTAAATTGAACTGTCCTGCAGCTGTGATTTCTATAACCAAATGTTTTATAGGAAAAACTGGAGAAATGTGTGTTAATAATTAATAATGCTTCCATGGGCACACAATACAGAACAAAGAAGAGAGAAAAGGTAAGTAAATATTTCTGATTGTCCCTGTGATTTTGATTTTAGGAATAATATGTATAGGGTATTGAAGCATGGGGGATTAACAGTATATATTTGTTTTCTTTTTTATGCATTTGGGTGAGAAATGTTGCTGCAGTGTCAGACGTTAAATCAAAAATAGCAGAGAGTAAGTGTTAGGGACCAGGAACCAGACAGGCCCAAAAATGTAAAGTGCAAAACACTTTTTTTTTAAATAACAAAAGCAAACTAAGCAAAATCATGATTCAGCCTGATCCAGGAAAGGGAAGGCAGCAGTAATGGATAGCAGAGCACTAGATTACCTCAGACAGCAGAATCAAGCAGCAGAGTTCGAGCAGAAGGACTTACCTAGGTAGGAATATATGTATAAAGGGAACCTACCTAGATGGAGGGAGGTAAAGGAAGGAAGAAGGTGGAGGGAAGGAATGATGGAATGAGGGAGGAATGAAGAAGATGGATGAGTGGAGGATAAAGAGTTGCTGTGGAGTCTGTTTCTCTACTCCTTTTCGCCTCCAAGCTCCTTGAGTGTCTCTCATATAACATGCTCACTAAATTCATCTGCTCCCATTCCCTGCTAGATCCCTTGCAATCTGGATTCTGCCATCATCACTCCTCAAAGACTGCACTCACTAAAGTAGCCAATGACTTGCTCTCCGCAAAGTCAAAAGGCCATTACTCCCTACTTATTCTCTTGGACCTGTCAGCTGCCTTTGACACAGTAGATCACCCACTCCTCCTCTAAGCCCTCCACTCCCTAGGTCTGTGTGACACTGCACTCTCCTGATTTTCATCATATCTCTGCAACCTCTCCTTCAGTAGTAATTTAGGTTCAAAAAAGATTTGCATCCATCTAGTTCAACCCTTTTTCTATTCCTGTTTACCATCGCTGATCCAAAAGAAGGCAAAACCCCAACCTCAATACAGCATTTCAAATTCTGCATTGAATGGAGCGAAAAAATTCCTTCTTGCTTCCAAACAGCAAACAGATTTCTCCTTGGATCAACAAGCACTAACTGAATATTAATCCCAATACTAAAGTACATAGCCCTCTATGTTCTGCTCTTTTAAATAAGTATCCAGGCCCTTTTTAAAGGCATCTAATGTATTCAATAGCATCACCTCCTCAGGCAGTGAATTCCATACCTTTATTGTCCTCATTGTAAAGAAACCCTTCTAAGACGCCGTTTTTCTAGTGTGTACAAGTTAACTTTTCTAGCCTTTCTTCATAACTAAAACTTTCCATTCTACTTACTAGTTTTGTAGCCCTCCTCTGCACTCTCTCTAGCTCCATAATGCCCTTTTTCAGAAAGGCGCCCAGAATTGAACAGCATATTTTAGGTGGGGTCTTACCATGGACCTGTAAAGAGGCATAATAATATCTTCCTCCCTTGATTCAATGCCCCTTTTAATACATGCCAATATCTTATTGGCCTTTTGCAGCTGCCAGCTGGCACTGCATGCTACTGCTAAGTCTATTGTCTATCATTACTCCCAAATCCTTTTCATTAGTAGATTTCCCCAGAGAAACACCATTTAAACTATATGTTGCATTATTATTAGTGATGAGCGAGCGTGCTCGGCCGATGCTCGGATCGGCTCGAGCATCGCTCTGCTCGGCACATGGCGGTACTCGTCTAGTACCGCCATGTGCTCGCCCGCCATGTTCGGGTGGCGGGGATCTGTGCCGGAAGAGGCACAGATCCGAAGACGCTCCGCTGGACCACCAGGGACTGGAGGTACGGGGGCATTGCGGAGATGAAGGGGGCATTGCGGAGATGAAGGGGGAGATTGTGGAAGAGGGGCATAGACTCTATGCCCCTCTTCCACAATGTCCCCCTTCATCTCCGCTATGCCCGTCTTCCACAATGTCCCCCTTCATCTCCGCTATGCCCCTCTTCCACAATGTGCCCCTTCATCTCCGCTATGCCCCTCTTCCACAATGTCCCCCTTCATCTCCTCTATGCCATAGAGGAGATGAAGGGGGACATTGTGGAAGAGGGGCATAGCGGAGATGAAGGGGCACATTGTGGAAGAGGGGCATAGCGGAGATGAAGGGGGACATTGTGGAAGACGGGCATAGCGGAGATGAAGGGGGCATAGCGGAGATGAAGGGGGACATTGCGGAGCTGAAGGGGACATTGCGGAGATGAAGGGGGCATTCGGAGATGAAGGGGGCATAGCGGAGATGAAGGGGGCATTGACCAGGCACCCTCCCCTCATCAGAGCAGGGGGTGCCTGGTGTAATGCTCATGTCGCCCCATTGAAGTCAATGGGGCTCGGGTGCTCGGCCGAGCACTCGAGCCTCAGGGGGTGCTCGGTCAGAGCACCCGAGCACCCGAGCATCGGGGTGCTCGCTCAACACTAATTATTATTATTATACCCAAAATGCATAACTTTACACTTGTCTATATTGAATCTCATTTGCCATTTGCCTGCTCAGTTACTCAATTTGTCTATTTCCAATTGTACAGTGCTGTGGAATTAGTTGTTAGCACCATCTGCTGTGTTTGCGGATCTCCTGTTGCTGAATATTAGCCTGTGTGACTTTGTTCTTTTTTTTGATCAGCCTTGTTGGCTTCCTCTCCGTGCTTTGTTCTTACTATGGGTGACTTCATTTCAGCCATTGGCTGCCTCCAGCTGCACAAAGTGCTTCTTTCCCAGCTGCATGAGTATTTTATACATTGTATACTTCTAGTGACAACATTGTTTTCTACCCATTTCTCTATTCTGCCTTGCAGGCTGCTGCTGAAATACAGTGTCTGCCTTCAGAGTGGCTGTCTGCTATCTTTCTCATCTGCCATATGGTGGTTAATCAGATTTGCACTGTTGCCTGCAGGATTCTCTACACTACCTGGAAGTCAGCCTCTCACATCCTCCGTCTCTGTCTCCAGGGAGGCAGACTGGAATCCCTCTCATTTGCCATTTGGTGGCTGTATTATGTGACATTTCTTCTTGTCTCTTTTCAGCCCTACAGAGCATCTTCATTTTCCTCTCCAGACTAGCCCTTTTTAGCCTGGCTTTCTACCTTATTGTGTATCCCTCTGGAACATCTGCATCTGCAACCAGTATCCGTACAGTGGTAATAGTTTGAAGGAGCTTTTAACCGGGTCCAGTTTGGCTACAGCAACAATACTCCAGAATGTTACTACACTCCTGAGCTTCACACTCAACCCAGTGCTTGCTAGTATCTTCCCTGGTTTGTACAGGTGGTAGGTATACGTGCTTCACCCTTTAAGAACCAGCGAGGTGTGCATCTCTTTGCTTCTCATTGCATTGCACACCCCTCTGATCCTCAAGGGGTGGAACAATTTCGACCAATGAGATTATGCTATTGATATCACCAGCCTGCAGATACCATGCACTTACTTTGATGACTTTTGTGACCACCTCTACATCTCCTCCCAGGGGTTGTAGGTCATAACCACTGATGGTTCTCCATCAATTATATACTTAAATATCTCCTTCTGGGACATCTTCATCTTCACTACTGCCTTATATTCATAATACCATTACTAGAGTACATTGACTGTGCACCTGTGGACCCTGATGGCATTAACATCATCCTGGATCTGCTGCCATGCTACACTGCTCTGAGGTGCATTGCTTTATGATCCATGTTGAAGAACACTACAGTGCTGGATGATGCCATGAATCAGTACCTTGTGCTCCTTGAGGCTGAATTTGAGGGCCCTGTGCTTTTCTGCTTGCTGAGATGATGTGGCAAAAAGCCATTGGTCTCTTAACTGTGAGGAGGACCTGCAGCTTTCTCCTCTGTCCCTGAGGGCATGGCCTTCTTCTTCCTCCTCTCCATTCCCCTGGTCATTCTCTCCTCTGTCCTAGGGGCTGAAAGATTGCCCATCTCTAGGGAACCACCCTACACTTCTCCTGGGCTTCCTACAATCTCAGGCTTTGCTCCCTCCCTTTCTCTGCTTGCCCTGGGACCCTACTATCCTTTGTGCTGCTTCTTATCTTCTGCTACCTTCCTTCTAGAACTGTGTCCTAACTCAATAAACCCAGGAACACATCCATTTAAATGGAGTTGAGAAGCCTCTTATATACAATCTCTTCAAGTCATTCTACTTGAAGTGATGCTCGAATCTGTTATTGGCTTTCAGGTTTTAGAATTTGAGTAGCAAGTTCTCATCCATTAGACTACTGGTAAAAGGTAGCTGTTTGGTAGTATAGAAAAATCGTGTGGTATCTGTCATAATTCGCTCTTTCAACTTTGATGGGAAGATTAGCCAGTTTCCATGAACTCAGTGGTGGGCATGGCCTTAATGTAACTGGATGGATTTTGGTCTGAGTTTTTCAATGTATAGAAAAAATCTATTTGGATGGGAAAACTCAGGCAGGCCTAAATTAGGTGCTGGAATTAAGTTTTCGAATCCAACATTGGATCCTCCCAAGCACTCAAAGAGTTATATAAAATATGTATTCCATTTTCTTGTTCACTAGAAAAATGTAACAATAAACATATTTATAATTTGTTTTATATATTCACTATAAATGTATGTATTTAAATTTTTGAAGTGCTTTCACTTAAACCAGTGAGTCAGATAGTCTCCTTTTCTCTGTAATACAAGGCACTTGCTTATTCATTTTCTTTTTTGACTTTATACTGATCTATCATGCATTGAGATTATTCAGTATCATACTGTGTGCATAAAGTGTGTAGCTTGGGTATAGAAGCAGGAAATATATGCTGAAAATGCAAATAACATTTTAAAAGAAACAAATACACTTGACCCTTTTAATATCTGACTTTACACTACTAAAAAAACTCACATTCTTTCAATATGTTTGCAGTTCAGCTTTACTCTATCCTGTCTACATGTTTTTGCTTTCCTCAGAAAGCCAGCCTGGACAGAATGCAACGAGTGACAATCTCCTTCCATCATAAGGAGAAACATGCCCTCCTTCGTCAATGGGGCAGGCTTTCCCTTATACTGAAAGCGGAAAGATTGTCCCTCGATGCAGCACGTCTGGCCCGCGGACCGGATTACAAATCTGAGGGGAGGCTGCGGAACTAAGTGAAAGGGGCGGGAGGGGGAAACATTTTCAGACTGTAAATTAAAAATGGCAGCGTTTAATAACGTTTTCTTGCTACACATCGTTATAAATAAGAATAGAGAATACTCAATTTTACTTCAATAATTAAACATTACTATCCCTTTAAAGTTTTGTCCTTTCCTAGGTTCATGGATAATGGCCAAATATTACAGATGTCAAAGGTCAGTTTCTGATGCTGGCTCCCTGGTACAGAATCCTATCCTTTCATCTTTTCCCCAAGGCTGTAACATTTAAATCCCCACCCACTCCCATCACATATGAGTAAAAGGTGGTACCGTACCATCACATATGAGGACAACCCTTTAAAGGGATAGTAATACTTTTTTTAACTTTATTTTATTTTGTAGGCATTAAAAAAACATGAAGAATGATATAAGTCTTATCCCTCAAACCTTTATGGTTTAAGAGATATTCACAAGCAAAGTTTCCCCCTCCCGCCCCTTTTTCCTAGTGTAAGCCATCTCTTCTCAGATGTGAATCTGGTTTTAAGATCAGACAGATAACAGCAGGGGACAATTTTCTTTGTATGAAAAGAATGAAAGCCCTTCCCCCCTTGACAAGTTTTTGAGTTTTTTCCCTTATCTTAATTGAAGATTGTCCCTCTCTGCGGTCTACCTGGGCACCTCCCTTCTGCTTTGGCTGAACAGGGGGGGATACTTTGCTTGTGAATATCTCTTAAACCATAAAGGTTTGAGAGATAAGACATATCGTTATTCATGTTTTTTTAATGCCTACAAAATAAAATAAAGATAAAACAAAGTATTACTATCCCTTTAAAGACGGACATAACAGGGCTGATTGTCAGTCAGATCATGCAATGTTGAGTACACAAAATCAAAAAGGCAATACACCATTATATGCTACAGTAATGAATGCTGTGTTACCCTGATGGTCTCATGTGATGGTACACTGAACTACTGGACTCAAATAATACTCAGCTGGTCTAAAGTCATTTTATACAGTTTCCTTCTAATGGTGCATTTCCCAGCTCTTTTCATGTATTACCCTGCCGGCTGCATGTAATTAGTCCTGCTGCCTTTTTGCAGGAATGTTTGCACATTTTTTTAATAATTTTTTGTGAAAGGTCCTGTGGATAGAAAATTCATTAACTTTTTCTTTCTGCCACCAATAAAATTCCAACAAGAACTTGGTGATTTCTACTTATGCTTTCTATGACACTGATAATTTCTGCTGCAATACTCCTCCTTAGTGCTGTTACTTTCAATACATGTGCTGCATGTTTTTCTGTCTTCCCCCCACCCCCATACTTCTGTTAAAATCCATGTATTAGATGCTTGTCTGTTTTTAAAAATTCAAGTCTAACAACACTGCTGGATAGCAATGTCCTATGGCCATTAATGATAAAAACAGCTGTACTGAAACCCTGCCCTGACTGCATGCTTGGTGGTGGGCAAATAAGGGTTTCCACAAAAGTATAAATGAGTGCTGGCCACACACACTGTTTTGTTTGCCAGAACTGAAGTGGGTGATCATTGAGGCCTAGAAGATAATTACCCTGCAAGTATTCTGTACCCATCACACATGCAGTGGGGCCACTCCTTGGAAACAGATTGTATTCATGTGCATCACTTACCAACCCATATTCTGGGAGGACGTTCCATAGAGATGTGCAATTGTCATCATCACCACCACTACAAAGGATAGACTGCCACCCCTGAGACACATTATTTACTTTTTAAGATGATGATGTTCTGCAAAGTGTTATACTATTATTGTTGCTAATGCTGCTGATATAGTCCTTCTTTCTTTTCACTATGCTGTTTAGTTGTTGTGCTTTTACATATCTCTCTCATCCTCTACAATGCAATCTTTCAGAGAATCCAGTTCCTTAGAGTGCTGCTGCTTACACCATGGTACAAATTCAGACATTTTATGTTTAAAGCTGGAGTCCAACCATGTAGCATGAATGTATTCCTTGTAACTTTTAATTATATGTGATGATCCTGCTCTATGCATGCTAACGTGATTTACCAGCTGGTTCGTGTCTATTTTGTAGTTATTTTAGTGATTATTGGACATGCTCTTCATTTATTTTGTAGCAAATATATTAGTGGAAGAGTCTTACTGATTCCTGCACTGGCATGACTAATCAGCAAGTTGTTCTCATCAAAAGGCTTTAGACGCTCATACAAGTCACATATTGGCTGCCATTGACCAGGTGACATAGAAGCTCCATCCAACACCTTCCAGTTAAGAATTGTATATTTTCTAATGGCCTTTCTCTTCTCATACAAACAATCCAGCATGTATAGTGTGAACAGGGATCATACCCTGGGATATGCCTTTGAAAAGAATGTGTTTTGAGTCTGTAGCATAGTAGCAATGACAGAGTCAGAAAAAAACCCTTCTTTCTGAAGAAAAAAGAACTAAACCGTCAACTCCAACTTGTACACCTCTGAATGACACATAGGACCTTGCGTCAAAAGGTCCTGACACAGAGGGAGCTAGCTGAACAGCTCTGCCACAGACAGACTTTACATGAGCCCATTCCATCCTGATATTCCTTAGAACCATGGGAGTCATGGTAAACTGAAGGGAAAACATACTCTAGGGTAAAATGCCATGGAATGACTATCACATCTTCCATGAAAGCTAAAGGATTCAAGAATTTTGCACAGAACTGAGGAATCTTGAGGTTAAGCTTAGAGGCCATTAGGTTCACTTTCGGGAGACCCCATAGTCGAACTATCAAGTTGAATACACTCTGATTGCATTACCAATTGCCGGCATCCAGATGCTGGAGAGTGAGAACATCTGCCACTGTGTTGTTTACCCCTGGAAAGTGAACAGACAAGAGAGCCAGCGTGAAAGCCTCTGCCTATATGAGAGAATCTGGCAAAACTCTGCCCACTCTGCTTAAATTCTTTCACTGTATTAACTTCTGCCACTTCTGCTGGTAGGCTAAACCACTTATCTACTGCCCTCTCAGTGAAGTAAAACTTTCTTAGATCTAAACCTGTGTCCCTCTAGTTTTAGACTATGGCCTCTTGTCCTAACGTTTTTACTCCTTTGAAATATACTTCCATCCTGCACTTTGTTGAATCCTTTCATGTATTTGAATGTTTCAATCACATCCCCTCTCTCTCTTCTCTCCTCCAAACTATACATGTTCAGATCCTTTAGTCTATCCTGATTTATTTTCCAGTAAACCAGTCACCATTTTAGTAGCCCTTCTTTGAATTTTCTCTAGACTACCTATATCCTTCTGGTGATGGGGTCTCCAGTACTGTACACAATACTCTAGGTGAGGTATAACTAGAGATCTGTAGAGTGACATGACCACTTCCCTTTTTCTGCTACTAATGCCCCTATTGTTGGCAAGGTGAGAAATCTATCTTGGGGGGACAGTGGAGGGAACTGCTCTAAAGCCTCAGCAGCAAAATGATAGAAAAGAAATATATGCTGATTAAGGAATAATCTCCTGTCAGTTGTTTTCCATTCTTCCAGGAGTAACTAAGGAATGGGAGAAGGAAAAATGGCACCCTCCTTCTTGTATCTCTGGTAAATATCAGGGGAAGAGGAACTAGAATCACACCTCTGATACCTTAAAGGGATAGTAATACTTCGTTTTATCTTTATTTTATTTTGTAGGCATTAAAAAAACATGAAGAACGATATAAGTCTTATCTCTGAAAACTTTATGGTTTGAGAGATATTCACAAGCAAAGTTTCCCCTTCCGCCCCTTTTACCTAGTGTAAGCCATCTCTTCTCAGATGTGGAATCCAGTCCATAGACCAGACAGATAACGGCAGGGGACAATCTTCTTCCTATGAGAACAATGAAAGCCCTGTCCCCCTTGACAAGTTTTTCAGGTTTTTCCCTTATCTTAATTGAAGATTGTCCCTCTCTGCAGTCTACCTGGGCACCTTCCTTCTGATCTGGCTGAACAGTGTTACATCAATAAAATGGGCGGGAGGGGGAGACTTTGTCATTGAATTACTCTGGAACTACAACTCTGACAGAATTGAAATAAAACTCTCCAAAGTCCACATACTATTATGATTAATTAGAGCTGCTTTTATTATGAAACATTACTATCCCTTTAAGCACCTCTAGGACAGAGCAAATAAGACCCTCAGCAAGGGACTGTGGGCTTCCTCGTAAGAGTCCCCAACAGAGAAGGATGAATCTGGATCATAAACATCAGTTTCTCCTTTGGTGGATGAATCACTAATAATGGGGCTATCAACCTCTATAACATGACTGAAGCTCTGTTTGGGAGAGCAGAGTACCAGAAAACTCCCTTAGAAGCCCAATCTGGCATGTGGAGCAATGTGTTAAAGGGAACCCTGAAGCCTTAGACTTGCTCATCTCTCCCCTAGGTTCAGACATAATAAGACCCCTAAAGTAGAAAGTAAAAGCAGTAGAAATAGAAGAATAAAAGCACTTATACATCCTTAAACGTTCTGACTGCAAGTGGTTCATGTGGCAAGCAGGAGAGAGAGAGATCAGTGTCTGTGTAGCAAGCAGAATCCAAAAGGGAAGAGGTTCAGTCAAGGACCCCCTCCTCCCTTGCCAAAAAGCCTGGGAAGAACAGACTGCTGGGTACTGTAGTTTCCCAGGTTTAAAGGAGTGGTGACTCTCCAGCAGTTGCTATACAGTGTCCCTAATATCGGGGCTGGGGTCCTCACATGGCTCCGGAAATCAGTGTCTAAGGTTAGAACCACATTCAACCCCCTTAAAGACTCCAAATCACACACTGAGGGAAGAGAAGGACCCATTCAAAGGGCTCTCCAAAGACTTGCTCATTAACAGAACAGTACACAGGACAAGGGGCCACCCGCTTAGATTTGAGGAAAGGAGATTTAATCTACAACAGCGGAAGGGTTTCTTTACAGTAAGGACAATAAAGGTATGGAATTCACTGCCTGAGGAGGTGGTGCTATTGAATACATTAGATGCCTTTAAAAAGGGCCTGTATACTTATTTAAAAGAGCAGAACATAGATGGCTATGTACATTAGTATTGGGATTAATATTTAGTTAGTGCTTGTTGAGCCAAGGAGAAGTCTGATTGCCATTTGGAATCAAGAATAAATGTTTTCCCCCCATTCAAGTCAGAATTTGAAATTGCTGTATTGAGGGTTTTTTGCCTTCTTTTGGATCAACGATGGTAAACAGGAATAGGAAAAGGGTTGAACTAGATGGACGCAAGTCGTTTTTCAACCTAAATTACTACTACTACTATGTTACTACTAGAATAGCCATATTCCATCCAATATGGTGACAAGCGTGCCCTTTCTTAAAAGTACCACAACCCAAGTGGGAAGTTTAGAAATCTAATAAAATTGAGCAAAAGATGTAAAAAAAGTAAATAAAAAGTCTGTAAGCACCACTGTCAATAAGTTACTGTTCCCAAATGAACTGTAAAGTCATATGGAACTAAAAGCCAGACAAGGAATGCACCCAGACAGGTAATACAGGGGATAAAACCCAACTGGTGGAAAGAATGCAGGTTGATAAAGCAAGCTATCCTCCACAGACTAAGGTCCTGGAAGCTTATGCACTGGTCAGTTTTTCCGAAGGAGGCCAGGAATAAGAACCCACATAATGGAACATTATAAAGACCCATAGGCTAACTAAAAGTGAAGTTTTGCTCTTGCATTCTCCTGTAAGATGACTTTTAAAACTGAGCATGCTCATGTGGGATTAAAGTGTATAAGAGAGGGAGTCTCTGCTTCAGAGATCTTTTTAAGTGCCCTGGAGGAGAGAACTTTACCCTATGTTTCCTGTTTTCCACATAGGATGTAAGAGAAAATGTTTTCTCTGCTGAAGTAGTGCAGTTTTAAGTTTTTTGTATGAGGTTTTCTGCTGCTGTCATGCAACATTGTACTATGTATACTAGCGATGCTCTGTAATGATCGCCCAGGGGAAAGTGTCCCTGGAAGTTTTACATTGGCAAGCATGTTGTACTACTTTATCCCTTCATCTGTTGCTCCCAGAGATGCCAAAACCAATATCCTGCTGATTGCCCAGCCTGAAGTAATTTGACTACAGGCAGTTTTGATTAAAGGAAAAGTACAACATCCACCTGGTGGCAAATCTAAGTTTCTAATCTCGCAGTGGTTGTTCCTGTAACATTTCCAGTCAGTCATCATTGATCCCTGGAAGATGTCAACCACAGAACGCCTGCCAAAAAAGAGGAACGTGTGGGGTTCGAGCATCAGTTGCAGTGAGAGATAGTGTGTGTCCGTTTTTGACTCCCTTGATCCTGCTGTCCTGTCCCTTGTTTTAATAATTTATCTCAACCCCCTTACTCATCATGCTTATTATTATTAAAGTTAACCAATTAAAGTTCAATGGGTTGTGCAAGACATTGAGTCATAATACAATGCACAACCCTCTGGTCCTAAAATGGTTCATTTTGATCTTCACAAAATGTGTTAGCATATTTGCCATCTGTCCCTTTCCCCAGGGGCAGTCTGATTGTGGCTTATTATCCCTAGATCCTGCTGTCATTGTTTTTAGTTGGACAGTAACCCCTATTTTGCTTGTCATTAAAAGGTTACTAGGCTATGAGCTTCCCCACACCTGGGGGTAGAGTCACTAAGCGATGATAAAGTGGAGATAACTTCTCCAGTTTATCACTTCTTCAGTTCCTATCTTATTCTATAAAGCCTATGCACTAAGATCTCCAAAGTTGAAGAAATCTTAGTGAATAGGCTCCATAGAATAAAATAGGAATTGGAGAAGTGATAAACTGGAGAAGTCATCTCTACTTTATCACCTCTTCATGAATCTTCACCCAGGAGTGTAACTAGATTCTACAGGGCCATGGAGCAAATATAAAGCTCCTCCCAGTTATAATCACACACTAGCTTACACAATCACAGTCATACATACCCATGCCAGTCACACACAGTCATACTTACATACACACATGCTTACTTAAGTACTTTCTTGACTGCACACAGCTCCAGGTCAGAAGAAGCTGCAGTTGATGGTTAAGAGACCAGCCAATCAGACACATCTCTGGATCACCACAATATAATGTAGCAGGCACTGGATACCTCTTTGGCACATAAAATTAAATTTAAAATGGAATGTAAGCTCACTGCTGTATATAATTTATTTAAGTAGACGGAACAGAGAGACTGGCTCTGATAAGCTCTTTCAATGTTTTCCATGCTGCTGTCTTGTTTTTAATGCCTGCCTGATCATAAGCATTAAAAATAAGGCAGCAGTGGGAGTGATTCATTCAAAGCAGTTATCAGACCCAGTCTGCATAAATAAATCATATACAGCAAGGAGCTGAAGTTGTAGATAAAACATTAACACTTTATGTGGCAAGTTAATTTCCAATGCTGTATGGCTCCGACCTCTGAAGTACTCCTGCTTAAACATGAATTCTGCTTATCTAGAGGAGTGGGCAATGTGAGGCTCTAAGCTTCTGGCAGGCCATTGACTGGCAAGGGATGATGGGAGTTGAATCTGGCAGAAAACAGAGGGAATCAGTTAACCCAATTCTTGTTTTATATAACAATAAAGGCCACATATCCAGGTGCAAATGCAGTGGTCCTCTTGAGATGCTGGTCCCGATCGTAGCTGCATTCTCTGTAGTTACACCACTGCAACACATGCTAATATTGCCTATATATTATTTCATATAGTGTATTGGCATCTGCTCTATTGTATGAGGTTCTCTGCTGATGTTAAGCTTCACAGTACTATAGCGCACTAATAATACTCTGTAATGTGACTGCCTGGGTGAAAGTGTCCCTGGAAAAATATTTGCATTGTTGGCAAGTATGTGTTAATATTTATTATTTATATAATTTAATGTATCATTTATGTGGCTGTAATGTCTATTCAACTGTAGAGGTGTACATTTAAGCCTGATTGCCATTACCAGTTAATGTTAAGCTATCCTGTACCATATAGACCACTAATGATTTTAGTGAACTTATAGTTTAAATCCTTTTCTCTTAGTCCAGTGGAGCAAAAGAAACAAGTGGTAAAATTCTCTCCTCCAGTGGAGAGGGCACTTCAAAAAAGACAGGGCCTTTGAGGAAGATATTCCCCTCTTCCCTTCACCTGTACCCCCACCACTTAGTTTCAAAGTATAGCAAATTGGCATAAAGATATAAAAGCGAAAAGAAGGAAATCTCCAGAACAAATATCCCAAGCAGACCCCTCTGCCCTGGGAATTAATCCATATTTTTTTTCTGGGTGGGAGTCTTGTGTTCCACATGGATGAAAAGAAAATTATTTTACTAAGAGAATCCTCTTTTCTTTCACTTCCAATGTGGAAGACAAGAACTGTTAAGCTATACCACAACATCCACCAAGATTTCAGGGAGGGAAATAAGAAAAAATGCATCCACTGTAAGCCAGTATTCCACAGGACTTATTGTGTCAACAGAAACCAAACTTGCAACTGAACAAGAACCAACAGTGTACAGAACTCTGCAGAAAGACAGAAGAAGTGCAGAGATAATCATGCAGCTGATCACAAGATCCACAGATCTGGGGGATTGTGCCATGACTCGGAAGGGAACATTTCTTTCTGAGCACATACACCTGTTGGATAATGGCCTTGATCCAGAAGCAATGGTAACATTGGACACAGCCTGGCCCATCTGGGGGCCCTCAGGAATGACAAAAAAGTCAGATTAACGTAGTGCTTAAGACACTGTACCACATCCTACAGATGGAGTTCCTGCTTGCTAGAAGATTCAGTGCAAAAATAAGGAAGAACAATTTTCTGATTGATTTGAAAATACGAAATTCCCTTGAGCAACAAAATCTATGAAGAACCACCTTATATACTGGTAAAAAAATTAGGATTTTAGTGTCACCTGTTAAATCCTATTCTCTTAAGTCCATATGGACAACAGGAACCATCGAGTTGGTGTAATGGCAAGGGCAAGAAACAACTAAGGAGTAGGAGTACCAGAGGGCAGGAAAAGGGTACTCCTCCAACAAGAGGCCGCTGAGCAAGATGCTAGGGTGCGGCTCTAGGGAACGGAGCTAGGGAGCGTAGGTTTGCCTGGGCCAGGGTTGTGCTGCGGCTAAGCCGTCTAAAGGTGATGGCCGCGAAGCCAGATGTTGTGGCCCCCACCAGAGGAGCCGCTGGGTAGCCCCGGATGACCCCAACCCAGACAAACTATACTCAGAGGTCCCCAGGGAGGATAGTAAACTCCAAAAGAAGTAAGTACTCACTCCGGTCTTCTAGGAAGAAGAATCCCACGAGGCAGGTACAGCTGATAGGACACACCAAGGCTAGCTGAGTAAAGGGCACGGTCCTGAAGGATCCTCAGGAGGCTGGAACCAGAAAAGGCAAGGTCACAGGCAGGTCCGGGTCATACACAAGGCACAAGCAGAGGGTCAGGCAGAGGCTAGGTCGCAGGCAGGTCCGGGTCATACACAGAAGCACAGGAGAGGGTTAGGCAGAGGCTAGGTCGCAGGCAGGTCCGGTCATACACAGAAGCACAGCAGAGGGTCAGGCAGTGGTTAGGTCGCAGGCTGATCCAGGTCATACACTTCAGGCACAAGCAGAGGGTCAGGCAAAGGCTAGGTCGCAGGCAGGTCCGGGTCATACACTTCAGACAAAAGGGTCAGGCAAAGGCTGGGTCAAGCAGGTCTGAGTCATACACAAGTACAGAAACTCACACTGGAAGCTCTGAGAGACGCTATACTAACGAGTCTCAGCAGAGCTGGTGGCAGAAAATAAATGATCCCCAGCCGGAAGGAGCTCTGAGAGAGAGGCTAGAGAGTAGGCGGACCTTCTACCAAGACCTCTCTATGGTCTTCCGACATGCGCATGCGCGCCGCCTCCAGAAACGGGCGCAGATCCAAAGAGACGCGTGGGGACCAGGACGGCAACCTGGAGCAGGACAAACGCCCAGGGTAAGACGCTGGGCGAGCAGGATGTTACACTGTCCCACACCCAACGGCCGCCACCGGAGGCCGCTAGGAGGGACGGCCGGGAAACCGCAAATGGAAACGGCGGAGCAAGGACGGGGCATGAACGTCCCGCACAGGAACCCAGGAACGCTCCTCAGGGCCATAGACCTTCCAGTTAACCAGGTACTGGAGACGACCCCGCACCCAACGGGAGTCCAGGACGTCGTCGATGACAAACTCCTCCTGCCCCTGAACCATGACAGGTGAAGGGACAGGAGGAGCAGGAAGAGGAAACTGGGCCGGAACCCAGGGCTTGAGCCGGGAAACATGGAACAGAAGATGGACATGGAGAGACCTGGGCAATGCCAAACGGTAAACCACTGGGGAGATCCGTTTCACCACCCAAAATGGACCAGGAAGCGCGGACCAAGCTTCACAGGTGGTTGGCGGAGGCGGATATTGCGTGAAGATAGCCAGACCTTGTCGTCTGGCACGAAAACAGGGGCCGGGCCGCGATGGAGATCAGCGGCAGCCTTCTGGCGGATCTGGGAGGAAAGCAGGGCGGTGCGCAGAGCGGACCTGTGCTGGGCCATGGACTGGACCCTGGTCTCAGCGGAGGGAACAAGAGAACGGCCTGGGGAAAGCAGAAGAGTCCGTGGGTTGTAACCCAGGGCAGCAAAAAAGGGAGAGCAGCCCAGGGAGGTCTGAAGCAAGGAATTGTAGGACAGTTCCGTCAGCGGGAGGAGATCCACCCAATCATCTTGCCTGTGATTGCAGTGGGTGCGGAGATAGGACTCCAACGACTGATTGAGGCGTTCGGTCTGCCCATTGGTTTGTGGATGATAACCGGAGGAAAACTGAAGCCATATCCCCAGTCTGGCACAGAGTGCCCTCCAAAACTTGGACACAAACTGTGGGCCACGGTCGGAGGTGATATGAAGGGGGATACCGTGGAGACGTACTATGTGTGTGAGGAACAAACCAGCCAACTTGGCAGAAGAGGGTAATGCTGGGAGAGGAACGAAATGTCCCTGCTTAGAAAACCTGTCAATCACCACCCAGATAGTGGTCATACCCCGAGAAACAGGTAGGTCTACAATGAAATCCATAGCCAATTGGGTCCATGGTAAGGAAAGGACTGGAAGCGGGTGAAGCAGACCCAGAGGTCGGGAGTGTGGGGTCTTAGTTCTGGCACACATGGGACAAGAGCCAACGAGGGCCTCAACGTCGGCCCGAGAGCCAGGCCAATGAAAATACCTAGAGAGCAAATGATGGGTACGTTTAACCCCGGGATGTCCGGCTAGTGGGGAGTGATGAGCCCAGTGAAGGACCTCAGTGCGAAGGGGAGCTGGAACGAACAGGGTCGGACTAGGATCAGAAGACCCTGTACCAGAAGCAGTCTGCTGAACATCCTTAATGGCCAGGAGAGTAGTGGAGGAAAGTGCGGCCAGGACTCGAGAAGGAGGAACGATGGTGTCCACCGGGGACGGTGTAGTAATAAGAGGTTCATGTAGGCGGGACAAAGCGTCCGCTTTGGTGTTCCTACTCCCAGAAATATAGGTTATCTTGTAGTTGAACCGGGCAAAGAAGAGGGACCAGCGGGCCTGTCGATGGTTCAACCGTTTACCTGCGGCTAGGTAGGCCAGGTTCTCGTGGTCAGGTTAAGATGGAGATCTCGTGGGGAAAGCCCTCCAATAAATACCGCCATTCCTCCAGAGCTAATTTTATAGCCAGAAGTTCCCGGTTACCAGCATCGTAATTCTGTTCAGCAGAGGTAAAATGCCGGGAGAAGAAGGAACATGGATGGCTCTTTCCTGAAAGGGGACACCGCTGGGACAAGACAGCTCCGGCGGCCCCCTCAGAGGCATCAACCTCCAGAACAAAGGGTAAGAGAGGATCAGGGTAGCGGAGAACAGGAGCGGAGGAAAAGGCGGTCTTGAGCATAGCAAATGCTTCCAAAGCCTTGACGGGCCAGCAGGACGTATCCGCCCCCTTTCTAGTGAGAGCCGTAATGGGCGCTATGATCCGGGAAAAGCCTTTAATGAACTTCCTATAATAGTTGGAAAAGCCAATAAATCTCTGTATGGCTCTGAGAGAAACAGGCAAGGGCCATTCTGAAACGGCTTTGACCTTAGCAGGGTCCATGACGAGCCCAGCAGAAGAAATAATGTAACCAAGAAAAGGCAGAGAGGTCTGCTCAAAGGAGCATTTCTCCAATTTAGCATATAAATGGTTAGCCCGCAGCCTCTCCAGAACCTCACGAACGTGTAGGCGATGCTCGGCAAGAGTCCAGGAAAAGATAAGAATATCATCCAGGTAAACAACCACAATAGTTAGGAGGAGATCCCTGAAAATATCATTGACGAACGCCTGGAAGACGGCTGGGGAATTACGGAGACCGAAGGGCATCACGAGGTACTCGTAATGCACAAAGCGAGTATTAAAGGCCGTCTTCCATTCCTCCCCCTCGCGCATACGGACCAGGTTGTAAGTGCCCCGCAGATCAAGTTTGGTAAAGATGGTGAAACCCCGAAGGCAATCCAGTAGTTCGGAAATGAGGGGAAGTGGGTAGCAGTTCCGGCGCGTGATAGCATTCAGACCCCTATAATCAATACAGGGTCTGAGAGAGCCGTCCTTTTTAGTCACAAAAAAGAACCCAGCCCCGCCGGGGAAGTAGACGGGGGGATAAAGCCGCGAGCCAAACTGTCCCTGATGTATTCCTCAAGGCTCCTGTTTTCAGGTAGAGAAAGGGGGATACGTGCGGCCGTGAGGAGGTACGGACCCGGGGAGGAGATCAATAACGCAATCAAAAGGCCGGTGAGGCGGCAAGACCTCGGACTTCTGCCAGCTGAAGACGTCAGAGAAAGTCCGGTAGGGCTCAGGCAAGGTGGAAGAGGGAAGACAAGCCTCCGGCTCGTCTATTGTCGAGACAGCGGAAACAGCACGAGTGGTAGGGAAGGACAGAGTGCCCGCAAGCCAATCAATCACAGGGTTGGCCTCACGCAGCCAGGGATACCCCAGGATGAGAGGGGAATGAGAAGCGGAGATAAGGTCACAAACCACCCGATCGACATGTCCCGAAGCGGTCCGAAGAGTAAGAGGTACCGTGGATTTGGTGATGTGACCTGACCTAAGGGGGTACCGTCTACTGCCACCACCCGAACAGGAGAGCTCAGAGACACCACTGGGATACCCCGACTGAAAGCAAAGTCGGAGTCCAGGAAGAGGCCAGCAGCCCCGGAGTCAACGAAGGCCAGAAGGGACATAGAAGAGGCAGGAGACCAAGACAGGGTGACAGGAACAGTGAGGCACTGGGTCAAAGGAACGGGGACAGAAGACTGACTTAGGGAGAATACCCTACTCACTAAGCCCTGTAGTTTCCCGACTTGTTGGGACACAAACGTGCCTGGTGCCCGGGGGCACCGCAGTAAAGACAAAGGCCTAGAGAACGCCTTCTGGTCCTTTCAGAGTCGGACAACTGGAACACACGACAAATCTCCATGGGCTCCGCCACCGACTCGGTAGCAGCAGGGGTCTGGAATCTGGGAGCCAAACGAAACGCCGGACGAGAAGGAGGATGGCGAGAGCGGTCCCGCTCCTTTTCCAGCCTACGTTCGAGAACGCGGTGCTCCAAAGTGGTACAGAGCGCAATAAGATCTTCTAAAGAATGGGGTATCGGACGAGTAGTGAGCTCATCCTTTAACCTCTCGCAAAGCCCCCTGCGGAAGCTGGCGTTAAGAGCGCTATCCAGCCAGTCAGTCTCATAAGCCAGGGTGCGGAATTCTACCGCATACTGGCTAAGGGGGCGCTGACCTTGTTGGAGGTCCAGCAAGGCGGCTTCAGCTTGTTCCTGTCTGCCCGGCGTATCGAACACCGTACGAAAGGCCGCGAGAAACGCGTTGTAATCATCGAGGATCGCAGACCGGCGATCTAACAAGGGAGAGACCCAAGCCAAGGCTTGCCCCTGAAGGAGGGACACGACAAAGGCGATCTTTGTCTGATGTGTCGCATAAATCTCGGGCTGATAGCGAAAGTGGAGGCGACACTGATTAAGAAATCCCCGCAAGTCTTTAGGATTACGTCATAGCGTGGCGGTAAAGGCAAACGAACGGTGGGGACCGAGGGTGAGACTACAGGTGCAGGGGAAGCAGACGTAGCACCAGAGACCTCCAACCTCTGCTGCAGTTGCTGCAACGGAGGAAATAGAGTCCAGTTTTTGATCTAAATGGACGATCTGCCTAGCATTTTGCTTCAGGGCTGCGCCCTGTTGCAACAATGCCGCCGACAGGTCCTTAGGGTCCATGACCAGGGAAGGTGGCGTTAGTATAATGTAATGGCCAGGGCAAGAAACAACTAAGGAGTAGGAGTACCAGAGGGCAGGAAAAGGGTACTCCTCCAACAAGAGGCCTCTGAGCAAGATGCTAGGGTGCGGCGCTAGGGAACGGAGCTAGGGAGCGTAGGTTGCCTGGGCCAGGGTTGTGCTGCGGCTAAGCCGTCTAAAGGTGCTGGCTGCGAAGCCAGATGTTGTGGCCCCCAGCAGAGGAGCCGCTGGGTAGCCCCGGATAATCCCAACCCAGACAAACTATACTCAGAGGTCCCCAGGGAGGATAGTAAACTCAAAAAGAAGTAAGTACTCACCCCAGTCTTCTAGGCAGAGGAATCCCACGAGGCAGGTACAGCTGATAGGACACACCAAGGCTGGCTGAGTAAAGGGCACTGTCCTGAAGGATCCTCAGGAGGCTGGAACCAGAAGAGGCAAGGTCACAGGCAGGTCCGAGTCATACACAAGGCACAAGCAGAGGGTCAGGCAGAGGCTAGGTTGCAGGCAGGTCCGGTCATACACAGAAGCACAGCAGAGGGTCAGGCAGTGGTTAGGTCGCAGGCTGGTCCGGGTCATACACAAAGGCTCAAGCAGAGGGTCAGGCAAAGGCTAGGTCGCAGGCAGGTCTGGGTCATACACTTCAGGCACAAGCAGAGGGTCAGGCAAAGGCTAGGTCGCAGGCAGGTCCGGGTCATACACTTCAGACAAAAGTGTCAGGCAAAGGCTGGGTCAAGCAGGTCTGAGTCATACACAAGTACAGATGCTCACATTGGAAGCTCTGAGAGACTCTATACTAACGCGTCTCAGCAGAGCTGGAGGCAGAAAATAAATGATCCCCAGCCGACAGGAGCTCTGAGAGAGAGGCTAGAGAGTCGGCGGACCTTCTTCCAAGACCTCTCGATGGTCCGCCGACATGCGCATGCGTGCCGCCTCCGGAAAAGGGCGCAGATCCAAAGAGTCGCGCGGGGACCAGGAAGGCAACCCGGAGCAGGACAAATGCCCAGGGTAAGACGCTGGGCGAGCAGGATGTTACAGTTGGGCTCTCCAGGAGGGTAGGGAACATCACAAAAGACAGGGTCTTTGGGGAGGACACTCCCTTCTCCTCTAGCTCAGCCCCCACCTACTTACAGATTCATGTATGACAAGCAGCACAGACAAAAAGAACCATGGTGGGAAAAAGAAAAGGAAGATCCTAAGATTAAGAACCTAAGAAGGCTCCACTGCCTGGGGAAGGAAACTCAGTTTTGTTTTTTCCTCCAGAAGGGAGTCCTGTGTTCCATATGGGCTAAAGAGTAAAGCATTTAACAGGTAAGTGACACTAATTTCTATTCTATTCTATTTCCACTTTTGTCTTACATCCATATTGGATGCAGAGGAGTCTTCTTAAGGGAGGGAAAAACTTACTCTTCCCTCATGATTCTAGTGTCCCCTAGGACCAAACTGGATCTCTATAACTGGAGGTGACAATGCACACTGAACTAGCACAATACACCAAACAAGAGTCAACCGGGCTCAAACTACTGAACGACAAAAGGTGTAAAGGAAAAAAAATGGTCTTAAGACAGGCAGGAATCCCGGAAGGACCTTTCTGGCCAAAGCTGGCCTCAGCCGAGGGTAGGGCATTGACACGGTAGTATTTGGTGAATGTGGGCAAGGAGGACCATTTTGCAGCCTTGCACAGCTACGGCCTGGTTCTTGTAGGCCCAGGAAGCACCCACAGATCTGGTTTAGTGCTCTGTGATCCTGAAAGGAACAGACTTCTTCCTGATCACATATGCCTGGCATATGGTCGCCTTGATCTAGAAGATAATGCTAACCTTGGAGGCAGCCTGACCCACCCTGGGACCCTCAAGGATGACAAAAAGAGAGTCAGCCTTGCGCAAAGGCTGGGTGCAATGGACATAGTACTTAAGAAAATGCACAACGTCCAGCAGATGGAGATCCCTCTCATGTGGAGAAAGGGTCAGGACAAAAAGAAGGTACAACAGTCTCCTGATTGAGGTGAAAGTCGGAGACAACCTTGGCTAGGAACTCCTGCAAAGTACCTCCTAGTCCATTTGAAACACAAGGAATGGAGACTTACAGAACAGAAGTTGCAACTCAGTTACCCTTCTCAGACAACTGCCAAAAGGAAAGCCATCTTCAGTGACAGCTGACATAAAGGAATCAAAGCCAGAGGCTCAAAGGAGACCACTGAAGGACACATAAGTCCAAACTGAAATCCAATGGATTTTCTGAAAGGAAGACAGACTTGGGCCACCCCATGAAGAAACATTTTCATGTCTGGCATAATGGCAGTGTGTCTTTGACAAAGAACGGAGAGCTGAAATATGTACCTTAAAGGAACTAATTTTGAGACCCTTGTTGTTTCTGTCCTGAAGGATGGACAATACCATAGGAAGAACAAACATCTGAGCACACACATTCTTTTTAGCACAGCAATGGTGTAAGACCAGACCTTATGCTATGCAGTAGAGGAGGCTGGCTTCTTCGTTTGGATTGTGTTGGAGATGATGTCATTTGGAAAATCTCTCAGAATGGTGGCCTCAAGAGGCATGCTGTCTAGGCCAATTTCTACACATCTTCGTACCACATGAGTCCCTAAAGCAAGTTAAACCGATGGGAGTTCCAGAATGTTGGTGTACAGGAGACGCCCCTCTCCACCTGCCCTGGTCCCCCACGTGTCCCAGGGTTCCACCCCAGCCACTCTGGGGTGGAACCCTGGGACACATGGGGGACCAGGACAGGTGGAGAGTGGCAACCATTATGATGCCAAGGGATATCCCCACCAGGGAGATGAATTACAAGTTGATTTTTCGCTGGTATAGGACTAAGCTGCTAGCTACTTTCTCCGATGTGCTGGAGGTGTCAGAGGGCTCTCTTCTACACATTTGTTGGGAATGTCCAGATATAGTTACCTTTTGGACAGTGATCAGGTCTTAAATATCTCTTCTGTTGGGTATCTTACTTCCTTTGACTCCAGAGGTTTTTCTTTTTAATTTTTTGCCTTTTGACTCTGATACCGCAGTGGTCACTTCAGTATCGGTCCGGCCTCGACCAACCCAGTGCAGATTCCCAATTTATTTGATTGATGCAGCCAAAGCTCTGTTTCCGGCGCACTGGAGGTCTCAGGTAACCCCTACAGTCAAGCAATGGAGGGCCAAAATCTGCTCCATTCGACAGATGGAATACCTACATGCCATTAGCACTGGTGGGATGGATATTTTCTGCACCCTTTGGAGATCACTGTAATGCCTACAAGTGTGTCTTGTTGAGGATGCTCTACAGGTGTCTGGCTCCGGGCCCGGTTGTCCCTGACTGCCTTATGAGATTTTATCAGTGACCCCACTTCTTGTGAACACGTATGGATTAGAATGGTGTGGGTTTTGGCACCATGGTGATGAAACTCCGCCCAGCAGTTCTTGGGGGTACTACCTATCCTCAGGTAATCTGTAAATGCAACTCACTGTGCTATTCCACCTCCCTTCTCCTTACCCTTTAAACCTCCCCCCTCTCCCTTGCTGCATTCCTTCTTCTTTTCTTCGCCCCTATCTACCTATGGACTTCATTTCATGTTTTTTCATTTCTACTTCATGTATTAAGATTGCTCTTGCATTGTTAATTTGACATTATGTTAATCCCTTTCACACGTTTAATGATTTTAGTTCATGATGGTGGAGATTAGCACAGATATAAATTGTTCTGACAACTTATCTCTAGATTTGCACCAATTGGATGTAATCCTTATTCAGATTTGTAATTTTTCTTATCATTGTTCATTGGTGTATTTTGCATAAGACTATGTACTGAATCTAGTTTCAATAAAGCTGTTGAAAAAAAAAAAAAAAAAAAAAAAGAGAAGACCAAATAAGGTTTGAGGTTTTTACAGTAAGAAAATGGGAATACTAGATGGGCCACATTGTTCTTAAATGCTGTCAAATTCTATGTAACCTGGGGTGGGGGTAAAGCAAGAGGGAAGAGAAGAGTCTTCATCTAAAAGGCCCTGCCTTTTTTGAAGTACCCTGCCCTCTTGAGGAGAATTTGAACCCATGGTTCCTGTGTTCCACACTGGAAGCAGCAGAAATATTCTTGCAATTTATTTTTAAATGTTGGCACATATGACTAAAATATTTTTTGCTTGTAATTAATCTCCACCGAATAGGAGAAGCAAAGTCATTCACTTCCTGCTGATGAATACCAGTTACAGGCTTGACACACGGGTAAACAAAGTGAGGCTATCTACCTGCTTTTGTACTACAACTCCCATTATTCTTGGACAGCTGTTGAGGTCCAACAACAGCTGGAGTGCCTTAGGATGGTCACTAGTTAAGGCTAATTTAGTTTTAGTAATTAATAATTTGCGTGCCACGGGACTGTGTAATAAACTGCTCTATAATGCACTGCTCTGGCACTCAAAGGTGGGTTCATCAACTCCATAAAATGTTTCTAATGAATATTTTGTAGCAGTAAATATTGTAAGGGGAGACACTCCAGGATAGATTTTGCCTCCTTAAAATTCTATAATCGCCCCCCTTTTCCTGGGTTTTTGGAAGTCTTGCGCTCAAATAGAAAACCAAATTATGATGCAAGGGAATATACAATGTCTACAAAACTACACCGCAAGCAGCTCTTCAAATTACCTGTTCCTCCCACCAGGTTGAAAAAATGCAATCTACAATCAACTAATGAGAGCGCTAAAACGGGCAGTGACAAAGAATGAAGCACTGCACATTAATATCAATAAAAATGTATATATTAAAATCAATAACACTCCTATTTAGTCCCAAGAAGAGTTAATAGATAATCCACAACCTCCTCAGTGAGATGTCAGGAGATGGGTCACCTTGATGGAATCACCCGTGGAGTATTCAAGTGAGTGCAACTGTGACTAACACACTATAAACACCCAGATATACATCCTGTGTGATATGTGTTTTATCAAGGTGCCCACACCAACAGTACCCCAATATAGATCCCTCGTTCACTCGGACCCAACTCTCGACACACCACTCAGATGTGGTGTATATTCCACTTACATTTCTCTGTTGTCCAATATAGGTTACTGGTAACTTTGGGTAAGCGATCCGCCCCTTTAAGTAGGCAGGAACAATTCTAGAAGTGAATGCAGGGGTGGACCCTACCTTCCCTCCTTGGTTGCAGCTAGCCAATCAGTTCCAATAAGATTTGTTCCTTGGTGAAGACACAGGCAAGAGAACAGTTCTGCTATAGTTTTAGCTATTTTTTTATTTTTCTGTTAGATATGGAATACCACCATTAGGCGGATTAACATAACTGACAATGCCCTTAGATGTGGCTAGCTCAGTATCCAGGTGCTTTTTGAGGACCTTAAGCCCTGGGGGGAAAATCATGGGTTCAAGTTCTTTCCTCGGGAGTTGCCCACTGAGGCTTCTTCTTAATACATGGTAATCTGAAGACAGAAGATCTGCAGGAAAGGTGAGCAACCCTTTGAGAGCTGCAGGTCCACATGTCCCACAGTGCCCCTCTGCACAGGGGTTTTCCTTTGGAGTTTCTATTGCACACTCCTGCACTCCTTGGGTTTATCTGTATGTCTGTTGGGTGTTTTGGAGCAAGTTTCTGTGGTAACGTAACCATTTGGCTGCTGGTTGGCATCATTTGGGGGGTTGCTGGCACTTTCCCTACTGGGTTCAATGTTTATGGGGTCTAATGACATATTTTAGTAATGCTTGGTGCCCTTTTGCTTCTTTGTTCCGCTTTTACCGCATAGTCGCCATTGCTCCATTCACTTCTATGGGACTGTACAGTTTGGGACATATCTCTGCAACTGCTCATGGTAACGACTTCAGAGATGTTTGTCTGCCCTTGCTCTATTATCTTGTCAGTGTTTGGTGTGTGTTGGGGGCTCCAGGCACTGTTGCGGTACTTTTTCTGGGAAAACTACTTTTCCCATGAGCACTTGCATATTGCGCTCCTCCCCTTTGCGGCAGCCATTTTGTGCTTTCCCTGAATGAGTCCAGGGGCTTGGACTCTCCTTCTCTCCTCTGCAGGTTAACCCTTCGCCTGCCAGAAAAGTGTATTTTAGCGATTTCTGGGGTGAACTTTTAATCCTACACACTGTATTTGGGTGATAGCTTATACTTTGAACGTCTTGACACTGTGAGAATGTCT
This sequence comes from Rhinophrynus dorsalis, assembly GCA_037306005.1. NCBI lineage: Eukaryota > Metazoa > Chordata > Amphibia > Anura > Rhinophrynidae > Rhinophrynus > Rhinophrynus dorsalis. The sequence goes on along the minus strand of CM074727.1, from coordinate 111,320,811 downwards.
AATTCACTAGAGCTTGGGGCTAGACCTAAGACTAAGGACAATGGGGTCTCTGTGTCTCCCATTGCTCCTCATGTCAATCAGAGTTACCTAGAGAATTCTCAGGTCCTTTACGCCCAGAATGTTCTGCTGTCCCTGAGTCTCCCTCAGGGAAATCCAGCCATGCATTAGAGCCAGATTGGGTGCAAGAGTTTAAGGCTGCTACTAGAGACCTCAAGTCTACATTACAACTCTTTCCATCCCAGTTACAGGGGGTCTTCTACTCCTGGAAGACCCCTACTTCTGTCAGATCTTCCCTGCCGAAACCGCAGGGAGTACCTGACGTATAAGATTCCTCTAAAGAGGAACTGTTGGTGGATTCTGACAATGAGGAATGTTCTGCTGTGGGCTCCCCTCAGTTCTTTGGGGAACCCTTTGATGCTGATCCTGATCACTCGGCTGAGGGCCTGATCACGGCCGTTTAAACACTCTAAACATTCCCCTGGTTCAAGAGGTTTCTTCGGACCCCTCTGATGTATTTCAGGAGCCTAAGAGGTCCCATAGTTGTTTTCCACCTAACTGCACTCTTGACCATTTAGTGTCTGATGAGTGGAAGTCTCTGGACAGAAAACCTTCTGTCTCCAAGAAATTTGCCAAGCTTTACACCTTTTCTGATGCGGCGCTTGCTCGGTGGATTCATCTCCCCAAGGTGGATGCACCTGTTTCTAGGTTTTCTAAGTCCACTGCCTTGCCAGTCACTGATGTATCCGCTCTTAAAAGTCAATTTTTGCCACTGCCGGTACTTCCCTACGTCCAGCGTTTTCTGCAGCCTGGGTGAAAAGGGCCATTGCGGTTTAGACTGAACAGCTCACTCTTGCTGTCCGTCAGGGTGCTCCTACTGCTGATATGTTGCGGCTACTTGACAACATTTCTGAGGCCCAGCACTACATATCTGCTGCCTTGTTTGATGCCATCCGTTTGGTGGCTAGGGTTTCCACCATGTCTGAGGTTGCCAGACAAGCTCTTTGGCTCAAAATCTGGCCTGCTAACACTGCTTCCAAGAAAGCTTTGATCTCGTTTCCCTTTCAGGGCACTTCTCTGTTTGGGCAAGAACTTAAGGATCTGATTAGTGAGGCCACAGGGGGCAAGAGTACCCTTCTGCCTATGGTCTCTAGGAAGAAGATGCCTATCAAGCGTAATTGGCTTTTTCGTTCCTTCCAGACCAAGACATGTCCAGCGAACCAGACGATTCCCTCAGCTCCGTTTTCCTCCTCCAAGCCCAAACAACAATGGAAGCCCAAGGCCTCCTCCAAGCCCAAGGCTTCCAAGCCTTCTTCAGTATGACTCTCCGAACCCAGCTCCCTACTCGGCTGTGGGTGGCCGTCTGCATCACTACCACAGAGTCTGGAAGGACGCATTGGTGGACCTGTGGGTTTTGCAGGTGGTGGCAGAAGGGTGCAGGATCCCTTTCGCCTCTCTTCCTCCCTCTCAGTTTTTCCCTTCTCACGTGCCTCAGGGCACATAGAAAAGCCGTCTAGTCGACGGCGCTATCCAGGTCGTCCTGGACAAGGAAGTTCTGGAAGCAGTTCCTGTTCAAGACAGGGGTTTGGGTTTTTACTCAAACCTATTTGTGGTTTCCAAGAAGGATGGTGGCTGTCGTCCGATTTTGGACCTGAAGGATCTCAATTCCTTTGTGATCAAGACTCATTATCACCAGGGGTCCCAAAGGACAGTGATTGCTGCCATGTCCTCCAGGGAATTACTTGCTTCTCTGGATCTTCAGGATGCGTATCTGCACATCGACATTCATGCAGAGAGCCGGCAGTATCTCAGATTTGCCTGCAACCAAGGGCATTTTCAGTTTTCAGCTCTTCCCTTTGGTCTCACTACAGCTACTCATGTCTTCAATTGTGTCCTGGGAGCCTTAGTGTCCGTCCTCCATCAGGACGGCATCAGAGTCACTCTGTACAAGGACGATCTGCTTCTGAAAGCCCCTTCTTCAGAACTTCATGAGCAGGTTCAAGACTGCATTCATGCACTCACCCATCACGGGTGGATCCTCAACATGGACAAGTCAGATCTTGCCCCATCCCAGCTTCTGGTCTTCCTGGGTCTTCTCTTCGACACTCAGCAGAGCATGGTGTTTCTTACGGATGAGGTGGCTCTCCAGATCACCCACAGGGTTTCCATAGTTCTGGCTCACGATCCAGTTCCAGCAAAGAAGTTGTCCTCTCTAGTGGGGAAGTTCATTACCACTATAGAAGCAGTCCTGTTTGCCATGGCACACACCAGGGAACTCCAGAGGTTTGTGATCCAGGTGGGGAGGGGTCAGCCAGACCTCCTGCAGATGTCAGTGTCCCTTTCTCTTCATGTGGAATGGAGTCTGTCGTGGTGGCTCAACCTCTCCAATCTGCTGATGGGTAAACCCTTCCTGGTATCCTTCTGAACCACGGTGACGACGGATGCCAGCCTATCCGGCTGGGGAGAGGTTCTGGGTCACTTGAATGCTCAGGGACTGTTGTCTCTGGAGGAACATCTCCTTCCTATCAAAGTGTTGGAGCTTCGGCCAATATTTCATGCCCTTCGCCACTGGACACACCAGCTGGAGGACTGCCCAGTCCGGGTCCAGTCCGACAACGCCACGGAAGTAGCTTACAACAACAAGCAAGGCGGAACAAGAAGTCTTTCAGCTTGGTTACAGGTCAAGGCTATTTTGTCCTGGGCAGAAGAACATGTTCCTGCCATATCCGTAGTTCACATTCCCGGTGTAAACAATGTCATGGCAGACTTCCTCAGTTGACACAAGGTGAACAGCAGAGAGTGGGAACTGCACCCACAGGTGTTCAACCTCATTGTTGATGGTGACAAGACACAACTGGAGGATTCCGACGTTCTTGCTCTCGCTGGAGGGATCCCCTAGCTCTAGAAGTGGATGCCATGTCCATTCCTTGGTTATTTCCTCTGGCTTGCATCTTTCCTCCCATTTCCATGCTGCACAGGGTGATATGGAAACGAAGACTGGAGCACTGTCCAGTCATTGTGATTACTCCATACTGGCCTCGGAAGGCTTGGTTTCCGGAGCTTCTGGATTTATCAGTGACAGAGCCATTCCGGCTCCCTTGCTTTCTAGATCTTCTTCTACAGGGTTACTTGTGGAAGGAGGATGTTCATCATCTAGCTTTGACAGCTTAGAAATTGAATCCTCAATACTGAAGAAGAAGGGTTTTTCTTCTGGTGCGGTGGCTACTATGCTTAGTGCCTGCAAACCTGTTTCTTCTACCATCGTGTCTGGTCGACCTTTCTCTCTTGGTGTGCTGATAGGGACCTTTCTCAGGATTTTGATCTGCCTACGGTCCTAGCCTTCTTGTAGGACGGTGTGAATAAGGGCCTCAGTTTGAGTTCCCTTAAGGTTCAGACTTCTGCTCTCTCTGTTTTCTTTCGGAGGCGCATTGCTATTCTTCCTGATGTCAAGGTTTTCTTCCAGGGCATTGCTCATACTCATCCTGTTTTCAAGACTCTTGCTCCTCAGTGGGATCTTAACTTTGTTTTGGGTGTCCTTCAGCACCCTTGAGTTCGTACCTACTATTCCTCTACGTCTGCTTACATGGAAAATGGCCTTTCTTCTGGCGATCGTGTCCGTTCGCCGTGTCGTGGAGTTGCATGCCCTGTCTTGCAGACCACACTTTTTGGTGCTACACAAGGACAAGGCGGTGCTTTGTACTTCGCAGGAGTTTCTCCCGAAGTTCCGAGTTCCACATTAATCAGGAGATTGTTGTACCTTCTTTCTGCCCTGACCCTACATCTGACAAGGAGAGGGATCTCCACTTGTTAGACGCAGTGTGTTGTCTCAAGTTTTATGTACATCTTACTGAGTCCATTCGACAGTCTGATGCACTGTTCGTCATCCCTGAGGGAGAACTGCATCCAAAGTGACCTTTGCGTCTTGGATTAAGTCCACTATTCGCAAGGCTTGCAAGCTAAGGAAGAAGCCAGTTCCCTTTTGGGTCACGGCTCATTCTACAAGATCCATTTTGTCTTCTTGGGCTTACAAGAATCAGGCCTCTGCTGAGCAAGGCTGTACTTGGTCGTCTGTGCACACCTGTTCAAAGCACTACCGTGTTGACGTGCTGGCATCGGCTTATTCCATCTTTGGGAGGAAGATGCTGGAGGCAGACTTGCCTGTCTAGGATCTTCTTCAGTGCTCCCTCACTTTTGAGCCCTGTTGGCTCTAGTTCAGTGTGCCATGTAACAGTTCCTGGGGTGTTGTTACCCTTGTTCAGTGTCCGTTGACACTTCATTTGTTATTGCTGGGCTATCTCTGATCTGATGGTTCATATAAGCTCTGGTGACTTTGGGGGCCCTGCGCCTGGTCCTTGCCTTACTTCCCGCCTCTGAGAAACTCAATGGTTGGACATCCCAAAGTTACCAGTAACCTATATTGGACGACAGAGAAAAGAGGATTTCAGTCTTACCTGTTAAATCTTTTTCTTTTAGTCCATATGGGTTACTGGTCTCCCACCCTGTCAAGGGACCATGCTTGGCTCTCCTGTGGCAGAACATGGGGTCCTTTGGGTTCATGCTCACAGGAGTCGTCTTTTCCTTCTTACTATCTAGTTTTAGTGACTCAAATCTTACTGGAGCTGATTGGCTAGCTGCAGCCAAGGAGAGAAGGTAGGCTCCACCCCTGCATTCACTTCTAGAATTGTTTCTGCCTACTTAAAGGGGTGGATCACCTACCCAAAGTTATCAGAATCCTATATGGACAAGACAAAAGGATTTAACAGGTAAGAATAAAAATCCTCTTATATGTGTATGCTTAAAAAAAGACAAACCATGCAGTAAACGTTTGTTCAATAAATAATATACTGAACACACAGCTATCTGCTTGCTCTATACCCTAATTGGACAGATAATACCCAATTCAACCAGTACAATCAAAAGATCGTGATGTACAATATAATGGATTCAATGTTGTCCGCTCAATTAACTTATTGAACAGACACAACTAAATCCCTTGGTTGATCCAATTTATTCCAAGGGTTAAAACTTCCCACTACAAGTAGGACTACGTCCCCTATTGAGGCGACTGATGTTATAAAGCATACATCATACTCTACAATAATACATATAAAAAGCTTAAAAACAATACATATCTTACAACCACAACCACATTGATACTTAGATTCACACTATTAGCCGGCCTATTTATCAATATTGAACCCTTGTTTTTATACAACTTAAATTCCAATGACAAATCACTCGTCTGTCCTGGAAAGATAACGTCAATACATATATCCCACTTTGGGAAATCCTACCTACCTGAGTGTACAATAATATGATTCTCCTACAAATCGAAGCTATACAGATCTCATAAAACTGTATAAAAAAAAGACAGCTATCATCTATGATGAAAAAGAGTTCTTTATAGTATACAACAGTGTCTTTTTATATATACAGACATCCACTCAATAATGTCCTCTTACTCTCTTATTCATGCATCTTGATGGAATAATATGACTCCTGTATCCGTCTATTCAATTACATAAAGTTATTTTAAAGAGATTTTTTTCTGAGCCACTGTCAATGGTGAAACAAACATCCTTTTCTCTTTATCCCACACCTGACCCCTTAGCAGGCTGTCGGCACCATGGTATCAACAGAGTAACCTAAGTTCCTCTGATGTTTTCAACTGACGGTTTGCTCCTTCCTACACCTGACAATTTAGCAGGCTGTCAGCTTACCGCACATTATAATTCTCGGAACCAGCTACAGCTCATGTCTTAATACACTGCCTACGTTGTTCTATTATAGAGTGTCGGCAGTCTTAAAGTCACGCTGTTTACTTCCTTTGTTTCACCTGTTGATACTTTATTACAGTTTGTACATGGCCTCAATATATTTCTCTTATTCAAGAATGTAAACACGTCTCCATCATAATGTGCAGTCATATTTAGATACACACTACTCCTTTCTCCAATGCGTTTCAAAGCCTCCACTTGCTTCTTTCTCTATAATTAGATCACCCATCATCCTTTTTGTCACTTATATCCTCCTCAACCAATAATTCACATCTCAAAAAGGAACTTAACCCTGTCACTGCTGTTAGTTTTATATCCTCTATATACATGCAATGCAATTTTCCAGGAATACATATCAGGCTCAGAATTACTCAATATTCTAATCCTTACACTGTAGGGCTTAGCCAATCCCATATATATAAAAGTATGGAAACCCATTCCCTGTTACTAAAAATTAACATAATTCCTATCCATATATGCATGCACATACATACAAACATTTATGTATATATATATATATATATATAAATATATATACATAATCATACTGCAGAGCTGATGCATCCATTGACTTCAATCCTCCCAAGTAATACATTTACAGCCAGAGGATTACAAGATCTCCAGAGGTATCACTCTCACCTAAATTTCATCCTCCAAAAAGTTATACCATAAAGATGCACCTGCTGAAAGATGTCTATCTATCTAATATAGATAGAATTCCCATCTATTTTCACACTATTATATGTCTCTAAATGTACATTCTTTTTAATGTTACTATTATAACACCTTATATCTGACTTAATAATCTAGAAAATTCAGAAAATAAGGAAGTGTTACTAAAACCCAGGGGGGTATCCCCAGCTCCACAGAGGTCTAACCAAGAAAACCAAATAGCTCCACATCTGAATTCAGTCCAAATGGCTGTACTATCTTCATATCGAAGATCCACTGGGTGTTCCTCCTAGACATCTGTTTCATGTAGGTACCACCCTCCAATTCCCCTTAACTTTATCAATAGCCAGGAAAGAGAGATCTCCCACCCTGGAACCATGATACTCTTTAAAGTGTGAGGATAAGCTGTGATTACCAAATTTGATTTTTTAAATATTGTAGATGAGTTCTTTTACATGATCACGTAATCTCTCCTTGGTCCTCCCTATATATTTTACACGTGCATTCTAAGAGGTAAATTACCCCTCTGCTGTTACAGGTTATCTCTTCCTTAATATTATATACCTCTCCTGTAGCCACTGAAGAGAACTGTTTAATGTTTCTTTCAATTAATAGAATATTATCAGAATTTCAATTAACTGAATATTATCAGAAGAACCATCAATTGTGTATAGCAGAGCACCAAATCAAGGGATCAAGATATCTCCTAGTGTAAGTCAAGGTAAACAAGATACCAAAACATGGTTGAGTAACCAAGGTGGGTTCTTTAAATGTGGGCAATGTGTGGGATTTAGTTTTGTGTGTTCGATAAGTTAATTGAGCAGACAACGTTGAATCCATTATATTGTACATTATGATCTTTTGATTGTATTGGTTGACCATTAAATTGGGTATTACCTGTCCAATTAGGGTGTAGAACAAGCAGATAGCTTTGTGTTCAGTATACTATTTATTGAACAAATGTTTACTGCATCGTTTGTCTTTTTTAAGCATACACATATATGTAAGTGGAATATACACAACATCTGAGTGGGGTTTCGAGAGTTGGTTCTGAGTGAAGGAGGGATCTATATTGGGGTAGTATTGTTGTGGGCACTTTGATAAGACACACATATCATGCAGGATGTATACCTGGGTGTTTACAGTGTGTTAGTCACGGTTGCACTCACTTGAATATGCTATGAGTGATTCCAATTCCATCAAGACGACTCATCTCCTGACGTTTCACTGAGGAGGTGGTGGATTATCTATTAACTCTTCTTGGAACTAAGTAGGAGTGTTGTTAATAAAGATACATTTTTTATTGATATTAATGTGTAGAGCTTCATTCTTTGTCGTTGCCCGTTTTATGCTCGTATAGAATGAACCAGTATCCTTTTTTGTTTGTTTGTTTGTTTTTTACAATAAATGTCCCTATTAATAATTAAACACAAAATTGCAGAAATATACTGTTACTAGTATGAAAGCCCGTGTACACGGACTAAAGTGCCACCCAGCGACCTTAGCTGCTGCCCTGGAGCTGGGAGCAGCGACAGGTGGTGAGCCGTTCGGAGAGCCCCGCTCCAAATCAGCGCGTTCAGCCAGTCTCTTCTGTGCATGACTGCATAGTTCCGGCAGTCTCTACTGCGCATGTGCTGTTACACACATAGGGAGCTTTGTATCCTAGTAATTTATATTGTACAGATTCTACTATAGCTTTCATAGAGATTTGTTTTGCCTTATAAAATACTCCTTTTTTCCAGTTATATGGAACAACAAGCCTTGTTCTAAAGAACTTTATTACTAACATAATTAACACAAAGTTTACATAAAGGAACACTAATGTCCAATAATTTATGTTGTATTGTAGATTAAAAAAAAAATAAATTATGTGGAGCAAATCCCATCTCTCAAATATTTATGGTTTGAGAGATATTCACATCTAAAGTTCCCTACTCCCCTTCTCCTGACGTCAGAGCTCTACTGACAGCAGGAGATCCCAGTCCTGGGACCAGCCGGCAGCTCTTCAGAAGAACCAAAATAGTGATATCTGAAAAGAATTACTTCATTGGAATGGTCTACAAAGTGTGACTGGTTTGCAAGCACACTCTGTAGACTGTCCCAACTAAGTATTTCTTTTTAAATATCACTATTTTACAGCTGACATCAGGAAGGGGGGAACTTTAGCGGTGAATATCTCTCAAACCATAATAGTTTTGTTGAAGATATTTTGTAAAACCACATTGGTTTAAGAGATGGGATTTGCTCCACATAATTTTTTTTTTTTAATTTACAACACAACATAAGATTACGATTGGACATTACTACACCTTTAAAAAGGATTATTATTCTTGGCTGATATATAATTGTGCAGGAATTCATTGTTCTCCCTGCATCATGTACATAAAAAACCTGTACTGAGGCTTCATTTCGCTCCTCCAACAAAAACATTGCAATGTTTCACTCTGATCCTTTTGATTCTGGGGGAAGAGTGAACACTGCATTGTTTGGGTTGAATCCACACGATAGGTCTGTGTATTTAGACAATGCAGAATGACTCCCTGCAAATTTATAGTTATATATTCAGAGAGAGATAAATGTTTATTATATTAATCAATAAAGACAATATTTAAATAAATGAGGTGCAACAAATAGTTTTCACAGCACTTTTAAATATCTACGTTATTAACCCTTTGAGTGCCAGATGGGTATGCTATGCATTGCTTTGTAATACTCTGGAATCCCCCTGACACTCGTTTGGTTAACTCTTGCAGTGTCAGAGGGGTGCACACTCCTCTGGCTTTCAAAGGGTTAACTAGAACAATGTATTCTTGTAAACAAATCCTGAACACTAGCTACACTAAAGAACATTAGAAACTGGGAAGTGTCTCATTTGGCAGATTGAAATGTGTAGTTGCCATTGGCAGCTGCACCTCCATAGAGTAGACAGGTGGTCCACCCCTTTAGAGGAGAAGAGGCTGATGTCAAATAAAGGGGAGGAAGTAATAATTATTACATTTAATTAATGGACCAAATGTAGCATTTAAGAATTTGAAATAATTCACATTCTAAACTGCAACCTATTGAATTAACTAAATTGTATAGGTAGCTTCCTGTACTTTATGTATGTTTCTCTTGTTTAAGATATTTTGTAAAACAGATGTTAAAGGAACACTAATGTCCAATAATAATTTTTTGCTGTATTGTAGATGTAAAAAAAATAAATTATGTAGAGCAAATCCCATATTCGCATCTAAAGTTCCCCGTCCCTCCTCTTCTTCTGATGTCAGCTGTAAAGCTGACAGAAGGAGATCTGTGTCGGCCGACACTAAGTGGATCTTCAGCAGAGCTGAAATAACTGTATTTAAAAAGAACTGCTTCATTGGAACGTTGTAAAAGTGTGCTTGCAAAGCAAGCACACTTTGTAGACCGTTCCAATGAAGTAATTATTTTCAAATATCTCTTATTTCTTGTCTGCTGAAGAGCCGCCGACTGGTCCCAGGACTGGGATCTCCTGCTGTCAGTAGAGCGCTGATATCAGGAGAAGGGGGGGGGGACTTTAGATGCGAATATCTGTCAAACCATAAAGGTTTGAGAGATGGGATTTGCTCCACATAATTTATTTTTTTCAAATCTACAATACAACATAAAATTATTATTGGACATTAGTGTTCCTTTAAAATGACAGTAATGTCCCATAAAAAATACTTATAGTTTTGTAGAGGATAAAAAAATAAATTATATGGCACAAATGCTATGGTTTGAGAGATATTGGCATTCAAAGTTCCCCCCTCCCTCCCCTTCTCCTGACGTCAGCGCTGTACTGATAGCAGGAGATCCCAGTCCGTGGACCAGCCATGTTATTGGAGAAGAATTACTTTGTTGGAAAGGTCTACAAAGTGAGCTTCCTTTGCAAGCACACTTTGTAGACCGTTCCGATAAAGTACTTCTTTTTAAATAACGCGGTTTCTTAAGTTGGGCCAACTTGAATCTCCTACTGTGAACTATACAGCTGATATCAGGAGAAGCGGAGGGAGGGAAGGGGAACTTTGAATGCAAATATCTCTCAAACCATAGCAGTTTGAGAGTTAGGGTTTGTGCCATAGAGTTTATTTTTTATCCTCTACAAAACTAAAAGCATTTTTTATGGGACATTGCTGTCCCTTTAAAGATGATGTAGTTATATATTTTGATATTTACTATTTTATTTTGAGAGACCTTTTGATAAACATTAATTCAAAGCAAATGTACCTTGATAAATTATGGTAACTGCTTGTATCCCAGATGGTTTATATTTGTCTACATTTATTATTTGTAGCTGTTTCTGAATGATAAAGGGTTATATTGAGCGCTTTAACTAATATTTTAGCTGACTGTATTTATTTAGGGTAGTAATACGTGCACCATAGTTTTTTGTGATGGGATCCACTGCATCTCTAACTTTCCTACTTTTCTATGAAACTTTTGAATCCAGTAAACTTGCTGGATACACAATGCATTGAAAACAATGTGTTGTTTATCACTCTGGCACTCAAAGGGTTTTAAGCCTGAAGATAGTGTAACCCATCTTTTCTCTTGACCTGCATTCATGACACTAGTTTTACCTCTATTATAGTATTAACCTCTTAACGACCATCCACGTGGCTGGAGTTCAGGACCACTGAGCCCCGCCCCCCAAAAGGTATTCAAGGGTCCCGGAGCAGTACAACCGTGAGGGAACCCCTGAATTCCATGAAGTGCCAGGACCGCCTTGGATCCTTAACATAAGTTTACCCATGATGATCCTGTCACATCATGGGCCTTTTATTACTTACCTAGCAAAAACCATTATACTCTCGTGCCCATTACTTTAAAGAAAATTAAGAATTTAGGGCTCAATCCAAATATTGGCATTAAAACCAACGTGAAAAAAAAACTGCCTTTGCGAGTTAAGGAAGACCGGGTAACGTGAGATTCAAATCTTCCTTACCCAGAAAGGCTAACGAGCGATGACCAACAAAATACATGTTAACCTTAAACCTGCATAGCATAGAAAATCTTACCTAAAAACACACGATAAAAATGTTACCTAGCGCCACAGCCAATCACAGCACTCCATAGTAGAAAGTTCAGTCAGAAAATCCAAAATCAACGTCGCCAGTTCTGAACAGCATTCTCTGTGCTTCCCTACCCAGCCAGCAGGGGAATACAGAGATGGCTTTCAGCACCATGGACAGCTTTGAATGCCATAGGGATGTGCACTGCTCACCCCTGTGGCATTCAAAGGGTTACAATAAAGAAAACTAGTACACCAAGCACTGCCCCCTTTCGACACCCCCCCTTAGTATGTCACATATATTGCATATATGGGACATACTAACTCCATCCACCTCAGGTACTGCCATTTAGTCCACAAATCTGTCTGATATTCAACCCTTAACTCTTTGAGTACCAGAGAGGTAGGAAAGCATTGCTTAGCATGTTTCCTACCCCAAAGGGTACCCAAAGGGTTAATAGGCAAGGTATGGACTACATACCTTGCCTGTATATGTGTGTGTGTGTTTTAAACATTTTTTTATTAAGGACTATTATTAAACATATCTTTGCTTAGATTCATTCATTTTTAATGCCCTACCTCCTGTGTCCCATTGCTATTAGTACTTCTGCTCCACTCTCCTTCAAACAGAGAGTGGAGCAAAAATAGTAATAGCAATGGGACACAGAAGGTAGGACATTATGAATGAATGAACCTAAGTAAAGAAACTCTTGAGGAAGTAGCCCTGCCGTGACCACAGCGCTCCCTTAATCATATCTTTCCACTGGGGACATTGAAGAGGACAGAGGCATTGGAGGAAGCGGGTGGAGGGGAGAGAGACATAGGAGGAAGCAGGTGGAAAGCTTGTATTTGCTGCCCGCTTTCTCCAATACCTCTCTCCCCTCCTCACGAGTCGGCATTGTCCCCTGCCTGGCGTCGCAAATTCTACTACTTCGTCCCTTCTCACTCAAAGCAGTCCATGGTGCTGAAAGCCATCTCTGTGTTCCCCTGCTGGCTGGGTAGGGAAGCACAGAGAATGCTGTTCTGAAATGGCGACGGTGATTTTGTACACTGACTTGTGTGATGTTCTCCAAAAAAATAGGCATTAGATTTCTGGAGTGAAATGTTGCAATTTAACTTGCGTTAGCCCTAACTCCAACATTTGAATGGCTCTTGGCTTCGCTTGTACATTATCCTCTATGGGCGAAATCTTGCTGTTTGGGCAACGTGTGTTTCAGAACTGCTGTTATTTCTTACTAGTGGGAACATTTGCATTGCTTACTGGCGGTACAAAACCACTGTCTCCAGTTTTTTCTGCCAACGCCAACATTTGGATCAAACCCTTAATCCTTTTGACCCTGTTTAAGAAATAAACACTGTAAAATGATTGTGTGGGTTATCACTTATGTCAACATAGTTTTCTCTTCTACTACAAATATTCCAAAAAATATTTCATAAGAATCCAAGTGGAGCACTTTATATGTAAACTTTTTATTTTGTTTTTACTATATTATTAATACACACATTAAACTTGTAAATCATGTTAACATGTTGTAAACAAAGTGGAATAACTATTGTCACTTTATGTTCATCTACATAAAGATTATCATATCTTGGCAATATAACACTTCAATGTCACCGAAATATGCTCCAATACTGTATGGCCCAGAATATTTGTTTGTAATACAGTTTAATTCCTTGAGGACCAGAAGACATGTGAAACACATTGGGGGTTATGCACTAAGGTGCGATAAAGAGATGATAATGTGGAGATCACTTCTCCAATTCTGATATTATTCTATGGAGATTATGCACTTTAGAAATCCTAGTGCATATCACTGGAGAAGTCATCTCCGCTTTATCACATCTTAGTGCATCTCCCCCATTGCTTCACACTGCATACCACACTTCTCTGGTCCTGTAGGAGATAAACAGTACTACTAATATGTTTGACATTTGCTCTTTAATGCCATAAAGTACTTTGAAGCACTATTTATTTATTGGGTGAGTGAGAAGCATTTTTTTTCAATGTAAACATGTTCCTTATTTTGAAACAACTTTGTTAAACGGTTAATAGATTCGTAATGGCTTTTGTTATTAAAGTATACTTGTATTAAAACATTATTGCTCCAGTACAACCTAAAAAAGAGAATGGTTCACATCCTTTTAAATAACAAATATTGCTATAAAGCAATTGTGCTATCAGTACAATTGTTATAAGATATGAAGACAGTTTGCTCTTTATATGAATATGTAGGCAACAGTTGTATAATGTTTAACTGCTGTTTGATAGTACAAGTTTCTATAGTGAAATAAGTGCAATGTATGCTTTAATAGATGCAAACTGAAAAACAGAAAATAATACTGAAAATAAAAATGAACTGTTGTAATCTCTGAGCAGTTATTGTCTTAAAGAACACTAAAATGTCCAAATAATATATACTCAATCACCTTAATCTTGGTAGAAATCCCTATCATCCACTATGAATCAATTATCCATGGTTTGGTTAGCCAAAATAAACACTGAGACAGACATGATTCTTTGTACATTACTCCTGGACTGTAAGCGCTTCCCAGTATTCTTAGAAAGCCTTCTTTAGGAGGAGTCAACAAAAACATAAAACGTATGACTGCCTCTGGAGACATTACGTCTAATATTAATTAAAGATTAATTTGGGAGAAGCAATGCACAATACACACACAGAAATCATCCATAGTTGTCATCAGGATATTCTGCCCAGATTAATTTGGAAGTAAACCTCCATTTTGACTTTTCGTATTCTGCAAGTGCATAATATGTTAACAACTTGAATGCCAGAGAGGATACCTCCCTGGCACTCAAAGGGTTAAGTCAAACTGTCCGTACCTTTTGTTATTATTATTATTTTTTTAATCTACTCTTATTGTTTTACACTATTATGTCCCTGACAGTGAGCTGTCTCGGGCTGTTTCCAGAGACCTTTCTGTCAGGGACAATAAGAGCAGGTTAAGTGATACAACAGAACACTGCCCCTGTAACAGAATAGCTTGCTCCAGTCTATTAAATGCAGTTTACACAGAGGACTTGGTGATGCAGGGGTAATGTTACACTATACTGCAATACTATCCTGGCTTTCCCAGTCCCTTGAAAGACAGATACAGGGGGTTCAGCTCCTGGGGCATAAAAATGTACCCCCCCCCCCAAAAAAAAAAAACAACAAAGTGAAATGGGGGGGTTACCTTCAGATTGACTTTACATATTATGCATTTTACAGATTAGATAAAGTAAAAAGGTGGTTTACTGTCACTTTAAGGTATGTGGGTTTTATCAACAGGTGATTGTTGTTGCAGTGTATGGTTTTCTAAGTCTTTCATTTTACAATATTGATAAATCTGATCACCTGGCCAAGCATGGCTGCTTTCACATTTGTGGATAACGGATTCTTTGGCACTTGTACATACTTACTGAAAATACTGATTAGAAGTATGTGGTATTTAACGTTATGAACCAGTTTCTTTTTAAGGAGATAACGTGGACCCCATGTAGAAAAAAAATTGAGCAATTCTGTGTTGCTATCAACTGGATCAGAAAGAACAAATGAAAATTCTCATCATATCATAGGAATAAACTCCACATTTAAATCAACTCAAACATTACATATCTTGTATTTTTACCCTGTAGTGCAGCTAGTTTGCCACATAATTGCTTCACCTTTGCCATTCTCATTTAACCCTTTATTTTTTAAAATCTGCAATAAATCTTATGAAAAATATGTTATATGGCTTCTCCTGCTAAGGAGGATATTTTCACTGATGGAAGATGTTTATCTCAAAATGTATTAACAGTGAAATGTGTTTATTTGTTAACATTAAACTGCACAGAAATTCTGGTCACTACCTCGTGATGTTGTTATCACTCCCTACACCTTAGTCTGTGACTCACATTATCCCATGGAGTGCATTACAAAAAACATATTTGCCTCAAGAACACTACTTGGCACCATCACTAACCATTCAATACATTATATAACGTCTGAGCTGTGTGTTACATTTGGAATGAAAAATCTCCATTTTTTTTTCACCAGGAAAAGCAATGTAACATTTTTTCCATTAAAAACTATGAAAATATTAACTTTTTATACAAACACAGAAACGCTTCTTCATAGAAATGACATGAAGAGATTCACTCTACTCAAAGAATACAGCATCCAAGGAGACCTGTTAAGAAAAATGCACACAATTAGGAATATCCACTTCAAATCATAATATAAAATATATCTAATTATTTCTCAGAAATAATAATACCCTGTTCCTCAAGTTTAATTAATAATTGTTATCTTTGTGAATATAGATGCAGTCTCAAAGTCCCGAATGTCATCTTATTTTGTTTGTGGAGGTTAATTTTGTTTACAGGATATTTGAATTATACTGCCTAATCAGCCTTTAACCCATGCTTACTGCATGTTACAGATCAATGGTTATCAATCATGCCTCTCAAGCCCCGGTAACAGGTCAAGACTTGAGGATTTCCCTGCTGAGTAAATCAAAATGACTGAGCCTCTGACTGGTTCACCTGTGCTCAAGCTGGAAAACTGTTACGTCAAAGACTGTTAGTGGGCCTGAGGGTAAGGGTTGAGAGCATAAGTTGAGCAGCAGATTTAACAACTATTAATAATATATGTGATAAGACACACAGATTCAACTGCTAATTAGAGGTCGAAATTACATAATAAAAGGAGATTTTCATGTACTATCTGATCACATCTCTTAGTTCTTGTGGAACACAAGTAGCTACCACTAGGAGACAAGGGACTTGCAGACAAAAGTTCTCTGGTTCCAGAGACTCCCTCCCAGCTCTACTTAACTCCCACCCATATGTATAGGATAGCAGGGTAGAAAGGTAGTCACAAAACCAGAGAACAACAAGGTCACAACTGCGCGGAATGCAAAGCACATGTTTTTCTCTGTGAGAAATATTCAGTGTTCCACAAGGACTAAGAGAAAAGCAATTTTCAGTAAGTACACATATAATAGGATTTTAGTGTTCTTACCTGTTAAATCCTTTTTTCTTTAGTAGATATGGAACACAGGTATCATAGGGTTGAATTCATCCTCCTGGAGAGCAGAGCACATTACAAAAGACAGGTTCTTTGGTGTGGAAACTACCTCCTCTCCCTGCAGCTCAACCCTCCCTGCCTACTTCCAGGAATTCATGACAATAGCGATAGCAAAATGTCACGGTCCCCAGAAATGATCAGGAGTCAGTACGGTATAGTAAAATGCAATTTATTAAAAAACAATAAGGTAGCAAACAGAGGAAAATAGCAGGTACAAGCAAAGTGTCACAGCCAGCCAGTGCTACTACCAGAAATAGTAAACTGCCGCAGAGGACCACTCTACTAGAGACTAGGCCGAAGCCACTGGTAGTCTCTGCGGGAACCAGGAGCTGGAACAGGAACGCAACAGTCACCAGAACTCAAAGTCTTGATCCGATTTAGCGAGAAAATCTGACTCATGCCTGCAGTCAGAATGGAATGTATCTCTGACTCACGCCTGCAGTCAGTATAAGGAAGCAATACTTGACTCACGTCTGCAGTCAGTATTAAAGCTAGTCTGCGAGAGCTCCAGGCCCACACCAGATAGGGTGTCTGCCAGGTACAGGGGACAATCAAAAGAATAGTCAGACAGAGCGACAGGTCAGCACCAGAGAGGGTAGTCAGACAAGCCAGGTCATCCACAGTTCAGGTAGTCAGCCAGAGCCACATGTCTGCACCAGTTTGGGTGTCCACTATAAGGATAAGACAAAGAAATAGTCAGACAGGGCCATAGGTCAGTGCCAGATTGGATGGAAGACAAACCAGGTCATGCACAGAGCCCAAGGTAATAGAACTGCTTTGAACAGCAACGCAAGGGCAACTGAGTCAGACTCAGGCTGTCCTTTAAACACCTCCTCAGGAAGTAGGGAGGAGGAACAGGCTCAGAGGAAGGAAGTAGGTAGGAGGAGACTACAGGAATCATGGCATAAAACAGAGGCCTGCTTCACTCTGAAGCCTCGCGTCTGCAGATGACGAGTGGAATGACAGCAAGCATCGCTGGAAACAAGGTTAGCTGTGACACAAAAGAACTAAGTGTGTAAGAAGAAAAGAAAGCATCAAAAACTAAGACCATAAGAGTACTCCTCTGCTCTGGGAAGGCATGTTTGTTTACATCTCTGTGTGGGTATCCAGTGTTCCATATGGACAAAAGAAAAATAGGATTTTAGCTTTCTTATCTGTTAAATCTGTTTCTCATTAGTCTATATGGAACACAGGTACCATGGGGTTGAGTCGCTCCAATAGAGGGCTGGACACATTTTAAAAGAAATCTCCTGTGAGAAGAAAGACTCTAAGACGACTACACATCCCAGACAGGCAAGACCAAACAGAGGTCCCTTTCTTTGGGTGGGAAACCTGTGTTCCATATGGACTAAAGAGAAAAGGATTTAACAGGTAAGAACACTAATAGAGGATTTTAGTCTTACCTGTTAAATCTTTTTCTCTTAGTCCATACAGCTTACAGGTACCATGGGGAGGCAACAGCTTCCCCCAGTAGGCTGGAACAATTCTTCAAGAAGTGCTGGATGGACCCTCCCCTTCCTCCATAGCTGGCTACCTAGCCACTCCCCTCTCCAGACAGATTTGAGATAAAAAACCTACTGAGCTAGACAGCGAGAACAAAGAGAGGAAAACTCCTGTGAGCATAGAACCAATCGGACTCCCATGTCCAGCCAGAGGAGACCTAGCATGGTCCCTTTCACTGGGTGGGAGACCTGTAAACTATATGGACTAAGAGAAAAGGATTTAACAGGTAAGACTAAAATCCTCTTTTATCTGTTGCCAAATATAGCTTACAGGTACCATGGGGATGTACCACCATTGAGCTCCCATGGGTGGGAAGAGAAGGAAAGGACCAAGTACCGGTCCCCCATGATACCAGAGTTCCCATGGACTATCCTGGACACTGAACAGCCCAAACTAAGCGTCAACAGATACTGGATAACAATACACAGCACACAAGAACAAGAGCCAAAAGGGCTTAAACAGTTAAAAAGTTATAAGGCAAAGGAAAATAAAGTCCTACACAGGCAAAACTGGCTCCAGGACTTTCCTGTCAAAGCTATCTACAGCCCAAGTCAGAACATCCACACGACAGTGTTTGGCAAAAGGTGTGCACAGAAGACCAAGTGGCTGCCGTGCACAACTGTTCAGCAAATGTCTGATTCTTGTAGGCCCAGGAGGCCCTAACAAACCTGGTGGAGCGTGCGGTAATGCGGAAGGGAACAGGTTACCCTCTGAGCTCATAAGCCTTGTGGATGGTAAACTTAAGCCAGGATGCCATAGTCACCTTGAACGCGGCCAGAACAGCCCTGTGACCCTCAGGGATGACAAATAAGACATCAGTCTTATGGAAGCACTCTGTGAGTTGCACATAGAACTTGAGGCAATGCACCACATCCAGCAAGTAGGTCAGGACAAAAGGAAGGCACAACAATATCTTGATTGATGTGGAACTTAGAGACTGCCTTAAGAAGAAATTCCTGGGAGGTACTGAGAACAGCCTTATCCCTGTGAAACACAGGAAAGGCGGCTTGCAGGATAAAGCCTCCAACTCAGTGGACGGAGACCAAAGACAAAAGAAAGGCCATCTTCCATGTCAGAAGATGTAGGGGAATGGTAGCCAAAGACTCAAAGGGATGCCGCTGCAAGATTCCATAGCCATGAAATTGACAGAGCAACCACCGCGAATGCCAGAGGATCCCTCCAGCAAGAGCAAAAGATTGAAAAACCTCCAGATGCAGTTCCCACCCCCCTGGGTTCACTATTTGGCGACTGAGAAAATCTGCTAAGACGTTTTCTACTTCTGGAATGTGTACGGTGGGGATGGTAGGAAGATGTTCCCCTGTTATATCTGTTTCTCTTTAGTCTTTATGGAACACAGGTACCATGGGGTTGAGCTGCTCCACTAGAGGGCCAGACACATCTTAAAAGAAATCTCCTGTGAGAAGAAAGACTCTAAGAGGACTCCACATCCCAGACAGGTGAGATCAAACAGAGGTCCCTTTCTTTGGGTGGGAGACCTGTGTACCATATGTACTAAAGAGAAAAGGATTTAACAGGTAAGAACACTAAAAGAGGATTTTAGTCTTAACTGTTAAATCCTTTTCTTTTAGTTCATATAGCTTACAGGTACCATGGGGAGGCATCAGCTCCTCCCAGTAGGCTGGAACAATTCTTCAAGAAGTGCAGGGTGGAGCCTCCCCCTCCACCATAGCTGGCTACCTAGCCACTCCTCTCCTCCAGATAGATTTGAGACATAAAACCTACTGAGCTAGATAGAAAGAAGTAAGAGAGCCAAACTCTTGTGAGCATAGAACCAATCAAACTCCCACGTCCAGCCACAGGAGACCTAGCATGGTCCCTTTCACTAGGTGGGAGTCCTGTAGACTATATGGACTAAGAGAAAAGCATTTAACAGGTAAGACTAAAATTCTCTTTTCTCTGTCGTCCAATATAGCTTACAGGTACCATGGGGATGTACCAACATTGAGCTCCCATGGGTGGGAAGAGAAGGAAAGGACCAAGCGCCAGTCCCCATGATACCAGAGTCCCCATGGACTATCCCAGACACTGAACAGCCCAAACTAACTGTCAACAGACACTGGATAACAATACACAGCACACAAGAACAAGAGCCAACAGGGCTCAAACAGTTAAAGAGTTATAAGGAACAGGAAAATAAAGTCCCAGACAGGCAAAACTGCCTCCAAGACTTTCCGGCCAAAGCTAGCTTCAGCCGAAGCCAGAACATCCACACGATAGTGTTTGGCAAAAGGTGTGCACAGAAGACCAAGTGGATGCCGTGCACTACTGTTCAGCAGAGGCCTGATTCTTGTAGGCTCAGGAGGCCCCAACAAACCTGGTGGAGTGTGCAGTAATGCGGAAGGGAACAGGTTACCCTCTGAGCTCATAAGCCTTGCTTATGGTAAACTTAAGCCAGTATTCACCTTGAATGCAGCCAAACCAGCCTTGTGACCTCAAGGATGACAAGTAAGGCATCAGTCTTATGGAAAGACTCAGTGCGGTGCAAACAGAACTTGAGGCAACACACCACATCCAACAAGTGGAGATCCCTCTCCTTGTCAGACTTATGGTTAGGACAAAAGGACAGCACAGCAATCTTCAGATTGATGTGGTACTCAGTGACTGCCTTAGGAAAAAATTCCTAGGAGGTACGGAGAATAGCCTTATCCTTGTGAAACACCAGGAAAGGCGGCTTGCTGGACAAAGCCTCCAACTCAGCGGACATAGACCAAAGCCAAAAGAAAGGCCATCTCCCATGTCAGAAGATGTAGGGGAATGGTAGCCAAAGACTCAAACTGAGGCCGCTGCAAGACTCCCAACCAAGATAAGTTCCCACTGGGGATTGGGAGCCTTAAAGGCAGGCAACAGCCTGAAAGAAGACTTTGACATTCAGCAACATGGCAAAGTGTCACTAGTAAAAGACAGAGACAGCTGAGGTCTGGGCCTTCAAGGAACTAAGCTTAAGGCCCTTGTTCACACAATCCTGCAAAAAGGAGAGGATGAATGGAAGATCAAACTCCGGTGAGGACAGATCCCTGTCTACACAACAAGAATGAAAAGTAGACCAAACCCTGTGCTAGGCCTTAGAGGACACAGGTTTCCTGGCCTAGATCATGGTGGAGACCATCTCAGGAGAAAAGCCCTTCTCCTCAAGATGGAGGCTTCAACAGCCTGTAACGGTTTTATTGACACTCAGACACAGTAGGTGAAATAAAACACAGTTTTAATGAACAAGCTTAGAGACTATAACCCTTACGGGTCCAGTAGTAAATGTAACACAATACAATACTGACACAGGACAGGTTATGGCAACAATATGTATATCCACACGGGTCCAGTATATGTACAATACAGAATTTACAATATACTGACACAGGTTAGGCTATGTTCGTGTGAACTCAAACCGAGGCTGCCAGGAATGGGTTACTATTAGGCCAAGACAACGGACAGGCCCTAATAGTGCGAGGCCCTTGAGACTTCCACTCTGAAGGGAGTGCTTAAATAGCGAGAAACGCCCAATGTACAACGGAGGCCCAGGATAACTTAGGATTGCCTTAGCAGTAATGGAGGACTGAGGCAGGATGCCCTGAAGGGTGCCCAACGGAGACTGCACTGAGAATAACCGGTGATAAGTGACACCTTCCCCGAAGGGGTTAACGAACGCTATGACCAGAAACGATACCTGATGGAAGCACAGCCTGAGGCGCCCAAAGTAACACCAACCTCAGCTTAAGGCAGGAAGGAAGGTCAAGCGTACCATGGTGCACTGCTGGAACAGACACCGGAATGTCACCTGCGCAACAATGACCGAATCGAGACTAGACAGAATGAGTGGCCCTGAGGCTCAATGGAATAGTCCGGAGACAGAAGCCTTGAGGAGGACACCAAACCGAGGACCGGAATGGGACCGCAGGCCGCACCGATACACAGGAGCAGTAGCCCTACCGGGCCGGTACACAGAGCAGGAGCGTAGCCAATCCGAGTCGGTACACAGAGCAGGTACATCAGCCGGGCCGGGTCCGTACACAGAGCAGGTACGTCAGCCGGGCTGGGTCGGTACACAGAGCAGGAACGTCAGCCAATCCGAGTTGGTACACAGAGCAGGAACGTCAGCCGGGCCGGTACACAGAGCAGGAACGGATACAGAAGAGTAGTCAGGCAGTCTGGATCGGTACACAGGCAGGAACAGATACAGCAGAGTAGTCAGGCAGTCCGGGTCAGTACACAGAGATCACGCGAAAACTGTAACAAGCGCTGGTAACGGAAACACCAAGAAAGGGCAACAGTGAAGTGATAGGGCCCAGTATTTAAGGACAACTACTGGGTGGGACAAGGCCACTGCAACCAATAAGAGTTAGCTGTGAGTGAGACTGACAGGATGTTGCCAGTATAGCACGGGCACCATGATACAGTCATGCTGTCAAAACCAAGCTGTCCACATCCTCCCTCCCTAGGTAACCCTGGAGGAGGAGATCCAGTCTGCATGGCAGAGGAAACGGATCCTGAGTGGCCAGCGACAGCAGTTCCGGGGACCAAGGCTATCTGGTTCAATAAGGTGCAATAAGAATGACCGATGCACCATCCATCCGAAATCTTCCTCAGCACCCTGGGAAGGAGAAAAATGTAGACCAGATGAAAATTAGCCATGGAATTGACAGAGAAACCACCGCTAATGCCAAAGGATCCCTCCAGTGACAGCAAAAGATCTGTACCTTCCAGTTGTTCCTGGTGGCCACCAGGTCTATCCAAGGAAGACCCCACTTCTGCACCAGCAGGTCGGAAAACCTCCGGATGTAGTTTCCACTCCCCGGGGTCCACTGTTTGGTGACTTAGAAAATCTGCTAAGACGGTTTCTACTCCGGGAATGTGCACGGTGGGGAAGGCAGGAAGGTGTTCCCCTGCCCAGGCCAGAATAGCCCCAACCTCTGACCAAGCAGAGAAGCTTCATGTACCTCCTTGCTTGTTGAAGCAGACCACGGCCGTCACATTGCTCGTCAGGACATGGACTGGACATCCCCTCAGATGAAAGGAACCAGTACACCAGGACATGGAGAATCGCCCTGAACTCCAGAATGTAGATGGGCAGTCCACAGACCAGCGACCCTGAGCCCCCAGGTGACCCAGGACAGCTCCCCAGCCGAGAAGGCTGGTGTCTGCCGTCACTGTGGTCCAGTACGGACCACAAATGGTTGTCCGGTCTCACCACCTGGGTAGGAGAGACAGGACGATCCAAAGGATCCGGATTCCACCGGCAAGCCCGGATAGTGAAACTCTGAACCCCCTGGTGTGAGCCATGGAGAATGGAAACTGCTCCATGGTAGATACCATATTGCCCACAAGGGAAGAGAACATGCGTACCAGGGCTGAGGTCCACCCCAGAGCTCAGGACACCATGGTCGTGATCTGCTAAACAGAATCCTCCTTCAGATAGACCATGCCCTGACAGGTGATGTCCTGAGAAGGGACTGAAGCAGACTTGACCATATTCAGAATCCATCCATGTTGTAGGAGGATTTGAGTACAGTCTTGGACCTGATTGTCCAGGAGATCCCTGGAGGGAGCCGTCAGCAGAAGGTCGTCCATGTATGGAGTTCCCTGGATCCCCTTGGTGGGCAGGTAGGCAATCAATGCCCCTAAGACCTGTGTGAACACCTGAGGAGCAATGGTAAGCCCAAAAGGGCAGAGTGGTAAACTGGAAGTGCCCCAAGGCACAATCGAACCTGAGGTACTTCCGACTATACGGATGAATTGTAATGTGCAGGTACGCGTCCTGCAGATCGAAAGAGGTCAGAAAGTCCCCTGGACACATCACATCAATGGCAGAAGTGAGATCCTTAACCCCTTAAGGACCCTTGACGTACTTGAGGTACTGTCTAACTGAACCCTCACTTAGTTTCCCCTCAATTGTGATGTCCAGTACACTAGGGCCAGACGAATCTCTGAGTTCCAGTACACTGATGTACTGAGGAGACTCCTCCGCAGTCCACCTGCCCTGGACCTCCAAGTGACCCAGCACAGCACCCCAGCCACTCAGGGTGAAGTCTATCATGACCAGAGTTCATTTCAGTATCACAAAGGGTTTCCCTTGTTCCAGGTTGCTCTGACATAACCTCAATTGGCAGCCCTGGCGGGAAAGAGAGATCAGCCAATCCAGGTGATTTGGATTCCCTGACCAACTCAGAAGGACATGCCTTTGACTCTCTCTGATGTCCACCAGAGAGTAGGGCACCGCTTCTAGTGATGACACTAGCTTGCCCAAAACTCTCATATATTCCCTGATTGTGTACTAGGGCCATTCCAGAGCCTGAGACCTGGTAGGAGAACTTTCCCTTGTCAGGTGTCGAACCTCAGCCACAGGAACAACAGTTCCTGGAAGAGTACTGAAGAGGAATTCATCATGTTCATGTATTTAGACTGTAAGCTCCTTGGGGAAGGGACCTCTCTCCCATTGTTTCTATGAATGTCGCACTTATTTCATCCCCTCTTATTTATTGTAACATATGTCTATTGTAAGGCGCTGCGTACACTGTGTGGCGCCATATAAATAAAGATACATACATACATACATACATACATGTTCAGAATCCACACATGGTGGACCAAAATGCAGGCACAATCTTGGACGTGCTGGGCATGAAGCTCCTCCAAGGGAGCTTTGATCAAATGATCCTCCAGATATAGAGTCATAGAGATACAGCTGGTGTAAATGAAGGCCACTAAGGAAACCATGACCCTAGTAAACACTTGGGGAACAGAAGCCAATCCATATTTAAGAGCTGTGAACTGGCAGTGATCCGTATTCAAAACGCAGACAGTGCTGGCTGTCTGGGTGGATAGGGATGTGTAGATATGCATCCTGAAGGTCTAGAGACTCCAGATACTCCCCAGGGCACATCACTGCAATGACAGAACACAAGGATTCCATCTTGAAGTGCATAGGTCCAATATGGGATGACAGCCACGGTCTGTCTTTGGGACTACAAACAGGTTGGAATAGAAACCTGAACCATGCTCTGGGGAGGAACTGGGATTAGAATCTCCTTGGCTAGCAGTGAGTCCACTGCTTCTCAAAACAGCTGAACCTTTTCTGGCTCTTTTGGCACTATGGAAAAAATGAAACAAAATGGTGGAAGGAATGTGAAATCTATTTGGTACCCTTTGGAGTTTACCGTCAAAACCCCCTGGTCTGCTACCGAAAATTCTCAGGAGAACGTCTGCCCAGAGCCCTCCGCAGGTGCTCCTTAAACGAGGGTTGTTCTCTGACTCTAGTATTTATAAGATACAGAAAGAAATTAATTCATCTAGTACGTTAGATAAATCACGGGCTGCAATTTCATCCTTCATGGAATCATTAAGCTCCTGGAAGAAGGTAGCTACCAGGGCCTCATTATTCGCGCCTACCTCGGCTGCCTGAGTGCAAAACTCAATGGCGTACTCTGCCACAGTACAAGCGCCCTGGCGAATGGTTAATAGGTTCTTCGAAGCCAAGATCATGTGGCCTGGCATGTCAAACACACTTTTGAACGACTTCACAAACTCTGTGAAGTTATGCACAATTGGTTTATCAGTCTCCCATAAAGGACTGGCCCATGCCAACACCTTGCCCGTGAGGAGAGAGATAAGGAAGCCGAACTTACTGCACTCAGTTGGAAAAGCATGCGGCACCATCTCCAAATATATGGCAATTTGGTTGAGGAGCCCACAACATGATTCTGGGTCTCCCCCCATAACACTGTGGGGGCTGAGCATAACCAGACAACCTCTTGATTGTGCCTGCATCAGGAGAGGTAGGAACCACCGGTGTCGAGGGTGGAGACCACCGTTTTTGGGTTTATTCGTTCGAGATGCGCAGTGCGCTGCAACAAGGTCTGTAAAGCAAAAGACAATTGATCAATACACTGATCTTGTGTCTCCATCCTATCCAGGATGCTTTGAAAAGCTGAATTACTATTACTGTCCATATTCATGGCCTTTGCGTACTGTCACGGTTCCCAGGGATAAACCAGGAGTCAGTACGGTAAAGTAAAACAAACCAAGGTAAGCTGTAACATTAACGACGTATCACCACATACTTTACAACAGAGAAGGAAGATGAAGCTTCTCATATATAAGTGGGGATTCTCGTTTGCCCTGTTGGTACAACATGAGGGTAAGTTTGCTGTGGCTAAGAGACTCTCAGTTTTGTGCTTCTCTGGGCATCCCAACCTTTCCTGAAGGGTCCTCCAAGACGTCCGAATCCAGTTCCCTGAACCATATGTGTTATGCAACCTACTTGCTCCACACTTCACGTACTGATGCTACTGATATGGCAGATAGTGGCAAGTATTGTGATTATGAGTAATATCACGCTGTCTCCTGTGGATGCAAGCTGCAAGACAATGGCGAAGCCTTCATAGACTTTTCCCACTGATACATTTATAGTCAATTGTTTCCTCTGAGGACATCTACTCCGGTTCCCTATGTCTTGCTCCTTCTACACACCTGCCCTCTCTGGATCTTCCTGTCACTTGGAACTGTATGCTGCCATCCATCGTTTGTGGTGGGGAGGCTCACGGAGGAACAGTGAATCCACTGGTCTGGTCAGCCTTTACTACTTTTGACTTTGATAATTGGGGACAGGGTTGGTTGGTTGATGGGATCAGGGTCATGCGATACTGCTGGCAGTGTACCCCAGAACTCAGGGATATACCCTGTAGGGCATGTTTTTAGCCTATCAGTAGGGCCTTGGGCACGTTACCCCAGGACTGAATTGACTGTTGTACGCGATCCCTCCCAGATAAGTTTACGACTGTATCGCATCCCCTGAGATTCATATTGGATGGTTTAGTATTTTGCATTTCTGCTAAAAGGGTATTGCCCAGGTATGTCTCTCTGTTCTTGAGTCTGCTGGGGTTGCCCTGCCTATCTGGGTTTTTCCAGAGCACTTGAGCACACTGACTGAGATCTCACATGCTTATTTAATGCTTTTGGGTCAATGCTAAAATTATGTTCTAGGCGTATTAAACTACTGTATGGTTAGTTTATGTGATGTTTTCTCCATCAGTGCTCTCTGGATGGACTCCTCCTTTCTTTCAGTGTTCCCACTGCTTGCTCCTGTTTGGTTATAGGAGCCTACAGTGGAAGCTGTGTTTTTTTATCCTTCTATATGGGTGGTTATATGTATATGTGGACTCCTAGTTTGATCTTAGTCTACTTTATTATCTTTTTGTTTTCTTTTTTTTCTTTTCCCTTCTGCCTTTGTTGCATAAGTCTTTTCAGGCCCTGGGGAGAGTTTCGGCTCCCTCCTGGAATTCTCTCTCTGTATATTTACTGTGCCTTTTTCCTTGGGCCTGGTCTGTGGTCTTTACTGTTTTTTTCTTTCCTATCCCACGATTCTGTGGGGTTCTTTCTCTTCTGTTCCTCTGTTATCTCTGGAGGGTTGTGGGTTCTCTCTACAACCATTCCGGACAGTTGAGTTCCATGTCTAGGTCTCACCCGGTTGGGAGACCATTTATGAGGTCAGATGGGCCCCTCTTCTCCTTGACCCTCTTCCTCTTTACCAGGCAGCCGTGTGTGGGGTTCTGACTCTGATTCAGCTCACATAAGAGGATTTTAGACTTACCTGTTAAATCCTTTTCTCTTAGTCCATACAGGTTACTGGTAACTTTGGGTAGGCGATCCGCCCCTTTAAGTAGGCAGGAACAATTCTAGATGTGAATGCAGGGGGTGGAGCCTACCTTCCCTCCTTGGCTGCAGCTAGCCAATCAGCTCCAGTAACATAACATTTGAGACACTAATTTCCAAGCCGTCAAAGCTAGACAATGAACATCCTCCTTCCACAGATAACCCTGCAGAAGAACATCAGGACGACAAGGGAGCCGGAAAGGTTCCGCCACTGACAGATCCAGAAGCTCCAGAAACCAAGCCTGTCAAGGCCAGTACGGAGCAATCAGAATGACTGGACAGTGCTCCAGTCTCAATTTCCGTAACACCCTGTGCAACATGGGGAGGGGAGGAAAGATGTAAGCCAGAGGAAATAACCAAGGAATGGACATGGCATCCACTGCTAGAGCTAGAGGATCTCTCCAGCGAGAGCAGAACAACGGAACCTTGCGGTTGTGTCTTGTTGCCATCAGGTCGATGCAAGGAAAACCCCACTTCTGAACAATGAGGGTGAACACCTCTGGGTGCAGTTCCCACTCTCCACCGTGTGTTGACTGAGGAAGACTGCCATGACTTTGTCTACACCAGGAATGTGCATTGCGAATATGGCAGGAACATGTTCTTCTGCCCAGGACAAAATAGCCTTGACCTCTAACCAAGCGGAGAGACTTCTTGTTCCCCCCTGCTTATGATGTAAGCTACGGCCGTGGCGTTGTCGGACTGGACCCGGACTGGGCATTCTTCCAGCTGGGGTGTCCAATGGCGAAGGGCATGAAATATCACCCGAAACTCCAACACGCTGATGGGAAGGAGAGATTCCTCCGCCCCTGAGCACTCAGGTGACCCAGGACCGCTCCCCAGCCAGAAAGGCTGGCATCCATCTTCACCGTGGTCCAGAAGGATACCAGGAAGGACTTGCCCTTCAGCAGATTTGAGAGGTCGAGCCACCACAACAAACTCAGTTCCATATGAAGAGGGAGGGATAATGACATCTTCAGAAGGGCCGGCTGACCCCTGCACACCTGGATCACAAACCTCTGGAGTTCCCTGGTGTGAGCCATGGCAAATGGGACCGCTTCTATGGCTGGAACTGGATCGTGAGCCAGAACAGCAAAAACCCTGTGGGCGATCTGGTGAGCCACCTCATCCGTGACAAACACCATGCTCTGCTGTGTGTCGAAGAGAAGGCCCAGGAAGACTAGATGTTGGGGCGGGACAAGATCTGACTTGACAATGTTGATGATCCACCCGTGATGGGTGAGAACATGAATGCAGTCCTGAACCTGATGATGAAGAAGTTCCACAGAAGGGGCTTTCAGAAGCAGGTCGTCCATGTATGGAGTAAGTCTGATGTCGTCCCGATGGAGGATGGATACTAAAGCTCCCAGGACACGGTTGAAGACTTGAGGAGCTGTAGTCACACCAAAGGGAAGAGCTGAAAACTGAAAGTGCCCTTGGCTGCAGGCAAATCTGAGATACTGACGACTCTCTGGATGAATGGCGATGTGTAGATATGCGTCCTGAAGAACCAGAGGCAAGGAATTCCCCCGGGCACATAGCAGCAATCGCCATCTTTAGGGACTCCTGGTGATAATGAGTCTTGATCACAAAGGAATTGAGATCCTTCAAATCCAAAATGGGACGACAGCCGCTGGCCTTCTTGGAGACCACAAAGAGGTTTGAGTAAAAACCCATACCTCTGTCCCGAATTGGAACAGGTTCCAGAAAATCCTTGTCCAGAAGGGCCTGGATAGCGCCATTGAACATAAGGAGTTTCTCTACACCCTGGGGTGTATGAGAGGGGAAAAACCATAAGGGAGGAAGAGAGGCGAAATGGATCCTGTACCCTTCTGCCACCACCTGCAAAACCCACGGGTCCATCATAGAATCCTCCCAAATGCTGTAGTAGTGACGCAGACGGCCACCCACAGCTGAGTGGGGACCTGGGTTTGGTGAGTCATGCAGAATAAGGCTTGGAGGAGACCTTGTGCTTCCATTGTTGTTTGGGCTTGGAGGAGGAACGCAGAGCTGAGGGAACTGCCTGGTTCGCCGGACGTGTCTCAGTCTGGAAGGAACGAAAAAGCCGATTATGCTTGATATTTATCTTCTTCCTGGGGACCATAGGCAGAAGGGTACTCTTGCCCCCTGTTTCCTCACTAATCAGATCCTTATGATCTGGCCCAAACAAAGAAGTTCTTTGAAAAGGCAATGAGAGTAAAGCTTTCTTGGAAGCAGTGTCAGCAGACCAGATCTTGAGCCAAAGAGCTCATCTGGCAACCAGAGACATGGTGGAAACCCTTGCCACCAAACGGATGGTATCAAATAAGGCAGCAGAAACATAGTGCTGGGCCTCAGAAATGTTGGCAAGAAGTAGGAGCACCCTGACGGACAGCCAGGGTGAGCTGTTCAGTCCAGACCGTAATGGCCCGGTTCACCCATGCCGCAGCGAACGCTGGACACATGGCAATACCAGAAGTGGCAAAAATGGACTTGAGGGAGACCTCAAGTTTCTTGTCAGTCCAGTCTTTCAGAGCGGAAGTTTCAGCAAAAGATAAGGCAGTGGACTTAGCCTGGAGACAGGAGCATCCACTTTGGGGTGATGAACCCACTGAGCAAGCGCCATCTCAGAGAAGGGGTAAAGCTTGGCAAATTTCTTGGAAACAGAAGGTTTCTTGTCCGGAGACTTCCACTCATCAGACACAAGCCGGTCAAGAGTATAGGGCCTTATAGGCTCCTGAAATACATCACAGGGATCCGAAGAAACCTCCTGAACTAAGGGAATGTTTAGGGTAGTTAAGATGTCTCTGATCAAGCCCTCAGCCGAGGGATCAGGATCAGCCTCAAAGGGGTCCCCAAAAAAATGAGAGGAGCCAACAGCAGAACATTCCTCAACATCCGAATCCACCAACAGTTCCTCCTCAGAGGAATCTGATACGTCAGGTACTCCGTGTGGTTTCAGCAGGGAAGATCTGACAGAAGAAGGGGTCTGTCAGGAGTGGAAGACCCCCTGTAACTGGGATGGAAAGAGTTGCAATGTAGACAAGAGGTCTCTAGTAGCATCGTTGAACTCTTGCACCCAAACCGGCTCTAATGCATGGCTGGAGGTCCCTGGGAGAGACTCAGGGACATTAGAACATGCTGGGCATAAATGACCTGAGAATTCTCTAGGTAACCCTCAATGACATGAGGAGCAATGCGCAATAGGGATACACAAAGACCCCAGCATCCTTAGTTTAAGGCCTGGCCCCAAGCTCTAACAGATTGGACATTCTCACAGTGTCAAAACGTTTAAAGTATAAGGAATCACGCAAATACAGTGTGTAAGATTAAAATTTCACCCCAGAAATCGCTAAAATGCACTTAGCTGGCAGGCGAAGGGTTAATCTGCAGAGGAGAGAAGGAGAGTCCAAGATCTGCTTTGGATACTCGTTCAGGAAAAGGCACAAAATGGCTGCCGCAGTGGGAGCCAATCGGAAACGAGTGCACGTAGCAAGCGCTGATGGGAAATGTAGTTTTCCCAGAAAAAGTACCCCAACAGTGCCCGAAGCCCCCTGAGCCCCCCAACACACATAAAACGTTAACCGGATGAAAGAGCAAGGGCAGATAATTAAAATGAACCATCTCTGAAGTCGCTATGTTGAGTAGTTGTAGAGATATGTCCCAAACTGTACAGTCCCATAGAAGTGAATGGAGCAATGGCATCTATGCGGTAAAAGCGAACACAAATTTTGCAGAGTTGAAACTGTGAATTAAAATTACATGAAATGTCACTAGAACATGATAGTAGACCCCCAAAAAAACACTAAACCCAGTAGGGAAAGAGCCAATGACCCCCCAAAAGATGCAAAACCAGCAGCTAAAGGGTTAAGTTACCACAGAAACTTGCTCCAAAACACCCACAAGACATACAGATAAACCCGATGAGTGCAGGAGTGTGCAATAGAAACTCCAAAGGAAAACCCCTGTGTGGAGAGGCACTGTGGGACATGTGGACCTGCAGCACTCAAAGGGTTGCTCACCTTTCCTGCAGATCTTCTGTCTTCAAATTACCATGTATTAAGAAGAAGCCTCAGTGGGCAACTCCTGAGGAAAGAACTTGAACCCAAGATTTCCCCCCAGGGCTTAAGGTCCACAAAATGCACCTGGACACTAAGCTAGCCACATTTAACCCCTAGAATGCCAAGCACTTACAGTGTACGAGATGGCACAGCTGTACCAAGCTCGTACGCTCTAAGTGTTAAATGCGGTCACTGCATAAGCCGGTATAACCGGTATGCAGTGGCCGCATTTAAAACAAAAAAATGCCTGGCACTCTTGGGGAGGCATGAGGATCACTCCTCATGCCTCCCCAGTTATTGATCTCCCAGCCGATCGTGCTGGGAGATCAATAAATACAAAGGAGAAAGAGAGTTTCTCCTTTCCCTTTTCTCCTGCCCGAACTTCCGGGTAGGAGTAGGCGGGACCAGGGGAAGCCTCCCAACGTCATCTGTGACATGGTCACCGATGACATTAGGGAAGTTTCCCCGGTTCCGTTCACTCCTACCCGGTGGTAGGAGAGAAGGGCAGGAGAGCTTTTGCGGTCGCCTTATTGATCTCCCAGCCGATTGGCTGGGAGATCAATAACTGAGGGGACGCCAGGAGGGGTCCTGGTGTCCCCCACGAGGTCTGAAAAGAATAATAAATAAAATAAAATTGCTGAGTAACCCTGTGAATGCCGCAGGGGTCCTCAACACATTGCTTTGCAATGTGCTGGAGACCCCTGTGGCACTCACAGGGTCACTTCTCTTGGGGGGATTTTTTTTTATTGGAAGACCTCATTGGGGGGATCAGGGGGGTCCTGATGCCCCTCAATGAGGTCTATAATTTAAAAAAAAAAAAAAAAATAACCCTGTGTGTGCCACAAGGATCCAATGCATTGCAAATGATTATTTTTTTCCCCCTTTTATTTTTTATTTAGACCTCATTGTATGGGTTCTGATGCCCCCAACGAGGTCTACACAAAAATATTGGGGGAAAAAGCCCCAAAAATTGAACGTGCCACAGGGGGGTCCAACGCAGTGCTTTGCAATGCATTGAACCCCCTGTGACACACACTTTTATTTTTTCATTATTCTGTTTTTAGACCTTGATGGGGGACACCAGGAATGTTCCAGATAACGCCTCCCCAACGAGGTATGAATGCAAAATAATAATTAAAAAAAACTCTCTGTGTGCAACAGGGGGTCCAATGCATTGCTTTGCAGTGCATTGGGCACCCCTGTGGCATGCACAAAAATGCCTCCAATCCCCCCCCCCCCACCACTTACCGTATCCCCCTGCCTGGTTCCACAGCCAACTGGCAGTCCGATTCCCCAGCCTGTTTCCAATGCCTACTGGTAGACTCAAAGTACCAGTATGCACTAGATTCAGGCTGGGAATCAAACTTTGTATGAGTGGGACATACAGTGCACACTGGTAGTCGCAGATCCCCCATACACACTATCAGACACTGCCCCACCATCCTTGCTCCTCTGCTCATACCCACACACACTGCCTAATCCCTCACCCTCCCAAACACTTTGTTATACTGGTAGTCACAGGTCCGCACGTACACCGGCTGATGCCCTAGCTTCTTTCATCTGTTAGCCATAAAATCACACATACACTCTTTGCTTTCCCATTCCTGTTTCACTGGTAGCTACGCTCCTGTCACCCAAATTGGTATGGCAACCCATAGAAGTGGGGTACCATTTTTCTTAGGCTGGCAAGAAGTCCTCCTAGGAAATCCCACGCCATTGAACCACTTTAGTATCTTTGAAGTGACTGATGTGTAAAAAAAATTTTTGTTTTTTTCCTGTAGAACCACATTCTGGAAATAGTTGTGCCAACTAAGTTAGGGGTAAAAAGGCAAGTGACCCCTCATTCAATGCGGCGGGTTATCTTCTTTCCAAAATGGTAATGTTTATCTACCTTTTCTTCACTTCTAAAGGTGTTATATCCATTTGTGTACAGGCAAGTCACGTTTGAGAAAATATTAGAAACATCAGAGGTTGTAGTAGGTGTAGTTTTATACTGCTAGCACCCCTAAGGTAGTTCAACTCATACCAATGCGTTGTTGTTTGACTCCTAAGAGCGCTAGCTAACGAATGCAGTTGAAAATTCCATGGTTTTCACAGAGCTCCATACATTTGAAGGGGCAGAAATGTAAAAAAATGCAATTTTTTTCCTATATCACCTCCTTAAACATTTATGCACACCAGTATTGGGGTAAGATGGCAAGTGACCCCTCGTTAGATGCGGCAGGTTATCTTCTTTCCTAAATGGTATGGTTTATCTACCTTTTCTTCACTTCTAAAGGTGTTATAGCCATTTTTGTACAGGCAAGTCACGTTTGAGAAAATGTTAGAAACATCAGAGGTTGTAGTAGGTGTAGTTTTCTATTTCTAGCACCCCATAATGTAGGTTAACCCATACCAATGGGGTGTCGTTTGACTCCTAAGAGCACTAGCTAATGAATGCAGTTGAAAATTCCATGGTTTTCACAGAGCTCCATACATTTGAAGGGGCAGAAATGTAAGAAAATGCCTTTTTTTCCATTAGCGCCACCTCCTGGAAGCAGCCATACCAGCCTTTGGGTAAGAAGGCAAGTGACCCCTCATTAGATGCGGCAGGTTGTTTTCTTTCCAAAATGGCATTGCTTTTCTACCTTTCCTGCATATCTATTATGGTTATAACCATTTTAGTGCAAGCAGATAATCATTAGATGTGGCAGGTTGTCTTCTTTCCAAAATGGTATGGTTTGTGTAGCCTTTCTTCACTTCTCTAGTTCTTATATCCATTTTTGTATAGACAAGTAATATTTGAGAAAATGTTAGAAAAATTAGTGGTTGCAATAGGTGTAGTTTTGTACTTGTAGCACCCCCTAAGGTAGGTGAACTCATACCAATGAGGTGTCATTTTTCTCCTAAGAGCACTAGCTAACGAATACAGATGGAAATTCCATGGTTTTCACAGATTTCCATACAGATGAAGGGGCAGAAATGTAAGAAAATGCCATTTTTTTCCTATAGTGCCACCTTCTGGAAGCATTTGGGGACAACAGGCTTGGGGCAAGAAGGCAAGTTACCCCTCAATAGATGCAGCAGATTGTCTACTTTTCAGAAATATATAGTTTTATATAGTTATTCCACTGTTTTAGGGTAAGTTTACCACAAAACCCTAGAATGCGCATATTAGTTTATAAAGTTGAAAATGTAATTTTGCGCTGCTGGTGATTAGGGCTCTGTGCTAGCCATGGACGTAGGTAAAACTATACAAATTTGGTATTTTTTTACTCGGGGAACTCAGGGCTTTTTCAAATAATTGAAACTTTTTAAATCAAGGTAAATGTTTTTGATACATAGTATGTGATTTTAGAAAATTAGTAAATTTTCACTTTTTTTGTCATTATAACATCATAGCTTTTTGCACAATGTAAAATTCTCTTCATATAAGGTACCACAAGAAAGCTCAATTTGTTCTGAAAAAAACAATATTTAGTTTTCCATATGTAACTACAAATCACCAGAGTAAATGAATCGTAAACGGAAGGATAGAAAAATGCTGAAAAAGTGTCTGGCCTGCAGGGTACAGGAAATGGCCCAAGCCTCTGGCACTGAAAGGGTTAAGGCCATTGTCAGTTATGGTAATCCCCCTAATGTTGGTATTCCAAATCTAACAGAAAAATAAAAAATAGCTAAAACTATAGCAGAACTGTTCTCTTGCCTGTGTCTTCACCAAGGAACAAATCTTACTGGAGCTGATTGGCTAGCTGCAGCCAAGGAGGGAAGGTACGCTCCACCCTCTGCATTCATTTCTAGAATTGTTCCTGCCTACTTAAAGGGGCGGATCACCTACCCAAAGTTACCAGTAACCTGTATTGGACGACAGAGAAATACTCTTTATGGCTCCAAATCCCGCTCTTGACTTGAAGTTCTGCTCTCTGAATACCAGGGACCTAAATAGTCCATATAAAAGAAGTCTCTTGTACAGGATCATTCTGTCTGAAAAGGCACGTATTGCTTTTGTCCAGGAGACTCATTATAAACAGGATGGGATCTTTAAAGTTTCTCCTTCCACATTACTACATCAGTGGTACACTACCTATTCTACTAAGAAACAAGGGATTGGAATACTTGAACACAAATGTTTGCCCTGGCACCTTTTAGATACTAAGATTGATCCTGAGAACCGCTATTTGATGGTCAAGGACCGACTTTATGGCCTCACTTTCATCCTCGCCACTGTTTATCTGCCTAACACCAATCGGTGCCAGTTTCTCAAATCTACTCTGGAGATACTGGAAACCTTTAACCCCTCAAGCGCGGCCTGCACTTAAGGACCACGGACTTTTTTTTTTTTTTTTTTTGCGATCCGATTCAGGGCTTCCCAAACGGCGTGCAGCCACACGGGGGGTGGGGTGGGGCCTGAATTCCATGACGTACATGTACGTCCTTGGTCCTTTATGGGCATACACCCCATGACATAGTGTACAAGTACATCATGGGTCGTTAAGGGGTCATGGGTCTGGAGGGACATTTTAATGACCCTCTGGATCCCTCTAGCGTTAGGCCTACAGCAATCATACGTTTCAATCAGGTTCTTTCTAATTATTTACTGATTGATACATGGCAGGCTATAAATCCCTCTGATAGAGATTACTCTTATTATTCTCCAGTCTATAAAAAGTACTCTAGGATTGATTTATTTTTTACTGAACAAAGATCACTTCAATTTCTCCACAGAACGCATATCAGGAATATTACCTGGTCAGATCATAGCCCTGTTTATTTGTCCTTATGTTTTCTCCTCTCACATTCTATCCGACCCTCTTGGAAACTAAATTACACACTTCTATCCGACCTGAAGGTTAACAAATTATATTGAGCATTCTATAGCGGAATACTTTGAAAATAATAGTATGGATGACATCTCTCCCATCACAATATGGGAAGCACATAAAGCAGTGATACATGGGGTCTTCATCAAATGGGGTTTCCGTAAAAGCAGAGATAGGAGGAGACTTTTTGATGCTGCGTCTTGCAGACCTTGAGCGACAACATAAACAGTCGCACTCCGCCCAAGTGGAATCTCAACTGAAGGCGTGTAAGCTGGAATTAGCCACCATTCTTCAGGTTGCACAATTGAAATCTTATCTTTGGTACAAATACCAGCACTATATCCACGGTGACAGATCTGGTAAGCACCTAGCACGAATTGCCAAACTGCAGAGACAGAGATCCCATGTTCAACAAATCACAAATTGTGGGACTTCCCTCCTTGCCTATGGTAAGATTGCGGACTCATTCCGCTATAAAACTTGAAAAATTCTTCTACTGACGACATTCATATTCTGACCGCCCCTTCTATTTAAGAATTTTTATGGTGTCCAAACACTTTCCTTCGAGGATATTTGTTCATTAGAGGTGGACTATACAACAGAAAAAATTCATTTGGTCTTTAAGTCCTGCCCGCTTCACAAATCCCCGGGACCGGATGGTTTCAATGCTCTCTACTACTGCTCTTTCTGGCAACTTTTCGTAGCACCTTTTCGCTCCTTTTCCTCTGCAGCGGCAGCGGATGGTTCTTTCACATCTCACTTTTTGTCAGCTATTATTTCTGTTATTCCTAAAGAGGGTAAGGACCACATGAACTGCGCTATCGGCCAATATCACTTCTGAATGTGGACACAAAATTACATGTTTCTGTCTTCCGACATAAAAATGACTGCCTAGTTTGATCCACCCAGATCAGGTGGGCTTTGTGGCAGGTCGCGAGGCTAAGGACAACACAGCTTAAGCTCTGTCAGTTCTTCACTGGGTACGTGTTACGGTTTTCAGACACTCAGACAGAGGATTTGAATAAAATACAATTTTATTAAAGCAAAAAAAAAAAATAACAAGGTTATCTCCTAGGGGCAGTACTGACAATAGCAGAATATGGACTGAAATACCAGGCACAAAACAGGGAATAAATCACTAGTATCAGGCAAACAATGACAGGAGACAAATAGTAAATAGTGAGGATAATCAGTCTCAAATGTGGTGTTTCAATATATTAAAAAAAGGAAAACTCTTAAGAAAAATGTGAACCAACAATACCGTGATAGCTAGAGTAATAGCCCCGCGGGCGTATACCGGAGACCAACAGTAACTGAATCGCTTGAGCCAAGACCACCCCACGGGCGTAACGGAGACCACCGGTTGCTGCACTGCTTGCCAACAGCCCACGGGCGTAATGGAACTACTGCTCTGCTGATGTGAAGAGCCGCCGACTACCAAGGCCCACAACGCGGCTGGCTCGCAGAACCAGAGTAACAGGCTAAGGCTAATGATGATAAAGTGGCAGTGAGGTAGATGGAAGCAACACAAGTGTTCTAGGCTCACAGTAACGACACGGCACAGCAAAGGTTAATAGACTCAGCACTACGTCACCAGACAATGCAGATGG
Organism: Rhinophrynus dorsalis; assembly: GCA_037306005.1. NCBI lineage: Eukaryota > Metazoa > Chordata > Amphibia > Anura > Rhinophrynidae > Rhinophrynus > Rhinophrynus dorsalis. Next base: position 111,282,664 of record CM074727.1, on the reverse strand, counting down.
AAGGCTCAGCTCAAACAACACGGCTCAGCAATGGTTAACCTAGGAATAATGGAGGCTCAGATCACACACTGCAGCGATCAGAATGTCGCCGAGGCGACAACAGGAACCGTAGACTGGAGCGGCAAGAGCAGGAGCAAATCCAGGAGTTAGTAGTCAGCCAGGCCGGGTCAGGACACATAGGAGATTTGCAGACAAGCTGGATCAGCAATAGAGCGAGGACGTCAGCTGGGCCGGATCACGGAGAAGATTCGCAGACAAGCCAGACCAGCAACAAGCAGGAAGTCAGCCAGGCCGGGTCAATCACGGAACAGGAACACAGGAGCGTAGTTGGTACAGGCCAAGTCGGTACACAGGAGATCAGGAATACTGGAACACGGCAACAGCAACACTGGCTCAGAAACACCACGAAAGGGCGCCTTATAGGTGCCAATGGCCAGAACAAAACAGGTCACCAGGGGCGGGTCAACACAGCTCAACCAATCAGGGAGCAGCACAGTTGAGAGTGACAGAAAGGATCACGGGGACCGTGATAGTACCCCCCGCTCAAAGACCCCCTCTCCCTGCCGGAGGTCCCGGTCTCTGAGGGTATTTAGAGTGGAAGTTGCGCAACAGCCTGGGTGCATGGAGGTCCTTCTGATCTACCCAAGAGCGTTCCTCAGGGCCATAGCCTTTCCAATGGACCAAGTATTGCAACTTCCCCCTAAATCTCCTAGAATCAATGATACTCTGGACGTCATATTCCTCCTGGCCTTGAACTTCCACCGGCCCAGGAATCACTGGAGTGGTAGTGTAGCGGTTGCAAACCAATGGTTTCAACAGAGATACATGGAACACATTATGTATGTGCATAGAAGCTGGAAGTTCCAATGCGTAAGAGACGGGATTCACCTTGCTGATGACTTTAAATGGCCCAATGAACCGAGGTGCCAGTTTGTTGGAAGGCACCTGCAACTTGAGATTTCTGGAGGAAAGCCATACTCTATCCCCCACCTGGAAGGAAACCGTTGGCAGCCGTCTATGATTGGCATGCTTCTGGTAGCGCTGAAATGACTGACTGAGGGTCCTCTGCACCTGGGCCCAAGAGGAACAAAGCTGCTCAATATGCTCATCCAGAGCTGGGATCTGTTGTGCCTGGAATGAGTCCGGGAGTAGGCATGGCTTGAACCCATAATTAATGAGAAACGGGGAACTCCCGGACGATGAATTAACTGCACAATTCCTGGCAAACTTCGCCCAAGGCAACAGGTTGGCCCAATTGTCATGATGATCGGTTACAAAACAGCGCAAGAACTGTTCCAGTCCTTGATTGGCACGCTCAGCGGCTCCATTGGTCTGGGGATGGTAGGTGGAAGAAAAATACAACTGGATGCCCATCTGCCCACAAAATGCCCTCCAAAATCTGGACACAAACTGGCTCCCACGATCAGACACCACCACTCTAGGCACCCCGTGCAACCGAAACACATCCTTGGCAAATACCATAGCCAATTCCTGAGCCGATGGAAGACCAGGGAGGGGCACGAAATGAGCCATTTTAGAGAATCTATCGACCACCATAAGGATAAACGTGTACCCCCTAGACGCTGGCAATTCTCCCAGAAAGTCAAAGGAAATATGGGACCATGGGCGGTCGCCATTAGGTACCGGTTGAAGCAAACCTACTGGAAGATGCCTGGGTGTCTTGGCACAGGCGGCACAGGCTGCAGTAAAAGTGGAGCAATCAGCCCTAAGGGAGGGCTACCAAAATAACTGAGATAGAGACCAACATAACTGATCCATCCCAATGTACCCAGCCGCCTTAGATGAGTGGTAGGTTTCTAATAGACGGGTACGGAATGGCTCATCGACAAAACACTTGCCTACTGGGGTTTCTGGAGGAGCCCTAGCCTGAGAGGCCAAAATCTCTTCCCCCAGTGGCGAAGTGATGCTAGTACGGATAGTAGCCAGTATACGATCTGGCTGAATGATAGGTACTGGTTCTTCCTCCCTCTCAATGTCTGACACAAACTGTCTGGAGAAGGCATCTGCCCTGACATTCTTGGAACCCGGTAGGTAGGAAACCACAAAATTGAACCGGGACAAAAAGAGCGCCCATCTGGCCTGAAGTGAGGAGAGTCTCTTAGCCTCAGAGAGATATGTCAAATTCTTGTGGTCAGTTAGAATTAGTACTGGTGTCTTGGTACCTTCCAAAAGGTGACGCCATTCCTTAAGTGCCAGAATGATAGCCAAGAGTTCCCTGTCTCCAATCTCATAGTGGCTTTGGGCGCTGGACAGTTTCTTTGAAAAGAACCCACAAGGTCTCAATGTACCACCTCCCACCGGGCGTTGGGAGAGCACTGCCCCAACCCCAACCTCAGAGGCATCAACTTCCAGGGTAAATGGCAGGGCTGGGTTAGGGTGAGATAGTACCGGAGCAGAAGCAAAGGCAGATTTCAGTGTCTCAAAACGCATTCTCAGCTGCCTCAGACCATTGAGAGGGAGTAGCGCCCTTATGAGTCAAGTCAGACAGAGGTTTCACAATAGTGGAAAAGTTCTGAATACATTTCCTATAATAGTTGGCAAAGCCCAGAAAGCGCTGAACAGCCTTTAACCCTTTGGGACGGGGCCACTGTAGGACTGCTGCCAACTTCTCCTGGTCCATAGCAATGCCATCTTTAGAGATCACGAATCCCAGGAAGGGTACTTGGGACTTGTGAAATTCGCACTTCTCAAGTTTACAAAACAATTTATTTTTACGTAATCGAATCAAAACCACAGAGACATCCTTGATGTGTTGGGTAAGACTGGTAGAGTGAATCAATATATCGTCAAGATATACCACAACACAGGACTGGAGCATGTCCTGAAGGATGTCATTAATAAATTCCTGGAATACCGCAGGAGCATTACATAAGCCGAATGGCATTACCAGATATTCGTAGTGCCCTGATCTGGTATTAAATGCCGTCTTCCACTCATCTCCAGCTTTAATTCTGATCAGGTTATATGCAGCCCGGAGATCGAGTTTAGTAAAGATGGAAGAGCTCTTTAACCCGTCGAATAACTCGGTAATGAGTGGAATGGGGTAGGCACTTCTAGACATTAATTTATTCAGACCCCTGTAATCAATACAAGGCCTGAGCTCGCCATTTTTCTTTTTTACAAAGAAGAACCCGGTACCCGCCGGTGAAGTGGATTTGCGAATAATCCCTCTCTTGAGGGCATCCTCAATATACTCCTCCATTGCCCTATTCTCTTCAACTGACAATGGATAAGTGCGGCCCCTCTGAGGCACCACGCCCGGGGGCAAATCAATGGCACAATAATAAGGTCTGTGCTGAGGCAGGGCGCCAGCCTCCATTTTACTGAATACGTCACTGAATTCCTGGTATTCAGCTGGCACGGAGGGAGAGGTACACAGTAACCTGACAGGGTGTGAGAGGCAGTTATCCGCACAATATTCTGACCACGACTTTATCTCACATCTTTGCCAGTCAAACTGGGGATTGTGTAACGATAGCCATGGAAACCCCAGGATGACTGCGTGATGAGGTGAACTAATTATTTGAAAACGTACATCCTCCTTGTGGAGGGCCCCAATAGCCATAGTAATAGGGGTTGTTTCCATGGTGATAAATGCTGGTTCCAATGGCCTGCCATCAATGGCCTTAATAGCCAGAGGAGACTCCCTTTTGACTACCGGAATCTTGTGCAACTCAGCAAAGCCAGGCCGGGTCAGGACACGTAGGAGATTTGCAGACAAGCTGGATCAGCAATAGAGCGAGGACGTCAGCCGGGCCGGATCACGGAGAAGATTCGCAGACAAGCCAGACCAGCAACAAGCAGGAAGTCAGCCAGGCCGGGTCAATCATGGAACAGGAACACAGGAGCGTCGTCGGTACAGGCCAAGTCGGTACACAGGAGATCAGGAATACTGGAACACGGCAACAGCAACACTGGCTCAGAAACACCACGAAAGGGCACCTTATAGGTGCCAATGGCCAGAACAAAACAGGTCACCAGGGGCGGGCCAACACAGCTCAACCAATCAGGGAGCAGCACAGTTGAGAGTGACAGAAAGGATCACGGGGACCGTGATAGTACCCCCTGCTCAAAGACCCCCTCTCCCTGCCGGAGGTCCCGGCCTCTGAGGGTATTTAGAGTGGAAGTTGCGCAACAGCCTGGGCGCATGGAGGTCCTTCTGATCTACCCAAGAGCGTTCCTCAGGGCCATAGCCTTTCCAATGGACCAAGTATTGCAACTTCCCCCTAAATCTCCTAGAATCAATGATACTCTGGACCTCATATTCCTCCTGGCCTTGAACTTCCACCGGCCCAGGAATCACTGGAGTGGTAGTGTAGCGGTTGCAAACCAACGGTTTCAACAGAGATACATGGAACACATTATGTATGTGCATAGAAGCTGGAAGTTCCAATGCGTAAGAGACGGGATTCACCTTGCTGATGACTTTAAATGGCCCAATGAACCGAGGTGCCAGTTTGTTGGAAGGCACCTGCAACTTGAGATTTCTGGAGGAAAGCCATACTCTATCCCCCACCTGGAAGGAAACCGTTGGCAGCCGTCTATGATTGGCATGCTTCTGGTAGCGCTGAAATGACTGACTGAGGGTCCTCTGCACCTGGGCCCAAGAGGAACGAAGCTGCTCAATATGCTCATCCAGAGCTGGGATCTGTTGTGCCTGGAATGCGTCCGGGAGTAGGCATGGCTGGAACCCATAATTAATGGGAAACGGGGAACTCCCGGACGATGAATTAACTGCACAATTCCTGGCAAACTTCGCCCAAGGCAACAGGTCGGCCCAATTGTCATGATGATCGGTTACAAAACAGCGCAAGAACTGTTCCAGTCCTTGATTGGCACGCTCAGCGGCTCCATTGGTCTGGGGATGGTAGGTGGAAGAAAAAGACAACTGGATGCCCATCTGCCCACAAAATGCCCTCCAAAATCTGGACACAAACTGGCTCCCACGATCAGACACCACCACTCTAGGCACCCCGTGCAACCGAAACACTTCCTTGGCAAATACCATAGCCAATTCCTGAGCCGATGGAAGACCAGGGAGGGGCACGAAATGAGCCATTTTAGAGAATCTATCGACCACCATAAGGATAAACGTGTACCCCCTAGACGCTGGCAATTCTCCCAGAAAGTCAAAGGAAATATGGGACCATGGGCGGTCGCCATTAGGTACCGGTTGAAGCAAACCTACTGGAAGACGCCTGGGTGTCTTGGCACAGGCGGCACAGGCTGCAGTAAAGTGAAGCAATCAGCCCTAAGGGAGGGCTACCAAAATAACTGAGATAGAAACCAACATAACTGATCCATCCCAATGTACCCAGCCGCCTTAGATGAGTGGTAGGTTTCTAATAGACGGGTACGGAATGGCTCATCGACAAAACACTTGCCTACTGGGGTTTCTGGAGGAGCCCTAGCCTGAGAGGCCAAAATCTCTTCCCCCAGTGGCGAAGTGATGCTAGTACGGATAGTAGCCAGTATACGATCTGGCTGAATGATAGGTACTGGTTCTTCCTCCCTCTCAATGTCTGACACAAACTGTCTGGAGAAGGCATCTGCCCTGACATTCTTGGAACCCGGTAGGTAGGAAACCACAAAATTGAACCGGGACAAAAATAGCGCCCATCTGGCCTGAAGTGAGGAGAGTCTCTTAGCCTCAGAGAGATATGTCAAATTCTTGTGGTCAGTTAGAATTAGTACTGGTGTCTTGGTACCTTCCAAAAGGTGACGCCATTCCTTAAGTGCCAGAATGATAGCCAAGAGTTCCCTGTCTCCAATCTCATAGTGGCTTTGGGCGCTGGACAGTTTCTTTGAAAAGAACCCACAAGGTCTCAATGTACCACCTCCCACCGGGCGTTGGGAGAGCACTGCCCCAACCCCAACCTCAGAGGCATCAACTTCCAGGGTAAATGGCAGGGCTGGGTTAGGGTGAGATAGTACCGGAGCAGAAGCAAAGGCAGATTTCAGTGTCTCAAAACGCATTCTCAGCTGCCTCAGACCATTGAGAGGGAGTAGCGCCCTTATGAGTCAAGTCAGACAGAGGTTTCACAATAGTGGAAAAGTTCTGAATACATTTCCTATAATAGTTGGCAAAGCCCAGAAAGCGCTGAACAGCCTTTAACCCTTTGGGACGGGGCCACTGTAGGACTGCTGCCAACTTCTCCTGGTCCATAGCAATGCCATCTTTAGAGATCACGAATCCCAGGAAGGGTACTTGGGACTTGTGAAATTCGCACTTCTCAAGTTTACAAAACAATTTATTTTTACGTAATCGAATCAAAACCACAGAGACATCCTTGATGTGTTGGGTAAGACTGGTAGAGTGAATCAATATATCGTCAAGATATACCACAACACAGGACTGCAGCATGTCCTGAAGGATGTCATTAATAAATTCCTGGAATACCGCAGGAGCATTACATAAGCCGAATGGCATTACCAGATATTCGTAGTGCCCTGATCTGGTATTAAATGCCGTCTTCCACTCATCTCCAGCTTTAATTCTGATCAGGTTATATGCAGCCCGGAGATCGAGTTTAGTAAAGATGGAAGAGCTCTTTAACCCGTCGAATAACTCGGTAATGAGTGGAATGGGGTAGGCACTTCTAGACATTAATTTATTCAGACCCCTGTAATCAATACAAGGCCTGAGCTCGCCATTTTTCTTTTTTACAAAGAAGAACCCGGTACCCGCCGGTGAAGTGGATTTGCGAATAATCCCTCTCTTGAGGGCATCCTCAATATACTCCTCCATTGCCCTATTCTCTTCAACTGACAATGGATAAGTGCGGCCCCTCTGAGGCACCACGCCCGGGGGCAAATCAATGGCACAATAATAAGGTCTGTGCTGAGGCAGGGCGCCAGCCTCCATTTTACTGAATACGTCACTGAATTCCTGGTATTCAGCTGGCACGGAGGGAGAGGTACACAGTAACCTGACAGGGTGTGAGAGGCAGTTATCCGCACAATATTCTGACCACGACTTTATCTCACATCTTTGCCAGTCAAACTGGGGATTGTGTAACGATAGCCATGGAAACCCCAGGATGACTGCGTGATGAGGTGAACTAATTATTTGAAAACGTACATCCTCCTTGTGGAGGGCCCCAATAGCCATAGTAATAGGGGTTGTTTCCATGGTGATAAATGCTGGTTCCAATGGCCTGCCATCAATGGCCTTAATAGCCAGAGGAGACTCCCTTTTGACTACCGGAATCTTGTGCAACTCAGCAAAGCCAGGCCGGGTCAGGACACGTAGGAGATTTGCAGACAAGCTGGATCAGCAATAGAGCGAGGACGTCAGCCGGGCCGGATCACGGAGAAGATTCGCAGACAAGCCAGACCAGCAACAAGCAGGAAGTCAGCCAGGCCGGGTCAATCATGGAACAGGAACACAGGAGCGTCGTCGGTACAGGCCAAGTCGGTACACAGGAGATCAGGAATACTGGAACACGGCAACAGCAACACTGGCTCAGAAACACCACGAAAGGGCACCTTATAGGTGCCAATGGCAAGAACAAAACAGGTCACCAGGGGCGGGCCAACACAGCTCAACCAATCAGGGAGCAGCACAGTTGAGAGTGACAGAAAGGATCACGGGGACCGTGATAGTACCCCCTGCTCAAAGACCCCCTCTCCCTGCCGGAGGTCCCGGCCTCTGAGGGTATTTAGAGTGGAAGTTGCGCAACAGCCTGGGCGCATGGAGGTCCTTCTGATCTACCCAAGAGCGTTCCTCAGGGCCATAGCCTTTCCAATGGACCAAGTATTGCAACTTCCCCCTAAATCTCCTAGAATCAATGATACTCTGGACCTCATATTCCTCCTGGCCTTGAACTTCCACCGGCCCAGGAATCACTGGAGTGGTAGTGTAGCGGTTGCAAACCAACAGTTTCAACAGAGATACATGGAACACATTATGTATGTGCATAGAAGCTGGAAGTTCCAATGCGTAAGAGACGGGATTCACCTTGCTGATGACTTTAAATGGCCCAATGAACCGAGGTGCCAGTTTGTTGGAAGGCACCTGCAACTTGAGATTTCTGGAGGAAAGCCATACTCTATCCCCCACCTGGAAGGAAACCGTTGGCAGCCGTCTATGATTGGCATGCTTCTGGTAGCGCTGAAATGACTGACTGAGGGTCCTCTGCACCTGGGCCCAAGAGGAACGAAGCTGCTCAATATGCTCATCCAGAGCTGGGATCTGTTGTGCCTGGAATGCGTCCGGGAGTAGGCATGGCTGGAACCCATAATTAATGGGAAACGGGGAACTCCCGGACGATGAATTAACTGCACAATTCCTGGCAAACTTCGCCCAAGGCAACAGGTCGGCCCAATTGTCATGATGATCGGTTACAAAACAGCGCAAGAACTGTTCCAGTCCTTGATTGGCACGCTCAGCGGCTCCATTGGTCTGGGGATGGTAGGTGGAAGAAAAAGACAACTGGATGCCCATCTGCCCACAAAATGCCCTCCAAAATCTGGACACAAACTGGCTCCCACGATCAGACACCACCACTCTAGGCACCCCGTGCAACCGAAACACTTCCTTGGCAAATACCATAGCCAATTCCTGAGCCGATGGAAGACCAGGGAGGGGCACGAAATGAGCCATTTTAGAGAATCTATCGACCACCATAAGGATAAACGTGTACCCCCTAGACGCTGGCAATTCTCCCAGAAAGTCAAAGGAAATATGGGACCATGGGCGGTCGCCATTAGGTACCGGTTGAAGCAAACCTACTGGAAGACGCCTGGGTGTCTTGGCACAGGCGGCACAGGCTGCAGTAAAGTGAAGCAATCAGCCCTAAGGGAGGGCTACCAAAATAACTGAGATAGAAACCAACATAACTGATCCATCCCAATGTACCCAGCCGCCTTAGATGAGTGGTAGGTTTCTAATAGACGGGTACGGAATGGCTCATCGACAAAACACTTGCCTACTGGGGTTTCTGGAGGAGCCCTAGCCTGAGAGGCCAAAATCTCTTCCCCCAGTGGCGAAGTGATGCTAGTACGGATAGTAGCCAGTATACGATCTGGCTGAATGATAGGTACTGGTTCTTCCTCCCTCTCAATGTCTGACACAAACTGTCTGGAGAAGGCATCTGCCCTGACATTCTTGGAACCCGGTAGGTAGGAAACCACAAAATTGAACCGGGACAAAAATAGCGCCCATCTGGCCTGAAGTGAGGAGAGTCTCTTAGCCTCAGAGAGATATGTCAAATTCTTGTGGTCAGTTAGAATTAGTACTGGTGTCTTGGTACCTTCCAAAAGGTGACGCCATTCCTTAAGTGCCAGAATGATAGCCAAGAGTTCCCTGTCTCCAATCTCATAGTGGCTTTGGGCGCTGGACAGTTTCTTTGAAAAGAACCCACAAGGTCTCAATGTACCACCTCCCACCGGGCGTTGGGAGAGCACTGCCCCAACCCCAACCTCAGAGGCATCAACTTCCAGGGTAAATGGCAGGGCTGGGTTAGGGTGAGATAGTACCGGAGCAGAAGCAAAGGCAGATTTCAGTGTCTCAAAACGCATTCTCAGCTGCCTCAGACCATTGAGAGGGAGTAGCGCCCTTATGAGTCAAGTCAGACAGAGGTTTCACAATAGTGGAAAAGTTCTGAATACATTTCCTATAATAGTTGGCAAAGCCCAGAAAGCGCTGAACAGCCTTTAACCCTTTGGGACGGGGCCACTGTAGGACTGCTGCCAACTTCTCCTGGTCCATAGCAATGCCATCTTTAGAGATCACGAATCCCAGGAAGGGTACTTGGGACTTGTGAAATTCGCACTTCTCAAGTTTACAAAACAATTTATTTTTACGTAATCGAATCAAAACCACAGAGACATCCTTGATGTGTTGGGTAAGACTGGTAGAGTGAATCAATATATCGTCAAGATATACCACAACACAGGACTGGAGCATGTCCTGAAGGATGTCATTAATAAATTCCTGGAATACCGCAGGAGCATTACATAAGCCGAATGGCATTACCAGATATTCGTAGTGCCCTGATCTGGTATTAAATGCCGTCTTCCACTCATCTCCAGCTTTAATTCTGATCAGGTTATATGCAGCCCGGAGATCGAGTTTAGTAAAGATGGAAGAGCTCTTTAACCCGTCAAATAACTCGGTAATGAGTGGAATGGGGTAGGCACTTCTAGACATTAATTTATTCAGACCCCTGTAATCAATACAAGGCCTGAGCTCGCCATTTTTCTTTTTTACAAAGAAGAACCCGGTACCCGCCGGTGAAGTGGATTTGCGAATAATCCCTCTCTTGAGGGCATCCTCAATATACTCCTCCATTGCCCTATTCTCTTCAACTGACAATGGATAAGTGCGGCCCCTCTGAGGCACCACGCCCGGGGGCAAATCAATGGCACAATAATAAGGTCTGTGCTGAGGCAGGGCGCCAGCCTCCATTTTACTGAATACGTCACTGAATTCCTGGTATTCAGCTGGCACGGAGGGAGAGGTACACAGTAACCTGACAGGGTGTGAGAGGCAGTTATCCGCACAATATTCTGACCACGACTTTATCTCACATCTTTGCCAGTCAAACTGGGGATTGTGTAACGATAGCCATGGAAACCCCAGGATGACTGCGTGATGAGGTGAACTAATTATTTGAAAACGTACATCCTCCTTGTGGAGAGCCCCAATAGCCATAGTAATAGGGGTTGTTTCCATGGTGATAAATGCTGGTTCCAATGGCCTGCCATCAATGGCCTTAATAGCCAGAGGAGACTCCCTTTTGACTACCGGAATCTTGTGCAACTCAGCAAAGCCAGGCCGGGTCAGGACACGTAGGAGATTTGCAGACAAGCTGGATCAGCAATAGAGCGAGGACGTCAGCCGGGCCGGATCACGGAGAAGATTCGCAGACAAGCCAGACCAGCAACAAGCAGGAAGTCAGCCAGGCCGGGTCAATCATGGAACAGGAACACAGGAGCGTCGTCGGTACAGGCCAAGTCGGTACACAGGAGATCAGGAATACTGGAACACGGCAACAGCAACACTGGCTCAGAAACACCACGAAAGGGCACCTTATAGGTGCCAATGGCCAGAACAAAACAGGTCACCAGGGGCGGGCCAACACAGCTCAACCAATCAGGGAGCAGCACAGTTGAGAGTGACAGAAAGGATCACGGGGACCGTGATAGTACCCCCTGCTCAAAGACCCCCTCTCCCTGCCGGAGGTTCCGGCCTCTGAGGGTATTTAGAGTGGAAGTTGCGCAACAGCCTGGGCGCATGGAGGTCCTTCTGATCTACCCAAGAGCGTTCCTCAGGGCCATAGCCTTTCCAATGGACCAAGTATTGCAACTTCCCCCTAAATCTCCTAGAATCAGTGATACTCTGGACCTCATATTCCTCCTGGCCTTGAACTTCCACCGGCCCAGGAATCACTGGAGTGGTAGTGTAGCGGTTGCAAACCAACGGTTTCAACAGAGATACATGGAACACATTATGTATGTGCATAGAAGCTGGAAGTTCCAATGCGTAAGAGACGGGATTCACCTTGCTGATGACTTTAAATGGCCCAATGAACCGAGGTGCCAGTTTGTTGGAAGGCACCTGCAACTTGAGATTTCTGGAGGAAAGCCATACTCTATCCCCCACCTGGAAGGAAACCGTTGGCAGCCGTCTATGATTGGCATGCTTCTGGTAGCGCTGAAATGACTGACTGAGGGTCCTCTGCACCTGGGCCCAAGAGGAACGAAGCTGCTCAATATGCTCATCCAGAGCTGGGATCTGTTGTGCCTGGAATGCGTCCGGGAGTAGGCATGGCTGGAACCCATAATTAATGGGAAACGGGGAACTCCCGGACGATGAATTAACTGCACAATTCCTGGCAAACTTCGCCCAAGGCAACAGGTCGGCCCAATTGTCATGATGATCGGTTACAAAACAGCGCAAGAACTGTTCCAGTCCTTGATTGGCACGCTCAGCGGCTCCATTGGTCTGGGGATGGTAGGTGGAAGAAAAAGACAACTGGATGCCCATCTGCCCACAAAATGCCCTCCAAAATCTGGACACAAACTGGCTCCCACGATCAGACACCACCACTCTAGGCACCCCGTGCAACCGAAACACTTCCTTGGCAAATACCATAGCCAATTCCTGAGCCGATGGAAGACCAGGGAGGGGCACGAAATGAGCCATTTTAGAGAATCTATCGACCACCATAAGGATAAACGTGTACCCCCTAGACGCTGGCAATTCTCCCAGAAAGTCAAAGGAAATATGGGACCATGGGCGGTCGCCATTAGGTACCGGTTGAAGCAAACCTACTGGAAGACGCCTGGGTGTCTTGGCACAGGCGGCACAGGCTGCAGTAAAAGTGGAGCAATCAGCCCTAAGGGAGGGCTACCAAAATAACTGAGATAGAGACCAACATAACTGATCCATCCCAATGTACCCAGCCGCCTTAGATGAGTGGTAGGTTTCTAATAGACGGGTACGGAATGGCTCATCGACAAAACACTTGCCTACTGGGGTTTCTGGGAGCCCTAGCCTGAGAGGCCAAAATCTCTTCCCCCAGTGGCGAAGTGATGCTAGTACGGATAGTAGCCAGTATACGATCTGGCTGAATGATAGGTACTGGTTCTTCCTCCCTCTCAATGTCTGACACAAACTGTCTGGAGAAGGCATCTGCCCTGACATTCTTGGAACCCGGTAGGTAGGAAACCACAAAATTGAACCAGGACAAAAAGAGCGCCCATCTGGCCTGAAGTGAGGAGAGTCTCTTAGCCTCAGAGAGATATGTCAAATTCTTGTGGTCAGTTAGAATTAGTACTGGTGTCTTGGTACCTTCCAAAAGGTGACGCCATTCCTTAAGTGCCAGAATGATAGCCAAGAGTTCCCCGTCACCAATCTCATAGTGGCTTTGGGCGCTGGACAGTTTCTTTGAAAAGAACCCACAAGGTCTCAATGTACCACCTCCCACCGGGCGTTGGGAGAGCACTGCCCCAACCCCAACCTCAGAGGCATCAACTTACAGGGTAAATGGCAGGGCTGGGTTAGGGTGAGATAGTACCGGAGCAGAAGCAAAGGCAGATTTCAGTGTCTCAAAACGCATTCTCAGCTGCCTCAGACCATTGAGAGGGAGTAGCGCCCTTATGAGTCAAGTCAGACAGAGGTTTCACAATAGTGGAAAAGTTCTGAATACATTTCCTATAATAGTTGGCAAAGCCCAGAAAGCGCTGAACAGCCTTTAACCCTTTGGGACGGGGCCACTGTAGGACTGCTGCCAACTTCTCCTGGTCCATAGCAATGCCATCTTTAGAGATCACGAATCCCAGGAAGGGTACTTGGGACTTGTGAAATTCGCACTTCTCAAGTTTACAAAACAATTTATTTTTACGTAATCGAATCAAAACCACAGAGACATCCTTGATGTGTTGGGTAAGACTGGTAGAGTGAATCAATATATCGTCAAGATATACCACAACACAGGACTGGAGCATATCCCGAAGGATGTCATTAATAAATTCCTGGAATACCGCAGGAGCATTACATAGGCCGAATGGCATTACCAGATATTCATAGTGCCCTGATCTGGTATTAAATGCCGTCTTCCACTCATCTCCAGCTTTAATTCTGATCAGGTTATATGCAGCCCGGAGATCGAGTTTAGTAAAGATGGAAGAGCTCTTTAACCCGTCGAATAACTCGGTAATGAGTGGAATGGGGTAGGCACTTCTAGACATTAATTTATTCAGACCCCTGTAATCAATACAAGGCCTGAGCTCGCCATTTTTCTTTTTTACAAAGAAGAACCCGGTACCCGCCGGTGAAGTGGATTTGCGAATAATCCCTCTCTTGAGGGCATCCTCAATATACTCCTCCATTGCCCTATTCTCTTCAACTGACAATGGATAAGTGCGGCCCCTCTGAGGCACCACGCCCGGGGGCAAATCAATGGCACAATAATAAGGTCTGTGCTGAGGCAGGGCGCCAGCCTCCATTTTACTGAATACGTCACTGAATTCCTGGTATTCAGCTGGCACGGAGGGAGAGGTACACAGTAACCTGACAGGGTGTGAGAGGCAGTTATCCACACAATATTCTGACCACGACTTTATCTCACATCTTTGCCAGTCAAACTGGGGATTGTGTAACGATAGCCATGGAAACCCCAGGATGACTGCGTGATGAGGTGAACTAATTATTTGAAAACGTACATCCTCCTTGTGGAGGGCCCCAATAGCCATAGTAATAGGGGTTGTTTCCATGGTGATAAATGCTGGTTCCAATGGCCTGCCATCAATGGCCTTAATAGCCAGAGGAGACTCCCTTTTGACTACCGGAATCTTGTGCAACTCAGCAAAGGATTGGTCCATGAAATAACCGGCTGCACCGGAGTCTACCAGTGCCATAAATGTCACAGAGGAGTCTGCCCACGTGAATACCACCTGGATGGTGGGTCTCTGTGTACTAGTATCCAGGGACTGCTGTACGCCACCTAGGGCCTGTCCCCCAAGGTACCCTAGGTGCGTCCGTTTCCTGGCTGAACCGGACAAGTGCGTAATTGGTGCCCAGCTTTACCACAGTATAGGCATAGGCCCATTCTTTTACGGTGTGCCCTCTCCTCCTTCATCAGTCTGGTGAACCCGAGCTGCATTGGCTCCCCAGCCTCAGATGTGCGTTCAGGAGGAAAGGGTGGCGAGGGTGGGTTCAAAAGACTGCCATGCCCATAATTTCTGGATTTCGCCCTCTTAGCCATCCGCCTCTCGCGAATGCGGCAGTCAATAAGCATGACGTAATCGATATACTCATCCAAATCATTAGGCACATCTCTGGCAGCAATTTCATCTTTGATTGATTCTGACAGGCCCTGAGCAAAAGCTGCGACTAATGCCTCATTGTTCCAGTCCACCTCCTCTGCCAAGGTTCGAAATTCAATTGCGTAATCGCCCAAGGTACGATCGCCCTGTTGTATCTCCATCAACCTTTTGGCAGAAGAAGCGGCTCTACCAGGTACCTCAAACACTCTGCGGAACTGTCTTACGAACTCCTTACATTTCAGGGTGCAGGGCTTGGCGTTCTCCCACAGAGGATTCGCCCAAGATAATGCCTTGCCAATTAATAGGGAGATCATGAATCCGACCTTACTTCGGTCTTTAGGAAATGCCTGAGGCGTGAACTCAAAGAATATCTCCAATTGGTTGACAAAGCCTCTGCATTGGGTAGGTTCGCCATCATATCTTAACGGTAACGGCGCCGCCGTGAACCCTCTGGTCTGTGTAGTAGGAACTACAGGCAGATTTTCCGGTGTCGAGACTGGGGTGACCACCGGATTCTGGTTAGGTTTGTCTAGGTGTACCGTACGCTCAAGTAAGGTCTGCAAGGCCAGTGCCAACTGGTCGAGGCGCTGCTCGTGAACATCCATTCGCCAATGGATATTCTGTGTGCCAGTGTCTCCCTTGCTGTCTGAGGTCATGGCCCTTTCGTACTGTTACAGTTTTCAGACACTCAGACAGAGGGTTAGAATAAAATACGATTTTATTAAAGCAAAAAAAAAATAATAAGGTTGCCCCCTTGGGGCAGTACTGACAATAGCAGAATATGGACTGAAATACCAGGTACAAAACAGGGAATAAATCACTAGTATCAGGCAAACAATGACAGGAGACAAATAGTAAATAGTGAGGATAATCAGTCTCAAATGTGGTGTTAGGCACGCCCTTGGTGAACTATACTGCAAAATGTGCTAGGTGATAGCACCTTAAGTCCATTCAATGTGTGAAGCTGTAGACAAGAGCTGCGACTTGAAACTGAAGCTGCAGAGTGATAAGATGGTAGCCCCCACGGGCATAACGGAGACCAACAGTATCGTGATTACTTGAGCCAATAGCCCCCACGGGCGTAACGGAGACCAACAGTATCGTGATTGCTTGAGCCAATAGCCCCCACGGGCGTAACGGAGACCAACAGTATCGTGATTGCTTGAGCCAATAGCCCCCACGGGCGTAATGTGAACCAACAGTATCGTGATAGCTTGAGTCAATAGCCCCCACGGGCGTAACGGAGACCAACAGTACCGTGATAGCTAGAGTAATAGCCCCCGCGGGCGTATACCAGAGACCAACAGTAACTGAATCGCTTGAGCCAAGACCGCCCCACAGGTGTAACGGAGACCACCGATTGCTGCACTGCTTGCCAATAGCCCACGGGCGTAACGGAACTACTGCTCTGCCGATGTGAAGAGCCGCCGACTATCGAGGCCCACAAAACGGCCGGCTCGCAGAAGCAGAGTAACAGGCTAAGGCTAATGATGGTAAAGTGGCAGTGAGGTAGATGGAAGCAACACAAGTGTTCTAGGCTCACAGTAGCAACACGGCACAGCAAAGGTTAATAGACTCAGCACTACGTCACCAGACAATGCAGATGGAGGGCTCAGCTCAAACAACACGGCTCAGCAATGGTTAACCTAGGAATAATGGAGGCTCAGATCACACACTGCAGCGATCAGAATGTCGCCGAGGCGACAACAGGAACCGTAGACTGGAGCGGCAGGAGTAAATCCAGGAGTCAGTAGTCAGCCAGGCCGGGTCAGGACACGTAGGAGATTTGCAGACAAGCCGGATCAGCAATAGAGCGAGGACGTCAGCCGGGCCGGGTCGGATCACGGAGAAGATTCGCAGACAAGCCAGACCAGCAACAAGCAGGAAGTCAGCCAGGCCAGGTCAATCACGGAACAGGAACACAGGAGCGTCATCGGTTCAGGCCAGGTCGGTACACAGGAGATCAGGAATACTGGAACACGGCAACAGCAACACTGGCTCAGAAACACCACGAAAGGGCACCTGACAGGTGCCAATGGCCAGAACAAAACAGGTCACCAGGGGCGGGCCAACACAGCTCAACCAATCAGGGAGCAGCACAGTTGAGAGTGGCAGAAAGGATCACGGGGACCGTGATAGTACGTCAGTCTAACTCTCCAGTCCTCCTGGTGTCTACTGACTCAGAGAAAACTTTTGACAGGGTCAGTTGGCTTTATATGGAACTTGTTCTCCGAGCTATAGGAATCGGGGACAGGTTTTTGGCTTTGGCCATGGCCTTGTACTCCTGTTCTAATGCCAGAATACAGGTCAATGGTGTACTTTCGGAATCTTTTTGCATAACGAATGGGACAAGGCAGGACAGTACTCTGTCCCCTTTATTATTTGTCCTAACCTTGGAGCCTTTACTTTGGGTGGTGCACTCCTCACCAGATATTCGAGGTGTTCAGACTCAACACAAAGAGGTTAAGGCTGCGAGCTTTGCGGATGATGCTAATATTTCTCACCTCTACTTCTACTTCATTACCTGCTCTGGTTCACTTACTATATACATTTTATTCCATCTGTTTTATAAAAATCAACTTCTCTAAGTCAGAGATTCTGGGTGTCAATCTGTCTCCTGACATTCTTACTTCTTGTCAGAGTCATTTCCCGTTTCAATGGCATCAGAAAATCAAATATCTGGGGGTATGGTTATCAACTAATATTAGGGATATCCCAGCACTGAATTATGATCCGTTGATTAGAGCTCTGCAAGCTGATATGGACTGATGGTCCGGCTCTGTGGTCTCTTGGTTGGGCCGGATCGCTCTTGTGAAATTGATAGTACTCCCGAAATGTATATACCTGTTTCGTGCCTTACCGATTAAATTATTACGTGCCACCACGCACATGGTACAGTCCATTTCTCATGCTTATATTTGGAGGAAAAAAACGCCCCAGGCTCACTTTGTCAATCATGGCTCCTCCCAGAACGAAGGGAGGGTTGAGTTGCCCAGATTTTCTAAAATACAGTCAAGCATCCTTGATGTCCAAACTACGAGATCTTGCTTCCTTGGAGACCAAAGCAGATTGGGTCACAATTGCCCTTGATGACTTCCCGTATATTTCCCCTGACCAACTTCTCTGGACTCGTCCGCACTTAATACCATTACTGATTCGGAACCACCCAATATTGGGATATGTACTAAAATTATGGCACAACATGAATACGGTCTATCGATGGTCCCCATATCCTTCCCCTTTGATGACAGTAGTAGGGAACCCTGACTTCCCTCCAGGCTGTAGTGATACTGACTTTAAAGCCTGGAATACTCCGCGTAGGGTGACTTTTTCCTATCTTGTAGATCATGATTCAATTAAGCCTTTCAGGGAGTTACAGTCGCTTCTTTTCTTTCCTCCAGCTGAGTGGTGGAGATATCTTCAGATCCACCACTATCTACTTGACAAGCAGACTAAAGGATATCGACTTCGGTCTCTTTCTTGGGTAGAGAAGCTTCTAAATTCATCATCACCAAGTGCTATGCACCTATCTAACTTATACTCCCTTCTATTACATAAACCTGATTTGTATCTTTCATTGTTTACCTGTGCTTGAATACGGGAACTTGGTTTCCCGATATCTGAGAACACTTGGTCCCATATCTTCCGAAACACTTTTGCACTCTCCACTGATGCAGCATTGATGTAATCTAATTATAAACTGATAGATAGGGGGGCACCTCACCCCTCAGGTGTTAGTGCGAGCATACCCACATGCTGAGAACTCCTGTTGGAGATGAGGGAAAGGAGTGGGGTCTACATTACATATATGGTGGTTCTGCTCCATAGCGCAGTATTATTAGCATCAGGTAACAGCTCTCATTCAGTCCTTGACCAGTACTCTTTTACCAGTTTCTCCCCTCCCTCTACTTTTCTCAGTAGATATTCTCCCCACGTTGGCTTCTGTCAATCTATTGTTGGCCTGTATAAATATTACTATACATTGGAAGCATTCTGGAGTGAGTCCTCTCAATACCTGGTTTCAGAGACTAGATGAGTTAAGATGTATAGAGGAGATTTGGGAGACAGCTAATGGAAGCATGGAGCTTTTCTCTTCTAAATGGGACCCCTGGCTTAAATCTCCCATAGTAGGTCAAAATATTGCATAACTGCTTTGTTACTGAGTTTCTCGGATGGTGACTCCTCCTGCAGCTGCCCATCACCTCCCCCTCCCCATCTCCTTCCCTCTCCCTTTCTAATGCTAAATACTATCATTTTACCTCAATTTTTCTTTTGTTGCTGGTTGATTTTCACGCTTTGTTCTTTTCTATCTAAGGACAACTTCTTGTCTTCAGACATGGGTATATCGGCAAACTTTTCATAATGTATGTTCGTGATAGTGACCCATTGTTTAGTTCAATTATGTATGCTAAGCTTTTTGTATCTTCAATGTTCTGCACTCAGCTTACTTTTTACATGCTTATGTCCACCAGTTGTATCTTGAACTTTATGCATTGTCCATTTCTATTTTTCTTAATAAAGCGTTATTATAAAAAAAAAAAAAAAAATACGGAGAGAGCAGAAGTCTGAACCTTCAAGGAACTCAGACTTAGTCCTTTGTTCACACCATCCTGCAAAAAGGACAGGACCACCGGAAGGTCAAACTCCTGTGAAGACAGTGATTAAGGTTTCGAGGCTGATGTTTGGCAACTCGAACCTTCAGCTCCCTCCACAGATTTTCTGTGGGATTAAGGTCTGGAGACTGGCTAGGCCACTCCAGGACCTTAATGTGTTTCTTCTTGAGCCACTCCTTTGTTGCCTTGGCCGTGTGTTTTGGGTCATTGTCATGCCGGAATACCCATCCATGACCCATTTTCAATGCCCTGGCTGAGGAAGGAGGTTCTCGCCCAAGATTTGACGGTACATGGCCCCGTCCATCATTCCTTTGATGCGGTGAAGTTGTCCTGTCCCCTTAGCAGAAAAACAACCCCAAAGCATAATGTATCCACCTCCATGTTTGACAGTGGGGATGGTGTTCTTGTGGTCATAGGCAGCATTCCTCCTCCTCCAAACAAGGCGAGTTGAGTTGATGCCAAAGAGATCAATTTTGGTCTTATCTGACCATAACACTTTCACCCAGTTCTCCTCTGAATCATTCAGATGTTCATTGGCAAACTTCAGACTGGCATGTACATGTGCTTTCTTGAGAAGGGGGACCTTGCGGGTGCTGCAGGATTTCAGTCCTTCATGGCGTAGTGTGTTACCAATTGTTTTCTTGGTGACTATGGTCCCAGCTGTCTTGAGATCATTGACAAGATCCTCCCGTGTAGTTCTGGGCTGATTCCTCCCTGTTCTCATGATCATTGAAACTCCACGAGGTGAGATCTTGCATGGAGCCCCAGACTGAGGGAGATTGACAGTTATTTTGTGTTTCTTCCATTTGCGAATAATCACACCAACTGTTGTCACCTTCTCACCAAGCTGCTTGGCAATGGTCTTGTAGCCCATTCCAGCCTTGTGTAGGTCTACAATCTTGTCCCTGACATCCTTGGACAGCTCTTTGGTCTTGGCCATGGTGGAGAGTTTGGAATCTGATTGATTGCTTCTGTGGACAGGTGTCTTTTATAAAGGTAACAAGCTGAGATTAGAAGCACTCCCTTTAAGAGAGTGCTCCTAATCTCAGCTTGTTACCTGTATAAAAGACACCTGGGAGCCAGATCTTGCTGATTGATTATGGGTCAAATATTTATTTCAATCAGTAAAATGTAAACTAATTTATAACTTTTTTGAAATGCGTTTTTCTGGATTTTTTTGTTGTTATTCTGTCTCTCACTGTTCAAATAAACCTACCATTAAAATTATAGACTGATCATTTCTTTGTCAGTAGGCAAACGTACAAAATCAGCAGGGGATCTTTTTTTCTCTAACTGTACAAAGCCTGGAAACAGGGGTGTCAACCGAAGGAGGAGAAGCCCACTGCTCCAAAGCTGCCTCTGAGAAGAGGTACAGCTTAGATAATCACTTAGAAATAGATAGCCAGTCATCCAAAAGGATCTGATCTAGAGTGGCATTGGGTGGAAAAACAGCAGAATACTTTTTACATGTTTGAAATACATCAGTAGAAGAATGACCCTCGGTAGGGGTGTCAGAAACAAGAAGGGTCTATAAGACAGCCCTAATGAGCCCCTCCACAGAGGGAGCAGGGTCAGCTTCATAGGGGTTCCCATTACAATAGGAAAAATCCCCCTCTTAATATTCCTCTTCCATATCCTCAGAGGAGTCCATAAGTGCAGACAAAGGTGGGGCCTTAGGTGCCACAAACCTGAAGGTGGCAGGGGTTTTTAAGAATGAAGAACCCCTTGAAGAGGGGAAATTGTGCCATAATGGACTGCAATTCTTTCACCCAGACTGGTTCTTGTTCAAGGGTGGAGGGCCCCAGCGGAGTAGTAGGGGCCACAGTGCATTATGAAGAAACAGGGCCTCAGAAAGAGCCTGCTGCAAGTGAAAACTTGGGTTGCAACATTCTCTCCACAGGGCTGCAAGGGTCCACAACAGCACCTGCACAATCCTCCAGGGGAAGCCAGGAATGGCAACCCACCTAATGAGGGAATTGTAACAGCCCTAGATCTAATAATAAAATAAAAAAATAAACTAAAAACTAAGCAGCAATGTCCCAAGCCTGTTCAATCTATCAGGAACATATCAAAATTGGAAGGGTGGGGCGGGGCTAGCATGATGAAGGAGAGGGAAGGCTCCACCTTCAAGACCTTGTCTTCTGAAAATGTTCTGCCTTCCAAGGAAGGAAGATCACCTCCCATGGTACCTGAATTCCATATTGCATGAAAGAGAAATATTACTTTCCAATCTTTTTTTTAAGTATATACTGGCAAAAACAATATAGTTGGTCATAAAGCTCAATCACATAAAGATATACAAGTACACGTTCTTTCACATCCTGGCACAATGTCTTTCACAAAGGTACATACAAAAAAATACACACACACACACACACACACACACACACACACACACACACACAGTCATTCTTCCACATGCACATATCGTGGGCAGTATACTTAGAAAGTTGTACAATTGTGCTGCAGACCAACTGCACCATAACCATTTAAAAAAATACTTCCAAAAATTCCAATTGGTTTAAAGTGCGCTTTTAACTTCTTGTATGAAGTGGAGACATCTGTAGCATTCACAGGTTAAAAGCTCAATTTAAATCAGTTAAGCTCAATAACTGTACGGGACTACTTTGCAGTGTCATTCAATATTACTTTAAAACTCTGAGCTTGGCGCCTATTAACTCCACATGAGCTCAGAGTTTTAAAGTGGTATTTCCTATTCTACTCTGTGGTGGAAGCTATCTGGTTGCAACACCATTGTTGTGTATCTCCCTCAAAGCATCTGCTCTCTACTTGGGTCCCTATTTGCACATGTGTCTGTAGCATTCAAGTTTTGAACTTAACAATATTCAGCATCTTATCTAAATACGAATTTGTCTTCATTATTAACTGCAATGAGCATCAGAGGGGTGAGCAAAGCTTTGAGGTAGAATGTGCTGCACACCACCGTGGCACTTAAAGGGTTAAAGTGTGCTCTCAATGCTTTTGCTGTCCCCTCCATTTTGTTTGTCTCTGCAGCCAGTTATAATACATCTGTACCAGGCAGGGATACAAAGTAATGGTGTCCAACAGTGGAGTAAGCTACAGTTAGTAGCTTAATTAATCAACAGTCACAAATTCAGTGTCTCCCCACCTGGCGCAGACACAGTATGACTGGGTGGTGGAGCCCAGCAGCATGGAGAGGATGGCAAAAAAAGCATTCAGGCCACATTTTAATGCAGAGGTCTCAGAAATGGTGCAAACTTGCGGAAACAATGGCTCAAAGATGTGGAGAATGTAAGTGAAGGTTCATAAGTGGTGCAAATGGAAGAAAGGCTTGAAGATGTGAATGGGAGGGAGAGATGGCACAGACGTGGTGAATGGGAGGGAGGGGTGGCTGAGAGGATGCAGTGAATGGGAGGGAGGGATGGATGGCTTGGTGGATATGATGAATGGGAGTCAGGAATGTCTGAGAAGATGAGGCAAAGAAGAGGGAGCGGTGAGAAGATGCAGCAAAAGGTCTGGCTCCTTGGAGGGCAAAAGGGAGTGCAGATACATGCAGGGCTCTGTGAAACGCTCTGTACTGATTTTGGCAAAAGGGTTGGTTCTTTGAATGGTGAACAGGGGTGGAGAAACATGCATGCAAGGCTCTGTGAAACTCTCTGTAGTGATTTTGATAGGTGTGGTCAAGGGCATTTTGTCACCACCCCGATACAAATCTGTCCACTGATTTGGACTGTCCAAATCAGCTCCTCTATGAAACTCTTGGCATTGATTTTGACAGGAGTAGCCAGGTTAGTAAGGTTGCATGAAAAAGTAGCACTAATGATAGGATAATCATATTTTGAATATAGACTTGGAACACTGGTTAAACAGGGCCACTAAATATCTAAATAGATTTAAAGGGATATTTCACCTGTTTTCATTTACCATGTATACCCGTACTTCTTTTCCAGCTGAACTTCATCTAAAGCCTTCATAGAACAAATTACGTCAGAAGCATCAGGTCGCAGCTTGGGAGTATAAGAAAAACATTTCCCTAAAAAGGAAAATATTTTTGGATCCAGAAGAGTCATCGAATGGGGTGGTAATTCTGAGCACATTGCCATGTATATTTCTCTTGCTGATTTAACATGCCATGGTTGACTTTCGGTAAATAATTCTGTTAAAGTTGCACCAACAGACCACATGTCTGATTTTTTTGTAGATGGAAAATAATGAACGGCACATTCAGGAGCCATATATAACGGTGTTCCTCCAACCGGACCAATTTTTTGGAGCACCATTTTCTTTGCACTTTCAAGGAAAACAGAATTCTTAATGTTTGCCATCCCCCAGTCAGTTAGCAAAGCTTTCTTTGATTTTGCTTCAATCTACAAAATATGAATACATAAAAAAAAATAGAAACAAGTGTTATATTTGTTGAACGTTTTAATTCGTCTTCACATATGAAAACTAAAGATATACATAACTATTTATTCCGTATTGGATTAGAATTCACTATTACGTGGTATTTGTTGGGGAAACTGATTTTTTAACTGCAAAATATGTATAGAAAAATACCATACCATGCAATACCATAAAATGGACTTATCATCTTCCTTAATTCCTTAAAGGGGAACATTCACATGACAAAAAATTTTGTCCATGGGCTTTACTTAATACAACTCTATTAGCGCTGGTATTTTTTATTTACTTAGCTGTTATTGAAGATATGAAGCCTTAACATCTGGCACTTCTGTGTTCTGTGAGACCCTGTATGTGCAGTACCATGGAGCAAGACTTCCCACCTCCCTCCCAGCTGCCCCAGTTAGTGCGTTCACGCTTCCCTTTGAGGTGGCATTTTTGTGGGCTATCGTTACAGCAAGCTCCATTTACCATGCTACTGAAGGACAGAAGATGACCAGGAAGCTAAGGAGTCCACTGGACATTAGGATTAATGGTAAGTGTTAATTGTAATGGGATGTTGTTTTTTTACTTATTTGGGTTAACCCTATGAGTGCCGGCGGGGTAATTATACCCCACTGGTACTCATAGTGTTACCAGGGTTAGGCACTCTGCATATATTGATATGGAGCTTAGGGCCCCATATCAAAACATCCACTGTGAAAGTAGTTTTTTTTTTGCCTTTTAAAAGCTGTTAGCTGACTGAAGGTCCAGTAAGGGACTTTAGTAAAAAAAACAAAAAACAAAAAAGAAAAAAAACTGGGTCTTAAATTTTATGTGATAAAGTGAGTCCCTTATCGGATCTTCACAGCTAAGGCAGTCCTTTAAATGGCAACTTGTAGTGTTTTTTTTTTTTTTTTTTTCAATGGGCCAAAACACATGTATATGTAGCGGCTGGTAAGGGTTTTTGTTGCCGGTATTTTTTCATAGCACTGATCTTTAAATCGCTTAGCTGCCTTTAAATCTGGCCCTTAGAGTTTAGGGATTTTAAGACTTTTATATCTGGGGAAAGTGAAATGAACATTTTCTGGTACATCACTGAACTTCATTAGCATATGAAACATCACTGAAAGTAGCGCCAGTCGTCAGAATTATTACCTTGTTAAATAGAATTCTCCATTCTTCCCGGGCTGACAGGCATGACGGAGTGCAGACATCTTTCCTTACTGACATCTGCACGCCTGTGCTGTCAGACCCTTTTGGAGCCGAAAGGCTCCTGGCAACTCCTCCTAGAGCCGACTGGGACTGACAGTGCAGGCGTGCAGACGTCACTATGGAAAGATGTCTGCACTTCGTCCTGCCTGTCACCCTGGGAAGAATGGAGAATTCTATTTAACAAGGTAATAATTCTGATGACTAGCACTACTGAGCAGCTAGTCGCTAGATGAGGAATTATTGGAGATGACGTTTTATAGCGGTGGTAGTTCCGCTTTCAGTGATGTTTCATATGCTAATGAAACTCAGTGATGTACCAAAAAATGTTAATTTCACTTTCCCCAGATATAAAAGTCTTGAAAGCTCCTAAACTCTAAGGGCCAGATTTAAAGGCAGCTAAGGCTTCATCAGATGACAAATCACATAAAACCTTAATTATCATTTGAAACATCACTGGTACCACACAATCACCACAATTAGCATACATTAGAATACAGTAACAATTGTGAATATCTAATTAACTGTACATTTGCTTGGCTAACATGACACATAGGAAGTTTTTATTGCAGTTTTCAAATATTAAAAAGTGCCCTGTGGTCCTTAAGTCCCGCCCGCGTGGCTGGTCCTTAAGGGGTTAATGAAGGCAAAAGGTCCACTTTTGCAGATGGTAACACTTTCTGTACTGTGCACAAACAGCAAAAAAAACCACAACCCTTTCTGTACAACAGCTTAAACGGCTTGCAAACCAGGCACACTTTGTAGACCGTTCCAATGAAGTATTTCATTCTACATAGCGCTATCTCGACTCTGCTCAAGAGACTCCAGCCGGTCAAATGACCAGAATCTCCGTCTAATAAACAAATAAATGTGGAGATTTAATGGGATTCCAGACAAGATAATCGCTAAGTGTAGCCTGACCAAGACCTTCACTCTCACAGTCCAAATAAAACAAAATATAAAAAATGATCTCGTGCTCAATAACGAATCTAGACCCCATGTATAGATTCATAGGCAATCAGAACTTAAAAGATTCATCACCATATATATCACCCTCGATACACAATTTTTTTTTTTTTAAATATACTTTATTTGGTTTGTATACAATCCACATCTAGTATAAAACCAGAAGAATATATCTTTAAATGATGGGATAATCTTCCCAGTGCCAATTTATCCCTTAAACGACACTTTGGATGAAACCCAATCTATACTCTTTATATTGTTAAACCAATTCCCAGCAGAGATCTGTATCGGTTCTTTTTATGGTTCCGTGACACATATTGTTAAAGAGGGTATAAATATGCTGTCACTCCTTTGCCACTTTCTTAACTATCGAATTGTGACCAATGTACCTCAATCTATAAAAACACTGATCATGAGACATATATGACAATACCTCCACCTGGTAATATCACCGGCTCAAAGACATACCACACCCCACTCAACTGAAAAATATGTCACTGGATCCAATCACCCTACAATCCAAAGGAGTTCTCTTATCCTACAAAATTATATATAATCCCTACCTAAACTTAATTCTACGCAATATGGATTTGTATTACCCCCAACAAATGTATATAAAAAAAACATTAAAAATATAAAAAATTAAAAAAAATTAAAAATATATAAAATGGTGCATAAATTCACAAAAAAAACAGCCAATCTGTGATCGATCACTCTTATTTAAAAATCAAAAAATGCATCCATCTTCTACAGCATTTACTAATATTCTCTGTATATATTGTAGTTATTATACAAACAATTCCTTATCATTGCATGCACTTTACTGAATGTAAAATATAGAAATGACCAGTGGCAAGATACAGACTCACGTGTCCTAGATTCTCTTTTTTTGTCTATCGCGATCCAATTTCATGGGATCAATATTATGATGTTTACTAGTGCCCACAGCCCTCTTAAGTTCCGTCTTTATCTCCTAAACCGCTACAAGGGTCGGCTCCTCTCTTTAGCCGCCTGCCTGTGTCTTCCTTGGAGACTTCAATCTTAAGCCACTGCAGAGAGAAGCTGAACCGTGCAGCAGCTTAAGATTGATGTCTCCAAGGAATCTCCGTCTGTCAGCTAGATCGCTGACATCTCTGAAAGGTGCAAACTTTAGATGCTTCGATCTCTCAAACTATAAAGTTTTGAGAGATGGAAGGTAGCTTATTGTATTTCTATTTTTAATAACTACAATATTAGCATTTCTTAAAACAAACTATTACTATCCCTTTAAAGGGATAGGAATGTTTCATAATAAAAGCAGCTCTAATTAATCATCATAGTATTTGGACTTTGGAGAGTGTTATTTCAATTCTGTCAGAGTTGTAGTTCAGAAGTAATTCAATGACAAAGTGTCCCCCTCCCGCCCCTTTTACTGATGTAACACTGCTCAGCCAGAGCAGAAGGGAGGTGCCCAGGTAGATTGCACAGAGGGACAATCTTCAATTAAGATAAGGGAAAAACCTGAAAAGCTTGTCAAGGGGGGCAGGGCTTTCATTGTTCTCATAGGAAGAAGATTGTCCCCTGCTGTTATCTGTCTGGTCTTACAACGAGATTCACATCTGAGAAGAGATGGCTTACACTAGGAAAAAGGGGCGGGAGGGGGAAACTTTGTTTGTGAATATCTCTTAAACCATAAAGGTTTGAGAGATAAGACTTATATCGTTCTTCATGTTTTTTTTAATGCCTACAAAATAAAATAAAGTTAAAATGAAGTATTACTATCCCTTTAACAACAGATGATGGTAACCCTTTTTGTACCATAATTCATTAAAGGAACATTTTTTAAACCCATTAAGGACCAGCCGAGCAGCGTGCGGCTGGCAGTTAAGGACCACGGGAAATTTTTTTTTCGTGCATTGGAATCCAGTGACATGCCATGACCGTCACTGGTCTGAACCGCAGTTATGGATTGTCATTAGAAGAAAAGAAAAAAACAAACACATTTTGGGACCTTCCTGCTGACCGAGGTAAGGGTATTCTCACTGTTTCAAGACACATTTTTACAGAGTTATTACATTTAAAAAATGGGTGACGGAAAGGGCCAGAAACTCTATGAGAAATAGGAGTCTGCCAATGGGTCAACCAGATCTGCTGGAGACTAGGCCGGAGCCAACTGGTAGTCTCATTGGTAGTAAGTGGAGTACCAGATATGACCCGAAGTCTCCCGCTAGGTAGATACAATGGAGAACACTGACTCACACCTGCAGTCAGTTAGGAAGAGCTCCTATCCAATAAGGGATCACAACAATGGATGCACTGACTCACGCCTGCAGTCAGTAAGGCCAGAGTCTGCCAGAGCCCCAGGTCCTCACCAGGATGGATGTCTGTGGGAAACAGGCAACACAGCGAAGCAAACAGACAGAACCAGTTAGGACAGTCAGACAAGCCAGGATGATACACGGAGCGGATAATCAGCCAGAGCCACAGGTCTGCACCAGATAGGATGTCCAATAATAGTAGGCAACACTGGGAGGATAGTTGGAAAAAGCCCCAGGTCAGCACCAGGTTGGATAGTCAGACAAACCAGGGTCATACATGGAGCGGGTAGTTATCCAGAGCCACAGGTCTGCACCAGATTGGATGTCTATAGCCAAAGGAGCGCACAGGTAGAATGGTCAGACAGAGCCACACGTCAGCACCAGAATGGATAGTCAGACAAGCCGGGTCATACACAGGATACAGGAACAACAGGAACTAGAACTGCACAGAACAACAACATAAGGGTAATGATACACAGGCCCAGAGAATTTTATAAAGGAGTAGGAGAAGGCGGTACCAATTAGGTCCCCCAGGCTGGGTCTATAACAGGAGTCCAGGCAAGTGCCTGATTAATGATGCCAGTAACAAGGCACCTTATGCCAGGAGGCCGCAAGCAAAGAGGGATGCAGCCAATGATGCTGAAGCGTCAGTCCAATACCCCGCTCCCGGCCGAATGGTGAAGGCAGGGGTAAGGCACTGTGACAAAAAGTAACTTGTTTCAGTATATGTACTTTAGGTTGCAGTACTTTAAAGGGAACCTGTACCATATCAATATGTGTCTCTTAATAAATTAAAATGAAGCCTCTACGTAAGTAGCTATCCTTCCAAAAAGAGGATTTTAGTCTTACCTGTTAAATCCTCTTCTCTTAGTCCATATAGCTTACAGGTACTATGGGGAGGCGACAGCTCCTCCCAGTAGGCTGGAACAATTCTTCAAGAAGTACAGAGTGGAGCCTCCCCCTCCTCCGTAGAAGGCTACCTAGCCACTCCCATTCTCCATATAGATTTGAAACTATAAACCTACTGAGCTAGATAGCGAGAAGAAGAAGAGGAAAACTTCTGTGAGCATGGACCCAATCGGACTCCCACGTCCAGCCACAGGAGAGCAAGCATGGTCCCTTTACTGGGTGGGAGACCTGTAAGCTAAGAGAAAAGAGTTTAACAGGTAAGACTAAAATCCTCTTTTCTCTGTTGTACACTATATAGTGGATATAAAAAGTCTACACACCCCTGTTAAAATGCCAGGATCTTGAGATGTTAAAGAATGAGACAAAGACAAATCATGTCAGAACATTTTCCACCTTTAATGTGACCTGTAACGTGAACAATTCAATTGCAAAACAAACTGAAATCGTTGAGGGGGAAAAATAAAAAACTCACAATAACCTGGTTGCATGTGTGCACACACTCTTATAACTGGGGATGTGGCTGTGTTCAGAATTAACCAATCACATTCAATCTCATGTTAAATAGAAGTCATTACACACCTGCCATCACTTAAAGTGACTCCGAAAATGTGTTATGGTCTGATGAAACCAAGGTTGAACTTTTTGGCCATAATTCCAAAAAGTATGTTTGGCGCAAAAATAGGATTTTAGTCTTACCTGTTAAATCCTTTTCACTTAGTCCATACAGGTCACTGGTACAATGGGAGGCAATCCGCCCCTTTAATAGGCAGGAACATTCATTCAAATGTATGCAGGGGGTGGAGCCTCCCCTCCTACTTAAGCTGCCTTCAGGCCAGAGCCAAACTAGATTGATTTGAGACACTAAATTGACCAGAGGTAAGAAGGAAAAGGAAGACTCCTGTGAGCATGCCCCGAAGGTCTCCCACTGAATGCCACAGGAGAGCCAAGCATGGTCCCTTGACAGGGTGGGAGACCAGTGACCTGTATGGACTAAGTGAAAAGGATTTAACAGGTAAGACTAAAATCCTATTTTCACTGTCGTCCAATACAGGTCACTGGTACAATGGGATGTACAAACATTGAGCTTTCCCTGAGGCGGGAAGTAAGGCAAGGACCAGGCGCAAGGCCTAAAGTCACCAGAACTGCTATGAACCAATTAATCATAGAGCCCAAGAACAGAAGTGTCAACGGACACGAACCAGGGGGAAAAACAAACCCCCGAACTAACACAGCACACTGAACTAGAGCCAACAGGGCTCAACACCAATGAAGCACTAAGAATCACAGAGTAGAAGGTCCTAAACAGGCAAGACTGCCTCCAGGATCTTCCTCCCAAAGCTGGCATCGGCCGAGGCCAGGACATCAACACGATAGTGCTTCGAGAATGTGTGCACAGAGGACCAAGTGGCCGCTCTGCACAGTTGATCAGCAGACGCCTGATTCTTATAGGCCCAAGAGGCCCCAATTGATCTGGTGGAATGAGCAGTAACCCTGAAGGGAACATGCTTATTCCGCAGTTTGTAGGCTTCACGAATGGTAGAGCTTATCCAAGAGGCAATAGATACCTTGGATGCCGGTCTCCCTGCCCTAGGCCCCTCAGGAATGACGAACAAGGCGTCAGACTTCCCGATAGACTCAGTGCGATGAACATAAAATTTAAGACAACGCACAACATCCAACAAATGGAGATCTCTTTCCTTGTCAGAGGAAGGGTTAGGGCAGTTAGGGCAATCTCCTGATTGATGTGAAATTCGGAGATAACCTTGGGTAAAAACTCCTTGGAAGTGCGAAGCACTGCCTTATCCTTGTGAAACACCAAGTAAGGAGGTTTACAAGACAGAGCTTGTAACTCTGCTACCCGGCGAACCGAGACAATAGCCAAAAGAAAAGCCATTTTCCAGGTCAAGAGACGCAAAGGAATTGAAGCCAAGGATTCAAACGGGGGTCTCTGGAGAACCCCCAGCACCAAATTGAGGTCCCACTGGGGAGCAGGACTCTTGAAGGCAGGCCGAACATGAGCCACGCCTTGGAAGAAAACCTTAACCTCAGGGAGAATAGCAATTCTTTCCTGGAAAAACACAGACAGAGCAGAAGTCTGAACCTTGAGAGAACTCAGGCTGAGTCCCTTCTCAACCCCATCCTGTAAAAAGGCTAGGACTGTGGGAAGATGGAAATCTAGAGACAGATCCTTAGCAGTACACCATGCTACAAAGGTGGACCATATGCGATGATAGATCTTGGAAGACACAGGCTTGCGAGCTCTAAGCATCGTGGACACCACTGAAGAGGAAAACCCTTTCTTCTTTAGAATTGAGGATTCAACCTCCAAGCCATCAAATGGAGATGCTGAACATCCTCCTTCCACAAATATCCCTGAAGAAGTAGATCTGGACGTGCAGGAAGCGGACCAGGATCCGTCACAGACATGGCTAGCAGTTCCGGATACCAGGACTGACGAGGCCAATTTGGAGTGATCAGGATGACAGGACAACGCTTCACCTTCAGCTTCTGGATGACTCGGATCAACAGAGGAAGAGGAGGGAGGATGTAAGCCAGAGGAAACGTTCAGGGGATTGACAAAGCATCCACTGCTAGAGCAAGAGGGTCCCTCCACCGGGAGCAAAACACTGGTACCTTCCTGTTGTGTCTGGTAGCCATCAGATCCACTACTGGCACCCCCCACATCTGGGTGAAAAGGTGAAACACTTCTGGATGAAGCGCCCATTCTCCGCTGTCGACTGTGTGGCGACTGAGAAAATCTGCCATGACGTTGTCTACACCTGGAATGTGTACCGCTGAGATGACTGGCACATGAGCTTCTGCCCAAGATAAAATGGCCTTGACCTCTAACCAAGCGGTGAGACTTTTTGTGCCGCCTTGTCTGTTGATGTAAGCCACGGTGGTGGCGTTGTCGGACTCCACTCTGACTGGACAACCTTCCAGCTGAGATTCCCAGTGTCTCAGGGCAAGAAAGATGGCACAAAGTTCCAGAACATTGATGGAAAGAAGGGATTCTTCCAGTCCCCATTTCCCCTGGGCACTGAAACGACCCAGTACTGCCCCCCATCCCTGAAGGCTGGCATCCGTTGTGACTGTGGTCCAATAAGGGACCCGAAAGGACCGCCCTTTCAGGAGATGAGACAGGTCCAACCACCACTCTAGGCTCAGCTCGACATGAGGGGGCAGAGATACAGAGAGATGCTGATGATCTGGATGAGATCTGCAAGTCTGAATCACAAACCTCTGAAGTTCCCTGGTGTGTTCCATGGCAAAAGGCACCGCCTCTATTGTGGAAATAAACTTCCCCACCAGAGAGGACAACTTTGGTACTGGAATCCTGTCCAGTTCCAGGATCCTGGCCACCCTGATAGCAATCTGATGAGCCACTTCCTCCGGTAAGAACACCATGCACTGTTGAGTGTCGAACAGGAGACCCAGGAAGAGGAGTTGTTGAGATGGAACCAAGTCTGACTTGTCCAGATTCACAATCCAGCCGTGGCGATTGAGTGTCTGTATGCACAACTGCAGCTGCTGGTGAAGGATCTCCGCAGATGAGGCTTTCAGGAGCAGATCGTCCATGTAAGGAGTCACCCTGACTCCAACTCGATGAAGCACAGCTATCAAAGCTCCCAATACCCTCTGAAAGACCTGAGGAGCTGAAGTCAGACCAAAGGGAAGAGCTGAAAACTGAAAGTGGCCTTTGTGACAGGCAAATCTGAGATACCGTCTGCTCTCTGGATGAATAGGGATGTGAAGGTAAGCATCCTGAAGGTCCAGGGAGGCAAGGAACTCCCCTGGAGACATTGCTGCTATCACAGAACGCAGAGATTCCTGACGAAAGTGGGAACTCACAACAAAGGAATTGAGATCCTTGAGATCCAAAATAGGACGAGCACCTCCGTCCTTTTTGGCCACAACGAACAGGTTGGAATAGAATCCTGAACCTGTGTCCTCTGGTAGAACCAATTCCAGGACCTCTTTGTCCAAAAGATCCTGAATAGCGTCGTCGAACAGACGCCTTTTTGTAGGCTCCTGAGAAGGACGAGTAAATGGAACCGAAAAGGAGGAAGAGAAGAGAAAGGGATCCTGTATCCCTCTGATACCACCTGAACAACCCAAGGGTCCGCCACTGACTCCTCCCACACCCGGCGAAAGATGTGGAGACGTCCACCTACAGCCGGATGCGGACCCGGGTTCGGCGAGTCATGCCGAAGCAGTCTTGGAGGTCTTGGCCTTGGGGGCAACTTTGGGCTTCCAGGACTGTTTGGGCTTGGAGGAGGAGTGTGTTGAGGACGGACCCGTCTGGGACATGGAGCGTGTCTCAGTTTGGAAAGAACGAAAGGACTGATTGCGTTTGGCTGGAAACTTCTTCTTGAACACCGATGGCAGAAGAGTACTTTTGCCACCAGTGGCCTCGCTAATCATCTCCTTAAGTTCAGATCCAAACAGTAAGGACCCCTGAAAGGCAAAGAAAGCAAGGCTTTCTTAGAGGCAGTGTCAGCAGACCAAATTTTCAACCAAAGAGCCCGTCTAGCTACTACAGAGGAAGTAGAGGCCCTCGCCATCATGCGCACAGCATCAAAAGCAGCATCAGAAACATAATTTTGAGCTTCTAACATATTAGCAAGAAGCTGTAACTGCTCAGACACTGGTGCATCCTGGCGAACCGCCTCAGCCAGTTGTTCAGTCCAGGCCGCAATGGCCCTATTAACCCACGCCACTGCAAAGGTTGGACGCATGGCAGTGCCAACAGAGACAAAAATGGATTTAAGGCAAATCTCTAACTTTTTGTCCGTCCAATCCTGCAGGGCCGAAGCATCTGACACAGCTAAGGCAGTAGATTTGGATAACCTAGAAATAGGAGCATCCACTTTAGGAAGATGAACCCATTTTGCCAGTTCAGTCTCAGGAAAAGGATAAAGTTTAGCAAACTTTTTGGACACAGAAGAGGATTTTTCAGGATTCCTCCACGCATCAGAGACTAAACGGGCAAGAGTAGGGTTATTAGGAAAACAAACCACAGCCTTTGATGGTTTTTGGAAAACATCAGTTGGATCATGAGTAGATTCCTGAGTCAGAGGAAGGTTGAGCGTAGTAAGTACAGCTCTGATCAAACCCTCAGCAGAAACTTCAGGGTCACCTTCATAAGGGTCACCAATGGACCTATTAGATTCCTCAGCATCAGAATCCTGCAAAAGTTCTTCCTCAGAAGAATCAGACACATCAGGAGCCCCCTGTGGCTTAGGCAGGGAGGTCCTGATTGTGGAGGGGGTCTGCCAGACTTGCAGAGCCCCTTGAACCTGAGAGGGAAAGAGTTGAAGAGTGGATCTGAGATCCCTAGTGGCAGCTTTAAACTATTTTACCCAAGTTGGCTCAATAGCGTGGCTGGGAAGCCCAGGGTTGCTATCCTGACTTTCTGCACATTTTGGGCATAAATGACCTGAAAATTCTCTAGGCAGCCCAGAGTGACAAGAGGAGCAAAACGCAATGGGGGAAATGGTCACCCCAGCCTCTTTAGTCTTGGGTCTAGCCCCTGACTCCAGTGGAGTAGACATGCTCACAGCGTCAGATATACACCACTAAGAAAAATCACCCAGTAAAAGTGTTAAAGATTAAAGTTTCACCCCAGAAATGCCTAAAATCGGACTTATCTGGCCAGCGAAGGGTTAATCTGCTGAGAGGAGAGAAGGCTCGGTCCCTGCGTAGTATACTCGCTGAGAAAAACACCACAAAATGGCTGCCGCGATGGTAGCCAATCAGAAAACGAGTGTGAAATAGGCGCTCATGGGAATCGTAGTTTTCCTCAGAAGTACCCCAAAACAGTGCCCGAAGCCCCCCCAAACTCCCAACACACCGAATCTAGATACCGGATGATAGAGCAGGGGAAGACCAACAAAATGATCCCTCTCTGAAGTTGCTGTGACAAACGGTTCCAGAGATACATCCCACACTGTGTAAACCCATAGAGAGTAAAGGAGCAATGGCGTCTATGCGGGTAAAAGCGCGCTTAAAGGCGCGGAACATTAAATATTAATAAAGTATACTTGAAAGAAAAAGTACACCAAACACACTTCTAGTACATGTAAAACATGAGAGAATAACAACCCAAAGCTCCAAAACCCAGGGAATACCACAGACACTGCATAAATACAAGCAATAGAAATAAAAACACCCTATGAGTGCTGGAGTGCATAATGAGAACCCCCAAATACATGCCCAAAGAAGGGACACTGTGGGACAAGTGGACCTTCAGCACTCAAAAGGTGGCTCACCTTTCTACAGGACTTCTGTCTTCAGGTAACCATGTTAAAAGGGAATTAACCAGAGGAAAATTCCCCAGCAGGGAAGCTACTTGACTCAAGTTGTTCCCTCTTCAGGGCATAAGGTCCACCAGAAAATCCCTGGAAGCTGCACTAGCCACTTTGGAGAGGGCAATTCACAGCCACGGTCACCCGCCTAATGGTGGTATTCCATATTTGAAGGAAAACAATAAAAAACTAAAGTTGAATGAGAGATGTTCTCCACCTGGTGTGCACAGCACACAGGAACAAATCAATCTGGCTTGGCTCTGGCCTGAAGGCAGCTTAAGTAGGAGGGGAGGCTCCACCCCCTGCATACATTTGAATGAATGTTCCTGCCTATTAAAGGGGCGGATCGCCTCCCATTGTACCAGTGACCTGTATTGGACGACAGTGAAAACAACACTGCACATCACCCAAAGAACACCATACCCACAGTGAAGCATGGTGGTGGAAGCATCATGCTTTGGGGCTCTTTTTCTTCAGCTGGAACTGGGGCCTTTGTCAGGGTGGAGGGAATTATGAACAGTTCCAAATACCAGACAATTTTGGAACAAAACCTTCAGGCGTCCATTAGAAAGCTGAAGATGAAGAGGAAGTTCTCCTTTCAGCACGA
Organism: Rhinophrynus dorsalis; assembly: GCA_037306005.1. Classification (NCBI taxonomy): domain Eukaryota; kingdom Metazoa; phylum Chordata; class Amphibia; order Anura; family Rhinophrynidae; genus Rhinophrynus; species Rhinophrynus dorsalis. The sequence continues at coordinate 111,246,594 of CM074727.1, read as the reverse complement.
CAATGACCCAAAGCACACATCCAAATCCACAAAAGCATGGCTTCACCAGAAGATTAACATTTTGGAATGGCCCAGCCAGAGCCCAGACCTGAATCCAATTGAACATCTGTGGGGTGATCTGAAGAGGGCTGTTCACAGGAGATTTTGCAAAGAAGAGTGGGCAAATTTTGCCATGTCAAGATGTGCCATGCTAATAAACTCTACCCAAAAAGACTGATTGCTGTAATAAAATCAAAAGGTGCTTCAACAAAGTATTAGTTTAAGGGTGTGCACATCTATGCAACTAGGTTATTGTACGTTTTTTATTTATTTTTCCCCCTCAGCGATTTCAGTTTGAATTGTTCACGTTATAGGTCACATTAACCCCTTAAGGACTGGGAAATCCGTGCCGCGACCCGACTGAACGACCACAGAGCAATTTTTTTTTATTACTCCGTTGCGTTCCGGACTCCCCGAACGGCGTGCAGCCGCAGGGGGAGCCCGGAATTCAATGACGGTCATAGTATGTCATCGTTCGTTAAGTCAAATCGACCCTTGACATACTATGACCGTCAAAGGTTGTTAAGGGGTTAAAGGTGGAAAAAGTTCTGACATGATTTATCTTTGTCTCATTCTTTAACATCACAAGAACCTGGCATTTTAACAGGGGTGTGTAGACTTTTTATATCCACTGTAGCTTACAGGTACCATGTGGATGTACCAAAACTGAGCTCCCATGGGCAGGAAGAGAAGGAAAGAACCAAGCGCCGGTCCCCAAGATATTAGAGTTCCCAAGGACTAACCAGGATATGGAACAGCCCAAACTAAAGTAAGTGTCAACGGACACTGAATAACTGTAACATAGCACACAAGAACAAGAGAAAACAGGACTCAAACAGTAAAAGAGATATAAGGCACAGGAATTAAAGTCCTAGACAGACAAGACTGCCTCCAGGACTTTCCTGCAGAAGCTGGTTTCAGCTGAAGCCAGGACATGAGCACGGTAGTGTTTTGCAAAGGTGTGCATGGAAGACCAAGTGGCCGCCTTGCACAGCTGAGCAGCAGAGGCCTGATTCTTGTAGGCCCAGGAGGCCCCAACAGACCTGGTGGAGTGCGATGTAATGCGAAAGGGAACAGGTTTCTTTCTGAGCTCATAAGCCTTATGGATGGTACACTTAATCCAGGATGCGATAGTTATCTTTGATGCAGCCTTACCAGCCCTGGGACCCTCAAGGATGACAAACAATGCATCAGTCTGACAAGCAACAAACCATGTCCAACAAGTGTAGATCCCTCTCCTTGTCAGATTTAGGGTCAGGACAAAAGAAAGGCACAGCAATCTCTTGATTGATGTGGGACTCAGAGACCACCTTAGGAAGAAATTCCTGGGAGGTACGAAGGACAGCCTTATCCTTGTGATACATCAAGAAAGGCATCTTGCAGGACAGGGCCTGCAATTCAGCCACTCTGCAGATGGAGACCACAGTCAAAAGGAAACCATCTTCCACATCAGGAAACGTAAAGGAATGGTAGCCAAAGACTCAAAAGGAGGCCGCTGCAAGACTCCCAAAAATAGATTAAAGTCCCACTGAGGAGTGGAAGCCTTGTAAGCAGGGAAAGCATGAGCGACGCCCTGAAAGAAGACTTTGACATCTGGTAAGATGGCAATATGTCTCTGGAAAAAGACAGAAAGAGCAGAGGTCCTGCAAAAAAGACAGGATAACCCCGGTAGATCAAACTCCTCTGAGGACAAATGCCTGGAAGATGGACCAAACCCTATGGTATGCCTTAGAGGAAACTAGTCACCTAGCCTGGATCATAGTGGAAACCACTTCAGAAGAATAGCCTTTCCTCCTCAAGACGGGGGCTTCAACCGCTATGCCGTCAAAGCAAGATGCTCCACTTCCTCCTTCCATAGGTAACTCTGAAGAAGGCGATCCGGTCTGCGTGGCAGAGGGAACGGGTATTAGACAGACAATGCCAGCAGTTCTGGGAACCAAGGCTGTCTGATCCAGTAAGGTGTGATTAGGATGACGGACACTCCGTCCATCCGAATCTTCCTCAGTACCCTGGGGAGTAGAGGAAAGATGTAGGTCAGATGAAAGCACAATGAAATAGGGAGTCCACTGCGAATGCCAGGGAATCCCTCCAGCGCAAGCAGAAGATGTGAACCTTCTGGTTGTCCCTAGTGGCCATAAGGTCTATACAAAGAAGACCCCACTTCTCCACCATCAGGTTGAAACCCACCCGATGGAGCGCCCATACTCCGGGGTCCACAGTGTGGCAACTGAGAAAGTCTGCAAGGACGTTTTCTATGCCTGGAATGTGTACGGCGGAGATGGCTGCCCAGGTCAAAATAGCCTTGATTTCTGACCAAGTAGTGGCCTTTCTGGTGCCTCCTTGCTTGTTGATGTTAGCTAGCATTGTCAGACTGGACACAGACCGGGCATCCCTACAGATGAGAGGACCAATACCTCAGAGCATGGAAAATCGCCCTGAGCTCCAAGATATTGATGGGGAGGAGGGTCTCCTCTGCTGACCAACAGCCCTGAACACTCAGGTGACACAGGACAGCTCCCCAACTGGTCAGACTGGCGTCCATCGTCACTATAGTCCAGTATGGAATCATGAACGGCCTCCCTTGGAGTGAAGGCCTAGTCCCAGTTCCTAGAGAACTAGCGTAAGCGAAACTGGCAGTGTAATGCGTATAAGCCCAAGCGAAGGGTGATATAGAGCAGCAAGGCAACTGTACCAACCGGAGATGTGCACGATAACTGTGACCCACACGCGCTAACTTGCACCAACCCTGAAGAGGGTAATCTGACACTCAGACCTGATAACGGCCGCAGGCCGAATGCTGTAGCTGAGGCGCCCAGGTAACTACAACCAACCTCGATAAAACGAGAGAGAACAGGTCAAGCGTACCGGGGTGCTATACCCAAGAGGAACGCAACACCGGAGTGAGGCGAACCCAACTAGCGCAGGTCAGAGGAAGAGAATGGATCATAGTACCAGCAGCAATCGCAACAAGGTCTTGGTAGACCGGATACCCAGGGAGCAGGAAGGCCTGCAGGCCAACCTGATACACAGAGAAGGAACGTCAGCCAGGCCAGGTTGATACACGGAGCAGGAGCGTCAGCCAATCTGGGAAGGTACACAGAGCAGGAACGTCAGCCAGGCCAGGTCGATACACGGAGCAGGAGCGTCAGCCAATCCGGGTTGGTACACAGAGCAGGAACGTCAGCCAGGCTAGGTCGATACACGAAGCAGGAACGTCAGCCAATCCGGGTTGGTACACAGAGCAGGAACGTCAGCCAGGCCCGGTCGATACACGGAGCAGGAGTGTCAGTCAATCCGGGTTGGTTCACAGAGCAGGAATCGGAATCCACAAAGAGTAGTTAGTCAAGCTGCGTCATACACAGGAAACACACTGGAAGTCTGGAGCGTACTCAAGAAACAGGAACACCATGAAAGGGCACCAGCATAATGACAGGGCTGGGGTTAAAAGGGTTAGCACTGGGTGGAGACAGGACCCAGCAGCCAATAAGAATCCAGCAGGAATCATACAGGAAGTAGCAATGTCGCCAGAGTGAGATCACGGGTACCGTGATACATCCACAATGGGCAATGCAGTGGATTTTGAAAGCCTAGATATAGGGGATCAACCTGAGGAGGTGTAGCCCACTGAGCCAAAGCTGCATCAGAAAAGGGGTACAGCTAAGAGAATCTTAGACAGAGAAAGACGCTTGTCAGGAGTCTTCCACTTATCCAGGATAATTTGATCCAGGGTGGGATTAGGAAGAAAAACAGTACAAGACTTCTTGCGCTTTTGAAAGACGTCAGAAGTAAACTGAGGCTCTACAGGATGAATAGGAATGTGTAGAGCAAGGCTTAAAAATTGAAGTCCTTTGCTACTAGCAAGACTTGAAAAGTTACTCGCCACTGCAAGACATTACATACCAACCAGGGCTGAATTTCTACTTGCTAGGGCTGACTTTTCACTCACCACTGGCTAATGGCGAGTGGAAATTTTGAGCCCTGCTGTAGAGTATTAAAAACTGCTTTAATGAGACCCTCAGCAGAGGGCTCAGGGTCAGCTTCAAAGGGGTCGCCGTGAAATTGGGAAGAAGCCCCTTCAGAATACGTCATCCTCTGATTCTTCAGCTGAATCCTCTATACAGGAATGCCAGCGGCCTTAGAGGCTACAAACCTGAGGGAGGTGGGGGGATTCCAAAACTGGAAAACCCCCTGAAGAGAAAGAGGAATCTGGCTAATGGGGGACTTTTGACACCCCATATCTAAAAATAAACAACTAAAAACTAAGTAGAACTGTTCTCAGCCTTCTGACTAGGTGATGGAACAAATCTTATCTGGAGAAGGGGAGTGGTTAGGTAGCCTGCTATGGAGGAGGGGGAGGCTCCACCTTGCACTTCTTGAAGAATTGTTCCAGCCTACTGGGAGGAGCTGTCGCCTCCCCATGGAAAGATATATTGGACGACAGAGAAATAGGATTTCTCTGTTGTCCAATATAGGTCACAGGTAACTTTGGGAAGGCAACCGCCCCTTTAAATAGGCAGGAACACTTCTTGAAAAGATGTGCAGGGTGGAGCCTTCCTCTCTCCTTAGCTGGTTCCCAGCCAATCCCCATCCAGTAAGATTTGTTCCTTGATCCCGCAAGGCATGAGAACAGTTCTGCTATAGTTTTTGGTTATATTTATTGTTATCTATTAGATATGGAATAACAACCATTAGGCGGATTACCATTACTGACGTCCCAATGGTGGAGTGCACAGTTCCCAGGTGCTGCTGTGGACCTTCCAGCCCTAAGGGGAAAATCTTGTGTAGCATGCTTTTTCCCTAGGAGAAGCCCACTGAGGCTTCTTCTTCACAAAATGGTAATCTGAAGACAGAAGACCTTCTAAAAAGGAGAGCAACCCTTTGACTCATGCTTCCCCTCCGCACAGGGGTCTCCTTTGGTGTTCCTACTACATACTCCTGCACTCATTGGGTTTATATGCATGTCCTTTGGGGTTTGGAGCACTGGGGTTTCTGTGGTAAATGTACCCTTTATTTGCCATTTTAAGCACTTTTATGGGGTTTATTACACTTTCCCCACCGAGTTCAGTGTTATTTATTCTTATTCTGGTGATTCTTATATTTTTTTCTACTTTCAGAATAATTTTGCTCATTTTGCATTATTTGAGTTCCAGCGCACTTTACCGCATAGACGCCGTGCTCCATTCACCTCTATGGGACTTTACACTTTGGGACATATCTTTGGAACCGCTCAACGTAGCAAATTCACAGATGGCTCATTTTTTTGTCTACCCTTGTCCTGTCATCCAGTTAGTGTTCTGAGCCTTTTGGGGGCTTCATGCACTGTTTTGGGGTACTTCAAGGGAAACTACATTTCCCATGAGCGCCCGTTTCGTGCACTCGTTTCTGATTGGCTGTCGTCACGGACGCCATTTTCTCCTTTCCCTTCACGAGTATCCTACACAGGGCTTAGACTCTCCTTCTATCCTCAGCAGATTAACCCTTTGCCTGCCAGTTAAGTGTATATTTGCTATTTCTGGGGTGAAATATTAATCTAAGGCACTGTATTTGGGCTTTACCTAATACTTTCAGACGTTTATACCCTGTTATGATGTCAGACCCATTGGGACTTGGGGCTAGGCCTAAGACTAAGGATACTGAGCTGTCTGTAACCCCCATTGCTCCTCATGTCAAGCAGGGCTTCCTAGAGAATACTCAGGTCTTTTATGCCCTTCAAGAGCTGCTGCCCTTGCTTCTGCGCCAGGGACCTCCAGCCATGCACTAGAGCCACTGTGGATGCAGGAGTTTAAAGCTACTACTAAAGAGTTAAGGTCTACTTTCAACTCCTTCCCACACAACTGCAGGGGGTCTTCCAGACTTGGCAGCCCCCTACTTCATTCAGGTCCTCTGTGCCCAAACCGCAAGGTTACCTGATGTGTCAGATTCATCTGAGGAGGAATTATTGATGGACTCAGATAAGGATGAACGTTCTGAGGAAGTTTCCTACCAGTTCTTTGGGGACCCCTTTGAGGCTGATCCTGAACCCTCAGGTGAAGGTCTGATCAGGGCAGCACTCAATACACTGAACATTCCTCAAGTTTCTAAGGCTCCTAAGGACCCTTCTGATGTGTTTCACATAACTAAGAAGTAGGGTACATTTTTCCACCTAATCCCACCCTTGATCAGCTGGTGCTTGATGAGTGGAAAAACCCTGACAAGAAATCTACTTTGCCCAGGAAGTTTGCTTAGCTATAACCCTTCTTTGAAGTGGCCCTGGCTTAGTGGGCTCACCCCCTAAGGTGGATGCCCCTGTTTCTAGACTTTCTAAATCCACAGCTCTGCCTGTGGCAGACTCTTCTGTTCTTAAGGATTGGACTGATAGGAAGCTTGAGGCTTTTCTAAAGGCCATATCTGCTACTTCAGGCACATCCCTACGTCCTTCATTCACTGCTGCTTGGGTGAACAGGGCCATTGCTGTCTGGACAGAATAGCTTACTGTGGCAGTACATCAGGGTGCTCCCACAGCTGATTGTTTCAGCTTTTGACCAACATTTCTGAAGCTCAGCATTATGTTTCTGCAGCTATCTTTGATGCTATCCGTTTGGTTGCTAGGGTTTCTACCTTGTCTGTGGTTGCCAGACGAGCTCTCTGGCTTAAGATCTGGTCCGCGGATACCATCTCTAAGAAATCCTTTTTTTCGTTGCCCTTTTAGGGAACGATCATGGTGCCCGGTATTGCCTCCAGCATCTGTGTGTGCAGGCGACATTCTTTACTTCCTGGTTTTCACGCTGTAACACATTCGCTATTCTTATAGGCTACTGCTTGTTGCCAGAGTCAGTCTCCGCCTACTTACTAGGCCTTAAAGGCCTCAGCCTGCAACTACTAGCTTGCCCTTTTGTGGTGTACCTGTACACTATAGCCCTTGTGATTCCGTTGCTTGATTCCCGTGTATGACTCCTGGGTTCGTCTGACTTCTACTCCACTTTATCCCTGACTGCTCTCCGTTTCGGTGTGACTCCTGGCTCTGGCTGACTACCGGTTCCGGTTTGACTCCTGGCTCTGGCTGACTACCTGTTCTGGTTTGACTCCTGGCTCTGGCTGACTACTCTCTCCAATCTGACTCCTGGCTCTGGCTAACTACCTGCTCCGTTCTAATCCTGGCGGGACTGATTGCCTTCTGGCTACGGCTGATAGTCTATCCTCCTTATCATTGGCCTACTATCTCCACTAGCACTCTCAGTGCCTTGGTGATTCCTCTTTACTAGTGGTGTACAGTTGTGTTAGTCCGTGATACTGGCCTTCCCGTTGCCTACCATCCTGTACTGTGCCACTGGTTACCATAGCGTTTTAGGGAGAGTCTGCCTCTGTTGCCTATCGAGTTGACCTATCATTCTAGGAAGACTCTGCCTCTGTTGCCTGTCCAGTCACCCTAGCGTTCTAGGGAGAGGTTGCCTCTGTTGCCTGTCCAGTCACCCTAGCGTTCTAGGGAAAGACTGCCTCTGTTGCCTGTCCAGTCACCCTAGTGTTCTAGGCAGAGTCTGTCTCTGTTGCCTGCCAGTCACCCTAGCATTCTAGGGAGAGTCTGCCTCTGTTGCCTGTCTAGTAACCCTAGCATTCTAGGGGAATTTCCCTCTGTTTCCAGGGGCTTTACAGCTGCTCCTGTACTAGTACTACCAGCAGCCAGAGTAGTACTCTATCTGCTTCCAGTCAGGTGATCCTGTCCTTGTCCTAATCTGCCCTGTGAAGGTTGAGGAAGTGTCCAGTCTCTCTCCTCATATCTGGCCCTGTGAAGGTTGGGGAAGTGCTATTAATTTTATTATTGTTCTATTCTTAATAAAGATCATTGTTTTATCATATCTGTTCTTGTCAGTGTTGTTATTCCTAAGTCAAACCGTGACAAGAACGTCCTTATTTGGGTCGGAGCTTAAGGACTTCATCAGTGAGGCCATTGGGGCAAGAGCATCCTCTTGCCCTTAGTCTCCAACAAGAAGCCTCAGGCCAGACGGAATCGTGTTTTTCATCCCTTTCAGGCTGATACACGTGCCACCTCCCAGGTGGTTCCCCAGGCTACTCGTTCCTCCTCCAATCCCAAACAGCAGTGGAGACCCAAGCAGTCCTCCAACAAGCCCAAGACCTCCAAATTTTCTTCGGTATGACTCGCTGAACCCCCGACCCGACAAGCCTGTGGGTGGAGGTTTGCGCCATTTCCTCAGTGTCTGAACAGACACCGTGGTGGATCTGTGGGTTTTACAGGTCAACTCAGAGGGGTACAGGATTCCCTTCACCTCTCTTCCTCCTTTCAGGTTCTTTCCCTCTCACACTCCTGATCGAGTAGAAAAGCACAGTCTTTTCAACCGGCCATTCAGACCCTTTTAGACAAGGAGGTCCTGGAACCGGTTCCTGAGCCGGGAAAGGGTTCGGGTTTCTATTCCAACCTATTTGTGGTTTCCAAGAAGGACGGCGGTAGCTGTCCGTTCTTAGACCTCAAGGATCTCAATTCCTTTGTGGTCAAAGCTCATTATCACCAGGAGTCTCTAAGGACTGTGTTTGCGGCCATGTGTCCTGGGGAATTTCTCACTTCTCTGGACCTTCGGGATGCCTATTTGCATATAGCCATCCATCCGGGGAGCCGGCAGTACCTCAGGTTTACTTGCGACCAAGGGCGCTTCCAGTTTTCTGCTCTTGCCTTTGGTCTGACTACGGCCCCCAAGGTCTTCAATCGTATACTGGATGTGTTAGTTTCCGTCCTGCACAGGGACGGCATCAGAGTCACTCCATACATGGACGACTTGCTCTTGAAGGCCCCCTCTCTGGAACTCCTTCACCAGCAGGTCCATGACTGTATTTATGCTCTCACCCATCACGGGTGGATTCTGAATATGGACAAGTCGGATTTGATTCCATCTCAACAACTGTTTTTTCTGGGTCTTCTTTTCAACACCCTGAAGGGCATGGTGTTTCTCACAGGCAAGGTGGCTCACCAGATAACCTACAAGGTGTCTGTAGTCCTGGCTTGTGATCCAGTCCCAGCAAAGAAGTTAAGCTCTCTAGTGGGGAAGTTCATACCCACCATGGAGGCGGTTCCGTTTGCAATGGCTCACATGAGAGAACTTCAGAGGTGTGTGATCCAGGTCTGCAAGGGCAAGACAGATTTCCTGATGATGTCGGTTTCTCTACCCCTTCATGTGCAGCTGAGTCTGTCATGGTGGCTCGACCTATCCTATCTGATGGGCAGGTCCTTCATGGTATCCTTTTGAACAGTGGTGACAGTGGATGCCAGCCTCTTCAGCTGGGGAGCGGTCCTGGGTCACCTGAACACCCAGGGTAGGTGGTCTGTGGAGGAGTCTCTCATTCTCATCAGTGTTCTGGAGCTTCAAGCGATATTTCATGCTCTCCGGTACTGGACACTCAAGCTGGAAGGATGCCCTCTTCGAGTCCAGTCCGACAATGCCACTGCTGTGGATTACATCAACAAGCAAGGTGGAACAAGAAGTCTTGCAGCTTGGTTGGGGGTCAAAGCTATTTTGTCTTGGGCAGAAGAACATGTGCTTCAGGAGATTGTTGTGCCCTCCTTCTGTTCTGACCCTTCTTCTGACAAGGAAAGGGATCTTCACTTGTTGGATGTGGTGCGCTGCCTTAAGTTCTATGTGCACCACACTGAGTCTACTCACCAGTCTGATGCACTCTTTGTCATTCCTGAGGGTCCTAGGTCAGGTAAACCGGCATCCAAGGTTACCATAGCCTCCTGGATTAAGTCTACTATTTGTAAGGCTTACGAAGTTAGGATGAAGCCTGTTCCATTTCGTGTCACGGCTCATTCCACTAGGTCTATTTGGGCCTCTTGGGCCTATAAGAATCAGGCTTCAGCTGATCAGCTGCGCAAGGTGGCCACTTGATCGTCTGTGCACACCAACTTTAACACTACAGTGTTGATGTCCTGCATCGCCTACTGCCAGCCTTGGTAGGAAGATTCTAGCGGCAGTCTTGCCTGTCTAGGGTTTTCTTCATTACCTTTTAGTACTCCATAACTGTTGAGCCCCATTGGCTCTAGTTCTCTGTGCTGTGTCAGTTTCTGGTGTGTTATACTCCAGTTTTGTGTCCGTTGACACTTTTTTCATTATAAAGTCTGTTTTATGATCTGATTACTTCATATATGCTCTGGTGACTTTGATGAACGGCACCTGGTCCTTGCTTTCAATCCCGCCTCTGGGAAACTCAATGTTGGTACATCCCAAAGTTACCTGTAATCTATATTGGATGACAAAGAAAACATGATTTTAGTCCTTCCTGTTAAATCATTTTCTCTTAGTCCATATAGGTTACAGGTCTCCCATCCTGTCAAGGGAACATGCTTGGTTCTCCTGTGACAGAACGTGGGAGTCCTTTCGGGTTCATGCTCACGGGAGTCTTCTTTTCCCTTCTTGCTAACTAGTCAATAGTAGCGTTTCAAATCTTACTGGATGGGGATTGGCTGGGAATCAGCTAAGGAGAGTGGAAGGCTCCACCTTGCACTTCTTTTCAAGAATTGTTCCTGCCTATTTAAAGGGGCTGTCGCCTTCTCAAAGTTACCTGTAACCTTTATGGACTAAGAGAAAAGGATTTAACAGGTAAGACTAAAATCCTCTTTTCTCTTATGTTCAATATGGAACACAAGTACTATTGGGATATTACAACACTAAGCTCCCAGAGGTGGGGGAAAAGGAGAAAGGATCTCATGCCTCTCCTCATGATACCGAGTTCCCCAGGGCTATCCAGAATAGGAATAGCCCAAACAAAATAAAGTATCACACTGACACTAAACTTCCACAGCACACAATAACAGGATCCAACGTCGCTCAAACAACTGAACAACAGTATGGCAACCAAGTGTGCAGGTCCCTAGACACCTTCAGGCCAAAGCTGGCTTCAACTGAAGCCAGAACATTAACACAGAAGTGCTTAGCTGTCAAGGTTTGTCTGAGCTGCTCGAACTCTGCTGCTTGATTCTGCTGTCTGAGCTAATCTAGAGCTCTGCTATCCATTATTGCTGCCTTCCCTTTCCTGGATCAAGCTGAATCAGCTGACCTCTCTGTATTTGCTCACCTGACTGCTATCAGCCAACCCTCCCAGGGTATTTAAAGCAGCTTGGCTCACTTCCTGATTGCCCTTGTGTCTGATTCTGGCTGCAAGAGCGTTCTCCTGAATTGCTAATTATCTGTGCATGACCTAGCTTCCTCTGACGTCTGTTCTGGCTCCTGACCCCTGGATTGTTCCTGACAGCTCTGATCTCCGTATTCCTGACCCAGGCTTGGCTGAGTACCTGTCTTGGTTCCTGACCCTGGCTTGTCTTTTGGTTTACACATCTGGATCATGATTTTGCTTTGTTTGCTTTTGTTATTTCAATAAAGGTGTTTTGCATTTCACATTTTTGTGTTTTCTTTCTGAGCTCATGCAACTGATGTATGGTAGCCTTAATCCACAAGGCCACAGTGACCCTGGAAGCAGCTTGATCTGCCCTGGGAACCTCATGAATGACAAACAGAGAGTCAGCCTTACAAAAAGGCTCAGTGCGGTGCACATAAAGTTTAAGGCACCGCACCATGTCCAACAGATGGAGATCCTTCTCCCTGTCAGACTTAGGGTCAGGACAAAATGTAGGCACAACAATCTCTTGTTTAATATTAAACTCAGTAATCACCTTAGGAAGAAACTCCTGAGAGGTTCAAAGTACCACCCTGTCCTTATGAAAGACCAGGAAAGGTGGCTTGCAAGACAAGGCCTTAAACTCAGCAACTCTACAGACAGACTACTGCCAAAAGAAAAGCCATCTTAAGCGTCAACTGACGCAGTGGAATGGAAGCAAAGGGTTCAAAAGGAGGCCCCTGCAAAACTCCCACAACCAAATTAAGGTCCCATGGAGGAGTGGGAGCCTTAAAGGTCAGGAAGGCATGGGCCACCCCCTGAAGGAACACCTTGACATCCGGAATGGTGGCAATACATCTCTGGAAAAACGGAAAAAGCTGAAATTTTAACCTTTAAGGAGCTCAAGGTGAGTCCTTTGTAAACTCTATCTTGGAGAAAGGATAATACCAAAGGAAGGTAAAACTCCAGAGAGGATACAGACTTGTCCACACACCATGAATGAAAAAGAGACCATACCCTATGGTAGTCCTTGGAAGAGACAGGTTTGCGGACTTGAATCATGGTGGAAATGACCTCACTGGAGAACCCTTTTCTCCTCAAGATGTGGGCATCAACAGCCATGCCGTCAAAGCCATCTTTTCCTATGCTTGTGCCACAGGTAACCCTGAAGTAGAAGGTCCAGCCTGGGAGGAAAATAGAGGGGAAACTGAATGGAAAGACTGAGCAGGTCCACAAACCACACCCTCCAGGTCCAATAAGGAGGGAGCAGAATAATGGTTGTACCATCCATCCTGATCTTCCTGAATACCCTAGGTATGAGAGGAGTTGGAGGAAATACATAAGCAAGGTGGAAGTTCCATGTAATCAACATTGCTTCCATGGAGAAGGCCAGAGGATCTCCCCTCCACGAGCAGGAGGTCAGAACCTTCCTGTTTTCCCTGGTGGCCATGAGATCTATCGCTGGCACACCCCATCGTTGCACAATCAGATAGAACGCCTTCGGATTGAGTTCCCACTCTCCAGGATACACTTCTTGGAGACTTAGGAACTCCACCAGCGTGTTTTCTACCCATGTAATGTGCACCGTGGGGATGGCCAGAAATTGTGCTTCTGCCTAACCTAGAATGTACTGCACCTCAAACCAGGTGGCGGCACTGCGAGTAGCCCCTTGACAGTTGATGTAAGCCACGGCTGTGGCATTGTCCAACTGAACCCTCAATGGCTATCCCTTCAGGAGAGATGTCCAGTACACCAGGGCCAGAAGGATCACCCTGAGTTCCAGAACATTGATGGACTGGGGAGACACCTCTATAGTCCACCTGCCCTGGACCCCGAGGTGACCAAGAACTGCACCCCAGCCACTCAGCCTGTGTCCGTCGTGAACAGAGTCCATTCTGGTATCACAAACGGTTTCTCCTGTTCCAGGTTGCGGTGGCGCAGCTACCACTGAATGTCTTGATTGACCTCCGGAGAGAGGGATATCTGGCGATCCAAGTTCTCCAGATTGCCCGACCAACCCTGAAGGACATGCCGTTGGAAGTTTCCTCATGTGCACCTGAGACTAAGGCACAGCCTCTAGTGTTGACACTAGCCTGCCCAGCATACTCATATACTCCCCGATCGTGGCTTAGGGCCACTCCAGGGACTGTGACACCTCCTACATGACTTGAAGAATTTTCTTTTCCAGCAAGAACATTTTCCCCTGACCTGTGTTGAACCTCATCCCAAGGAACAGCAGCTCCTAGGAAGGGATCGGAGGGGACTTCAGCATATTCAGCATCCATCCATGGTGGACCAGCAATCGCACAGTCTTGGACGTGTTGGGCCAAGAGCTCCTCTGAAGGAGCCTTGAGCAACAGGTCATCCAGATAGGATGTCAAGGATATGCCCCAGGTGCGAATGCCACTATGGACCCCATGACTCTGATGAACACTCGAGACGCTAAAGCCAGGCCAATCCCAGATAGCATTAGCTGTCTGGGTGGATGGGGATGTGTAGATACTTCCCTGGGAACACTGCTGTGATGATAGAATGCAAAAATTCTATCTTGAAGCACGTAGTCACCACATATTTGCTGAGACATTTAAGGTCCAAGATGGGACGACAGCTGAACCACAAACAGGTTGGAAAAAACCCTGAACCGAGCTCTGGGGGAGGTATTGGAATCAGAACCTTTGTCAGCAGTGAAATGCCTCCTGAAACAGCCACGCTTTGTCCAGCTCTTTCGGCACTCTTGACAAAAAGAAGCAATACTGTGGAATGGATACAAAATCTATGCGGTACCCTTCTGAGATTGCCGCAAAATCCACTGGTCCATAACCGAGAGCTCCCAGGCTTCTCAAAAAAGGTGAAGACACCACCTACAGGTACCAGAGGACCAGGATTTCACTACCACATGCATGTGAAGTATGGCTTTGCGCCCCCATTTGGCATGGGGGAATGAAAAAAAGATGCAGTTTCCTCGCCATAAGTGGACATTTTGTTGGGCATGTGAAGCAACAAGGAGCTCTTGTCCCCAGTAGCATCACTGATGATCTGTTTTAATTATGGTCCAAACAGGGACTTACCCTGAAATGGAAAGGAAACCAGTGACTTCTTGGAAAACTGATCTGCAGACCAAAACTTAAGACACAAAGAAACAGAGCAACAGCTGAGGCTTTAGACAACAATGTGACCACCTCAAAAAGAACCTCAGATACATGATTGTTAGCCTCTTTAATGTTAGACAAAAGAACCAATATATCCTCTTTGGAAACCTTGGCACGTACAGCCTCCATCTGCTGTTCACCTCATATGGCAACAGCTCTGTTAAAGGGATATTAATGTCTAGTTAAAAGTATTTCGCCGAGTCTTCTTTATATTAAAATTAAGAGATTGCACTATATTTAAGTCCTTACTTTTAATAAAGATCCCCCGCTGCCCCTTCTGGCCGCCTCCCTCTGAATCTATAATTGGGTTGTGCGACTCGATGGTTGCAGCGAGTTACAAACTTCAGTAAGTAAGTATAAGGGAAATCCTTATAGGAAAATTTCCCTTTGCTTACTTAAGTTTGTCCCTCACTACAGCCGTCCAGACCAGACTGCAGCTTCTGGTCATTTGGCCAGAAGGGGTGGGCGGTGGATCTTTATCTCTGCATAACTTCTGAACCACACAAAAGTAAGAACTTAAATATAGCGCAATCTCTTAATTTTAATATAAAGAAGACTCGGCATAATACTTTTAACTAAACATTACTAACCCTTTAATCCAGGCAGAGGCAAACATAGGTGTCAATACAAAACAAATGGGGGCGCTAAACGTATATGAAAATAATTCCTATTCCCAGAGCTCATATCAAGGGTCTCCACTCCCCAAATCCCTAAAAAATTAGTCAAATCAAACAAGATCTGGTACTTTGGATAAGATATCATTAAAAAAAGGTAAAAATAGGATTTTAGTCTTACCTGTTAAATCCTTTTCACTTAGTCCATACAGGTCACTGGTACTCTGGGAGGCGTAAGTCCCCTTTAATAGGCAGGAACAACTATGCAAATAATTTGCAAGGGGCGGAGCCTCCCCTCTTACTTAAGCCACCTTCTGGCCAGAGCCACTTTAGATTGATTTGAGACCCTAAAACTGACCTCAGGTAAGCAAAAAGAAAGACTCCTGTGAGCATGCCCGAACGGTCTCCCACTGAATGCCACAGGAGAGCCAAGACTGGTCCCTTGACAGGGTGGGAGACCAGTGACCTGTATGGACTAAGTGAAAAGGATTTAACAGGTAAGACTAAAATCCTATTTTCACTGTCGTCCAATACAGGTCACTGGTACTCTGGGATGTACAAACATTGAGCTGATCCAGAGGCGGGAAGTAAGGCAAGGACCAGGCGCAAGGCCCAAGTCACTAGAACTGTTACGACCAGTTGATAACATAGCCCAAACTGTAAGTGTCAACGGACACCAACCAAGGGAACAATCCCTGAACTAACACAGCACACGGAACTAGAGCCAACCGGGCTCAACAGTAAAGAAGCACTAAGGATCACAGAGCGGAAGACCTACACAGGCAAGACTGCCTCCAGGACCTTCCTTCCAAAACTGGCATCAGCCGAAGCCAGTACATCAACTCGATAGTGCTTAGAAAAGGTGTGCACAGAGGACCAAGTGGCCGCTCTGCACAGTTGATCAGCAGAAGCTTGATTCTTGTAGGCCCAAGAGGCCCCAATAGATCTGGTGGAATGGGCAGTCACCCGGAAGGGAACATGCTTATTCCTCAACTTATAGGCTTCACGGATGGTAGCCTTAATCCAAGAGGCAATGGTAACTTTGGAAGCCGGTCTTCCTGCCCTAGGCCCCTCAGGAATGACGAATAGAGCGTCAGACTTCCTGATAGACTCGGTGCGATGAACATAAAACTTGAGGCAACGCACCACATCCAACAGATGGAGATCTCTTTCCTTGTCAGATGAAGGATTAGGGCAGAAAGAGGGAACCACAATCTCCTGATTGATGTGAAACTCAGACACAACCTTGGGTAAGAATTCCTTGGTAGTGCGAAGCACAGCCTTATCCTTGTGGAACACCAGGTAAGGAGGTTTACAAGACAAGGCCTGTAACTCTGCTACCCGGCGCACTGACACAACAGCCAAGAGGAAGGCCATCTTCCAAGTCACAAAACGTAATGGAATGGAAGCCAAGGATTCAAACGGTGGTCGCTGAAGAACTCCCAGCACCAAATTGAGATGCCACTGGGGAGCAGGACTCTTAAAGGCAGGTCGAACATGAGTCACACCCTGGAAGAAGACTTTCACATCAGGAAGGACAGCAATCCGTTCCTGGAAAAACACAGACAAGGCAGAAGTCTGAACTTTGAGGGAACTCAGACTGAGCCCCTTATCCACACCGTCCTGCAAGAAGGCCAGGACAGTGGGAAGATGGAAGTCAAGTGACAACTTCTTGTCAGAGCACCATGTCACGAAAGTTGACCATATGCGATGATAGATCTTGGAAGACACAGGCTTACGAGCACTGAGCATCGTCGATACCACAGAAGGAGAAAAGCCTTTCTTTGCTAGAATCGAGGATTCAACCGCCATGCCATCAAATGGAGAGAGTGAACATCCTCTTTCCACAGATACCCCTGAAGAAGCAGGTCCGGACGGGCTGGAAGTGGGATTGGGTCCTTCACTGACATGGCCATCAATTCCGGAAACCAGGACTGGCGAGGCCAGTTTGGAGCAATCAGGATGACAGGACAACGTTCCCTCTTCAACTTCTGGATAACTCTGACCAATAGAGGAAGAGGAGGGAAGATGTAAGCCAGGGGGAAGTCCCAAGGGATCGACAAGGCATCCACTGCTAGAGCAAGGGAGTCCCTCAACCGGGAGCAAAACACCGGAACCTTCCTGTTGTGTCTGGTAGCCATCAGATCCACCACAGGCATCCCCCACCGTTGAGTGAGCATGTGAAACACCTCTGGGTGAAGAGCCCATTCTCCGCTGTCGACGGTATGACGACTGAGGAAGTCTGCCATGACGTTGTCCACGCCTGGAATATGAACCGCAGAGATGACAGGCACGTGATCTTCTGCCCAAGACAAAATATCCTTGACCTCCCACCAGGCGGAACCGCTTCTTGTGCCGCCTTGCCTGTTGATGTAAGCCACCGCCGTGGCGTTGTCGGACTCCACTCGGACTGGAAGACCGGTCAATTGAGACTCCCAGTGCCTCAGGGCCAGCCGGACAGCTCGAAGTTCCAGAACATTGATGGAGAGCATGGACTCCTCCAGACCCCATTTCCCCTGAGCACTGAAGCGACCCCAGACTGCACCCCAGCCCCGAAGGCTGGCATCCGTAGTGACTGTGGTCCAAGGAGGAACTAGAAAGGATTTCCCTTTCAGGAGATGAGAGAGATCTAACCACCAGTGCAGACTCGACTCGACATGAGGAGGAAGAGAAACAGACAGATGTTGATGATCTGGATGATTCTTGCACGTCTGAATCACAAACCTCTGAAGATCCCGGGAGTGGGCCATGGCAAATGGTACTGCTTCGATTGTGGAAATGAACTTCCCCACTAAGGACGACAACTTCGGAACTGGAATCTCGTCCATGTCCAGAATTCCAGCCACTCTGACAGCTATCTGGTGAGCCACGTCCTCTGGAAGAAACACCATGCATTGGCGAGTGTCGAACAGGAGACCCAGGAACAGAAGCCTCTGAGATGGAATCAAGTCCGACTTGTCCAGATTCAGGATCCAGCCATGACGGTTCAGGGTGTGCATGCACAACTGTAATTGCTGAAGGAGAAGCTCCGCTGAGGAGGCCTTCAGAAGGAGATCGTCCATGTAGGGGGTCACTCTGATCCCATCCTGATGGAGCACCGCTATCAATGAGCCCAACACCCTCTGGAAGACCTGAGGGGCTGAAGTCAGCCCAAAGGGGAGCGCTGCAAACTGAAAGTGTCCCCTGTGGCAGGCAATCCTGAGGTACCGCCTGCTCTCCGGATGAATAGGGATGTGAAGATAAGCATCCTGAAGGTCCAGGGAGGCAAGAAACTCCCCTGGAGACATTGCTGCAATCACAGAGCGCAGGGACTCCTGGCGGAAGTGGGAAGTCACCACATAGGCATTGAGATCTTTGAGATCCAAGATGGGACGGGCTCCTCCGTCCTTTTTGGCTACCACAAACAGGTTGGAATAGAATCCTGAACCTGTGTTCCCCTGAGGAACCGCCTCCAGGACCTCTTTGTCCAAGAGATCCTGAATAGCGTCGTCGAACAGACGCCTTTTTGTGGGTTCCAGAGAAGGACGAGTAAAATGGAACCGAAAAGGAGGAAGGGAAGAGAAAGGGATCCTGTATCCCTCTGACACCACCTGAAGAACCCATGGGTCCGCCACTGACTCCTCCCAAGTCCGGCGAAAGATGCGGAGACGACCGCCTACAGCCGGATGCGGACCCGGGTTCGGCGAGTCATGCCGAAGCAGTCTTGGAGGTCTTGGCCTTGGAGGCAACTTTGGGCCTCCAGGACTGTCTGGGCTTGGAGGAGGAGCGCGTAGTGGGAGGACCCGTTTGGGCCGAGGAGCGTGTCTCAGTCTGAAAGGAACGAAAGGACCGATTGCGTTTGGCTGGAAACTTTTTCTTAAAGACTGAGGGTAGAAGAGTACTTTTACCGCCAGTAGCCTCACTGATCATTTCTTTGAGTTCAGACCCAAAAAGCAAATTCCCCTGAAAGGGCAAGGAAAGCAAGGCTTTCTTAGAGGCTGTATCAGCAGACCAAATTTTCAGCCAAAGAGCGCGTCTAGCCACCACAGAAGAAGTGGAGGCCCTCGCCATCATGCGCACAGCATCAAAGGCAGCGTCAGCAACATAGTTCTGAGCTTCAGTGATATTAGCAAGAAGCTGCAACTGTTCAGATACAGGCGCATCCTGGCGAACCGCTTCAGTCAGTCGTTCAGTCCAGGCCGCAATAGCTCTATTAACCCATGCCACAGCAAAAGTGGGGCGCATGGCTGTGCCAATGGAGGCAAAAATAGACTTAAGAGAGAGCTCTAGTTTCTTATCCGTCCAGTCCTGCAAGGCAGAGGCATCTGAGACAGCCAAAGCAGTAGATTTGGAGAGTCTAGACACAGGAGCATCCACTTTGGGAGGATGAACCCATTTTGCCAGCTCCGCCTCAGGAAAAGGGTAAAGTTTAGCAAACTTTTTGGAGACAGAGGAAGATCTATCAGGATTCTTCCATGCCTCAGAGACCAGACGGGCAAGAGTAGGGTTAGTTGGAAAACAAACAACCGGTTTAGATGGCTTTTTCTGAAAAACATCAGTAGGATCATAAGTGGATTCCTGAGTCAGAGGAAGGTTGAGCGTATTCAGAACCGCTCTGATCAGACCCTCAGCCGAGACTTCAGGGTCACACTCATAGGGGTCCCCAATGGACCTGTTAGATTCAATAACAGTACGTTCCTCAGCATCAGAATCCTGTAAAAGTTCTTCTTCAGAAGAATCAGTGATATCAGGAGCTCCCTGTGGCTTAGGCAGGGAGGTCCTGATAGTAGAGGGGGTCTGCCAGACCTGGAGAGCCCCCTGTACCTGAGAGGGAAAGAGTTGAAGCGTGGATCTGAGATCCCTAGTGGCAGCTTTAAACTCCCTCACCCAAGATGGCTCAATAGCATGGCTGGGAAGCCCAGGGTTGCTATCTTGACCAGTACAATTAGGGCATAGATCCCCCACATTATCGCCATCCAGCCCAATGTGGCAAGAGGAGCAAAACGCCATGGGGGTAGCGGACCCCCCATCCTCCTTAGACTTGGGTCTAGCCCCTAGCTCCAGTGAAGTAGACATGCTCACAGCGTCAATATACCCCACCAATAACACTATCACCCAGAAAAAGTGTTAAGATTAAAGTTTCACCCCAGAAATGTTCTAAAAACGGACTTATCTGGCCAGCGAAGGGTTAATCTGTTGAGGAGAGAGAAGGCTCGGTCCCTGCGTAGTGTACTCGCCTAGGAAAAGTACCACAAAATGGCGGCCGTCATGACAGCCAATCAGAAACGAGCGCGAACCAAGCGCTCATGGGAAATGTAGTTTTCCTGTCCAAGTACCCCAAACATTGCCCGAAGCCCCCCTGAACACCCCACATGAATAAAACACATTCCGGATGATAGATCAGGAGCCTAGAATTAAAATGAGCCCTCTCTGAAGTTGCTGTGACAAGCGGTTCCAGAGATATGTCCCATACTGTGAATTCCCATAGAGAGTAAAGGAGCCCTTGCGTCTGAGCGGGAAAAAGCCGCGCTTAAAGGCGCGGAACACCATTTTTAATAAAGTTTAGTAAAACATTAAAAAGTGCCCAAACAAGCATGAAACACATGAGAAACATAAATAAATGAATACCCAATGCTCCAAAACTCAGAGAATAACACAGAAATTGCATAAACAGTAATAATGCAATAAAAACACCCTATGAGTGCTGGAGTGTATTAAAACTCCCAAATACAAGCCCATCAAAGGGACACTGTGGGGACAAGTGGACCTTCAGCACTCAATGGGTGACTCACCTTCCTTGCTGACTTCTGTCTTCAGGTGACCATGATAAGGAGGGAAAGAACCAGAGGTAAATTCCCCAACAGGGGAGCTGCTTAACACAAGCTGTCCCCTCTTCAGGGCATAGGTCCACAGAAAATCCCTGGAAGCTGCACCAGCCACTTTAAAGAGGGCAATTCACAGCCATGGTCACCCTCCTAATGGTGGTATTCCATATTTGAATAAAAAATAATAAAATACTAAGATGCATAGATGTTCTCTACCTGGTGTGGAAGCACACCAGGAACAAATCAATCTAAAGTGGCTCTGGCCAGAAGGTGGCTTAAGTAAGAGGGGAGGCTCCGCCCCTTGCAAATTATTTGCATAGTTGTTCCTGCCTATTAAAGGGGACTTACGCCTCCCAGAGTACCAGTGACCTGTATTGGACGACAGTGAAATTAAGATTTACCGTAAAATCTCATGTATAATACGCACCTGTGTATAATACGCAAGTGCAAATTATACCCAAGATTTTAGGGGAAAATAAGAGTGTCTATATATTTAATACGCACCCTTGTTTTCCCCGTTTACTCACCCCAAAACTTTACTATTTTGTTTCTGATTCCCTGCCTCCACCAAGCACAATCTGCTTCCCTTTGCCTGCACAGCTTCAACTCACCCCCTCCGGAGTCGGCTTTGATCTCTGCACAGTGGGCGGCACTCTTACATTTGCCACCTGCTTCCAGCAAATCCCTGCAAGGACCTTCCCATATACAGTACATCCAATGCAGCAAATGCAAGAGTGCTGCCCGCTGTGCAGAGATCAATGCTGACTCCGGAGATGGTGAGTTGAAGCAGGGAAGGCAAAAGGAAGAGGAACGCACTGGGGAAGAACACAAAAATATATGGGCATTGTTTTACTCATGTATAATACCCCCCCCGACTTCACATAAGGTGAAGAAGGACAAAATTGTGAGTATTATATGCTAGATTTTACAGTATTTAAAACTCAGCACAGACTATACCAAATAATGCACAAAATGTACAATCTATTTAAGGAACAGGTAATACACAAGCATAGAGTCTTTCAGCGAAGACAATATAATAAATCACTGACAACAAAAAAACATAGTGTCAAAAGTGCCAGTCTGTTGATCTTCACATTAACTGATGGACCCCTATGAGGAAACACTCCCAAAAGGTTACCAGTTAAGTGTGCATGAGAAAATACACTAAATAAATGTTAAAGCTATTTCTTGTTTACATCACACACAATATCACAACCCTCCCCCCAAAAACAATGGATTGAAGGGATAATTTGAAACTCCTGATTGATCTGGAACTCAAAGACCACCTTAGGAGGGAATTCCTGAGAGGTTCAATGAAAACCAAAAAATCACACAGAACCAAGTTAAGGTCCCACGGGGGTGTGGGAGCCTTCTAGGCAGGGAAAAACATGAGCAGCCCCTGGAAAGAACACACTGACATTTGGCAAAATAGAGAGAGAGCAGAAGTCTGAACCTTCAAAGAACTCAAACTGAGCCCTTTGTTTATGCCATTCTGCAGAAAGGACAGGACCGCTGGAAGGTCAAACTTCTGTAAAGGTCCCTGTCTACAAGATTGAAAAATGGACCAAACCCTGTGGTAGGCATTAGAGGAGATAGGCTTTCTAGCCTGGATCATAGTGGAGACAACAACAGGGGAAAAAACTTTTCTCCCCAGGATGGAGGCTTCAACAGCCTTGCCAACAAAGCCAACTGCTCCACATCCTCCTTCCAGACGTACCACTAAAGGTGGAGGTCCGGTCTGAGTGGCAGTGGAAATGGATCCCGAATGGAGAGACATACCAGCTCCGGGAACCACACCCTCCTGGTCCAGTATGGAGCAATCATAATGATCACCTGACCATCCATCTGTATCTTCCTGAGCACCCTGGGAATGAGAGGGATTGGAGGAAAGATGTGAGCCAGATGAAAGTCCACGGAATCGTCATTGGGTCCATGGCAAAGGCCAGTGGGACTCTCCAATGGGAACAAAACTCCAGAACCTTCCAGATGTTTTTTGTGGCCATCAGGTTTATCTGAGGAAGACCACCACCTTTGCACAATCAGGTTTGGAGACTTACAAAGTCAGCTGGGACGTTGACTACATCTGGAATGTGAACGTTGTCTACACCTGGAATGGTGGAGATGGCCAGAACGTGAGCTTCTGTCCAAGCCAAGATCTACTTGACCTCTGACCAAGCAGGAGCGATTTGAGTGCCTCCTTGCTTGTTGGTGTAAGCCACAGACTCGTACTGGATGACCCCTCAGTTGAAGGGACCAATACACAAGTGTAAGCCTGATCACCCTGAGCTCCAGAACACTGATGGACTAAAGAGACTCCTGCAAGGATCATCTGCCCTGGATACCCAAGTATCCCAGATCTGCGTACCAGCCCCTCAGGATGGCATCCATCTTGAGAAAGGTCTATTCCGGGATCACAAACAGCTTTCCCTGTTCCAGGTCGCTCCTGCACAACCACCATTGCAGATCCTGTCTAACTTCCAGAGTATGGGAGACCCGCAGATCCAGAAGATCTGGATTCCCACACCAGGAACAGATAATGAATCTCTGGAGTTTCCTGGTGTGTTCCATAGAACACACCATGGAACTCCAGAGACACCATGTGGCCTCTGAACTTCCTTACTGAGGCCAAAGGCCACTCCAGAGCTTGGGACACCAGTCGCATAACCTGCACCACGCACCAAAAGTTTGAATTTTTTCCAGACTTACCAAAACACCCATAAGGGTGTGTGGGGGATGATAAAAAAGCTTAAACCTAAAAGGGAAAACCAGTAATAGGCCCCAAACCCAGTGAAACCAGCAGAGAAGGAGTTAAATAGCCTGAAAAACAGCCAACCATGCTCCACAGACTCAGGGACAAGACAGTAATAAATTACCCAACGTGACTGCAGGAGTTCAAGACTCCTATATAACCCCTGTATGAAGGGGACTAAGTGGGACAAGTGGACAATGGCACTCAAAGGGTTACTCACCAATCTGCATATTCTGTCTACAGAGTGACCCAGTTAGGAGAGAGAGAAACTTGGGCTGCAAGGGTCCACAACAGCACCTGTATACTGGACAATCCTCCAGGGGAAGCCATCTAAGCATAAAATAAATATTACGCTAAAAATAAGCAAAAAATGTTCCTAGCCTCTTCACTCTGCTGGAACAAATCAACCTGGAAAGGGCGGGGGCTAGGGTAGCCTGATAAGGAGAAGGGAGGGCTCCACCTCTAAGAACTTGTCTTTTGAAATGTTCCAGTCTAACTAAGGAAGGAAGTCTCCTCCCCATGGTATCTTTATTCCATATTGGATGAAAGAGAAAAATATGTCTCAGTGTCGCTCCAGTGGCTGCAAAGTTAGACCTGAGGATAGGGTCCAGCTTCTTTTTCGCTGAATCCTTCAAACCTGCTGCATCTGCCAATGGCAGGGCAGTAGATTTAGCCAACCTGGACACTGGGGGATCCATGGTTGGGGGAGAGGCCCACTGGGCCAAAGCTGCCTCTGAGAAGGGATACAGCTTAGAGAGCTTCTTGGTGATAGACAGCGGTTTTTCTGGGGTCTTCCACTCATCCAGAGGGATCTGGTCAAGAATGGCATTAGGGGGAAAATTTTTTTGAAGATTTCTTATGCCTCTGGAAGACATCTGTAGAAGAAGACCCCTAATCAGAGGTTTCAAGAGACCTGAAGCGTCTCCAAAACAGCTCTAATGAGTCCATCAGCCAAGGGAAGGGATTCATTCTCATACCCCATAGAAGCAGAATGAGTCCATATCCTCATATTCCCCCTCCTCATCCTCCCATTATGACAATTCCTCCTCCTCCTCCTCTGGGGATCCAAGAACCTGAGGAACACTCTGAGACAGGGGCCACATATTTAAATGTAGTGTGGGGGGGGGTGTCAAGATTGGAGGACCCCCTGAAGGAGGAAAGGAATTTGGGCCACTGAGGACAGCAGTGTTTTAACCCAAGCTGGCTGCTGTTCAGTGCTTAAGGGCACAGGTGGAGTAGAAGGGGCCACAGAACAAGAGGTGCAGAGAGATCCAGAATCTCTCTAGGGAGCCCCGTTTGACATGAGGAACAGTAAGCAAGGGGGTAAGAGATGCCCTTGGGTCCTTAGTCTTAGATTTACCTCCACGTCCCTTAGAATCTGACATCCTGACAGTAAAACTGTCTCACACTAGTAAAAATAACCATTAACAATACCCCAGGCTAATAATTCATCCTAGAAAGCCCAGAAATTCACTTATCTGGCAGGTGAAGGGTTAATCTGGAGAATGAGAGCAAGGAGAGTCTGTCTCTGCATAGAAAAAGCAAGACAGAAGTAAAATGGTGATTGCAAAACTGGCAGCCTATCAGAAGAAAGCCAGCAATATGGGCCTTCTGGGACTAGCAACGCCTACACACTGGCCAAGGAATCACCATGGACCCCAAAGACACTCAGGATGTGAACCGTATGAATGGGCGTGAGGAGACAAGAAGAAAGAGCCCACAATGACTTCTGTATGTCAAATAGGTACAGAGATATGCTCCAATTAAATTCACCTATAGAAGTCAATGGAGCAAAAATGGAGGCAGCATGGGTACCAGTTCTTAAAGGGGCCATGGTACAATTTCATGCAACATGTGAAATAGCATTCAAAGAAAATCCCTAAAAAACCTAAAAAGAGCCCCCAGACAGAGGAACAAGATAGAAATCGCCCACAGCATCCCAAGTTGTAAACAGCAGGAAAAGGGTTAATCCACTAAAAATTGCAGCCATCCTTGCTCCACAGCCCAGTGGAAGAACAGAAGAGATCATAAATTATACCCAACATGAATGCAGGAGCCAAAGGCTCAGAGAAAACCTGTGTATGGAGAAGCACCAGATAGGTACAAGTGGACCAAGGCACTCAAATGTTACTGTCCAGTCTTCAGGTTACCATTGTGAAAGTAAGCAGAGCCCCAGGAGACTCTGCTAGGAGGGAAAACTTGGCCTGCAAGATTCCATTCACAGGGCTGCAAGGGTCCACACAGCCCCTGTACACTGGTCAATTCACTCTAGGGAAAGCCCAGTAATTTAACCCGCATAATGGCGGAATTCTGACAGCTCTATATTTAACAGAAAATAATAAAAAAGCTAAAAAACTAAGAGAGTGTCACTGCTCCATCCATTCACCTCAGAGGACACATTCATTCTGGGAGCTATACGTGAGGGGTTAAGCTGGAGGAGTGATTGGGAGTCTCCACCTACAAGACTTTGTCTTTTGAGATGTGTTCTGCCCTCCAAAGGACAGATTCAGCCCCCATAGTATCTGTGTTCTATATTGGACATAAGAAAAAAAACAGTATTGTATATCTAGTTATATAGCTGGAGAATATGTGCTGAAACATGACACGCTTTCCATATTAACTAATGGGTTAACTGGTTTTTCATCCACACCACAAACAATTTTTAAGACTGTAACTGATTTCAAGGCTTAGCAAAGAGGGGACAAAATGAAAGAATAGTAAAAGAACAACATTACTCTACTTACCAAAATATTTGAGGGTTTTATGTCTTGATGTATAATATTTTTGGAATGGATATATTCAACAGCCATTAGTACCTCTAGAGCTACATATAGTCTATCGTCATTACTCAGCTAAAATGTAAAATAAAAACCAAAAATTAGCAAGTAATTCAGAATTCTAAAATTAATACTTTACATTATTTATTAATATTAAATACCTTTACAGGACTCTCTTCACAGTATAGTGCATTTTCTAGGTTATCTCCATGGATATATTCACTTGCCAGAAGCATAGATGTTTGTGTTTTAGCAGCTGCCATCAGTCTGACTATGTTCGGATGTGAAAGTCTCCTTTTTTAAATTAACCATAAAAAGAAGTTATTGAAATAATATAATATATATAATAATATACATATATTTTATATAAATTGTTCATATAGTGGGGTCTATTTGATAAATTGTAAACATGCAAAAAAAAATCTAGAAATGTTACAGTAACATAGTAAATTAGGTTGAAAAAAAGAGTTAAATCCATCAAGTTCAACCTTTGCCTCATAACCCAGAAAAATGAGAATTATATAAGCTTTCCTGCTGCCAAATGAGTATTAGTCTTTACCAGAACTTCCTGCTTTACCTACTGATACAAAGTATAACCATGTATGTTCCTGCTTAAAAGAAATGCATCTTCTTTTAAATGTATCCATTGTATCTGCCATTATCAGATCCTTGGACAAGGAATTTCACAATTTAACAGACCTTACTGTAAAAAAAAAACATTCTCTGCTGAAGCTGAAACTTTCTTATCTTAAAAGGACAGTAATACTTAAAATTTACTAATCCCCATATTGTAGGCATTAAAAAAAGAAATTAATTGCCCTCAGTGCAATCTCTCAAACCTTTATGGTTTCAGAGATAATAGCTCGCAAAGATCCCCCTCCCTCCTCTTTCCCTGAAGTCAGCGTTCTAGGTGACTGCAAGAGAATCCTGTCGTACGACCATCAGGCGGCTCTGCAGCAAAGCCGTGATCGCGTTAATTAAAAAGAAATCCTTCACTGAAACGGTCTTCTATGTGTGCTTGCAAACTAAACACACGTAGAAGACCGTTTCAGTGAAGGATTTTTTTATTAACGCAATCTCAGCTCTGCTGCAGAGCCGCCTGATGCACTTCAGGGAAAGGGGAGGGAGGGGGGAACTTTGCAAGCGATTATCTCTCAAACTATAAAGGTTTGAGAGATTGCACTGGGGGCAATTAATTTCTTTTTTTAATGCCTACAATATGGGGATTAATATATTTTAAGTATTACTATCCCTTTAAAGGGTGGCCCCTAGTTATTTGATCGGTCATCAGTGTTTTTAGCTTGCAAATTTGTCAATGAGCATCTGTATTTGCTGGCTCAGTTATTTATCAGTGAACAAAATCAATGTTGAGACACTCATTCAGTGATATTCTATGAAAAAAAAACATCAAAAAAATTTCCACAAGAAAACTGGTTAACCGCAGTTTTTCAAATGCTTTTTTTTCTGTCATAGCACATGCAAGAGTATATTATGCCATGTAATTTTTAACTTGGAGAATGATTTATTCAACTATCATGATGGACAGCCTTGCTTAGGAGAATTTTTGGTATACTAATCTAAACACATCCCTGTAAACGGCTTAGATGGCCAGAACATGGGCCTCTGCCGAACCACAAATGTGCCACATCTCAAACAAGGCAACTGTGCTGAGAGTGCCCGCTTGGATACTGATGTATGCCACAGCTGTGGCGTTGTTAGCTTCCTGAAAACTAACTCTATGCAGATGTAGCAGCATGGAGGTTAGCAAAAAGCTGATTTTGATCTGGATAAGAGGAAGGAACCAATCAAACACATCAAGCCAAAGGGAGAAAACCAGAAGAAGGGTAAAAAATGGTACAGAGGTCAAGGGCAGGCAGCTAAGCTTCATAAGTGAGAAAAGCAGGCCGGGGTCAGGGCAGGCTGATAAGGTTCTTGAGAGAAAGAGCAAGGTGAGGGCAAGGGCAAGCTGAAAACCGATTGGGCAAAAAAAGAAGGCCAGACAAGGGGGTCAAAAAACAGAGAAACAGTAGACAAAGGTGAGGGACAGGCCAAGGGTCAAAAACTGGTGAGACAATACTCTGTAATGTACAATGATGCTGCTGAGTAAAGAGCCTGACAAGAGAGCACAGAGACCTATGCAGCACTGGCTTATATAGGCCTCGGTGTGTCTGACATCACGATGTGTGATGTCGCTACCCTGGAAGAGGCGCAGCTCAGTACTTCACATATGCAAGCCGGTGGCAGACGAAGACGGGACATGGCGGTATGCGACTGATCCCCCACTTATGGAGGCCCTCTGGGCCTGCACTGGACCTGGGCGATCAGAATGAGCCAAATGAAAGACAGGTTGGAGCATGGATGTTGCTGAGAGGCTCCTCTTCCAGTGCACAAGGTATTCCAGTCGTCCTCTCTGAAGGCAAGAATCCAAGATTTTTCCGGCAGTGCTAGGCGATAAGCCACAGGGTTTATGACCTGAGTGATGCGGTATGGGCCTAGAAAGTCTGGTCCTAGCTTCCGTTAAGGGCAGGACAAATAGATGTTAACAGATGACAACCATACCTCATCCCTGACCTGCATCATAGGACTGTCCAGGCTTTGTCTGTCAGCCTGTCTTTTATAGGCCAAATGAGCTTGTGTCAACATGGCGTATAACTCCTGTGTATTTGTTGTAACTCCTGTATTTGTTGGTTGAATATTTGGTACAGGAGTAGTAGGTAGTACGTCTGGCAACAGCGGTGGATGATGCCCATAAGTGGCAAACAACGGTGAGGTACGGATGGTGTCGTGGTAATGATTGTTGTATGCAAATTCCACTTGCGGTAGTAGATGGAACCAATTGTCTTGTAGGTTCGTTGACAAGCACCGCAAGTACTGCTCCGAGGTCTGATTGGTGCGCTTTGTCTGGCCATTGGTCTGAGGGTGATAGCCCTAAGACAAGATTGGCCAAACAGTCATACTTTTCCTATCTAATTTCCAATATTTCCTCTAACCCGAAATGCCTTTTCTCAACCTTCAAATCTCTCCTACACCCACCAACACAAACACCTTCCACTAACTTCTCTGCAAAGATCTTGCCACCAAACTTCAAGAACAAGATCGACTGCATCAGACATGAAATCTCATCACTTCCACTCCCGCCCATCCAGCTTAGCCCTGTCACTTCTCCAACACGCACATTAAGCTCCTTCTCACCCGTGACCGAGGATGAAGTTTCCCTTCTCCTCACTCGCTCAAACTTAACCACATGCCCTCTTGACCCAATCCCATCTCAGCTCACTCAAGAACTTTCTCCTCTACTAACTCCAACCCTTACTCACTTATTCAACCTCTCTCTGTCAACCGGCACCTTCCCATCCTCTTTCAAATATGCACTAATCACACCCATCCTAAAGAATCCTCCCTGGACCCAAACTCACTCTCAAACTACCGGCCCATTTCTCTACTCCCGTTCGCCTCCAAGCTCCTTGAGCGTCTCGCATATAACCAGCTCACTAAATTCCTCTGCTCCCATTCCCTGCTAGATCCCTTGCAATCTGGATTCCACCCTCATCACTCCACATTAAAGTGGCCAATGACTTGCTCTCTGCAAAGTCAAAAGGACACTACTCCCTACTCATTCTCCTGGACCTGTCAGCTGCCTTTGACACAGTAGATCACCCACTCCTCTTCCAAGCCCTCCTCTCCTTAGGTCTCTTTGACACCACCCTCTCTTGGTTTTCATCATATCTCTGCAACCACTCCTTCAGTGTTTCCTACTCTGGCCCCACTACCCCACCCCTCCCACTGTCTGTTGGCATGCCCCAAGGATCAGTCCTGGGCCCCTTGCTCTTTTCAATTTACACCGCCTCCCTTGGCAAACTAATAAACTCCTTTGGGTTTCACCATCATCTCTATGTTAATGACACTCAAATCTATCTTTCCTCCCCAGATCTCTCCCCTTCCCTCCTGTCCCAGGTATCTGACTGTCTGTCTGCTGTGTCTTCCTGGATGTCCTCCCTTCAAACTCAACCATGGCAAAACTGAACTAATTATATCCCCCCTCTAAAACAAGCCTTTCCCCAGACATTACCTTCACTGTAAACAACACTACCATTACACCCACCCCAACAGCACGCTGTCTGGGGGTCACATTTGACTCCGCCCTATCCTTCATTCCTCACATCCAGTCAATCTCCAACTCATCCCGCCTCCATCTCCGCAACATCTCTAAAATCAGACCCTTTGTCACCCAAGACACTACTAAAATTCTAATCCAAACACTCATCATGTCCTGTCTTGACTACTGTAACTCACTACTAATTGGCCTTCCTCTCACTCGACTAACCCCACTACAGTCCGTAATGAACTCTGCTGCAAGATTAATCTACCTCACTCATCGCTTCTCTAACACCACTCCCCTTTGCCAATCCCTACACTGGCTCCCAACAGCATACAGAATTAAATTAAAAATTCTGGTGCTAACATAAAGAGCCCTCACTAACACCGCACCCCCCTATATTTTATCTCTCATCTCTCTGCACACGACCTTCAGCCCTCCACAGCTCTTATTACATACTCCCACTCCCTCCTACAGGACTTCTCCCGTGCTGCACCTGAGCTGTGGAATTCCCACCCCCACCCCATCAGACTCTCCCCAGCCTTCAGATCTTCAGACACTCCCTGAAAACTCACCTCTTCAGGGAAGCCGATCAACTACTTCCATAAACATTATTACCAAGAACCACCCCTCCCCTGGTCCACTGCACTCAACAGCACTTTTCACTTCCACCCACTGACTGGCAGTTCATGTGGCAGGAGGCACTTTCACCCAATAGCACTTACTCCTTCTGTGTCCAACCTTCCTTCCTCTGGGCTGTAAGCTTTCACGAGCAGGGCCCTCTTATCCTTCTGTTTTCCACATTTGATTTGTACTATTTAATATCTCTGTATGTCCATTCCCTATTGTACAGCACTGCAGAATTAGTTGGCGCTATATAAATAAAGAACAATAATAATAATAAGGAAAGTGCCGAAATACTATTTCCCAAAGAGTTGAGGGCCTCAATAAGCCCTGAGGGTTCCATCCTGTTGAGATATTGGCTCTCTTGTGCTGTTAGCATCCTGAAAACTATCTCTATGCAGATGTAACAGCACAGAGGTTAGCAAAAAGCTGGTTTTGATCTGGATAAGAGGAAGGAACTAACCGAACACATCAAGCCGAAGGAAGAAAACCAGAAGAAGGGTGAAAAACAGTACCGAGGTCAAGGGCAGGCTGATAAGGTTCATAAGCAAGAAAAGCAGGCTGGGGTCAGGGCAGGCTGATAAGGTTCTTGAGCGATAGAGCAAGCTGAGGTCAACGGCGGGCTGAAAACTGACTGGGCAAAACAAGAAGGCCAGGCAAGGAGGTCAAAAACCAGATAAACAGTAGATAAAGGTGAGGGACAGGCCAAGGGTCAAAACCAGCAAGACAATACTCTGTAATGCACAACGATGCTGCTGAGTAAAGAGTCCAAAAAGACATCACCGAGACCTATGCAGCAATGGCTTATATAGGCATCGATGGTCGCTACCCCGGAAGAGCTGTGGCTCTGTACTGCTCATATGTAAGCCGGTGGCAGACAAGGATGGGACTCGGCAGTACTACCACAGGTATTGTCCGACTGCATTCTCATTGGCTTTACCAACAGAAGTGGGGTTCAAAGAACAAGGGCCAGACGAATCGCCCAGAGTTCCAAGACTTTGATGGACAAGAGGTTCTCTTCCTGAGTCCACCTGCCCTGGACACCCAGGTGATCCAGAACTGCACTCCAGCTGCTCAGGCTGGACCAGTTCTGAATAACATCCTGCTGTAGCTTCCTCGTGTGGACCTGAGACTAAGGTACAGCATCCAGTGTTGACAACAGTCTGCCCAGAACTCTCATGACCTCCCTGACTGTGGCCGAGGACCACTCCAGGGCCTGCGACACTTCCTGCTTCACAAGAAGAATCTTGTCCCCTGGTAGGACAGTACCTGGGAGGGTACCAGAGACGACTTGAGCATATTCAGGATCCATCCATGGTGGATCAGAAGTTGGGCGCGGTCCTGAAGGTGGTAAGTCAAGAGCTCCTCTGGGGGAGCCTTGATCAACAGATGATCTAGGTAAGGTGTCATTGAGATACCCTGGGTACGTATGAAAGCTGCCATGACTCTGGTGAAAACGAGATACCGAAGCCAGGCCAAACGGCAGAGCCGTGAACTGGTAATGATTTGAGCTGAAAGCAAAATGCAGGTAGCACAAGCTGTCCGAGTGAATTAGGATGTGCAGATACGCATCCTGAAGGTCCAGAGAGGCCAGATACTCCCTCAGGCACATTGCTGAGATGTCAGAACACAAGGATTCCATCTTGAAGCTCGTAAAAACCACATATTTGTTGAGGCATTTGAGGTCCAGAATAGCAGCCATCTTTCTTGAGGACCACAAACAGGTTGCAATAAAAACCTGAACCGCGCTGAAGTACTGGTAGCAGAACCAGTTTCTCCAGCAGTGAGTCCACTGCCTCCTGGTATAGCCGTGCCTTGTCTGGCTCTTTCAGCACCCTTGGAAAAAAGAAAAGGTGGAGGAAGGTACTTGAAATCTATGCAATACCCTTCTGAGATTATCTGCAAAACCCACTGGTCCATGATTGAGGACTCCTTAATGTCTATAAAAACGTGGAGATGGCCCCCTACAGGTAACGACAGACCAGATTCCATAGGTCATGCAGAAGAGTGCTTGTCAGGCTTAGCCCTTGCGCTGCCGTTTGGCCAGGTCTGTCTGGGCTTTGAGGTGGGGCTTGCTTCAGAGGCTTGCGAGCTCTGCGGCCTCTGCTCCCTCATATGGTGGAGGAAGAAAAAGATTAATCTTCCTCGCCATGAATGGACACTTGATGGGAATCTGGGGCAAGAAAGTGCTCTTATCACTAATAATCTGCAATAGTAGATAATATAGGTCTAATTAATTGTGCAATTCTGTAAAAAGGCCGTTGCAGGTCTCAAATAATAACATAGAACAGAAAAAGCAAACAAAAAATGCAATATGTATGGAGTGTTGTTTATTTAGGCTATTGAGTGACCCTTAGTGTATCCATAATTGCCCTAAAGACCAGTTCAACAATTGTTGAACTGGTCTCTAGGGCAATTTAGGATACACTAATGGTCACTCAATAGCCTAAATAAAAAATACTCCATACATACTGCATTTTTTCTTTGCTTCTTCTGTTCACTGATAATCCGCTTCAGTTCAGGTCCAAACAGGGACTTTCCCTGAAATGGAAAGGAAACCAGTGACTTCCTGGAAGATTGGTCTGCAGACCAAATCTTGTGCCACAGTGGCCATGAGTAGCAGCAGAAAAAGCTGAGGCGTTAGTGGATAACCTGACTGTGTCAAAAAGCACCTCCGAAAAATAGTTGTTGGCCTCCTTTATGTTGGTCATAGGAAACAACAAATCTTCCTTTGGGACAGCAGCATGGAAAGCCTCAACTAGTTGTTCACCTCAAATGGCATCAGCTCTGTTAACTCAGGCAGAGACAAAGATAGGTCTGAATGCTGCACCAGTGACCACAAAAGGAGGCCTTGAGAATAGAGTCCAGCTTCTTGTCTCCTGGCTCTTTCAGGCCTCCTGCATCCGCAAGTGAACAAGCAGTAGTCTTAGGCAACTGTGAAATAGGAGGGTCCACGGTTGGGGGTAAGGTCCACTGCTGTATCAGAAAAAAGGTACTGCTTAGAAAACCTTTTAATGAGAAACAGCCATCTGTCTTTCAACCACTTTGGAACATGGAAACCATGGGGTCATACTAAAGTTGTCCTAACTAGAATCCCAAGGAGAGGGAGCGTGACAGAATGGTGACACTCATGAGAATGAACCCTGTCCATTTGGAGTGACCAATTTGTCTTTGCTATGTGCTCCCAATCTTGCAAATATTAATGTCCTCTTTTGTGTGCTTGTACTAGAGTTTTGACCTTTTACCTTCAATGAAGGGGTTAATGTGCATGCTTGAAGTATAGCATGATGATACCATGGAGTCTGCCTAACACAATAGATACAGTGATATCAAGCATGTGGAACACTCGCATAACTTGAGGAAAGGCAGATACAGAGTGATAAAAAACCTACGGGAGATGAATGTGTGTTCCTTCCCCCATAGAGCAGGCTGTACAAAATATATGAGGATTTTAGTCTTACCTGTTAAATCCATTTCTCTTAGTCCATATAACTCACAGGTACCATGGGGAGGTGACAACTCCTACCAGTGGGCTGTAACAATTCTAGAAAAAGTGCAGGGTGG
This sequence comes from Rhinophrynus dorsalis, assembly GCA_037306005.1. NCBI lineage: Eukaryota > Metazoa > Chordata > Amphibia > Anura > Rhinophrynidae > Rhinophrynus > Rhinophrynus dorsalis. The sequence continues at coordinate 111,212,081 of CM074727.1, read as the reverse complement.
AGCCACCCCTTCCTCCATATCAGGTTACCCCTCTAGCCTTGCCCCAGATAGACTTGGGAAAAGCCTACTAAGTAGGACAGCAAGAAGGAAGAAAGGAAAACTTCCGTGAACAATGAACCCAAGAGGACCCCCATGTCCAGCTACAGGAGACCCTGCAAGGTCCCTTTCATTGGGTGGGAGATCTGTGAGTTATATGGACTAAGAGACAAGGATTTAATAGGTAAGACTAAAATCCTATTTTATCTGTCATCCAGTATAACTCACAGGTACCATGGGGATGTACCAACATTGAGCTCCCAGGGTGGGAAGAGACGGAAAGGACCAAGCACAGGTTCCCCCATGGTACCAGAGTTCCCATGGATTATCCAGGACACCGAACAGCCCAACTAACTGTCAACAGACACTGAATAACAATGAACACAGCACACAAGAACAAAAGCCAACAGGGCTCAAACAGTTAAAGAACAATAAGGCACAAGTCCTCGACAAGAGAAAACTGCCTCCAGGACTTTCCTGACCAAGCTGGCTTCACCTGAAGCCGCAACATCAACACAGTAGTGTTTGGCAAAGGGGTGAACAGAAGACCAAGTGGCCACCTTGCACAGCTGATCAGCAGATGTCAGATTATTGTAGGCCCAAGAGGCCCCAACGGACCTGGCAGAGTGTGCTGTAATGCAAAAGGGTGCAGGTTTCTGTCTGAGCTCATAAGCTTGCAATTCAGCAACTCTACGGACAGAGACTGCAGCCAAAAGAAAGGCCATCTTCCAGGTCAGGAGATGCAGAGGAATGGTGGCTAAGGACTCAAAGGGAGGCCGTTGCAAGACTCCAAAAACCAAATTAAGGTCCCACTGTGGAGTGGGAGCCTTATAGGCAGGGAAAGCATGAGCAACACCCTGAAAGAATACCTTAACCTCTGGCAAGATGGCAATGCATGAGCCGAGGTCTGAACCTTCAGAGAACTAAGGCTAAGACCCTTGTTCACACCATCCTGTAAAAAGGACAGGATAGCCGGGAGATGAAAACCTTCTGAGGACAGATCCATGTCCACACAAAACGAATGGAAAATGGACCAAACCCTATGGTAAGTCTTAGATTAGGCCAGTTTCCTAGCCTGAATCATGGTGGAGACCACCTCAGGAAATGCCTTTCCACCTTAGGATGGAGGCTTCAACAGCCATGCAGTCAAAGCCATACGCTCCACGTCCTCCTTCCATAGGTACCCCTGAAGAAGGAGATCCAGACTGAGTGGCAGTGGAAACGGACCCTGAATGGAGAGGGCAACTAGTTCTGGGAACCAAGCTCTCCTGGTCCAGTAGAGGGCAATCATGACAGTCGGACCGTCCATCCTAATCTTCCGCAGGACCCTGGGGATGAGAAGAATCGGAAGGAAGATGTAAGCCAGAATTGCCAGAGCGTCCACAGCAAAGGCCAGAAGATCCTCCCAACAGGAACAACATATCTGAACTTTCCTTTTGTCCCATTTTGGTGGCCATCAGGTCTATCTGAAAAGACCCCACTGCTGCAGCAATAGGTCAAAAACATCTGGATGGAGCTTCCACTCTCCAGGATCCACCTGTTAGCAGCTGAGAAAGTCCACCAGGACATTGTCCACCCCTGGAATGGGCAGAGCATGATCTTCTGCCTCGGCAAAAATAGACTTGACCTCTGATCAAATGGGAGGGCTTCTTGTGCCTCCTTGCTTGATCAACAGGACTCGAACTGGACAACCCCTCAGCTGAAGGGACCAGTACATCAGTGCTTGCCGAATCACCCTGGATTCCAGAACATTGATGGATTGAAGGGACTCTTCCAAGGTCCACCTGCCCTGGACACCACGGTGATCCAAGACTGCTCCCCTGCCCTGCAGGCTGCCATCCGTCATCACAAAGATCCAATCATGGATCACAAAGGGTTTCCTCTTATCCAGGTTGGACCTGTCAAGCCACCAGAGTAGGTCCTGCCTGACATCTGGAGGAAGAGAGCCTCTGAGATCCAAGGGGTCTGGGTTCCCAAGCCAAGAGTGAATAATGAATCTCTGGAGCTCCCTGGTGTGGGCCATAGAGTACGGAAATGCCTCCATGGTGGACAACATACGACCCACAAGAGTCATGAACTTGCAAACTGGAGCTGAGGGCCACTCCAGAGCTTGGGATACCAGATGCATGGTTTGCTGAATGGAGTCCTCCATCAGAAAAACCTTCCCGTAATGTCCAAGGAAGAACAGGACGTGAGAGGGGAACGGAGCAGATTTCTCCATGTTGAGAATCCACCCATGGTGGAGGAAAATATGAGCACAGTCCTGGACATGCTGGTCCAGGAATTCCCTGGACAGAGCATTCAGCAGATCATCCATATAGGGAGTCACCTGAATCCCCCGGGTGTGCAGGAAGACAATCAATGCCCCTAGGACCTGGCAAACACCCGAGGAGCAGAGGTAAGCCCAACATCAGAGCAGTGAGATAGAAGTGTCCCAAGTCACAAGTGAAATGAAGGTATTTATGACTGTTCAGATGAATCGGAACATTCAAGTAAGAATCCTGCAGATCCAAAGATGCCAGGAACTCTCCTGGGCACATAGCTGCGATGACAGAGCACAAGGACTCCATCTTGATGAGTAAAGTCTCTACAAAAGAACTGAGGTCCTTGAGGTCCAAGACAGGACAACTGCCACCATCCCTCTTGGCCACCGCGAACAGGTTTGAATAGAAATCTGAATCTCTCTCTTGAGGAGGAACTGGAATCAGAAGTCCCTTGTCCAAGAGAACCTGAACTGCCTCTATGAAAACACGCAACTTTTCTTGGCCCAGAGGAGTCCTGGACTGGAAGTATCTGTAGGGAGGAAGGGATTTGAAGGCAATCTTGTACCCTTCCGGTGCCCATCGACAGGCAGCTGCAGATCAGGATTCTGCGTGTCATGCAGAGGAAGACTTGCCAGACTTAGGCATAGCGGCAGCATGTTAAGAGTGCCACTGCTGTCTGGGCTTGGTAGTTGGGAGCGGGGTGCCGGTTTGAGACAGTCTTTGTGCCTCGTTTTGGCGGGAACAAAAAAGACACTGTTTCCTCGCCATATTAGGGCATTTGGAGACTTGAGGCAACAGATTGTTCTTGCCCCCAGTGGCCTCACTGATAATCTGCTTCAGTTCAGGCCCAAAGAGAGATTTGCCCTGGATTTGGAAGAATGGTCATCAGCCCAAATCTCGAGCAACAAAGCGGGCCTAGAAGTGACAGAGAAGGCAGAAGCCTTAGCTGAGAGTTTGACAGCATCAAACAGAGCATCAGTGACATATATCTGAGCTTCAGACATGTTGGCTAGGACGGCTAGGGGCCCCATTTCTGACGGCCTCAGTTAGTTCTTTGACCCAGATGGCAATAGCTCTAGTGACCCAAGCAGAAGCCAAAGTAGGCCGCAGGGAGGCTCCAATGGCAGCAAACTTAGACTTAAGGAAAGCCGCAAGCTTTCTGTCAGTAGCATCAGCCAGGGGCAGAGCAGTAGGCTTGGAAACTCTGGAAATAGGTGGATCAACTGTAGGAGGTGAAGCCCACTGAGCCAAAGATGCCTCTGAAAAGGGGTACAGCTTGGAAATCTCTTAGAAAGAGAAAGCAGCCTGTCAGGCGTCTTCCACTCATCCAGAATAACCTGGTCCAGAGTGGTATTGGGTGGAAACAAGCACACTTTGTAGACCAATCCAATTAAGTATTTATTTATACGCTGCGCTGTTGCAGCTCTGATGAAGGGCCGCAGGAAGGTCCCGGGACCTGAATCTGCTTCTGTCAGCTAGATGGCAGACTTCTGTGAAAACAGAAATTTAGATGCTTCGATCTCTCAAACTATAACTGTTTGCGAGATGGGACATAGCTCATTCTTTTCATATTTTTCATGCCTATAATATCAATTTGTTACATTCTAGCAATACTATTCCTTTAAAAGCACAGAACCCAAAAATCCAAATTTTACCGAAGTGACTGAATTTACCCAAATACGCAAGAGAACATGTAGGGATAAATAAAAATGGACAATCCTGAAGGGAAAAGTCAAAATAAGCCCTCTAACCCAAAGAAAGTAGCAGGGAAGGGGTTAATTACATAAATGCAGCCATCCAAGATCTACAAACCCTGGGATCAAACAGAAATAAGATACCCAGCATGAGTGCAGGAATTCTAGACTCCAAGAAGACCCCTGTATGGAGAGGACACTGGGACAAGTGGACCAAGGCACTCAAAGGGTTACTCACCAAAAATGACCTTCGATCTTCAGATTACCATTGTGAGAACAGAGCCTCAGAGAGACCCAGTAAAGAGAGAGAAACATGGGCTGCAAGGGTCCACAACAGCTCTTGTCAGCTGGACAATCTTCCAGAGGAAGCCAGGAATGGTAATCCACCTAATGGGGGAATTGTGACACCCCATTATCTAATAAAGAAATAATAAAGAATTCTAAAAGACTATGCAGAAAAGTTCTCAGCCTTCACACGGGTTGTAAAACAAGTTTAACTGGAAGGATGGACTAGGGGATAGCCTGATAAGGAGGAGGGGAGACTCCACCCACAACTTTTTTTCTAAAAATGTTCCCGTCTACTGGGAGGAGCTGTTGCCTCCCCATGGTACTTGCATATCATATTGGACGACAGAGAAATAGTTCATACATTATCATGTTAATTTAAAGTTATGTTTCCATCCTTAGACTCTTAACACGTTATATAAAAATATTGTCAAATACACAGTACTTACAGGCTCACTAATATTTCATGCATGAAATCTTCTGAACGTGAAATTTTTTTAACAGCTGCGGCTGTGCCTTGATATGAGCCTTTGTATACAGTTCCAAAAGCACCACTTCCAAGAACACACTTCTCATCAAACTGTATTTGATGTTCTGGTACATAAAGCAGTCTAGGAAAATATACTATAAGAACAAAATTGTTATTATTATTATTATTATTAAATATTTTTAACAATGTTTTAGAAATATATTATAATTATGTGTTTGCACAACATTGTCTGAATTATAATGATACTGAAACAGTTTTATATATTTTGTGTTTATCCATGCAAAAATAGCAATTAAATGATTCAGTCAGACATTTTTGAGTAACAGATTATTTATTTTTTAGTCCTCATTTTTTTGATCCTTAGTGGATCTAAAGAACATTAAAGATTTAGTAATGTCTACCTAAAAGTATATGGTCAAGTCTTCTTTATATTAAAACTAAGAGATTGCCCTATATTGAAGCGCTTTATTTCATATAGTTTAAAAGTTATGCAGATATACAGATCTACTGTCCACCCATTTCTTGCATGTCACTGCTGCAGATCTCTCTGGTCCAGACGGCTGCAACGAGGGACAAACTTTAGTAATCAAAGCGAAATCCTGCCCCCCTTCTGAGGTAAAAGTAATGATTTAAAGATTGATTACCCATGAGTAAACCGTAAGTCAATAGATATGCAGCTGGAAAGCCAGCTATTGCTGACAAATACTATTTAGGAACAGAGTAAGCATATTTAGGAACTGTGCCAAGTAAGTTGAAGTGTTAGACGAGATAAGAGGATATAGAGGAAAGCAGACAACTATAAACGATTGGCGCTCCAGCAAAAGTGCCTGAGTGTCTGGGCATACTGCCTAAAACTTCTGAGTACTTTTTGGGTACAGCGTCAGCACGATGTTAGGTTTTGATAAGGGGATGGCGGTGCCTAAAACTTTTGCACTGGAAGAAGAGGATGGGGAGAAGGTTTCTGCCTGCTGTCCAGAGACCCCATTGCAGTGCGGCAAGGAACGATGTGGCAAGCATTCCGGGTAATGTAACCCTCATCTATCTATTTCTGCTGTAGCCTAAAATGCTAGGAGGATAGGTGTAGGATAATGTGTGTAATGTAACCCTAATCTATCTATTTCTGCTGTAGCCTAAAATGCTAGAAGGATAGGTGTAGGATAATGTGTGTAATGTAACCCAAATCTATCAATCTATCTATTTCTGCTGTAGCCTAAAACGCTAGAAGGATAGGTGTAGGATAATGTGTGACCCAACTATTACAAACTGTGGGGAAGTTGGTGATGTTGAAATAGCACTGATTGTTGTTGTATCTTTGTAATGCTATATACTAGAGCCTGCTATGTACGGACATGTTATGGTGTGTATTATTGCTGTGTTGTAGAAGCGACTATGAGTAATAAACTTGTATTACTTGGTGTGCATGTTCGGCTTATTCCTCTGACATTGATCCCAAGGGCGCTTCAAGTGGCAGGCGCATTAGGTAATACATAAATTGGCGACGAGGATGGGATTCGATTCTTAGAGAAATAACCCAATTGAGTGAATTAAGCTATGTGTTATATACTGTAATTTATAGGCAACGTTACAGATTTATGGATATCGTGTAATGTTTTGTATGTATTTGTGCCCAGCTGGCACCCCGGGGGGGGGGGAGTGAGGTAAACCAATAAGCAAGGCTGATCACCTGGATAAGGTATAACTGCTTGGTAAAATAATAAGCCAGGGTAGCTGCCTTGATAAGGTATGACTGCTTGGTAAAATAATAAGCCAGGAGGTAGTCGCCTGGATAAGGTATATGGTTGTTATCCCTTATGTTTTTCCCTTCCTGTGTGATTGGCCAAAACTGCACATATCTGGAGATGGTGACGAGTACGCTGGATTTAAGATTTTGGGCATTGTGAAGAAGGATTTTGGGACATGCCCGATATCTAGGTACCCGGTACCGGGCGCTCCTCTTTCCCTCTGGTTGTGAGGTCTCCATAACACGATGTTCCAAAACACTAAAAAGATGGATGACAGTGCAGACACCATTATTCCTGGCTGGGAAGATGGTCCGTATGCTATGATTGCGAATGAGTGGGCTCACTTCACGGGAAAGTGTGGAAATTGGGATGAGAGCGTGAAAGATGGGGAGCCTACTAACCTGGTGGCTTGTTTGCAAACAGTACCCATGGTGGAGAAAGCACTTAAAGCACTAGCTAGAAGGGGGTGGATTTTGCTAACAGCCTACCGAAAGACACATAAAAAGAAGAGTGATGAGATAGAACAGAAAAATAAATTGGAGCAGCAGGTTATGGATTTGCAAAACCAAGTAACCATGCTGCAAGGGCATAATGAAATGCTGGTAGAGAAGGTAGACAAGTACCAACAGGTAGCAGAAAAGGCTGAGATCAGGATAGCACAGTATAAGGTTAAGAAGAAGAATCGGCAAATAAGCAAAAAGAACGTACGTATTTGCATCACACAAGCAGGACCCAATTGGGATCCAGAAACGTGGGTTGGAAATATTTGGGAGTCAGACGAGGAACAGGGAGCGGGGAGGTTGAGGCGCTCCCTATTATAAAGAGGAAAATGGAGTACACTGATCCGGGGGCTATCCTCAAACATTCTATGGAGGACTACAGCCAACAAGAGATGGCTGACATCCTCTGCACCCTGAAACAGTGATCAGGAGAACCGTTGAACGCATGGATAGTGCGACTTTTGGAGACAGGAGCCGGGGGAATCTACCTGGACGCTCTTGATTCTCCATGGCTGGCCTCCCTGACCGATGAGCCCCTGGTCAGGAGGGTCTTGCAGAGCGGGCCCCCTACGATTAAGCGTCTTTTGGTGCGAAACATTTCAGACGTACCTTGTGTGACTGCTCACTAGGTGCAATTGTGTCCGCTCCCTTGTCTACGGCAATATGTGTTTTACCTTGCTACAATAAATCTTTTGCTTTTAACCGTCTTGGATCGTTCTGCTTCATTGCCCAGGCTTATTCCTGCAGATTGGAGAGTGCTCCTAACTCGTTGTATGATCGGCTTCCTCATTTCAGCGTCAGAGCGCTGTTTTAGTGAGCACCCCTTCTCTGCCGTTGAGTCCAATAACTAAGCCGTCCTTCTTTTTATGCAAGTTATATTTATTTCAATGTGTAGCACCAAACCCTATGTTTCCTATTTCTGCTGTAGCCTAAAACCTAGAAGGATAGGTGTAGGATAATGTGTGTAATGTAATCCTAATTTATCTATTTCTGCTGTAGCCTAAAACACTAGAAGGATAGGTGTAGGATAATGTGTGACTCAGCTATTACAAACTGTGGGAAAGTTGGTGATGTTGAAATAGCATTGATTGTTGTTGTATCTTTGTAATGCTATATACTAGAGCCTGCTATGTATGGACATGTTATGGTGTATATTATTGCTGTGTTGTTGAATCAACTATGAGTAATAAACTTGTATTACTTGGTGTGCATGTTCGGCTTATTCCTCTGACATCGATTCCAAGGGCGCTTCAAGCACCAGACGCATTAGGTAATACACCTTCATCAAGGGGGCAGGATTTCCTTTATACTTACTTACTGAAGTTTGTCCTTCACTGCAGCTGTCGAGTTGCATGACACAAATAGAGAATCCATGGGATGTGGCCAGAAAGGGGTGGACGGGGGATGTTTATCTTTGCATAAATTTTGAACTGCACAACAGTAAGCACTTAAATATAGAGCAACCTCTTAGTTTTAATATAAAGAAGACTTGACCAAATACTTTTAAGTAGACATTACTATCACTTTAACTGCAGTGCAGTTAAAGTGCTTGTTTTCAAGTAAATTTGTCGGCATACTTCGCATCCAAATTTGTCTACTTATCCAAGAGTACTGGACGTGGCAAGTAAATGTTATGCCTTTTGATGTTCTCCTAGCATGCGGAGTCTCCCTTCAAGTTGAAGGAGGGTTCCCCAATCCATAAGATGCCTCCCTCCACTGCCTGCATATGCAATGCAGTTTGAGTTACCCCTTTAACGTGGACCTGTCACCTTGATTCAAGTTTTCATACTTAAACTTCACTACAAATTGCCAATGTGTTATAATAGACAAAAGACCAGCAAATTCATACATGGTACCATATGTTAATGTATGTTAACTGCAATACTATGTGGTACCAGTGATGTTTCATATGCCAATTAAGCTTTTCAATGACGTTTCATATGATAATGATGCTTTTACATTGACGTATCTATGCTGCACCAGGAGACTTTCACTCTTCCCAGAAACAAAAGTGTGAATATTTCTTAAACTATACATCTGAGGGCTTTTGGTTAACATGACACATAGGCAGTTTTGAAAAAATTAAATGTGACAGGTCCACTTTAAATGTTAGCGCTCTCTCTGATTTGCAGAGCTACCATATTCAAACAAGAAAAGATGTGGGTGCTCCAATGGTTAGTAACTGATTGGGGTACTCTGTGTTGTAGTGGAGAGGGATCCACAGATTACAAATACTTCATCAAGTACTAATGTGGAGGGTGTCTAAAATATTTTCATCATATGAGCTTTGGGTTTAAGAGGATTTAAAAAGTGTTAATATAGCCAATGTAGCCCTTTTATTCCTTGATGTGCTTTATTAGTTACCTTACTCTCTCAAACAGATCTATCTCTGCCCCCCCCCCCCCAATCATTCCAGTGGTTTCCTATCACACTCCATATATCACACACATTTCTGCCTCTTTCATTCCACACCCTCCTCTCCTCTTTCCCTCTCCTATATCTCCACTCTGATCTCCCGCTACACCATAATACGCCCCTAAAGATTAGCCAAGGACACTCTCCTCACTCTATGTTTGTGTCTGCAGCTCTCCCTCATATCAAAACCTTTTCTCCTAATTGCTACTTATCTGTGGAATGCTTTACCTCCAAGCCTACACCAGTGCACCTCTCTTTGAGTCTTGTTTAAAATCAGTCCTCCTCATTAAAGGGATACAATTCCATTTAATAATGTACCTAGTAAAAAACTGAATTAATTGCTCCATGTACGATCTCTAAAACCTTTATGGTTTGAGAGATATCAGCTTACAAAGGTACCCATTCCCTCCCCTTGCACTGACGTCAGCTTTCTATCCTACATCCGGAGATCCCGGCCCGCAGACCATCCAGCGGCTCTTCAGCAGAGATGAAATCACGCTGTTTAGAAAGAAATACTTCATTTGAACTGTTTACAATGTATGCTCGCAAACCAGGCACACGTTGTAGACCATTCAAATGAAGTATTTCTTTTCAAAGAGTGCAATTTCGGCTCCTCTGAAGAGCCACAGGACGGTCTGCAGACCGGGATCTCCATCTGTAAGATAGAAAACTGACGTCAGTGCAAGGGGAGGGCAGGGGGAACTTTGTAAGGTGACATCTCTCAAACCATAAATGAATTAATTGTGACGTGTCCGATCTCTCAGACGTTTATGGTTTGAGAGATATCAGCTTACAAAGCTCCCCCTTTCCTCCCCTTGCACTGACGTCAGCTTTCTATCTTACATCCGGAGATCCCGGTCTGCAGACCGCCATGCGGCTCTTCAGCAGAGACGAAATCACGCTCTTTGGAAAGAAATACTTAATTTGAACTGTTTACAATGTATGCTTGCAAACCAGGCACACGTTGTCGACCGTTCAAATGAAGTATTTCTTTCAAAAGAGCGTGATTTTGGCTCTGCTGAAGAGCCACATGATGGTCTGCGGACCGGGATCTCCATCTGTAAAATAGAAAGCTGATGTCAGTGCAAGGGGAGGGCAGGGGGAACTTTGTAAGCTGATATCTCTCAATCCATACAGGTTTGAGAAATTGGACACGGCACAATTAATTCATTTTTTTACTAGGTACATTATTAAATGGAATTATTTTGATGTGTTACTATCCCTTTAAAGCTTCAACAAACTAGAAGGCACTGCCGCTCTTAATGCATTCAAGGCACTCATAGTTTATGCTTAACCCTAAATTGGCCAGAACTCAAACAATGTATACTACGCTCAACCTGTATGTACTCTGTATATCCTTCTTATTCCCCTTAGATTGTTAAAGGGACAGTAATGGTTAATTTTAAGTTGATTTCATATTGTAGACATTAAAAAAAGGTTAACAACGATGTAAGTCTTATCTCTCAAACCTTTATGGTTTGAGAGATATAACTTCCTAAAGTTACCTTTTCCTGGCTGTTTCACTCAAGTCTGCCATCTAGCTGACAGCTGCAGATTCCAGTCATTTCACCAGATAGAGGCTCTTCAGCAGAGCTGAAATCGCGCCATTTAGAAATAAATACTTCATTGGAACTGTCTACAAAGTGTGCTTGCAAACCAGGCACACTTTGTAGACCGTTCCAATTAAGTATTTATCTTTAGATATGGTTATATTGGCGCTGCTGAAGAGCCGCATCTGGTCAAGTGACCAGAATCTGCTTCTGACAGCTTTACAGCTCGTCAAGCAGAAAAGGGAGGGACCAGATAACTTTATTTTCCTATAACTCTCAAACCATAACGGTGTGAGAGATACGAATAAATGCAAGTACTCGCTTTTAATTTTATATACCACATAGTTAATACTTTTTTTCTGACATTACTGTCCCTTTAAGCTCTAGAGCAGGGACCCCATTAACATTGTTTCACTCTGTAAAGCACCCCTGTAACACTGTAGTATCTAAATCAGGATGGTCAACATGAGATCTTCAGGCAGCTGACACGCTACAACTCCCATCATTAGGCTAGCAAGGAATGATGGAAGTTGTAGTCTGGCAGCAGCTGGTGGGCCTCATGTTGACAACCACTGGTCTAAACCCTTAAATTTAAACGTGCTGTGTACATTGTGGCTTTATATAAACAAACATATTAATTAATTCATAAGCCAGTGCAATGGGCAATACTTTGGAGAAGGTATATCAAATAGCCTGCTCCCCCAACTCATGAAATAAAATCTGATGGACACATCTCTATCACTAAAGCACATTAAACGTTAAGTCTAGTAAAAGTATTTCATACTGAATGACATATTAATAATATAAATTTTTCTTTTTATTTTTGTATGCATACATTCTGTACATAATACATAGAATGTTTGTAGTATATGTCTCGTATGTTATATGGTGTACTGTTTTGTGAGGGTAAACCTTGAGAAAAGTATATTTAGTACCACAAAATCCCTTTCTATGTATGAAAAAAAACATTTAAAGCAGAACTTTCAGACATATTAAAGCTCCCCCCCCCCCAAATCATTTTTCACATAGTGATAAGCATATCAATACTTGTATTATCTTTAGTAAGTCCGGCATTATTTTGAAATCCAACTACTTCAGAGACTCATCGCAGATGACAGCGTGACATCTTGCAGAAGAGGCATCTGTGCGCCTGTGCTGTCCGTCCCTGTCTCCTCTATGATTGTTATGGGGAAGTTGAGTTGTACCTTAAGGTACAGAAAGGAATGGACAGCGTAGATGCAGAGACTCCTCTACATCAAGATGCATGCCGTCAGTCTTCAAAGAAACTGGATTTCTAAATAATGCCGGACTTACTAAGGATAATACAAGTATTGATATGCTTATCGCTATGTAAAAAATGACAGGGGGGGCACTTTAATATGCCTGAAAGTTCTGCTTTAAATATACAAATAAGGTGGATATACCTTACTATAGTGGTGGGTAACAGGAATAGTGGCAGTTGTTCCCAAGATGAAAAGGTGTGTGTATGTGTGCCTGATCTTTGAAACACGTGCTACATATAAATTACTTGATTGCAATTCCCAATTGAAAAAACATACATGATTCATCCCTCTGTGGACTGCGGCCTTTGTCCTGCAATGATCTAAAAGGTTCTTTAGATCTGCTCTCTGTAATGATAAGCTGTTTTGTTGGAGAGGTGAAAAATATAGTTAATTTTAACATGAAAATATGAGTAAAAACTTTGATTAATATAATATAGGAATGAAAATTACATGCTTCTGCATTAAAAGATACAATCTGAACATAAAAATGCACTTATTTAACCCTTTGAGAGCCAGAGAGGCATCCAATGTATTGCGTTAGAGTGATAGAGGGGTGTACAACGCATTAAGGAGCAATGTGCTACATAACCTTCTGACACAGAGTTAAACACTGAATGAAAAAATTAACCAAAACTGTTGACTCCCATTGCTACATTGTCTAGACCAGAGGTTCTCAACCCGTGCCCTCAGTGGCCACTAACAGGCCAGGACTTAGGGATTTCTCTGCTAGAACACAAGTGTGTTGATCAGAGGCTCAGTCATATTGATTAACTCACCTGTGCTCTTAAAAGGAAATTCTCAAATCCTGGCCTGTTAGTAGCTACTGAGGGCACGGGTTGAGAACCACTGGTCTAGACAACAGGTGGGAAAGCTGAGGCCCTCTAGTTGTGGGCTACAATCTGATGGGAGTTGTAGTTTACAACACAGGGAGGGCCCCATCTCCCCCCTCCTACCAAGCACACACAGACACCTTCAACAGAACATTACATACTAAGACTTGAACACAAGAGGCAGTGATCTCAATTTTTTGGCCTATCCTAACTGCATTCTCCAGGTTCGGCACTTGCAGTAGAACAATATAAGTATCTATTGTTAAAAATAAATCCCCCCATGCCTTTATCTGGAAGTATTGTGCTCCCAGGTTGGAAGCTAATAAACTGTACCTCCCACAGGCTCAAGGAGGCTTGGGTGTCCCAAATGTCCATTCCTGGAACTTAGCAGCTAATATAATAAAGATGCTAAATTGTTTTTACAGCCCACCAAAATGTTGGGTCCTCTCTCTGTTTTAAGACCATGACACCTTAGACCAGGACAGTCTTCTCTGGTTACGACCGAACTCCTCATCAGTGCATCCGCACCCACGTTATACTTCACACCATTTGTACTGCCTGGTGGGAAGCCAAAGCAGGGGGCCGCTTTGCCCCTTACCCTTCTCCCTATCTCTCTATTGTGGGGCATCCGTATTTTCCACTGGGAGGGGCAGGGTCTCCCTTTTGACAATGGCAAGAATTAGGAATACATACCTTAGATACCCTTATATCAGATAATGGCATCCTTTCATTTGAAGAGCTTTGCTGGATTCATTATTGCCTGCAAGCCCAACATCACTGGCAGTACAGGCAGCTTCATAATTTTTAATGCCAACTCTGGCATCTGAGAACTTGCCAAGAGCAAGTGCAATGTTCTAATAATTTCTTCTTCTGAAAGCAGGCCTCCAACAGCACAAAAGCCTGGTATTTCAGACAGTGGGAGGAGGAGAAGGGGGTCTCCAAGTCTGTTGATCAATGGCAATCATCCCTCAAATATTTGATGGTGAGAACTTCCAATATCTCCCATAGTTAATGCAATTTTAATCTGTTAACTCGCTGGTACTACAACCCCCATTGCCTCTCAAAAATGTTCCCCAATACTTCCGCACTCTGATGGAGACGTGACCGAGAACTGGGAACCTTGTTCCATCTATGATGGCAATGCCCTGATATTGCTCCATTCTGGAAGTCTACCCGAGCTGACATGAATTTCATACTTGGCATTGATCTTGTCTGGGACCCTTTAATCATTCTCTTCTTTGACAATCTAACTCAGCATGACCTTCCTAAACCAAAGAAAGCTTTATTGTTTTTCTTACTCAGCTATGCTAGGGCCCCTATTCCTTTATTTAGGAAGTCAGCCTCCACCCTTCTCCAGCTGACTGGTACTCTCATGTTCAGCGGGTGGCCAACTTAGAGAAAACACATGCTATGATCACTGAGAGGATGGCTGCCTTCTTGTCCATTTGGGACTCTTGGCTCTCCTTCCGAGCCTCTCAGGGATGTGTATCTTAGGTCTATCTAGTCCTGCTGGTTGTGACGCTGCCGGGTTGCTGCTTTCAGGTGCACTCCTGTCCCCTCCCAATGCCACTGGATTCTCTCTGCTTCTCCATCACTTTCCTGTCCTCTCCTTTTCTTTTTCCCTCTACTCTCTCCTCCGATTCCTCTTGTCTACTTCTCTCTATGGCATGCCTCACCTTTTTATCCCTGGGTTGCAGCGCATGACCATACACTCGATTGTCTTTCATATGTTTCTTCATATGCCCACAAGCCTGCCTGAGGGCCCTTTGCACTAACTCGGGTCACCCAGGCCTTATAGAGCATACTTCATTGTACACTTTGTACACTTATTGTTGCTTTGTATTAATGTTACTCTCTTTAATTGCCCTTATTCTCCAACACTGTGTCTGTAATTTTCTTTTTCTCTCAATAAACTCTACTTTAAAAAAAAAAAAATCCCCCTACCAGCGGTATAGCCAAGACACTTTTTTTCATAACCTAATGCTACCAAAAAAGAAATACCCAGGCTTGAACTTCCTGAGTGCCAGAGGACTGTCCAAAGCATTGAGAAACAATGTGCTGGAGACCCCTAGAGCACTCATATGGTTAATCCCCCAAATGTACATTTTATTGTTCAATAAAGTAATTTTACACACACACACACACACACACACACACATATATATATATATATATATATATATATATTTTTTTTTTTTTTTTTCATGGACTGGCCTCCATTCAAACCGGTTGGACCTCATACTAGAATAGTATACTCATACTTGGGTGGGGGGACCACTTACAGAACACGTGATAAATACTAGAAGCAGGGGACATGACATGAACTCACTAGTTTTATTGTGCATGTATTTTCAACATGTAATAGTGATTTATGGCTTTGGTAATTGTAGCATTATTTCAGCAAAATCTGCAAGAAATGTAACAACTACTGAATGTTCTTGGCATTTGTAAATACACAATTCTTAGATGTTCTAACTGTAATAGTCAAATTCAAAAAGTTAGTTGTGAAAGCTTGTTAAACAACATCTGCGTATCCAAATGATTTTCCTCACTATACCTTCACATTATCCAATGAATGTGTTGGTCCTGAAAAATAAATGAATAATTTATTATATATGAACATTTCTGTATATGCCTTTTTTGTCAGATATCGTACTTTACTGATAACAAAAATCAAGATGTAATGAACAAAATATGTTAGCTGCATAGCCATACTAAAATAATGCAATAGGATCATCTTCCTGTACACTTATGTAAGAATTATTTCTACAGCTCCATTGCTAACTGCTGATATACTGTATGGCACATGGTTAAAACTCTGGTTAAAGATTGACATTAAAGTGATAGTAATGTCTGGTCCCCGGACCAGACATTCGTGCTGTCAGCTTACAGCTGACGTCAGGAGAAGGGGAGGGAGAGGTGAACTTTAATGGAGGATATCTCTCAATAGGACTTCTTCCACATACGTTATTTTTGTAAAATCTAACTTTTAGAAACAACTTTATTTTGGACATTACTAACACTTTAAAAAATAAGTTCATTGATGTTAGTCTGGTCTCTCAAACCTTTATAGTTTGAGAGATATACGATTATGAACTTTCCCCCTCCCTCCCCTTCCACTGACATTATCTGTCAAGCTCTCAACATGAGATTCGAGTCCTGTGACTCGAGGCAGCTCATCAGCAGAGCCGTAATAGCGATATGTAAAAAGAAATACTTCACTGGAATGGTCTACAAAGTGTGCTTGCAAACCAGGAACACTTTGTAGACCGTTCCAATGAAGTATTTCATTTTAGATAGCACTATTTCGGCTTTGCTGAAGAGCCGCCGGTCGGTCCCAGGACCAGGATCTCATGATCTCAACTAGAGGCTGATGTCTGTGGAAAAGGAGGGGGAAGTTTATAATCGTATATCTCTCAAACTATAGAAGTTTGAGAGACCAGACTAACATCAGTTAACTAATTTTTTAATATATACAATATAACACTTAGATAAAACCAGACATTACTATCACTTTAAAAGTAGGATGCATAGGTAAAACCTGTTACTGTGTTAGTTAATCTGGGATAACTGAAATCTAAGCATAACGGGGTGAATATACACAAAACATCTCATGCTGAATCAAACTTTGGAATGGATTTTCAGTTACTGTGCCTGCCAACGTAACCTGACTAAGCTACTTATTGCAGACTGTCTCCCCTTAGTGGCACCTATGCCAAGTTAAGGACAATGAGCAGTCTGTGACCATTCCTTTCCTCTGTTACATGTTTAATAAAACTATGCATTGAACCAGGAAGTGGTTTAACTTTACTCCACTTCTCTGCTCATGGTAATGGGCAGGTATCAGGGGATTGCTGGTATAGATGTCCTAACTCTGGCAGTGATTATTCAATTGTATGCACTACAGAGATGATGCTCTGTAGTGCATACCCTGATGTGGCAACTTCTGGCATGAGAGGATGACTCTAGTAGGACTGAACTTGCACATTTGTACATTCAGCTCCAAAGAAAGTTGAATAATGGAGATGAGAGCAACTTCTTGTTAGTATAATTACGTAAATCCACAGGTATTATTTACTGGACAAACCACGTGATAAAATAATATTCAGCCTTTGCAGCTAGTGTAAAAAGGCTTTAGTTGGTCATATAACTAAATATTAAGAACACAGTTACATTGTTATTCTTGCCCTAAAGCCTAATTTTCTGATGTATATGCATGTGTGTAAATTAAACATTTTAAAAAATTGCAGTAGTAATGATAAAACTTACTCATGTTATGAATTTGTAGCTGCTTCTGTAAAAAATGCATAAAAATTAATACATTCTTGATGAGGTTAAGCAAAAGAAGTGTAAAATTAATGTTACCGTATCACCCATGTTGATCAGAAGGCAAAGCAAAACAAAAAACCCAACTGAAGCCATTTCCAATTAACCCCTTAAGGACCCATGACGGTCCTGGACCATCATGGGGTGTTATCCCCTTAAGGACCCATGATGGACCAGGACCGTCATGGCTTAAATGAAAGCAGCGTGCCTCTGTGCACGCTGCTATAATTAATTCCAGGCTGAGACTGAGCGCTCCGAGACAGGGGCGTTCAGTCTCAGCCCTTCTTGCTTGTGCCAGTTCATGTGATCGCTGTAGCAGCGATCACATGTACCGGCATAGTGAGAGACAGAGGCAGCACAGAAAGCATGCTGTCTCTGCGTGTCTCTTCTACCTCTGTCTCCCTTGCTATCAATGTAAGGGAGACAGACGTAGAGAGGAGACACCTAGTGGCAAATGAGAATACAGCAGCTGGGGGTATTAACCCCTTCACTGCTGGTGCCAGAGGCTTGCTAAATGCAGGTCAATTACTGACCTGCAATGATACGTTTTTTTTTTAAAACACAACACACTTTATTTTTTTTTACAAAAAGATATTTTATTTAAAAAAAAAAAAAAAAACATCTCATTAAACAATACTGGAAGTGTGATTGTTGTGGAGCCATGTAATACACTTATACACACCGCCAAATGTCACGGATAAAAAAGTGTCAAAATAGGGTGGGAAAAAGGGACATGGGGATTTTCACCCAAGGGGGGACAGTGGCCACTTTAAACTGCACATTTTGTAGGTATGACTGACCGGTCATACCTTTCATGCAGTAGCCATAAAAATTTAACCCTTTGTGCCCAATTGATCCCAAAAGAAAAAAACTTTTTTTTTAATTTTCATAAAGTAAATGGTGGGTTATCCATATAAGTAGGGTATCAAATGAAAGCCATATTTGTGCTTAAAAAAACAGTATATAATTTATGGGGGTGGGATAAAAGACTTAGAGGGAAAACACTGTTGAACAAAGACATAGTCAAAAAGGTCAGAATTGCTCCGGTCCTTAAGGGAAAACTACCTCAGATTTTCCCGGTCCTTAAGGGGTTAAGCACCAATGAGTAAAGGAAAATCCTACAACTCTAAAATACAGTTGGATATCATCACTCACAATATTCTTTTGATCTAGAAAGGTAGCCAGTACTCTTTCGAAAGAATGTACAGTATCTGCATACCCAGCTTCCAATTCATGAATTCTACCACCTTACTGGAAATAATTCCTGCTTCTAGCCAAAAGTACCTTTCCTCTGAATATAAAGTCTGACCTCTTGTTTTTTTGCTCAGCACTTTGAGTAATTAGTTCTTCACAGAGTTCTTTGTATTAGTCTTGAATTTATTTGTAAATGGCAAATGCCTCTTCTCTAACATAAACAAACTCAGTCTAGCTAGTTTCTTTTATAACTAAATTTCCCAATACCGTTATCGTTATTTTGTACATCTCTGTATTTTTTCACTTCAGCATTGTCTTTTTTTTAAAGGGAGAGTAACGTCCCATAAAAAAATTATGTTTGTTTTGTAGAGGTTTAAAAAATGAGATATTTGGCACAAATCCTATCTCTCAAGCCGCTATGGTTTGAGAGATATTCGCTTGTAAAGTTTCCCGTGCGACTCGAGGAGGCTCTTCAGCAGAGCCAAAATTGTATTATTTAAAAAGAATTACTTCATGGTAAAGGTCTACAAAGTGTGCTTCCAAACCAGGCACAAAGTGTTGTGATTGCAAACCAGGCACACTTTGCATACCTTTCCAATGCAGTAATTCTTTTTAAATAACACGATTTCCGCTCTGCTGCAGAGCCGCCAGCTGGTCCCCGGACCGGGATCTCCTGCTGTCAGCACAGCACTGACGACAGGAGAAGGGGAGGGAGGGAGGAAATTTACATACAAATATCTCTCAAACCGTAAAGGTTTGAGAGATAGGATTTGTGCCAAACAACTTATTTTTTAAACCTCTACAAAACATGGGTTCAGGGTAAGTCTCAAAGGGTTCGCCATAGGTATGGAAGGAAGCCCCTTCAGCACCCTCACCATTCCCAGACTCCTCAACAAAATACTCCTCAGAGGAATCAGAGACATCAGGAATGCCAGGGGCCTTAGGGGCCACAAATCTGAAAGATGTGGGGGCTTCCAAGACTGAGGAACCCCCTGAAGAGATAGAGGAAACTGTTCCATAGAGGACTTTAAGTCATTGACCCAATGTGGCTCTTGTTCATGGCTGGAGGGCCCTGGAGACACAGGGGCCAAAGCACATGAGGGGCATAAGTGACCTGAGTACTCTCAGGGAAGCCCCGCTTGGCATGTGGAGCAGTAAGCATGGGGGGGGGGGTCAGAGATGCCCCCGGGTCCTTACCCTTAGGCCTAGCCCCATGTCCCTCCTAACAGCAGAAAGTGTCTTACAGTAAAAAGGGTACCCAAATACTGTCACCAAGATTAATAAAATCACCCCAGAAAGCCTAAAAAGTACTTATCTGGCAAGTGAAGAGTTAACCTGAGGAGGAGAGTAGAGGAATCCAAGCCCTGCGTAGGGCACTTGTTCAGGAGAGGAAGAAAATGGCATCCGAATTCAGAGCCAATGAGAGAAAAGTCCGCAAAACAGGTGTTATGGGAAATGTAGTTTCTCACCCAAAAGTACCCCAAAAAACAGAACTTGAGCCCCACAAAAATCCCCAAGACACTGCATAGGTGAACTGGATAATAGGGCAAGGGGAGACAAGAAGAATGAGCACTCTTTCAGCTTGGTACTTGGAGCAGTTGCAGAGATATGTCCAAAGCAGTCTGTCCCATAGAAGTCAATGGAGCATTGCAGCTATGCGGTAAAGCGCGCCTTTTCAAATAAAACATCTAAACTAAAAAGTGCCGATGTTCTGTATGTACATATCTAAACAAACATTATGTCTATTATGTTTGACCCACATAAATAACAATGGAGTGTAATAATTTGTGCACTTTTGTCTTTAATGATTTAATGACTTTAATGATTTAATGATTTTCTTGGATGTATCTTTTGCTCCTTACATATGTGTCAAACAAGCTGAAAATGTGTATTCTTTCTTTTAACTAATTTATTTACTCGGCTTCTGTCTCTAGCAGAAAATGACTACATTCCAAAAGGTAAATGTTTTAGAAACAGTTTTCTAAATGACAAGGACATATTAAGAAGACAAACCCAGGCTTATTCTGAGGAGTTATAAGGGCTCTGGGATAAGTCTATGATTCGTTGGAAAAATAATGACTCTTTAGTGTCTTTCTGTCCCCCATTGTTTGAGAGAGAAAATATATTTTATAAGTAGGATAAGAAAATGAATCCAAGGGAAAAATATGCATTCTTCATGTAAAGCACTATCCAATCTTTAAACTGTTGGAAATAATATTTAAATTTGTTACAGAGTAAAAGAGGATTTTAGTCTTACCTGTTAAATCCTTTTCTCTTAGTCCATATGACATATGGATACCATGGAGAGGAGACATCCTTCCTAAGTAGGCTGGAACATTTCAAAAGACAAGGTCTTGGAGGTGGAGCCTTCCCTTCTCCTTATCTGTCTACCCAAACCCTGCTCTTTCCACTTGGACATGAGACTAGTTCACTAAATAGGACAGAGGAGAGAGAATAAAAAGTAAAGCTCCTGCGAGCAATAAGACCCAAGAAGGACTCCAAAGCCTAGCCAATTGAGACCAAGCGAGGTCCCCTTTCACTGGGTAGGAAACCTGTTTGTCATATGGACTAAGAGAAAAGGATTTAATAGGCAAGACTAAAATCCTCTTTTCTCTATCATCCAATATGACATACAGGTACCATGGGATATACCAACATTAAGCTCCCAGAGTGGGAAGTAAGAGAAAGGACCTATTGCCTGTCCCCATGATACTGGAGTTCCCTAGGACCATCCAGAACTAAGAACAGTCCAAACATAACTAAGTGTCTATGGACACTGAATAACAATAGCACAGCACACAAGAACAAGAGCCAGCCAGGCTCAAACAGATAAATAACAGTAAGGCACAGGAAGGATTAGGCCCTTAAACAGACAGAACTGCCTGCAGGACCTTCCTGCCAAAACTGGCTTCAGCCAAAGCCAGAACATCAACATGATAGTGTTTGGCAAAGGTGTGCACAGATGACCAAGTGACAGCCTTGCACAGCTGTTCAGCTTCCTATCTGTCATATCCTTTAAGGGCCTGATTCTTGTAGGCCCAGAAGGCGCCAACAGATCTGGTGGAGTGTGCTGTAACACGAAAGGGAACAGGTTTTTTCCTGAGTTCATAAGCCTTACGAATGGTAGACTTAATCCAGGATGCAATAATGACCCCAGATGCAGCCTTCTCTACCATAGGACCCTCAGGAATGACAAACAAGGCATCAATCTTACGCAAAGACTCATAATATGGTGCACATAGCGCACCAAATCCAAAAAGTGGAGATCCCTCTCCTTGTCAGATTTGGGTTCAGGACAAAAAGAAGGCACAACAATCACATGATTGATGTGGAACACAAAGACCACCCTAGGAAGGAATTCCTGGGTGGTACAAAGAACAGCCTTGTCGTTGTGAAACACTAGGAAAGGCGGCTTGCAAGACAAAGCTTACAACTCTGTGGACAGAGACAACAGCCGGAAGAATAGCCATCTTCCACATCAGAAGATGGAGAGGAATGGTAGCAAGTGACTCAAAACCCAAAACAAGGTTAAGGTCCCACTGGGGTGTTGGAACCTTGTAGGCAGGGAAAGTATGAGCAACCCCCTGAAAGAATACCTTGACATCCGGCAAGATGGCAATGCATCTCTGAAAAAATACAGAGAGAGCCAACGTCTGAACCTCCAAGGACCTAAGATTGAGTCCTTTGTTCATACTGTCCTGCAAAAAGGACAGAACCACCTGGTCAAACTCTTGTGAAGACAGATCCCTGTCCACACACCAAGAATGAAAAATGGACCAAACCCTGTGGTAGGCCTCAGAGGAAACAGGCTTCCTAGCCTGGATCATAGTGGAGATAACCTCAGGGGAGAAACCCTTTCTCCTCAGGATGGAGGCTTCAACAGCCATGCTGTCAAAGCCAACAGCTCCTGGCAGTTCACGTATTTTTTTACTCACTGCGCTCCTGCGGGAGTACTGTAAGTAGTAGCAGGGACTGAAATTGACCCCTCTAAAACCGGAGTGATCACTATCAGTTCCCCGTTCTGCATGCTGGCACACATGATCAGTCACGTGTGCCGGCATGTCAAACTTCACTATCTGGTCCTTAAAGGACCACACACTACGGGACCGCTGGTCCTTAAGGGGTTAAAGGCACCATCACTAAAAAATTCAAATTTTGCAAAAGTTACCAAAAACACCCAAATACCCAAGGGGACCTGTGGTAGTGGTGGGGGAGTAATAAAAAGCATAACCCTGAAGAGGAAAACCCAGGAAAAATCCCCCTGACCCAGAAAAACCAGTAGGGAAGGGGTTAACTACCACAAATGCAGCCAATCCAAGCTCCATAAAACTCAGGGACAAACCAGAATAAAATACCCAACATGAGTGCAGGCATTCAGGACTCCAAGATAACCCTTGTATGGAGGGGGCAAGTGGGACTAGTGGACCATGACATTCAAAGGGTTTCACACAAATCATTATTTTCTGTCTTCAGGTTACCATTGTGAAGAACCAGAGCATCAGAGAGACCCAGTTAGGAGAGAGAAACTTGGGCTGCAAGTGTCCACAACAGTACCTGCAAGCTGGACAATCCTACAGGGGAAGCCAGGAATGGGAGCCGACCTAATGGGGAATTGTGACACCCCATGTCTAAGAATAAAATAAAAAGTTAAACTAAAAACTAAGCAGGGATGTTCCTAGCCTGTTCACTTTGGTTTGAAACACTTCAAACTGGAAAGGGCAGGGCCAGTGTAGCCTTATAAGGAGAAGGAGAGGATCCACCTCCAAGATCTCGTCTTTGAATTGTTCCAGTCTACTTAGGAAGGATGTCTTCTCCACATGTTACCTATATGTCATATTGGACGATAAAGAAATAGACGTTAACATATATAAACTGATTAAAAGTAATTAGCAAATGTTCCTTCTGGATAAATACAAACCTTTGAAGACCTCAGGGAGAGAAATTCCATTTTGAGACCTGTTGTAAACCTTAAAAAATAACATAATGTATAATTATTTGTCGAGAAAACCTGACATATGAAGAATGATACTTGATTAAAGGGATAGTGATACTTGTATTAAACTTGAGTTTCGAGTCTTCTATATGTTTTTTTAACACATAGAGCTATATTTGAATACTCACAGTTCTATAGTTCAAGTGCTATTCAATCAGAAAGGATCCCCCTTCCGCCCCTTCTGGCTGCCTCCCATTAGATATGTAATCCGGTTGTGGGACCGGACGGATGCACAAGGGACAATCTTCACAAAGTAAGTATAAACAAAACCCTGCCCCCTTGATGAAAGAGGGCAGAATTTTCCTTTTGATTACTAAAGATTGTCCCTCGCTGCACTCCATCCGGACCAGACTGAGAGGTAGAATGATGCAAGGAAAGGGATAGGAAAGCGATACGTTCTGATTGAATAGTGCTTGAACTACAGAACTGTGAGTATTTAAATACATAGTGCTATGTGTTTAACCCCTTAAGGACCAGATCACATGCTATGACCGTCACAGTCCTTATACCCTTAAGGACCGGTGACGGTCATAGCACGTCACGTACTTTTTACTTACAGCGCTCCACCGGGAGCGATGTAAGTAAAAATGGGGCCTAAAATTGACCGCTCCAAGACTGGAGCAATCTCTTTCAGGCCCCAAAGCGGAACGCCGGTATGTGTAACAGGTCACGTGTACCAGCAAGTCAGCAAGGATTAAAGCGGACCTTAAGGGAAGGTAACTTCCATGGACCACTGGTCCTTAAGGGGTTAAAAAACATAAAGAAGACTCGGAGCTCAAGTTTAATACAAGTATGCTAACCCTGTAAGTAAAAATACAAAGTGCTTAAATGCATGACAAAAATGTATTTATTAAAGTATTGCATGACTTTTTCTGTTAGCCCACTGAACACACACAAGGTCAGGGAATTATGGTAAAGTAATGCATGCTGAATTACATAGTTTATCTTTATTAGGGAGTACTCAATTATCAACAGAAATTTCAGATTTTAGAATTATGTCCCATCTCTACTGAAATATAATTTCAGACAATTGACAATATGTCAAAAATTGTTTATCAACAAAAACATCAACTTTCATTGTTGCAGATGTCCCACTGATGAAATACTACACTGAATAAAGCAGGTTAAGGCTCTTTAGCAATACAATTGTTGTTTAGTTTAAAAGGATAGTAGTAGATAGAAAAAAAAGTATGTTGTAGGGTGTATCCCCCTGAGTAAATCAAGGGTACTCCCACTGCTAAAAGGTGTTTTATTCGAAAGTTATTACAGTTCAAACTTTGATTTTTTTAGGTGCAGTATCACAGTGGCCTGAAATTGTACAGTGGTGCGGTTGCTACACCATCCTATGGACAGCGCTAGTCACTTGACTATAAATCTCCATAGGATGGTTAGCAACAGCGCCACTGTACAATTTCAGGCCACTGTGATACTGAACCTAAAAATGTCATGTCTGAACTGTAACTGGAAAACAAGAACACAAGCGCATACCATCTGAGAGGAGTCTGTATATAATATCATGAATCTACTATAATGATGTATCCACAAGCTCCTTTACAGACGCTATGACTTCCAATGTGATCAATGTGATATCCCCTGGCGAAGTGAGCGAAGCTCTCACGAAACTCGTAGGGTTGTTACTAATAAAGCATTGACACTTTTAATACACCAATTCGCCTTGGCTGATTTCTGCTCCACAAGCCGGGTCGGGCTTCAGACACGTGTACAGTACAAGTGAATATCTGATCTAGAACTCCCATTGATCACATTGAAATTCATAGCGTCTGTAAAGGAGCTTGTGGATACATCGTTATATCCCCAGACTGATGAACACTCTGTTATAGACTTCTCTATGGGCTTCACTTACAAGAATATATCTTGTAAGTAGATTCATGATATTCTTTTACCACCTTTATATACAGACTGCTCTCAGATGATATGCGCTTGTGTTCTTGTTTTCCAGTTTTTGCTATAAGTGAGAGATGCTGCTAAGGACACCATACACTATAGCTGCAACCTAGAGACCTTCTAACTTGTGGACTTTATGTATTGGACTTGATTTCTTTGGATCAGATTGTTTTTCTATTAGTATACTTTGGATCAGTATTGGTGCGCTATATGTACATAACCAATTTTTTCTACTATAAGTCTGAGATGTAAAAACACCTTTCAGCAGTGTGAGTACCGTTGTTTTACTCAGGGGGATAAACACTACAATATATATATTTTTTTTACATATTAAGTATTACTATCCCTTTAAATCCACATCATTCCCAGCCAGTCAATGATGGGAGAGCCACATGTTCCACAACTCTGTTCAACAAACACATTGGTATCACAGTCAACATACACTGATTGAAAAAGGGACGTGACCGTTGTTAGTGAGTGGGAGCATAAAAGTGAGTGTGCATGGGAAATCACTGCGCAGGAATGTATCAGATGGCATGAAGAACAGAGTTGTGAAAGCCACAGGAATGGGCATGGGAAATATGCGAGGCATGACACGGAGCAAAATAAATAATATGGGTATGGTAACACAATATACTAATGGAGAGACAGTGGATGAATAAAACATTGAATTTTACAGCGAGAGGGGAGACAAACAGACTAGTAGGTGCTGTTGTTGGTAACTGATGGCATTTAGTAATAATAATAATAAGCAACATCTCTCTCACAGCAAGTATATAATGGCATGAAATAAAATAGAAAACAAGTTAAAAAATACAGCAGTGAACTATGGGATTTGTAATTCAACAAAACAAGGAGAGTCACAGGTTGCTGAAAATGTAAAATATAAACCAGATTTTAAAAACTTGTTTGTAATTGGAGCCATTATTGCTGTCTGTGAAGTGGTTTCTGTCATCAATTTAACCTTTTTATGCTTGACTGCAATGCACATCATGCCCCTCTGGCACTCAAAGGGTTAAAGGGATAGTAAGACTTAATATGTAAAAGCATATATATTGTAGTGCCACTGTATAGTGGTGCAGTTGCTACACCATTCTATGGACAGATCTGGTCAGCTGACCATAAATCTCTATAGGATGGTGTAGCAACAGCACCACTGTACAATTTCAGGCCAATGTGATACTGTACCTAAAAAAATTAATTTTGAGCTGTAATAAGTTTTGAAAAAATAGGATTTTAGTCTTACCTGTTAAATCCTTTTCACTTAGTCCATACAGGTCACTGGTACACTGGGAGGCGATCCGCCCCTTTAATAGGCAGGAACATTCATTCAAATGTATGCAGGGGGTGGAGACTCCCCTCCTACTTAAGCTGCCTTCAGGCCAGAGCCAAGCTAGATTGATTTGAGACACTTAAACTGACCAGAGGTAAGAAGGAAAAGGAAGACTCCTGTGAGCATGCCACAGGAGAGCCAAGCATGGTCCCTTGACAGGGTGGGAGACCAGTGACCTGTATGGACTAAGTGAAAAGGATTTAACAGGTAAGACTAAAATCCTATTTTCACTGTCGTCCAATACAGGTCACTGGTACACTGGGATGTACAAACATTGAGATGTCCCAGAGGCGGGAAGTAAGGCAAGGACCAGGCGTAAGGCCCAAGTCACTAGAACTGCTATGAACCAGTTAATCATATAGCCCAGTAACAGAAGTGTCAACGGACACCAACCAGGGGGGAAAAGAGTAGACCCCCGAACTAACACAGCACACTGAACTAGAGCCAACCGGGCTCAACAGGAAAGAAGCACTAGGAATCACAGAGTAGAAGTCCTAAACAGGCAAAACTGCCTCCAGGACCTTCCTCCCAAAGCTGGCATCAGCCGAGGCCAGTATATCAACATGGTAGTGCTTCGAGAAGGTGTGCACAGAGGACCAAGTGGCCGCTTTGCACAGCTGATCAGCAGATGCCTGATTCTTATAGGCCCAAGAGGCCCCAATAGATCTGGTGGAATGAGCAGTAAAACTGAAGGGAACATGCTTATTCCGCAATTTGTAGGCTTCACGGATGGTAGATTTAATCCAAGAGGCAATAGTTACCTTGGATGCCGGTCTCCCTGCCCTAGGCCCCTCAGGAATGACGAACAGGGCGTCAGACTTCCTGATATACTCAGTGCGATGAACATAAAATTTTAGACAACGCACAACATCCAACAAATGGAGATCTCTTTCCTTGTCAGAGGAAGGGTTAGAGCAGAAAGAGGGAACCACAATCTCCTGATTGATGTGAAATTCGGATACAACCTTGGGTAAAAACTCCTTGGAAGTGCGAAGCACTGCCTTATCTTTGTGAAACACCAAGTAAGGAGGTTTACAAGACAGAGCTTGTAACTCTGCTACCCGGCGAACTGAGACAATAGCCAAAAGAAAGGCCATTTTCCAGGTCAAGAGACGCAAAGGAATAGAAGCCAAGGATTCAAATGGGGGTCTCTGGAGAACCCCCAGCACCAAATTGAGGTCCCACTGGGGAGCAGGACTCTTGAAGGCAGGCCGAACATGAGCCACACCTTGGAAGAAAACCTTAACATCAGGAAGAATAGCAATCCTTTCCTGGAAAAACACAGACAGAGCTGAAGTCTGAACCTTGAGAGAACTCAGGCTGAGTCCCTTCTCAACCCCATCCTGTAAAAAGGCTAGGACTGTGGGGAGATGGAAATCTAGAGACAGATCCTTAGCAGTACACCATGCTACAAAGGTGGACCATATGCGATGATAGATCTTGGAAGACACAGGTTTGCGAGCTCTAAGCATCGTAGACACCACTGAAGAGGAAAACCCTTTCTTCTGTAGAATTGAGGATTCAACCTCCAAGCCATCAAATGGAGATGCTGAACATCCTCCTTCCACAGATATCCCTGAAGAAGCAGATCTGGACGTGCAGGAAGCGGGACAGGATCCGTCACAGACATGGCTAGCAGTTCCGGATACCAGGACTGACGAGGCCAATTTGGAGTGATCAGGATGACAGGACAACGCTCCACCTTCAGCTTCTGGATGACTCGGATCAACAGAGGAAGAGGAGGGAAGATGTAAGCCAGAGGAAACGTCCAAGGGATTGACAAGGCATCCACTGCCAGAGCAAGAGGGTCCCTCCACCGGGAGCAAAACACTGGCACCTTCCTGTTGTGTCTGGTTGCCATCAGATCCACTACTGGCACCCCCCACATCTGGGTGAGAAGGTGAAACACTTCTGGATGAAGCGCCCATTCTCCACTGTCGACTGTGTGACGACTGAGAAAGTCTGCCATGACGTTGTCTACGCCTGGAATGTGAACCGCCGAGATGACGGGCACATGATCTTCTGCCCAAGACAAAATGGCCTTGACCTCTAACCAGGCGGTGAGGCTTTTCGTGCCGCCTTGTCTGTTGATGTAGGCCACTGCCGTGGCGTTGTCGGACTCCACTCTGACTGGACAACCTTCCAGCTGAGATTCCCAGTGCCTCAGGGCAAGAAAGATGGCACGAAGTTCCAGAACATTGATGGAGAGAAGAGATTCTTCCAGACCCCATTTCCCCTGAGCACTGAAACGACCCAACACTGCCCCCCAACCCCGGAGGCTGGCATCCGTCGTGACTGTGGTCCAATAGGGAACTCGAAAGGATCTCCCTTTCAGGAGATGAGACAGGTCCAACCACCACTCCAGGCTCAGCTCTACATGAGGGAGCAACGATACAGAGAGATGCTGGTGATCTGCATGAGATCTGCAAGTCTGAATCACAAACCTCTGAAGCTCCCTGGTGTGTGCCATGGCAAAAGGCACCGCCTCTATCGTGGAAAGGAACTTCCCCACCAGAGAAGACAACCTTGGTACTGGAAACCTGTCCATTTCCAGGATCCTGGCCACCTGGACAGCAATCTGATGAGCCACTTCCTCCGGCAAAAACACCATGCACTGCTGAGTGTCGAACAGGAGACCCAGGAAGAGGAGCCGTTGAGATGGGACCAAGTCTGACTTGTCCAGATTCACAATCCAGCCGTGGCGATTGAGTGTCTGTATGCACAACTGCACACTCTGACTCCATCTCGATGAAGCACAGCAATCAAAGCTCCCAATTCCCTCTCAAAGACCTGAGGAGCTGAAGTCAGACCAAAGGGAAGAGCTGAAAACTGAAAGTGGCCTTTGTGACAGGCAAATCTGAGATACCGTCTGCTCTCTGGATGAATAGAGATGTGAAGGTATGCATCCTGAAGGTCCAGGGAGGCAAGGAACTCCCCTGGAGACATTGCTGCTATCACTGAATGCAGAGATTCCTGACAAAAGTGGGAACTCACAACAAAGGAATTGAGATCCTTGAGATCCAAAATAGGACGAGCACCTCCGTCCTTTTTGGCCACAACGAACAGGTTGGAATAGAATCCTGAACCTGTGTCTTCTGGTGGAACCAATTCCAGGACCTCTTTGTCCAAAAGATCCTGAATAGCGTCACCGAACAGACGTCTTTTTGTAGGTTACTGAGAAGGACGAGTAAAATGGAACCGAAAAGGAGGAAGGGAAGAGAAAGGGATCCTGTATCCCTCTGATACCACCTGAACAACCCAAGGGTCCGCCACAGACTCCTCCCATACCCGGCGAAAGATGTGGAGACGTCCACCTACAGCCGGATGCGGACCCGGGTTCGGCGAGTCATGCCGAAGCAGTCTTGGAGGTCTTGGCCTTAGGGGCAGCTTTGGGCTTCCAGGACTGTTTGGGCTTGGAGAAGGAGCGCGTGGAAGACGGACCTGTTTGGGACGTGGAGCGTGTCTCAGTTTGGAAAGAACGAAAGGACCGATTGCGTTTGGCTGGAAACTTCTTCTTGAACACCGATGGCAGAAGAGTACTTTTGCCACCAGTGGCCTCACTAATCATCTCCTTAAGTTCAGATCCAAACAATAAGGACCCCTGAAAGGGCAAAGAAAGCAAGGCTTTCTTAGATGCAGTGTCAGCAGACCAAATCTTCAACCAAAGAGCACGTCTAGCTACTATGGAGGAGGTAGAGGCCCTCTCCATCATGCGCACAGCATCAAAAGCAGCATCAGCAACATAATTTTGAGCTTCTAACATATTAGCAAGAAGCTGCAACTGCTCAGACACCGGAGCATCCTGGCGAACCGTCTCAGCCAATTGCTCAGTCCAGGCCGCAATGGCCCTATTAACCCACGCCACTGCAAAAGTTGGACGCATGGCAGTGCCAACAGAGGCAAAAATGGATTTAAGACAAATCTCTAACTTTTTGTCCGTCCAATCTTGCAGGGCCGAAGCATCAGACACAGCTAAGGAAGTAGATTTGGATAACCTAGAAATAGGAGCATCCACTTTAGGAGGATGAACCCATTTTGCCAGTTCAGTCTCAGGAAAAGGATAAAGTTTAGCAAACTTCTTGGACACAGAAGAGGATTTTTCAGGGTTCTTCCATGCGTCTGAGACTAAACGGGCAAGGGTAGGGTTAGTAGGAAAACAAACCACGGCCTTTGATGGTTTTTGGAAAACATCAGTAGGATCATGAGTAGATTCCTGAGTCAAAGGAAGGTTGAGCGTAGTAAGTACAGCTCTGATCAAACCCTCAGCCGAAACTTCAGGGTCACATTCATAAGGGTCACCAATGGACCGATTAGATTCAATGACAGTGCCTTCCTCAGCATCAGAATCTTGTAAAAGTTCTTCTTCAGAAGAATCAGACACATCAGGAGCCCCCTGTGGCTTAGGCAGGGAGGTCCTGATTGAGGAGGGGGTCTGCCAGACTTGCAGAGCCCCCTGAACCTGAGAGGGAAAGAGTTGAAGAGTGGATCTGAGATCCCTAGTGGCAGCTTTAAACTCTTTTACCCAAGTTGGCTCAATAGCATGGCTGGGAAGCCCAGGGTTGCTATCCTGACTTTCTGCACATTTTGGGCATAAATGACCTGAAAATTCTCTAGGCAGCCCAGAGTGACAAGAGGAGCAAAACGCAATGGGGGAAATGGTCACCCCATCCTCTTTGGTCTTGGGTCTAGCCCCTGACTCCAGTGGAGTAGACATGCTCATAGCGTCAGATATAAGCCACCTAATAAAACCACCCAGTAAAAGTGTTAAAGATTAAAGTTTCACCCCAGAAATGCCTAAAATCGGACTTATCTGGCCAGCGAAGGGTTAATCTGCTGAGAGGAGAGAAGGCTCGGTCCCTGCGTAGTATACTCGCTGAGAAAAACACCACAAAATGGCTGCCGCGACGGGAGCCAATCAGAAAACGAGCGCGAAGCGGGCGCTCATGGGAAACGTAGTTTTCCTCAGAAGTACCCCTAAACAGTGCCCGAAGCCCCCCCAAACCCCCAACACACTGAATCTAGTCACCGGATGATAGAGCAGGGGAAGACCAACACAATGAGCCCTCTCTGAAGTTGCTGTGACAAGCGGTTCCAGAGAAACGTCCCACACTGTGAAATCCCATAGAGAGTAAAGGAGCAATGGCGTCTATGCGGGAAAAAGCGTGCTTAAAGGCGCGGAACACTAAATCTGAATAAAGTATACTAAAAGTAAAAAGTACACCAAACACACTTTTGACATGGAAAACATGAGAGAATAAGGACCCAATGCTCCAAAACCCAGGGAATACCACAAACATTGCATAAATACAAGCAATATAAATAAAAACACCCTATGAGTGCTGGAGTGCAGAAAGCTTAAACTCCCAAATACAAGCCCAGAGAAGGGACACTGTGGGGACAAGTGGACCTTCAGCACTCAAAGGGTGGCTCACCTTTCTGCAGGACTTCTGTCTTCAGGTAACCATGTTAAAAGGAGATTAACCAGAGGAAAATCCCCCCAGCAGGGAAGCTGCTTGACTCAAGCTGTTCCCTCTTCAGGGCATAAGGTCCACCAGAAAATCCCTGGAAGCTGCACTAGCCACTTTGGAGAGGGCAATTCACAGCCATGGTCACCCGCCTAATGGTGGTATTCCATATTTGAAAGAAAACAATAAAGAAATAAAGTTGAATGAGAGATGTTCTCCACCTGGTGTGCACAGCACACAGGAACAAATCAATCTAGCTTGGCTCTGGCCTGAAGGCAGCTTAAGTAGGAGGGGAGGCTCCACCCCCTGCATACATTTGAATGAATGTTCCTGCCTATTAAAGGGGGGGATCGCCTCCCAGTGTACCAGTGACCTGTATTGGACGACAGTGAAAAACACCTTTCAGCAGTGGGAGTACCCCTGTTTTACTTGAGGGATAAAGCCTACAATTTTTTTTTTTTTTTACATTTTAAGTATTACTATCCCTTTAATCCCTGACCAGCAGCAGCCATAATTTCTACATAGTCAAACCACACAGAAAAAACAGGGCAAGGAGGCGGTCACCAGCCATAGAACATGGAATACACCCCCTGCCTGATATGGGAACAACATGTTTTTCTCGGGGAGGGATGTCGTGTGTTTCACAAAGCCTAAGAGAAAATAAATTATTGGTCAGAACACAAAAATCCCCTATTTCGTCCATTGTGGAACACAGGAACCATGGGGACATACTAAAGCTGTCCCAATAAGAATTCCACAGAGGGGGAGGGGGGAATCCAGGCACAGCAGAGTAAGGAAACAAAAAACAAAACATGAATCTTGGATGTCAATTGACACCATCACACAGAACTATGTATCAAAAGAAAGGTTGCTTGAAAGGAGAAGAAAAGGAATCTACACAGGCACTACAACCTAAAGGACTTTTTTCCTGGAAACTGGCCTTAGTCGAGGCCAGCACGTTGACAGTAATGTTTGTCAAATGTGCGAAATGATGACCTCATCATCTCACCTGCTCTGCATAAGCCTGGTTCTTGTAGGCCCAAGTTGACCAACCTCTGTGGTGGAATGCCCAGTCACCCGAATCATCTTATCTGCATGAAAAATCAGGAAAAGAGCCTTACAAAACAAAACCTGCAATTCAGACACTCACTGAACAAAAACAGTTGCTAGCAGAAACACTGTCTTAAGGGTAAGGAAATGAAGAGACACAGAAGCAACAGTGGAGGCTTGGGATCCTTAAAGAAGGGGTAGGTAGGCATGTGATAAACCCTCAACAAAGGTTTGAACATCTGGCAAGAGAGCTATAAGCTTCTGAAAAAGAATCAACAAGGCAGAGATTTGGCCCTTGATGAAACAAAGCTGGAGGTCCTTGGAAGGCTATCCTGCAGAAAAGCCAAAGCTGCCAGAAGGTGAAAAGGGCATGGATGTGAGACATGTTTTTACACCAGCTGAAGAACAAAGACCAGACTCTCCAGTAAATTTTGGACAAAAATGATTTACGGGCCCCCATAATAGACACACATGTCTGAAGATGCAGATTAAGTACATCTGAGGAAGAGTTCTTTACCTTATCATCCATATAGTGCAAAATAGAAATCCCCTGTTCCAGGATATGGTCAGACAAGGTTGCCATAAGTTTGGTGACTATCCGAGGGGTGGATACAAGACCAAATGGAAAGGACGTAATTAGAAATGGCAACCTTGAAAAAGTAAAACTGAGAAACCTCTGACGCTTTGTGTGAATGTGAAGATACACATCCTTTTTAGAAGACTGATCAGCTGTCCAGATATGCAGTCACAGAGTGAGGTGTGCAGCTACAGAAAGAGCAGGCATCTTAGAGAGAAACATAATCACATCCAAGACCACCTCGCAAACATAGGTATTAGCCTCGTGAACCCTAGAGTTCATATGCATGATGTGTTCTCTACCGGAATCCTCCCTGATCACCTGAAGTAAGCAGTAGAACCAAAGAACCATGGTCTTCTCCACCCAGAAAACAGTCAAAGGGGGATCAAAACAGATACTACTGCAATAAAAGAGGATTTTAGTGTTACCTGTTAAATCCTTTTCTCTTAGTTTATATAGGTTACTGGTAACTTTGGGTAGGTGACCGCACTTTTAAGTAGGCAGGAACAATTTTTGAAGAGAATGCTGGGTGGAGCCTACCTCTTCTCCTTAGCTGCATCTAGCCACTTCTCTCCAGTAAGATCTGAAATACTAACTAGTGACTAGGTAGAAAAGAAGACTCCTGTGAGCATGAACCCCGAAAGGACTCCCATGTTCGGTCACAAGAGAGCCAAGCTTGGTCTCTTGACAGGGTGGGAGACCAGTAACCTATATGGACTAAGAGAAAAGGATTTAACAGGTAAGACTACAATCCCTTTTTCTCTGTTGTCCAATATAGGTTACTGGTAACTTTGGGATGTCCAACCTTTGCGTTTCCCAGAGGTGGGAAGTAAGGCAAGGACCAGGCGCATGGCCCCCAAAGTCACCAGAGTCTATATGAACCATCAGAACATAGACAGCCCAACAATAACAACGAAGTGTCAATGGACACAAAACTGGTGCATAGCCACACCAGGAACTTAGCACAGCACACAGAACTCGAGCCAACGGGGCTCAAAAGTAAAGGAGTACTGAAGAGACGAAATGAGAGCCTAGACATGCCAAAGCTGGCATCAGCCGATGCCAGCACATCAACAAGGTAATGGTTAGAAAAGGTGTGCACAGACAACCAAGTGGCAGCCTTGCACAACTGATCAGCTGAAGCTTGATTCTTGTAAGTCCAAGATGCCCCAATGGATCTAGTGGAATGAGCCGAAACCCTAAATAGGACAGGCTTAGACTTAGTAGACTTAATCCAAGACGCTGTGGTCACCTTGGATGCAGGTCTCCCCACCCTGGGACCCTCAGGAATGACAAACAGGGGCAAATAGACTCAGTGCGGTGCACGTAGAACTTCAGACATCACACCACATCCAACAAGTGAAGATCCCTTTCCTTGTCGGACGCAGGGACAGGACAGAAAGAGAGGGCACCACGATTTCCTGATTAATGTGGAATTCAGAGACTACTTTCGGGAGAAAATCCTGAAAAGTGCGAAGAACCGCCTTGTCTTTGTGAAAGACCAAAAAGGGTGGTTTACAAGACAATGTATGTAACTCTGCAACTCGGCAAACAGACACGATCGTCAGGAGAAAAGCCATTTTCCAAGTTAGCATGCACGGAGGAATAGTAGCCAAAGACTCAAATGGACCACCCAAAACCAAGTAAAGATCCCACGGAGAAGCAGGATTCCTAAAGGCAGGACAGTTATGAGCAATGCCCTGAAAGAAAACCTTGACATCTGGAAGGATAGAAATGCGTCTCTGAAAGAAAGCATAGAGTACAGAAGTCTGAACCTTAAGGGAACTTAAGCTGAGGGCCTTGTCCACTCTGTCCTGCAGGAAGGGCAGGATCATTGGAAGATCAAATTCGGGGGAAAGATCCTTATCAGCACACCAATAGAGAAAGGTGGACCAGACTCTATGGTAGGCTTTAGAGGAAACAGGCTTGCGGGCACTAAGCATAGTGGCCACCACACCAGAAGAGAACCCCTTCTGCTTCAGTACTGAGGATTCAATTTCCATGCAGTCAAACCCAGATGATCCACATCCTCCTTCCACAGATATCTCTGTAGAAGACCTGGACGGCGGGGAAGCCGAAACGGCTATGCCATGGAGAGATCCAAGAGCTCCGGAAACCAAGCCTGTGGAGGCCAGTACGGAGCAATCAGAATAACTGAAGAGCCCTCCAGACGCAGTTTCCACAACACCCTGTGTAACATGGGAATGGGAGGAAAGATGAACACCAGAGGGAAGTGCCACGGGATCAACATGACATCCACTGCCAGAGCTAGAGGGTCAGAACAACTGAACCTTCCGACTGTGTCTTGTCGCCATCAGGTCGACACAGGGAAGTCCCCACTTCTGAACAATGAGGTTGAACACTTCTTGATTCAGTTCCCACTCTCCGCTGTCCACTGTGTGTCGACTTAGGAAGTCTGCCAGCACGTTGTCTACGCCGGGAATATGAACTTCGAATATGGCAGGAACATGTTCCTCTGCCGAGGTTAAAATAGCTTTGACCTCTAACCAAGTTGCGAGACTTCTTGTACCGCCTTGCTTGTTGATGTAAGCCACGGCCGTGGTGTTGTCTGACTGGACTCTGACTGGGCAGAGGATGAAATATTGCCCAAAGCTCCAACACATTCATAGGAAGGAGAGACCCTGGGCATTGCTGTGACCCAGGACCGCTCCCCAGCCGGAGAGACTGGCATTTGTCATCACGGTAGTCCAGAAGGATATTAGGAAGGGACAGTCCTTCAGCAGATTGGAGAGGTTGAGCCACCATGACAGGCTCAGCTCCACATGAAGGGGAAGAGACACAGAGATCTTCAATAGATTCTGCTGACCCCTGCACACATGGATCACAAATCTCTGAAGTTCCCTGTTGTGAGCTATGGCAAACGGAACCACCTCTATGGTGGAAATTAACTTCCCCACTAGGGAGGTCAGCTTCTTGGCCGGAACTGGATCGTGAGCCAGAATAGCAGCCACCTTGTGGATGATCTGGTGAGCCACCTCGTCCGTGAGAAACACCATACCCTGCTTGGTGTCAAAGAGGAGACCCAGGAAGACCAGTCTCTGAGATGGTACAAGATCTGTCTTGTCCATGTTGAGGATCCATCCATGAAGGGTCAGTGCATGAATGCAGTCCTTGACCTGCTGATGAAGGAGAGGGAGCCTTCAGAAGCAAGTCGTCCATATATGGAGTGACTCTGATGCCATCCCTGTGGAGGACAGCCACTAACATCCCCAGGACGCGATTGAAGACCTGGGGAGCTGTAGTCAGACCAAAGGGAAGAACAGAAAACTGAAAATGCCCTTGGTCGCAAGCAGATCTGAGGTACTGCCGGCTCTCTGGATGGATGGCAATATGCGGGTATGCATCCTGAAGATCCAGAGAAGCAAGGAATTCTCCAGGAGACATAGCCGCAATCACAGTCCGCAGGGACTCCTGGTGGTAATGAGTCTTGACCACAAAGGAAATTAAGTCCTTGAGGCCCAAAACTGGATGACAGCCACCATCTTTCTTGGAAACCACAAACAGGTTTTAAGTAAAAACCCAAACCTATTTCTGGCACTAGTTCCAGAACCTCCTTGTCCAATAGGGTCCGGATAGCTCTGTGGAACAGACAAAGCTTCTCCGCTCCTGTGGGAAGGAAAGAACCTGAACAGGGGAAGAGAGGCGAAAGGGATCCTGAACCCCACTGACACAACCTGCAAAACACACGGATCCACCACGGTGTCTGTCCAGACATTGAGGAAGTGGCTCAAATGGCCACCCACTGGTGCGTGGGGACCAGGGTTCAGCGAGTCATGCCAAAGAAGGTTTGGAAGCCTTGGGCTTGGTGGAGGACTGTTTAGCCTTCCATTGTTGTTTGGGCTTGGAGGAGGAGCGCGGAGCCTAGGGATTCACCTGGTTCCCAGTGCGTCCCTCTGTCTGAAAGGGACGAAAAAGCTGATTACGCTTCGCTGGAGGCTTCTTCATAGGCAATAAAGGCAGCAAGGTACTCTTACCCCCTGTGGCCTCACTAATGAGGTCTTTAAGCTCCGACCCAGAGAGGTACCCTGAAAAAGTAACGAAAGCAAGGCTTTCTTAGAGGCAGTGTCTGCAGACCAAATTTTGAGCCAAAGAGCCCGTCTGGTTACCACAGACGTGGTAGAAACCCTAACCACCAAGCGGATGGTGTCAAAAATAGCAGCAGAAGCATAATGCTGATCCTCAGAAATGTTGGCAAGGAGCCTCAACATATCAGCAGTAGGAGCTCCCTGACGAACAGCCAGTGAGCTGTTCAGTCCAAACTACAATGGCCCTATTCACCCAAGAAAGCTTAGAAACTGGAGCGTCTACCTTGGGTGGATGAGCCCATTGAGCTAATGCAGCTTCAGAAAAAGTGTACAATTTAGCAAACTTCTTAGAAACAGAAAGCTTCTTGTCAGGAGCTTTCCACTTGTCAGACACAAGACGGTCAAGAGTGGGGTTAGGTGGAAAACAGGTAGACTGCTTCTTAGGCTCCTGGAACACATCAGAGGGGTCCATGGGAGCCTCTGGAACCAAGCGAATGTTTGGCATGTTTAAAATTGCCCTGATCAGACTTCAGCAGAGGGATCAGGATCATCTTCAAAGGGTCCCCAAAGAACTGGGAAGAGACCACCACAGAACATTCCCTCTCATCAGAATCCACCAGTAGTTCCTCATCAGAGGAGTAAGAGACATCAGGTACGCCCTGCGGTTTTGGTAGGGAAGACCTGATAGGAGTAGGGGGCTGCCAAGACTGGAAGACCCCCTGCAATTGGGATGGAAGGAGTTGTAAGGTAGACCCTAGGTCTCTAGTAGTGGCCTTAAACTCTTGCATCAAAACTGGCTCTAGTGCATGGCTGGAGGTCCCTGGGGGGGGGGGGACACAGGAGCAGGCTGGGCATAAATGACCTGGGCATTCTCTAGGTAACCCTGATTGACATAAGGAGCAGTGTGCAATGGGGGACACAGTAACCTTAGTCTTAGGTCTAGCCCCAAGCTCCAACTGAGTTGACATCCTCATAGTGTCAAAACGTCCCAAGTATAAGGAAACAACCCAATACTGTGTGTAAGATTAAAATTTCACCCCAGAAATCGCTAATTTGCACTTATCTGGCAGGCGAGCGCTTATGGGAAAAGTAGTTTTCCCTAAAAAAATACCCAAACAGTGCCGAAGCCCCCTGAGCCCCCCCAAAACACACAGAATGTTGACTGGATGATAGAGCAAGGGTAGACAAACAAAATGAGCCTTCTCTGAAGTCGTTACGTTGAGTGGTTGCAGAGATATGTCCTAAACAGTAAAGTCCCATAGAGGGGAATGGAGCATGGTGTCAATGCAGTAAAGCCTCAAATTTGCAAAATTTTACACTGGAGTAAAAAAAAGTTGTAAAAACACCACAAAACATGTTAACAATCAAATAAACACTATATCCTGAAAGGAAAAGTGCTAAAACCCCCTAAAAGATGCCAAATCAGCAGACAAAGGGTTACATTTACCACAGAAACTCTGGTCCAAACCCCCAAAAGACATACAGACAAACCCAATGAGTGCATGAGTATGTAATAGGAACTCCAGAGTAGACCTCTGTGTTGAAAGGAAGAGTGGGACAAGTGGACCTCAGCACACAAAGGGTTGCTCACCTTTTCAGCAGGTCTTCTGTCTTCAGATTACCATATGTAAAGAAGAAGCCTCAGTGGGCAACTCCTAGAGAAAGAACTTGTTAAACAAGATTTTCCCCCCAGGGCTAAGAGGTCCACCATAGCACCTGGAAACTGAGCTATCCACTAGGGAATGTCAGTAATGGTAATCTGCCTAATGGTGGTATTCCATATCTAACAGAAAACAAAAAATAAGTTAAAACTATAGCAAAACTGTTCTCTTGCCTTGTATCTTCATCAAGGAGACGTGGCTAGATGCAGCTAAGGAGAGGAGGTAGGCTCCACCCAGCATTCTCTTCAAGAATTATTCCTGCCTACTTAAATGGGCGGTCGCCTACCCAAAGTTACCAGTAACCTATATTGGACTACAGAGAAAATTAATTTTAAGAGAAAATCCAGATGTTTACACACCTTGTCCTTAAATAATGCTGCAGAGGCTACCTGTAGGTAATAGACAAGGGAGTCAACTGCAGGAGGGGTTCCCCACAATGCCAATTCTTCAGCAGAGCAGGGGTAAAGAAGGCCAAACCATATGGACAAGTAGACCTTCCTATCAGGAAACTTTCATTCTGCAGGATAATCTTATCTGCAGAATCATAAGGAGATTGGACAGAATACCATTCTGCCTCTTTAATATATCCTGAGGAACCCTCAGAGATCTGTACAGTATCTAACGCTGCCCAACTCAGGCCTTCCACAGAACCCCAGGGGTCCCCAAAGGTAAGTGTCAAATCATCCTCATCTGATGTCTCACCAGCATCTATTGGGGGATCATCCCAAGAGCAATACAGTCACTCTCCATGGGGCTCTGTTTCTGAAGGAAGCAGGGGGACCTTGACCCACTTTATCCAAAATAAACAGGATGGATGAAGGAAAAACTGTCAAGAGACTGTAAACCTGCCAGAAAGACTGTAAACCTGCCACAGCCATAGCCTATGTGGGCTCCTCATCAGTAGGAGGCACCCTGGGTGTCCTGTATGGGTGCCATGGCACAAGAGTGGCACAGCTGACCTGGCTGGCCTTTGGGAAGATAAAAAGGCCTAGAGAGGCAGGAAAATAAAAAGAATTAAAGCTTATCTTCACCAGTGAGGGAGATCAGTAGCAGAGAAGGAATAGTCTGGAGAGAGCCTATAGCAAGGTGCCTCCTCAGTGAGATGCAAGTATGGAAAGGAAGTACGGGAGAGGTAACTCCCCCACCTCAACCACGCCCCTTTCCTTTCCTAGAGGCCAGGAGGCCGGGTTGTTAGTAATAAATAAAAAGAAAAATGCAAGGTTGCTCTACAGCTATCCTTCTCAAGACTGCAATGGCGGCAGGGGACCCCATTGTTAAGTCCCCCCTCCACTCTAAAGCCCTGCAGTCTTAAGCCAACCCAGTACAGTTACAGTGTTATAGGGAAAATATGAGGAGAATTAAAGGCAAAATAAAATAAAAATAAAGAGAAACAGAAGTCCCTTGCACATCCTAAGGCAGGACACAAGAACTAAGGTTGCTTCTACTGGGCAAGACAGTCTCCAGAGAGCTTTTTCTGCAAGAGCCCTGCCTCCTAGTTAGGTAGCTATCTAATGCTATGGTTTCTGAGTTCCACAATGGCCGAAAGAGAAAATAAGGAATGATTTCACTAAGGTGAAGTTAATTATCCATTTCATATTTTTTTCTAAGGAGTGTATGCACTAAAATCTCAATGGAGATAGTTTACTGCATAGGCTTCATGGAACAAAGAGGAAACAGAATTTATCTCACCAGATAATTTATTTAACTTTTGTGAATTGCCCTGGTCTTCCAAGTAGTAAGGCCAAAGTAGAATAATTAAAAAGCCAAGGCAGTATGCACTATAGAGGACAAATAAAAAGTAATCAAATTCTCACTGATTTAAGTGGAGCTTTTAATTCCTATAGTGAAGTTGGTTTTCTCAAGAATGCTCCACTTTTAATTTCTTGCTATGGTTCATTACCAGGAGATATTTAGAGCAGGGGTTAAATTAGGTGATAAAGGGGGAGGGGTTGCAGCAATAGAAAGCTGGATGTAGGGCTGTGGATATTATACAACTGAGATTTTGCTCATTTTCAGGCATGTCTTGGAAAGCATTTACAATACAAAGTTACACATTTATACACAAACTAAACAAGAAAATAGAAATAACACATAGTAATATTTATGGATTCTGCTATCAGGATTAACATAGAGATTAAACTGCATACCTGCTAACTGTCCTACATTTTTGGAAACAGCCCCTGGATCCTGTTACCCAAAATGTGGTTTTCAGTTTCACACACATACAAGCACATCAATTAATGGTAGATCACAAAATGGCCCATTCAATATACCCATTACCACTTCCATCGGATAGCTATACTATGTATCCATTATCTGTTCTAGAAAAATAGGATTTCAGTCCTACCTTGTTAAATACTTTGCTCTTAGTTCATATGGAATACAAGTGCCATGGAAGATGATCTTCCTTTGGAAGGTGGGAACATATCAAAAGACAAGGTCTTGAGGGTGGAGCCTTC
Source organism: Rhinophrynus dorsalis (assembly GCA_037306005.1). Taxonomy (NCBI): domain Eukaryota; kingdom Metazoa; phylum Chordata; class Amphibia; order Anura; family Rhinophrynidae; genus Rhinophrynus; species Rhinophrynus dorsalis. The sequence continues at coordinate 111,169,983 of CM074727.1, read as the reverse complement.
CCTCTCCCTCTACAGGTTTGCCCAGCCCGTGTGTCCAGTTTTGATATGAGACAAGCTCACTAGTATAGGACTGCGAGAGAAGAAGAAGCAAACTCCTGTGAGAAAAGACCCAAGAAGGACTCCCACGTCCATATAGGTGAGCCTAAGAGAGGTCTCTTTCTCCTGGTGAGAGACTATATTCCATATGTGCTAAGAGAAAGGGATTTAACAAGATAAGACTAAAATCCTATTTTCTCTTTCATCCAATATAGAATACAGGTACCACGAGATATAGCAACAGTAGGCTTGCAGAGGTGGGAAATAATAGAAAGGACTTAGAGCTGGTCCCCTTGATAATGGAGTTCCCTAGGGCTATCCTGAACTAGAAACAGCCCAAACCTAAGTGTCAAAGGACACTGAAAAATAAGCACAGTACACAAGAGCAAGAAAGCAACTGGGTTCAAACTGCTGAACAATAATAAGGCAAAGGGAAAAATAGATCCTTAGGCAGAACTGCCTGAAGGAACTTCCTGCCAAAGCTGGCTTCATCAGAAGCCAGAACATCCACACAATATTGTTTCCACAAATGTGTGAACAGAGGACCAAGTCACAGCCTTGCACAACTGTTAAGCAGAGGCCTGATTCTTGTAAGCTCAGAAAGGCCCCAACAGACCTGGTGAAATGTGCTCTAACATGGAAAGGAACAGGTTTCTTACTGAGTTCGTCCGCCCTACGAATGGTAGACCTGATCCAAGAGGCAATGGTGACCTTGGAAGCAGCCTGACCTGCCCTAGGACCCTTAGGAATGACAAACATGGCATCAGTCTTATGAAAAGACTCTGTACTGTGCATATAGAACTTGAGACAGTACACCACATCCAACAAGCAGAGATCCCTTGCCTTGTCAGACAATGGGTTAGGACAAAATTAAGGCACAACAATCTCCTGATCGATGTGGAACTCAGAAACTACCTTAGGAAGAAATTCCTGGGTGGTTCAAATAACAGCCTTGTCCTTAGTAAAAACCAGGAAAGGTGACTTGCAGGACAAAGCCTGCAACTCAGCAACCTTGTGGACAGAGACCACAGCCAGAAGAAAAGCCATCTTCCATGTCAAGAGACGCAAAGGAATGGTAGCAAAGGACTCTTGTGAAGGCATTTCCCTGTCCCCACATCAAGAATGAAAAATGGACCAAACCCTGTAGTAGGCTTTAGAAGAGACAGGCTTCCTAGCTTGTATCATAGTGGACATGACTTCAGGAAAGAAACCTTTCCTCCTCAGGATGGTGGATTCAACAGCCATGCCATCAAAGCCAGATTCTCCACATACTCTTTCCAAAGGTAGCCCTGAAGGAGGATGTGCTGTCTGGATGGCAGTGGAAATGGATCCTGAATGGAAAGGCACACCAGCTCCGCAAACCATGTCCTCTTGGTCCAATAAGGTTCTGTGGGTCCATCCATCTTTATCTTCATGAGCACCCTGGGAATGAGGGGAACCAGAGGAAAGATGTAAGTTAGGTGAAAGTGCCACAGAATCACCATAGCGTCTGCGGCAAAGGCTAGAGGATCCCCCAATGGGAGCAGAACAATGGAACCTTCCTGTTGTTCCCTGAGGCCATCAGGTCTATCTGAGGTAGACCCCGCTTTTGCACAATCAGGGAGAATACTTCCAGATGGAGTTCACATTTTCCTGAATCTACGTCTTGGAGACTTAGGAAGTCCACCAGGATGTTTTCTACCCATGGAATGTGAACAGCGGAGACAGCCAGAACTTGGGCTTCTGCTCAACCCAGGATGTACTTTACCTCGAACCAGGCAGTGGCACTTCAAGTGCCCCCTTGACGTTTGATGTAAGCCACAGCCATGGCATTGTCCGACTGGACTCTTACCGGATGACCCTTCAACTGAGGGTCCAGTACACCACAGCAAGTCTGATCGCCCTGAGCTTCAGAACATTGATGGACTGAAGAGAGTCCTCCACAGTCCATCTACCCTGGATCCCCAAGCGACCCAGAACCGCACCACAGCCGCTCAGGCTGGCATCATGACAAGCTGCCCCAGGTCCAGGTAGCGCTTCTGCAACCACCACTGCAGATCCCATCTGGTGTCCCGAGAGAGAGGGAGAGTTACCAGAAAATCCAGATTCCCACACCACATCTAGTTTCTGGAGTTCCCTAGTGTGAATCTGAGAATAGGGGACTGCTTTTAGGGTAGACACTAGGCAGCCCAGAACCCTTATGTACTCCAGGACTGGAGCTGAAGATTAAGTATTTTTAAAAGTAAGTAAAAAAAAACAAAAAAAAAAAAACAAAAAAAAACACATTGCCTAAAACTACTTTAATATCTAAACCTATGCTAAAAACCTTTTAATAGGTGAATGTTCCGCTTTAAGTATTTTCTATGCCAGTAAACCATACATTTAACCCTTTGAGAGCCTGAGATTTGTGCAACATATTGCATAGCAATGTATTACATACACCCCTGGCACTCAAAGGGTTAATATGAAATGATGTGTATAAAATAACTACATAATTTATGAGCCTGAAGTAAAATATTTCTTATACAAATATTTTCTGGAACTAAAACATTTAGTATGAGCTAGCAGTATTGGCACTGCTTTGCTCATGTAGTTAATAAAATAAATAACCCCCCACCCCAAAAAGAAAAGTCCCATGCAGATGAATGCATGACTAAATAAACACAGAATGTGATACTTGTCTGGTAGTAATAGGGTTAAAAAGTGGATTTAAGTGTAGGACTATTTTCCCCTCACATCCAGGTAAATCCAGAAAGGAGACAACGTTCTTAAAGGGATAATAATGTTTCATAATAAAAGCAGCTCTAATTAATCATCATAGTATTTGGACTTTGGAGAGTGTTATTTCAGTTCTGTCAGAGCTGTAGTTCAAGAGTAATTCAATGACAAAGTATACCCCTCCCGCCCCTTTTACTGATGTAACACTGCTTAGCCAGAGCAGAAGGGAGGTGCCCAGGTAGATTGCAGAGAGGGACAAGCTTCAATTACGATAAGGGAAAAACCTGAAAAACTTGTCAAGGGGGGCAGGATTTTCATTGTTCTCATAAGAAGAAGATTGTCCCCTTCTGTTATCTGTCTGGTCTATGGACTGGATTCCACATCTGAGAAGAGATGGCTTACACTAGGTAAAAGGGGTGGGAGGGGAAACTTTGCTTGTGAATATCTCTCAAACCATAAAGGTTCGTTCTTCATGTTTTTTTAACGCCTACAAAATAAAGATAAAACGAAGTATTACTATCCCTTTAATGAGTGGATTGTTGAATTTTCAGTGTTCAGCCCTTTCAACTCCAAAATGGTGTGCAACACATTGCAAAGCACTGCGTTAAACAACTCTCCATCAATGTGCGTGAGCGTGTGTATGAGAGCGTGACTGAGAGCTTGTGTGTGTTTTGCGTGTCATGCGTGTTTTGCATTTTGCATACTGCATCTTACAAACAGCGTTTTGCGCATAGCATATGGGATTTTTCGCATAGTGTATGGTGTTCTGAGTACAGCTTAATGCATATAGCATTTTGTGTATAGCATTTTACGTGTACCTTACTGCATATGGTCTTTTATGTATTACGGTTTGTGTATGGCATTTTGGGCATAGCATATAGCATTTTGCGTATAGTATTTTGCTTATAGCATTTTGCATATAGAGTTTTGCTCATAGCATACAGTGTTTTGCATATAGCATCTCGCATATAATGGTTTGTGTTTAGCATCTTGAGTGTGGTATATAACATTATCCTATAGAGTTTTTCGTATTATGCATAGCGTACTGTATTCTGCATATAGCGGTTTGCGTATTGCTTTTTGCATATGGCATTTCTTGTATAGCATTTTACGTATAGTGTATTGTGCATAGCATTTTGCTCTGAACATTTTGCATATATCGTTTCGCACATAGCTGTTTGCATATAGTATTTTGCATTTAGCATATTGTGTACAGCTTTTTGCTTGTAGTATTTTGCATATAGTGTTCTGTGTATAGCATTTTGCATATAGCACATTGTGTATATCGTATTGCTTTTTGCATTCAGAGTAAAGCATTTTTGTGCATTACGTACAGCGTTTTGCGCACTGCATTTTGCGTATAGAGTACTGCATATAGCATTTTGCATATAGCAGTTTGCTTATAGTGACTTACATATATCATTTTGCATATATCATATAACGTATTGAGTACAGTGTTTTGTGCAAAACATTTTGCGTGTGTGTATATTGTGTATTGTATTGCGTGTGTATATTGTGCATGTGTGTGTATTGTGCATGTGTATAGAAAAAGGTTTTAAGTATCACTTCTAGTGTGCAAACCCTAAGAAACACTATGCAGGCTAAAGATAACATTGCATTGAGCAACCCTGCAGAATTAATTTTTCATATATGCATCAAAGTGCACTGTGCAAATGTTCCATGTCACTCCAGATGCAAGGGACTACAACTTCAGTAATCCCCACCCTTTAGATGGTTGAGAATGACAGGAACAGCAGTTTCCAAAAACTGGAGGGTCAAAAACTGCCTGACTATGGTGGTATATGTAGAGACTTCTCTCTAACGACGCTGGGCAAAATACTGTAACATCAAGTACAAATTTGTAGGAGCTAGCTCCTTGAGGGCGTGCATATTTATAAATGTATATGAAATACCCCCTGAATTTAGGCCGCAGACATCAAATTTTAGGGGTTGTTCCCACCTCTGTATGAACCCTAGCACCCCTTAGTTTTTTTTCCACCCATGTATTGAACCCTAGCACTACTCGTGTTAACCCGTCGATGACCAGAGAGGTGTGCAATGCAATGCGCAGTTCCTTGGTCCTCAAGAGTTTAATAATGATATGTCATATTCATACTACAGCATACACTTATCAGAAAAATACCACTTCTAAAGTTAATTTGCCAGTGCAGGACAGTCTCCATTGGCAAAAACTCGCTAAGCGTTACAGAAAAGAAAGGTTAAAAGTACAGAAAAACGGTCACATTTAGTATTAGTTGCATGATAAGAAGCAAAATTGGAAGCAACAAAGGGCATATATACATACATACATATAAATATATATACTAACAGTAGGACGCAACAATGTGAAGAATTAAGTCGCTTTCACGAGTTCTAAGAGACTAGGAAGCTCTTAGCCCATTATTAACCCTTTGATTGTCACGGGGCATCCAACGCGATATCTCTCTGGCACTCAAATGGTTAAAGCTCTTAATGATCACCTCGGTTCCTTACGCGGTTAAACTACTAAGTTACCGCGAGTCATAGGAGCGCTCCAGTTCAGACCTCATTTACCCCTTGGGTGGCAGAGAGGTACGCAACGTAATGCGTAAGCCTCTTGCACTCAAAAGGATTACTATACACGCGCGGCAGCAAAATATAAAATGGCTAAAATAAAGTAAATGGACTGACCTGGCTGAGGAGAGAGAACTAAAAAGAGGAGTCTAAAGAAGATGTCGAGACTTACCGGCAGACAGAAAGGGTGCGGTAAGGCAGAACTGAGTGATAAAGGGCAGGTGACTGACGCCTCTCCCAATCACGTGACCTGCGCTATTACCGGGCTTTTTGTGAAACATTGTTGCATGTTGTAGTTATATCCAGGTCATGCTCCCTGCACTAGCTCTACCTAGACACAGGAAATAACAGGAGGGAAGGAACCTAAACACGTGTGGAAAAGTTTATCATTAACCCTTTCAGTGCGTACCCCTCTGGCGCTCAAAGGGTTAAAGCTGCGCTGAAGTGGCATTGCACAGACTTCATTTTTTACTGTACAGAGGTGCAAAATTAAAATAGGCTCTGGTAAAAGAAAAAAAAATCACTAAAAACTCTATCAGTCCATTTCACAGTTGCAAGTTGAAATAGGGTGACAACATTTCAAGTCTGCCATTCTGGGACACTGGGGATAAAAGAGTGAAACACAGAGTTCTAGACACTATAGCCGTGTTTCCCAATCTTTTTTAGCTCAAGGCAACCCTATCGTGAAATCGGGAATTTTAGGGGCACCCCTAAAATATAATATACCATTTGTCAAGGGTATAATCATAATTGGGAACTCTCCGGATTTGCCCCGGAGACTCCGGTTTTTACACTGCTTTACCAGGTCTCCGGGGCAGAGACTGAGTCCTCCGGATGTGGGGAGTTTCTACTGAAACTCTACCCACTTCCACTTTTTCCCCCGGTGTAGCTCCTTCCCCCCAGCCTTCTTTTAAGCCCTCCCCCGACTCTCGCGTTAAGACCAGCCCCTTTTTGACGTGATACGCGTCACTCTTCACACCACCCATGGCAGCAGAGGACTCCCCTCCGGAGAGTCAACAATAAAAAGTTCCCAGGTATGGGTATAATGATGTTTATAAGTAAATAAATCTAGTTATTCCAAGCTCTCACAACTAGAATAATAAAAACAAACATACTGTTGTGTACCCCTCTGGCACTCAAAGGGTTAATGGAAAAAATAGAGGGCACTCTACCTGGATGCCGTGGCACACCAAAGTTCCATGTCACCCAGGCTGAGAATCACTGCACTATGGGGAGAACTGCCCATTGACAGAAAGTGATGTCTGTTGTGGGCTGCAAGAAAATATACATCATAGTGAAAGCCTTAAGCTAACACATTACACTACATCAAAAACACACTACAGCTCCCAACTGATACCCTGATCAAGGCTCAGTATATTTCTAGAGTTTTGAGCCTGTCTGCAGTCCATTTTCTTGTAGACCATCAGAGGCATCACTTTCTGTTACAGTAGGCAATGGACACTCCAGGACATACTTGAAAACAAGAGAAATCTCAGTGTATTCTTCCTGATAAAACATTTTCAAAATAAAATAAATAAATAAACTTTTCCTTCTAGTATATTAGAGCTCTGTGTCTGGCAGGTTCACACCATCTCCTCTGTACAGAGCCCCATCCTCCAGAGTAATTTTTTTATGTCTAATGGTGGAACCGCCACAGGAACAATAAACCTGACAACAGCGTGTTTCACCTTATGCTCTACTTTTCAATGGCATGGGGCAATACCAGCCCACCAGGACTGTGACGGAACTGTGGCGACTATGGGAGATATTGGTGTAGTAGAGACTATTTCTACCCAAAAGACAAACAACCATAGACTGAGCTTAGCCATAGTTGCTTCCAATACATTTCTGGAGTGCAGAGATGGTGGGGGTTGGGCTTTGCTTCCACTCTACTCCAGGCCTGTGCTAAGGAATGTTAATTGATTCCTGCTGTACTTCCTTGACCAATCAGAGGAGGTTATTGATGAGCCAGTTAAGAATGTATGATTTCAAGTCTTAATCTGCATTCTTATCCTGATAAGGATGCTGGTGACTGATTGGTCAAGCATAGAAACACTGTCCCAAGTATTCGTTTGCATGCTGATCTAGATAAGAGTCTCTGTAGTGTATATAAGCTGTGTGTTTGAGTCAATAAAAGAGAGTTCTTCCCTTCATCAAGTCTCGGCTGATGTTTGGGAATAGGAGATTCGTTATACTATTGGAGTGTTACTCTGAGGGAGAAAGGAACTATAACGGAGGTATCCAGCTTATGATACAAGGCGTCACATTACAAGGACAGCCTAGGTATAAACTGTAATAGTAGTATTGTGAATCCAGGGCAGATGGCCAATATATCCCTACATTTATGGCCTTCATTTGTTCTATGATCTCAAAAAATAAATGAATACTTTGGTATTTCTTAATACCTTTTTTATTTGGACCAGCAGTTTAGATTTTAATACAAGCTTTTAAGAGATCAACTTTCTTCCTCAGGTCAAGCAATAATGTATCATAAAGTTTGGTCAATCACACAGCTGCTGAAAACAATGCAGAGTTCTCCTGCTACATACCAAGCTAAGATGATTACAGGGAAAGCTTGGAGGGTGAAAAAGGTGATATCAATGTAACTTGGAGTGGGCAGTAAATAAAGGGTATCTGAGTTGTGATTGTAGTGCAGAGCTGAGAAAAGATTAGGGGGATAGTTAAAAAAAATATTCTGGTAGTGAGATAAGAATCCTAGCTCTTTAGTGAGTCCAGTTTAATACATTGTAAAAAATATATCATGTTTACTTCAAAAGTCTTTCTCAGAATATTTTAAAATTACCTTTAAGGATCCTGACTTTATGGTGTCCAGATGGTGTCCATCTGTAGTACAGTAATTTTCTTCATTGTGATTTGTCATTGTGTGTTTGTGCTTATTCAAATGGGTTTGTCATTTTTGGCATGTTTCTCCAATATAGCATCCTTGGTGGCACTTATTGGATGTACAGGAGAATGATTCTGTAATGTCAAAAGTCCCTGTTGTATGAATGGCTATGTTAGATTTGTTTATGTGTTTGTAAAGTGGGTAGGGTTAACTTTTGAAATATGGCACGCATAAGAGCGTGCAACATGAAGGCGCATTAACTAGGTTGCAGGCTTTAAAAGTGCCATATCAGAATCTCACCTGATGAAAAGGGTGAGATTCGTATTGTGCCTGGTAAAACGTTGCCTCCATCCACTGGCCGCACTGCTGCATACCTTATATTACAATTAACCACTTCAATACACATAACTGACGCTGCCTGGATTGGATCGCCTAACTGATCAGCGGGTATACATAGGCATCCTGTTGATTAAGTTGCGTGTTTCTTCTATAACTGTAGGGAACATAAACTGGATACACGTATGTATCGGTTGTCACATCTGTGATCTTTGACGCTCCACGTTTTTCAATAGAGTTATGTGACAATTGCAACTTAATTTTTAGCACGTATTATATTTTGTTGTATAAATTTCAAACCTTTTCTTTTATATCTCTAAATAAAAGGGAACTTATTATATTCCTTTATTTCTGATTTAGATTTTCTTAAAGCATTAGCACTTTTGATATATATTTTTTCCATAAGTTGCTGTTGCTGTTTATAGTGTTGTATTCTGTCATTACATGGGGTTGTCTTCTTATTCTGGAAAAACGTCTGAAGAATTCTTCCATGTCTGGCTACATTGAATTTGATCCATTTATTTTGTCATTGAAGTACATGTACTTATGTGTTTTATTTGAATTTATTTATACTTTATATTTTTCCTATTTCCTTGCTTCGTTATCTACATATACCACTTAGAAGAGTCGTCTGGCTTTTGTTTCTCTTTGAGATTATCTAGATGTTGATCGTTGTTCCTGGGATCTATTGACAGTGCTGGGTGTAACGGATCCTACTCCGTTTCTAGAACCCCTGTCTGGGTATCCGACTTATCAGCCCTTAAACAAGGAACTGTGGACATTTCTGTCATGCCTAAAACACCTCCTCTCTAGTCGTACGGATTGCCAGCCCAGTGTTGCAGGCTATGTAGAATTTTGGGACGTTATATTGGCGGACAGCTATGCCCAAAAGACTAAAAATCATAGACTGCTGGCTTGCTTTCAAGGGACTGGACAGTTAGGGGTTAAGTATTTGAGTTTGGACAAGGCTGCTTCAAATGTATATTGCAGTCCCTCAAGTCTTTTGTTTCATTGTTCACCCTAACCCAAGCTCTTTATGTATTCTAGCCACTCCAGTCATTGTATGTTTGTGAACTGTATTGAGACCCCTTGCTGTGTGATAATTCAGTCATGTCTGCCCTGTTTTGTTTCCCTGAACTAGTTGTTGTGGGTTCTCTGTCTTCTGTATTATGATTGGATTATCTCTGTAACTAGCCCATTGTGTCATATCTGCCCATGTAATGTCAATGTGGTTAAAACTGTATAAATATGCTTTGGTTGTTTCGATAAAGAGTCAGTTATTCTGAAGTGAACAAGGAGTCCTGGTGTCTTTATGCTCTTGTGGTGTAAAGTGTCCTCTCTGATACCCATCTGAGCTAAGTATCCTGTATCGTCGACTGTCTGCTGCCAGCTATCTTCGGATCCGATTCCGAGTCAGGACTTCGGGCTTTCGTATGGTGTCAGGCTGCGATGTGGACTCCGTTCAACATCTTTGTGCTTCCTGCAACATCCTCCAGCTACCTTTCAACCGGGAGTAGAGGCCTCACTCTCTACGGCCAGTGGTACCAGTCTGAGACCCAACTCTGGCTGTGAGTCCCTCGACCTTTTCCTGTTTGCCTGGATTTCTTTCGACTCCGAAACAGAGTCGATGACGCTACCACTTTCATCTGACTGCGACACAGAGTTTACGATGCTGCGAGGGTTCGATTGGGCCGGTTATTGCTCAACCGGTAGGAGACTACTGTATATCCCGCCTTGGAGAAGGAGAAACCCGGAACAACTGCTGAGGGCGGCACGGTGCCTTCCAGCTTCCGTTACACTGGGGTCTGTACCAGAGTAGTGCATTAAATGGGAGGTCGTCATAACCTTTCAATGAAGTGAGTACCCACCTATAGGGTGCTTGATGAAGGTGTTTACTGTTTGTTTTTTGGTACATCTACACTTAGTGTGTGCGCTTTTTTCTATTTTTGTTTCTTCTCCACCAATACCAAACTCATGTTATCTGTCCAGAAAATTCCAGACTTGTTAGCCAACTCTTCCTGTCACAGCTTATGACCAACTAATATTGGAAGTAGTTCCAGAAACCCCAAATTTTTGTAAGCCCTGACATATACCAATCCCAAGGCCGTGCCACCTGAAAGTATGCCTCAAAACCCATTGAACTTGTTGTTTTTGTATAAATCTATAATTCATGACTAAACACCGTCCGGTCCTACAACAGCTAACACAATTCAACTAGCTGAGAAAGATCACACAGCCTCAGAAGTTCCCTGAGCTGTGCGGTGAATCTTACCTTGTGAAAACTCTGAACCTCCACTGTTGCTTTCTCCAACCCTCTGCTAAACACCTTCCACATGTGTATCACTCTGTCAGAAAAATTAAAAAGTCTCAAAAAGTGCTCAGTGCAGTAAGTGTAACCTTATCTGCTTCCAAAATGCTAGCCACAACAACCCTAGCCTTGTGAACCTTCTCAAGAGGAAGACTAACCATAATGTTTTGGGAATCTATCTCCCTTCCTGAAATTCCTCCTCTTTGAGTGCCTTCAAAAGTCTCCCCACTTGGCTCACACATGGGATTGCTGGGCGGGAAGTATAACATCAGGGATAGTGGCTGCCAGGAGACACATTTCATTACCAGATGAGTGACAAGCTCATGTCATAGGTCTGGGCCAGCGGGTATCACGGTCCCCGTGATTCCCTGTCAATCTTTGCTGTGTTACCTGTGAATTGGAGGAAGCTGATTGGCCCGCCCAGGATGTTCCTTTATATACTGGGTTTTGGGCACTTGTCAGTGGCCCTTTCGTGGTGTTCCTGATCCTGCGCCTCGTTGCTGAGTTCTTGAGTATCCTGTGTACCGATCCGGCTTGTCTGACTACTCTACTGTTCCTGCTCCGTGATTGACCCGGTTCCGGCTGACGGCCCTGCTCCGTGATTGACCCGGTTCTGGCTGACGACCCTGCTCCTTGATTGACCCGATTCCGGCTGACGCTCCTGCTTCGTGGATTGATCCGGTTCCGGTTGACGTTCCAGTCCTGTGTGCTGTTCCTGTGTTCCTGAGTAGCTTTGGTCGCTCCCGGCGACATTCTGAACTGTCTTTTGTCACGCTGATGAATCATCTCTCTATACCGAGCTGTTGCCTGAGGTTACAGTAGTCTATCCGCTTTTACTGCTGAGCTGTTCTCTCCTAGACCGAACCTATATTAACCCGTGCAGTGCCTGTAGTCTCCGTTTATGTGCCTATCCTTACACTGGCCAAGCCTCTGGTTTTCCTTAGAGCCTATTACCATCCTGAGCCTGTGCTGTAAGACCTAGCCTACTTATCACACTTGCAGAGCAGTGTCCGTTCCGGTGTTCGGTGTGCACCGTGACCGCGCCGGTTGGCGCTGGTAGCCTGTCCGCTCTTGCAGTGTGTGTTCCGTGCGGCACCGGAAGGGTGTCCTGGCTCAGGTTCCCTTGTGCTCAAGGTGTTACGTTATCCTCCGCACTACCCAGTGCTCCGGCTCTTATATAGCTTGTGCAGTATCAGTCTATGTTGGCACCCCAAGTGTGATTTGGCGCCATCCCGTTGGCACACGGAGGGTTACTAGCGAGTGTATGTTAAGGGCGATTAAGGTTCTGGTCTCGCTAGCTCTTGCAGTAGCTCTCCTCCGAGAATCCCACTGTGGTGGTATCGGCTCAGCTCTGGTCTGTTGGGGCGTTCCATCTTACTACCTTTGAGAGTGATTCTGTGCAGACACTATATTCCTGCTTCTCACCATCAAGAGACTGTTATCATATCCTAGGCGTTGGCTAATCAAGGACTGTGTTGCTTCAGTTTCTCCTCTTAACCCTGTCTGGCATTTTACTAGTCTAAATATATTGCAATATCCCTACTGGGCCTGTATTTTGCCAAAACTGATTATACCTGTACTGGCCCCTAGGGGCACTGTTCTTTATCATTTTCTCAAATAAAACTGTCTTTTTACTTTCTACCGTGGTCTGAGTGTCAGAAAACAGTAACAGCGGGCTACTTGTACTGGGCAAGCCAGTGAAGGGTTGAATCAAATGCTTGTCTCAGCTCAGCTCATCATTTGAGCCGAGCCAGACAGGTCCTGTGATCTCCATCACATGTTTCCTATGCTACCTGGCCAAAGCTGGGTGCAACAATGGGCATGGTTTAATTGTGAATTCGCCACAAGCAGGGTTAGGTGAGAGAAAAAGATGGTAGGTCTCAGTGAGGTCAGGAGGAAGAGACATGCTTCTCCTGACAGATAGTTACCACATGGAGCAGGGGCCAGTGAAGACAGCAGAGAGGAGCGTGTTCTGCCCAGGGCCTGCATGATGCTGCCTGAGAGACTCTGCTATACAGGTGCCTGGCATGACACCCATCACCCAACCCTAACAAGTACTTGCCTAGTTTAGTTAATCTAGTTGCTCTTGCCTGCCCTCAGCCTTCTTCCATACCATAACGTTAAGAAAATAGGGGCATGGCATGATGACATTTGGCACCTCTCTGGCAATTCTAGGGCTAATAATATGACATATGTTACATTATTAACTGTAGTACTGCTAGAAAGAGACATGTCAAAAGCATGCATTAGTTTGCAATTAATTTCAAATCCCATGGAAGTTGGCACCTAAAAGTCTTCTAGTTATATTACATTACTTTTGTAATTTTCAGCTTTGTGGTATCACTAGTTCAATCCTATCTGCACTGTGAGCTCTTTGGCATCAATAGTGTAGCACAATTTCAGTTGTAAGCTCTGTAGTATCACTAGTGAAGCACAATTTCAATTGTAAACTTTGTGATATATCTAATGTAGCTTCATTTTGATTGTAAGCTCTGTGATATCACTAATGTAGCTCCATTTTGATTGTAAGCTCTGTGATTTCACTAATGTAGCTCCAGTTCGATTGCAAGCTCTGTGGTATCACTAGTATAGCTTCATTTAAATTTTAGGCTCCATGTGTAGCTGTATCTCAAATGCAAGCTCTGTGGTATCATTGGTGTAGCTCCATTTTGATTGTAAGCTCTGTGGCTTCACTAATGTAACTAACTCCATTTTGATTATAAGCTCTGCGGTATCACTAATGCAGAATAATTTTGATTGTAATCCCTATGATGTCACTAATGTAGCTTCATTTTCATTGTAAATACTGTTTATCACTAGTGTAGCTCCATTTTAATTGTAAACTCTGTGTTATTACTAATGTAGCTACATATCATTTCTAAACTCTGTGTATCACTAGTGTAGCTCTATATAATTGTAAGCTCTTTGTATCACTAATGTAGCTCTATCTCAGTGTAACACTAGACAAATGTGGTTTATTTACTCTATAGAAAAGATGACTAAGAGGAGAAAAAGTATATGAGAGGTCAATACAAAGATCTCTGTGGTGAGCTATTCATTCCAAGGCCTGACACCCCTTGAGATTAGAGGAAAGGAGGTTTAGAGTTCAACAGAGGAAGGTGTTTTACATAATAAGGTCTGTTAAAGGGATAGTAATGTTTCACAAAAACAGCAGCTCCAATTAATCTTCATAGTATTTGAACCATAGAGAGTGTTATTTCAATACTGTCAGAGTTGTAGATCGAGAGTAATTGAACGATAAAGTATCCGCCTCCTGCCCCTTTTACCTAGCGTATGCCACCTCCCCTCAGATGTGGAATCTGGTCTTGAGACCAGACAGCTCAGAGCAAGAGACAATCTTCTTACTGTGAACACAAGGAAAACCCTGCCCCCCTTGACAGGTTTTTCCCTTACGCTAATTGAAGATTGTCCATCTCTGAGATCCATCTGGACAGTCTTGCTGCTCTGAGGTGAGCAGTGTTACATCAGTAAAAGGGGTGGGAGGGGGATACTTTATCATTCAATTGAACTACAACTCTGACAATATTGAAATAAGAATATCCATGGTCCAAATACTATGAAGATTAATAGAAGGTGCTTTTATTGTGAAACATTACTATCCCTTTAAATTATGGAATTCTTTGCCCAAGGATGTGGTTATGGCAGATACAATGAATACATTTAAGAGAAGATTAGATAAATTTCTTTCAAAAGGAAACATACAGGGTTATACTGTGTGCAATTTACCAAACGGTATATGCCAAATGTAAGGCTGTTGGTTAGCCTGTAGTTGCGGGAGGGACGACTGGAGACATTTATACCAGCCATAACCTTTACACGGGACTGTGCAGAGCTCCGCCAGAGCTCTGTATTAATGATCGAGGTTCAGCTAGATTACGATTACGTCATCACAACGCGACAAACGATTTCACATCAGCATTCAGTGCAGCATGCACTACAGCAACTCAACAGTAGGTAGGATGGGATTGGGAGAATTTCATAGTTATGATCACAGGTAACGGGTAGGCACGGGAGGCGGTATAATAATGTTGCGCTCACATCACTCCTCTCCCAGTACTGTGGGATCTACTGCACTACACTACAAATGTATGACATTGGGCTACCAAGACATTTTCCTGTTTCCTTTCCCATCCTCCTACTTACGCTGCATGTGAAAGTCTTGTTACCCTTGTTCTGGTCGTCACGCTTGTTTTGTGGCGGCGGTTGTCATCCGGAGGTCCTCCAGCTGTGGACCATGACTCCGTAGTCCTCAGCCAGCCGGCGCTGGGGGCCCTCGGACTGGCATCCTCTGTGCAGGGAGAGCGGGTAATGTTTCTACAAAGGGGTGGACCTTGTGAGTGATTGAAGCTGTGGTGGTCATCTGAACAAGGTCGTGACTAGTAACTTGCAAGGTTATAACACACATACACCGGGACACACGGGTAGACACTCATACTGTATCACTGCCTCTTGTATTCACACATTTCCGGGTATACAAGTTTCCCTATATATTAATTCACCACAATCGCAGACCTATGTTTGCTTTTTAAAATATGGCAGTGCTGTATGAGTACATAACAAACATTTGCTTTGCAACAGGTTACAACTTGTTACATGGACACACTCATAATGGCAGAGGTGTGAAGATGTCAATGAAGAGGGACTGCAGTGTGTTTTATACTCTGATATAGGAACTCAGGTTACTCATCAGGATCTCCTTGCCCCAATAAAGACCATGTAAGCAGGCACCTAGCCATCCAAACTGTATTACTCTTACCATTGGGTCATATGTATGTAGAGAAATTGGAGCAGTTACACTGTTATTCATGGGAACATTGAACTCCAGTTCATAAGTATATGGACTATTGTTTTGCGGGATGTCGGAGGGATATTCAGCTCATGGGTCACAACGAGCTGGATGCCTCTCTAGTATCCGGGGGGTTAAATTTTAGACTCATGTTGCCGGTTTGCCTTCGATATCCACTTTGTCGTTATACGTATCATCCAATATTTTCACCTGAGCCTGACATTCCTTCCATCACTACATACTCACTCTCCCGCTCGCGTTATCTCCTTACTATTGTTTCTCACCATACGTATGCATAATAGCATTTCTCTGCCTTGACTATTGCGTCTTATAATTACCCGGACGTCTTCCACATTATCATTATGGATTAGCCTTTATAGAGTCCCACTGGGGGTGTAAATACCTTTGACACTTCCAGAGGATGACCGTATTTACATCACACACACCTGTACCATTGAGTGATCAAATATTCTGGGTGTACACTGAGCTGATCGTATCACCTTTCTATTCTAAATAATGCAATGTGACTAGTATTTAAGAGAGATGTTTTTTGATATTTATCTGTATAACATGCCTGAGGGAAGACACCTAGGTGGTCTTGAAGCTTGCGTTCTGGGTCTGCTTGTTGGGCCAGTGAGGGTGTCAACTCAATTGTGTTTTCTTCCTGTTTTTCTGAGGCTAGCATGGTATCACTCTCATATTTTACCATATGTACTAACGTATCTATACATAGTATACTGTATATGTAAGCACAGCTCTTGCTCTGCATTCTGTTTTCATACAGTACATTTCTACCATACTACAGGTTAAGGCACTGGTTCCATGTAGTAATGTTTTCGTAACAATTTGGTAGACTAGTTGGATTACCATGCTTGGGTTGTGATTAAGGGTCCTACTGTAGGCAGGTATGCATTGTATACATGTTAATCATCTTAAGAGAGGTCTATGACTCCCTGCTCACAGATCCAAACATTTACATAGCCAGGGGCTGTCTTAAATTTATTCCTATCTCCTCGCTCCCCCCCCCCCACCCCGGCTTTATCACCTACCGATTACCTGCTTGCTAGGGGAAAAAGCAAAACGCATTATACAAAATGCTATTAAACAATATGCGATACACAATTCACTATACGTAATACGCACAAAACACAAAAGCTCACACCCTCTTACTCACACACGTTCACACACGCTGTAGCTCACACACACATGTGCACACAAACACATGCACACAAACACACACATTCACTGATGGAGAGTTGAGTAACCCGTTGCTTTCAATGCGTTGCACACCTTTTTGGAGCTTGAAAGGACTAAGCATTGATTCAATAAGCCAGTCAATAAAGCAGTGATTTTTTTATCAACTGCACAGGCAATGCCGTGCCAATATTGCTAATATATATATTATATATATACTAGTTGAACAGCCCGTCACACGGGCCACAGTGCCTCTGGCAGCCGGTCGCGGGACAGTCACGCGCAGCAGAAACTGCCCGCGCCACTGCTGATACAGAGCTGGACGCGCAGCAGTGTCTACTGCGCATGTCCGGCGTTACACACAACTTAGCGAATTATTATATAGGATATGTAGAGAGAGGGAGAGAGAGAGAGAGGGAGCAAAATCCTGGAAGTGAGGCTCACTGGAAGCTAGCTGTTAACACTTTGAGTGCTAGAATGGCATCCAATGCATTGCAAAGCACTAGATACCTATCTGGGACTCAAAGGGTTAAAGTGCATTTATGATAGTATGCTGCATGAAATAAAGGATTCAGTGAATCAGATTACAAATGGGGGTAAAGGGTGACATCTAGTGACCATAAGAATTATGACCTGCAAAGGCCAAATGATAATATAATTGATTATAAAAATGCAACATGTTCAAAGGACATTCGAATTAGTAAGACAGAAATTAGATAAAGCACATACTGTATATGCTTTAATATAAAGCAAGTTTTTCAGGCATTTAAGCCCGAAAAAACAACCTTGCCTTATATTCTAGATTGCCAGATATTATATAGTTGATGAGGCTGAAAAAGGACAAGTTCAGCCCATGCCAAATCACCCCTGTTGATCCAGAGGAAGGCAAAATAGAAACAAACCTTGAAGCCATTGCCAATTAAGCTCCAAGTCAGTAAGAAATTCCTCCCTGACTCCAAATGGCAGTGAGATATCTCCCTGGATCAACATCCTTTCTGTTTTGAAGCCAACTGTCATAATTCTCAATATTGTTCTGTGCTACATAGGCATCTGTTACTTTTTGAAAGCAAATTAATTATCTGCAAGCACAACATCCAAAGGCAAAGAATTCCATAACTTTACTGCCCTTGACCTGACCATTGACCTTGAGTATATTTGTAATGGTAAACAGATCACCCCTTAGACATCTCTTCTCTATTGCAAACAAACCCAGTTTGGCTAGTCTCACTTTATAACTCAGATCCTTCAATCCCTATCAGTTTTGTTGCATGTCTCTGCAATTTTTCAAGTCCAATAATGTATTTTTTCAGAACCGGTGCCCAAAACTGTACTCCATACTCCTTAACAAGGATTTATACAGAGGTAGAATTGTATTTGCATTCTATGCATCTATACCCCTTTTATGCAGGATAGTACATTATTTGCTCTTGCAGCAGCTGAGTGACTCTGCACACTGCTGTGAAGTCTATCATCACTCCTAAATATTTATCTGAGAATTTCCCAACTAGTTTCCCATTTAGTGTAAACGTAACATGTTTATTTCTACAGCCCAAATGCATAATCTTGCATTTATCTACTTTAAAACTCATCTGCCACTTTTATGCCCATTCACTCAGTTTATTTAAATCCTTCTGTAGAGGAAAAAAATCCTGCTCTGTATGTGTTTCCTTACACAGCTTAGTGTCATCAGCAAAGATTGAGACATTACTTTCAGTTCCCACTTTCAAATTTAAAAAGCATTAGGCCCAGGACTGAACCACGTGGCACCCCACTTACAACTTTAGGGCAACTTAAAAATATTTCAACTCCATGCCATCTATCATTTAACCAGTCTATCCATGCACAGATATCACCTCCAAACCAAAGCCTTTTCATTTATGCAGTAACCTGTGGTGAGGAACAGTATGAAAGGCTTTTGCAAATTCAAGTATACTACATCAACAGCAATTTCCTTGTCCACATTACTATTTAACATTTCAGAAAATGCAAGTAAATACATTTGACATGATCAATTCTTAATAAAAACCATGTTGGCTCCTACTAATAGGTCTCAATACTGTCAGTTAGTAACCCTTCAAATATCTTACCCACTATGGAAGTTAAGCACACGGGCCTATAATTTTGTGGTTTGGATTTTGGTACTGCATGAGTTTTCCTCCAATCACAGGGCAATATGCATGATGAAATAGAATCAATAAATATTAAGCATAATAGTCTTGCTATTATTGAACTACGTTCTTTAAGTACCCTTGGGTGTATACCATCAGATCCAAGTGCTTTTTTTCAACAAAACCTTTTCTAGTCTCTTTTTGACTTTAAACAACCAAAAACTAATAAACATTGTATTTTTCAAGAGCTCGTTAGTGTATTTTATTTACAAATAACTGTGGGCTAAATTTAAGGGTGATCTGGTTACATAAATCTTTCTTGTTTTTATCTTTCTCCCTCTTATTAGTGCCACAGCTAGATTCTTTCTTTCTTATTTACTAAACTTTAACCGATACAATCATACTTTTCTCAATAGGTTATGTACCTCAGCCTTTGGGGAAACACGTGTCTTAATTTCTAAAAGTATATTACTGAAATATGATATATAATCCATATAACAATTTAGAATTATATATACAAATATCCCACTTAGATGATAATAAAACAACAACAATTCCAATACTCAATATACAATATAGAGTCAAACACTTGTCAGATATGTAGACTTAGTTACAGGTAGGCAAGCAATGTAATAAAGTGGTGGGGAATGCAAGCAAGGTGCTGGGTTGTATAGCTTGGGACATTAGTAGCATAAAAAGGGAAGTGGTCATGCCACTCTATATATCTCTATTTAGACCTCACCTAGAGTGTTTAGTACAATACCGGGACCCCATCTCCAGAAGGATATAGATACTCTAGATAAATTTCAGAAAAGGGCTACTAAAATGGTGACTGGTTTACAGGAAAAGAAATAACAGGATAGACTAAAGGATATGAATATGTAGAGCTTGGAGGAGAGAAGAGAGAGGGGATATGATATAAACATTCAAACACAAAAAGCGATTCAACAAAGTGCAGGAGGGAAGTACATTTTAAAGGAGTAAAAATGTTAGGACAAGAGGCCATATTCTAAAACTAGAGGGACGCAGTTTTAGACGTAACGTAAGAAAGTTTTACTTCACTGAGAGAGTAGTAGATAAGTGGAATATTCTACCAGCAGGAGTGGTAGCAGTTAATACAATGATAGAATTTAAGCATGCATGAGATAGACATAAGGCTGTCCTGAACAAAAGACAAGACCAAGGACCAAATAAGGTTTGAGGTTTCTACAGTAGGAAAATGGGCAGGCTAGATGGGCCAAGTGGTTCTTATCTGCTGTCAAACTCTATGTTTCTATGTATTCTTTAAGTCAAAAGCCGTACATACCAAATGAAATATCTAGTTCATGGTTTCCCAGGTCTTATGTTTGATGAAACATTAGTTGTAGTTGATGGAGTGGATTAAGAATGATAAGATGGTATGATGAATGAATCTAAAAAGTCCAGTCTGGAACAGTATGTACTTTTTTTCCGAGCTGCTCTCGTAGAGTGGAAAATTAGTTATAGAATGTACTAAACCGTTCAGGAAAGAGCAATATAAACCTAAATAATAAAAAGTATTTAAATATAGCATTTCGAACAAAGCGGAGATTGGAACAGCGCTACAATATAACATAGGTTAAATCAAAGTAAAAAGTACCTTGCATGATACAACATCCCCAGTAGCCGATTCTTGAATTCCCAACCTCTGGTGAAGGAACAATCCGGTTTTCCAAACGCCGAGATCCCAATGTAGCAAGTATAACAATGATGATTCAACTGCACTCGGATGAATACACGTTGCAATCCATATTAAAATCAATTACTTTATTCAATCTTCCATTTAAAACACACCAGACAGCAAAACCAAGCATAGAGCAGAGCGAGGCAGGACATATAGAGCTAAGAGGTCATAAGCCCAACATGTTTCGCGCTATTCAGCGCTTATTCATGGACTCTGAACGTTAGCACCACCACCTGATAAAATAACCTTTGTGAATAAGGTGATTGGTTAAAAATTCAAATCAACAACGGAGTCCCAGAGATTGGGGAAAGCCCCAAATTCTCAGGACATCTCTTCTCCTGCTGGTCCGAGAATCTAAAGCTGATGACGTAGGTGTTTTCGTGTAGCCGGGAGGAGTTACAAGAGAGCGGATCGACTCTGTGCTGACATACTCAATGCTCTTTTCTGGGGGGAAGACGTCACTAGGTACTTTTTGGAATTAGCGGATTACTCTTTAATAACACGTTTTAAAAAAAAAATAATTACACACCGAGTTATCACGGATTGTAGCTCGCTAATTGAGGCTACATCTTGCAGGGGTGTTAGTTCCACTTTAATCTTCATAGTATTTGGGCTATGGTGAGTGTTTTTTCAACACTGTCAGAATTGTAGTTCAAGAGTAATTGAATGATAAAGTTTCCCCTCCTGCCTCTTTTACTGATGTAACAATGCTCACCTCAGGACAGAAGGGTGGTGTCCAGATGGCTTGCAGAGAGGGACAATCTTCAATTAGCATAAGGGAAAAACCTGAAAAACATGTCGAGGGGGGCAGTGTTTTCATTGTTCTCACAGTAAGAAGATTATTCCTTGCTGTGAGCTGTCTGGTCTTAAGACCAGATTCCACATATGAGGGGAGGCGGCTTACACTAAGCAAAATGGATGGGAGGGGGATCCTTTATCATTCAATTACTCTTGAACTACAACTCTGACAGTATTGAAATAACACTCTCCATGGCCCAAATACTATGGAGATTAATTGGAGCTGCTTTTATTTTGAAACATTACTATCCCTGGCTTTGCATATATTATAGAAATACAACCGACATTTGTAATAGTACATTTTACTTTTACTTTATTGATATCCGTTCCTCATATGCGTGATGTTAAACTCCCTTGGTATACTTTTAACCTTCTGAGTTAAAGCACGCATGGGTTCTTTGGTTTCGTATTGGATGTACTTCATGTCATCTTGTGACTGACATATACAACCAGAGGTGGCAGTAAGGAGGAAATATTGAAATCTCCTCCATACTGCCAGTCCAGGAGATACAGTGGGCGCGTGAAGGCACCTTGGCCACTCTTGTCTCAGTCTCTTCAAGGAGTTTCCACGTACTCATTATTCCCTCTTCCAAAAAAAAAACATGGTAGACCTTCGCCTCTCCATCAACACACACACTGCCTCAGAACAGAGTCATGGGGTTGCAGGAACATATTATGTTTCCAGGGCCTTCCACTTACTTTATTATGTATGTGTATTTTTATGATCTCTGGCCCGTACCATTCGGATCACCATTATTTGTGAGGTCCATTGTGTTATACCTCACAATACGACACCACACCTGTGGTTCTTCCACCAGGACCGAGCCCTGCCACTGTGTATTCATGATCGCCTCATCTGAGGAGCTGTGCAATGTGAGGGAGACTTGCTCCACCTCATACATCAGCTTATTCTTTGTATTAGTATTGCTGGTGAGGATGTAAATTGCAAAAATGGATTATGTCTCTTTTTTTACTTGTGTGTTCATTACGTAGCCTTATATCCAGCATAGGAGCCACACAGAATTAGTTCAGTTTTGAGGTGGCGCAAGTCCCCTTCGGATTGCACAGCTTGCTGGACGAAACAGACAGAGCTGGATGAGCAAAACACAGGGAGATTGCCTTGGAATGTGAGGTTGTGCACTGAAGGGATGGTATTCATTAACCCTTTCAGTGTCAGTGGGATACAGAATGCATTTCAAAGCAAGGTGTTCTGTACCCCTCTGGCACCCAAAGGGTTAATGGCAAAACAGGTGTGTGCTGTATAGCCAGTGTTGTTTCTTTGTGCAATTGCTCTTTAATATGTTGCGTACCCCTCCGGTTGATTGCTGCCTATGGAGTAGCACCCAGCACTAATGAGTGGGTTAAATGTAAGTGCTCTATTCTCAGTATGCACTGTGCTGCACACCTATCTGCTCCTTAACTCCTTAAAGACCCACAACGTAAATATACATAATGAGAAAACTTACGTTAAGACCCATGACATATATGTACGTTATAGAATTCAAGGGTCCCTACTCTGCTGTACTCCGTCTGGGGATCCCTGATTCCATTTCTGGAAAAAAAAGGCTCAGTGGAACGTAAGTGCTGCCCACACAGCCGGTCCTTAAGGGGTTAAATGCTTAATCAGAGGTGAACAATACCATGCAACTCCCAGGAAATACTGCTATCTATCCACAATTACCAGTGTAACCTTTTAGTGATCTGTAATGCTTTGAGATTAATTTATCCATACTGCACAGAGACATTAACCCTTTCAGTGCCAGAGGGGGTTCTCATTGCACTATGTACCCCACTGGCATTCAAATGATTAATAAATAGATAGGTGGCAGAGAGTTGTTGTTAGGGTTGCCACATTTTCTTCAAAAAATTACCGGCCATGGCATTCCCTCCGTAGACTTAACATTGGACAAAAGCCAATTTTTTACCGGCCTGCCGGTAAAATACCGGCTGGGTGGCAACCCTAGTTGTTGTAAATGGAACCTTTTCATATTGGTCTAAAGTTATAAGTGGGTGCCACAGGGTTCAGTCCTGGGCCCAATGCTTTTTAATTTGTGTATTAATGATCTAGATGTGGGAATTGAAAGTAATGCCTCAATCTTTGCTGATGACACTATACTAAGTGAGGAAATACATACAGGGCTGGATGTTTTTTCTCTGTAGAAGGATTTAGATAAACGGAGTGAATGGGCAGAAAAGTGGCAGATGACATTTAATGTATATAAATGTAAGGTTATGCATTTAGGCTGTAGAAACAAACTTGCTACATATACTCTAAATGGGAAACAACTTGGGGAGAGAAAGATTTAGGAGTACTGATAGACGACAGACTTCATAGCAGTGTGCTGAGTCACTCAGCTGCTGAAAGAGCAAATAGGATACTAGTCTGCATAAAAAGAGGTGTAGATGCAAGGGATGCTAATATTATCCTACCTCTGTATAAATCCTTGGTTAGGCCTCATCTAGAATAAGGAGTACAGTTTTGTGTGCCAGTTCTTATAAAAGACAATGTTGAACTGGAAAAGGTGCAGAGACATGCAACAAACCTTGTAAAGGGATTGGAGGATCTGAATTATAAAGAGAGACTAGCCAAACTGGGTTTGTTTACATTAGAGAAGAGACGTCTAAGGGGTGATATGATTACCAATTACAAATACAGTTAAGGTCAATACAAATAACTATACAATTAATTATTTACGCAAAGAGCTGAGCTAAGAACATGAGGTCATCCATTAAGATTAGAGGAAAGGCACTTTCAACTAAAACAAAGGCAGGGATTCTTTACAGTAAGGGCGGTAAAACTATGGAATTCCTTGCCTCGGAATATTGTACTTGCAGATAATGCAACTGCTTTCAAAAAAGCAAAAGATACCTAACTAGCACAGAACAATATTATGACAGATTGCTTCAATGCAGATAGGATGTTGATCCAGGGAACTATCAGACTTCCATTTGAAGTCAGGAAGGAATTTTTTTTACCCACTTTTGGCTAAATTGGAAATGGCTTCAGAGAGCTTTTTTTTCCTTCTTCTGGATCAACAAGGGTGTTTTTGGCATGGGCTGGACTTGATGCACGCGTGTTAATTTTCAGCCTCATCAACTATGCTACTATGTTAAAAAACTCCCAGCTTAAGAAATAGATAAAAAACACTACATTTGCCAAAAGAAACATTCTAGTAGTAGACATGAGGATTGTTTTTATTTTCTCTCAAATCTAAATGACCTCTTACACTTAAACATTTGCGTGATGCGTATAATAATTATAGGCTATGCTTTGGGCTTCATTCTGAGTGTTTCTTGAAGGCCATTGTCCTTGTGTTGGAGAATTTCTTTTTTTTCTCAGTGCAATAACTTGGCTCACCAGCTCAAACAGCTGCATCACAACTTTGGAAAGGCCAGCCAACTGTAAAGAACTTTTTTCCCTCCCAATAAAAAGAAATATACATCTATACTATAAAAGACAAAAAAAAACAGATGGGCAACTCCTTCCAACACTGCTAGTATATGAGTAAATGCAAAGCAATTAATAACTCTCTTCTCTCTTAGCTCTAGCACAGACTTCCAACTCCTAAGCACTGTATTAAATTTGTACAAGGAGACAAATCAAGCTTAGCGCCAGAAGATGGGGTTCACAGCTAGTGGTTGAACCTAGCTCTCATGGTAGAAGGTTGTCCAGAAGTTATCCTCTATCCAACAGCTGGGGCACAAACCAGAGGGTTGAGGAAGACACTGGACCCAAAGTAGGATCCCTGGATATGGAGATATTGTCTCG
This sequence comes from Rhinophrynus dorsalis, assembly GCA_037306005.1. Classification (NCBI taxonomy): domain Eukaryota; kingdom Metazoa; phylum Chordata; class Amphibia; order Anura; family Rhinophrynidae; genus Rhinophrynus; species Rhinophrynus dorsalis. The sequence continues at coordinate 111,144,830 of CM074727.1, read as the reverse complement.
TTCCAGGATGAGACACTTCTTGGAAGAGCTGATTCTAACAGAGCCTTGCTGAGGCCGAGGCTGTAGTTGAAGGTGTGGGCCATGAAGCCCAATGGCAGGATGGTCACAGCTGTGTAACCACTACTGTAGAACCTGCTATTTCTAGAAGGTGAGATCCTATAGTGAAGAATAAGGTACAGGATGAGACGCCGCCGGGAAGCCACCAATTCAAGACCATAATAGTTGCCAGATGAAAAAGACAATAGAGTCTGAGATAACCAGAACACTGGTCAGTTGACCATATATCTCCATAGAATGGCATAGGAACAGCGCCACTGTACAATTTCAGGCCACTGTGATACTGCAATATATTAAACCATTTTCAGCGCTTGACACTGAAACATTTCGATTGACATGAATGAACCAACAGGCAAATCTAAGAAAACACCCCAGGAAAATCTCTCAATGTAAATGAAGAATACCATTTATTTAACCTTTTCAACACAGTAAATCATGCGTCCATGTCCACCGTGTTAATCTAATCTGTATGCTGATGCACTGAACATATTCTATTTGATTACATAAAAAATGTACAAAAATCAATATTATAAAATATATGATAAACATTTGCTATTCCTATATACTCCAAATGATAGGATAATTCTAGAACTCCAACATCAAATGAATCAGTTGATGTAAGATGTCATCGTCCTGTCCTAAACAATGTTTTTTATAAGTAATACCATAAATGGATATATACCACCCTGGTCAACTACAATAAGTGTACGAAAAATCATAAAACATAATAAAACACTATAAACATTCATAAAAAATCGCACGTGGACATTGGTGTACTGTATATGTTTGTGCCTCGTCATCCCTCCTACTTCTAATGGATATACCCCAAAATCCAAATAAGCCTGAGTTGCATCAAAGCACAAACAATACTAACTATAATATCTAAGTCGGCATGTAAAAAATCCCCAAGAAAGTATATAAAAATTGTCCATCAGGTCGATCAGTCAACAAGGCGAATGGTTGAAGTGCACTGTAGACTGTCCAATATAAACTGTATACTTTCAACTTATCAGATGCTACTACTGCTATACAATGTAACGGGGCATCTTCTCATATGTATCTCACTCTTCTTCCTAATCTGATACTATGTCCACTGTATACTAAGTATTTGCTGTTGTCAATAAATGAATATGTCTGAATGGTGTCATACAGACAATTATATGTACATTGTGTATTCAGAGCCAACACAGATTAGCGATGCTTCACTGGTTTCATAACAGTATGGGGAATTTAGCTCTCCTACCGGTCTTACAATTATCAAAATATTAAAAGATAATATAGAACATTCTAACCCGTTGTTCTATGTTATACGTCTTCAATCACCCTTTTGTAACCAGACTCGTCCTACGCTATATTTCTTCTGGCTATTTTCAATCACGCTTCTTCTGGCGTTTCTCTTTGTTTGTCTCTCCTGCCAGATTAGCACCAACAGACTATATCAATATTCCAGAACACTTTCTTAAGAAATCTTTTCCAATAACAGTTGTAGTATAGTGCACACCTCCCTCCGTACTCCAACGCGTTTCACAGTCGTCTGATTTCTTCCTCAGGGAGGGTGTTAACAGTTATCTCCTGCAATTGAATCTAATTTATGAAAAGTTAATTCTGCAATGATGATTGGGAATCACTACCACCCTGCAGTCTGCATTTTTCATAAGCTTCCTGCATTATAGGGAAGGACTGGTGCTGGTCAATTTGAGAGCTGCATATGGTTTTTAGGTTTTACTTTTTCCTTTGAAAATGTCAACCCCAATATTTAAAGGGGTAGTAAAGTCGCCTGAGAAGTATTAGCTGTATTGTAGATATAAAAAAAAGAGAATACTTGTGGTTAGTTATAGCTCTCAAACCTTTATGGTTTGAAAGATATACGAGGATAAAGCTCTTCCCTTACTCCCCTTTCTCGTACATCAGCCGTATAGCTGATAGCATGATATCCTGGTCCCGGGACCAGCCAGCTGCTCTCCAGGAGAGCCGAAATAGTGATACTTAAAAATAAATAATTCATTGGAATGGTCTAAAAAGTGTGTTTTCAAACCAGGCACACTTTGTAGGGCATTCCAATGAAGTATTTATTTTTAGGTATCGATATTTCGGCTGTCCTCGAGAGACTCCGTCTGGTCGTGTGACCCAAATCTCTCTGTGACAGCTTTACAGCTCATGTCAAGAAAAGGGGAGGGAAGGGGTAAATTTAACATTGTATATCTCTCAAACCATAACTGTTTGAGAGATATAACTAACCCCAAGTAATCTCTTTCTTTTATATCTACAATACTGCTAATACTTCTCAGGCAACTTTACTATCCCTTTAAAGCCACATGTCTGGTCTCTTCTGAGTGCCCTATTGTAATGCTTATAGTCGTATCATGTATATAGTGAACATATCAGCTCTTTAAGCCTTTTGCCAGAGGGGCTGTCTCATTGGTTATTATAGGACACATATGATAATGTCATTCTGCAGGACTCCCCAAGATCCAGTTCAGCGCTGCAGAGGGTGTTTTTCATGTGTCGTGCATTAACCCTTTTGAGAGTCAGACAGCTTTGTAATGCATTTAAAATCCCTCTGCATAGCTGGGAACTTGCCGGGTAAAAAAACAAAAAATAAACAAAACAAAATAGGTGTTTCCTGTATTGCCATGAGGCTAAGGCACTGCATCCCAAGCAAGTAACCTCAGCCAGCCAATGATTGATTTATGGTTTGAGAGATATTCACAAGCAAAGTTTCCCCTCCCGCCCCTTTTACCTAGTGTAAGCCATCTCTTCTCAGATGTGAATTTTGTACATATGGCCCTTTGTGTTTATTCAAATTACAGTTTATCTTGGCCCTGACTGCTGGACATCTGTGCCCCTGGGGGAGGGTGGGGACGTTGTTGCACTGGGTACACACGTATGGGGAAGGCAGTTGTTGTTGCACTGGGTACACACTTGTGGGGAAGGCAGTTGTTGTTGCACTGGTTACACACGTATGGGGAAGGCAGTTGTTGTTGCACTGGTTACACAAGTGTTGAAAGCAGTTGTTGTTTAACTGGTTACACACGTGTGGCATACCAGCCAACTGTCCCAATTTACACTGGACAGTCCCGATTTTAGGGCCAAAACCCACTGTCCCACCGCATTTAGATTATGTCCTGCTTCATGGCCTCTTCCCCGCTTCCTAAATAATGCCTGTAGCGCTCTGGCAGCCTTAACAGTATTATTCACATCAGTCATGCGCTTGGCTCATCATGTGAGCAATGCTTTGACCAGCGTACTCCACACATGCAGTTTTCACTCCTTACTCCACTTTGGCTGCCTTCTGAGCAAGTCAAGCCTCTGAGCAGCACACGACGCAGTTGCCACCAAACTTGAAAACTCTGTGGTCCAAGTCTGTCCTGATCCAGGTACAGTTATCATGACTGAGACTCATAATCTGACTGACAAACTTCAAGCTACCTGAGTTGCGGGGGTGTGTGGGGGGTGGAGATGTAATGACTGAATCAGCTCCTTGATGTACAAGTCCCGGTCTGTGAGCTGAATTTTGTGAGCCTCGTGCCAGTACTACTCTGGGTCTAGGCTCAGCTGGCTAGCATCTTATTTCTTGTAGCTTGAGGCATGACTCCTCAGGCGATGTTCACGTTGTATGGCAATCTCATCTACTGCAGCCAGCGCTCACCTCATTGTGGTTGTTAACCCTGTGTGCCAGGGTTGTGCAAGGCAATGCATTGTATACCCATCTGGCAGCCAGGGTTAAAGGACGTTAAGACTTAACTTAAAAAAATATATATTGCCCTTTATTGTAGGGCCTTTTGCCAGTTCCCTTTTAAGTGGGTCCCTGTCTGGAAATTAGGGTTCGGGAGGCAGATTTCTTCATCTGGTTATTGGGTACAACAGGAGTGATCAAGTGGCACTGTTGGTTGTTGCTGGAAAAATAGCCGTCCGAGGATGATGGGAGTTTAGTTTAAAGGGATAGTAATGTTTCACAAAAACAGCAGCTCCAATTAATCTTCATATTATTTGATCCGTAGACAGTGCTATTTCAATACTGTCAGAATTGTGGTTCAAGAGTAATTGAAGGATAAAGTTTCCCCCTCCGGTCCCTTTTACCTAGTGTAAGCCATCTCTTCTCAGATGTGGAATCTGGTTGCTAGACCAGACAGATAACAGCAGGGGACAATCTTCTTCCTATGAGAACAATGAAAACCCTGCCCCTCTTGACAAGTTTTTTAGGTTTTTCCTTATCTTAATTGAAGATTGTCCCTCTCTGCAATCTACCTGGGCACCTCCCTTCTTATCTGGCTGAGCAGTGTTACATCAGTAAAAGGGGTGTGAGGGGGATACTTTGTCATTTAATTACTCTTGAACTACAACTCTGACAGAATTGAAATAACACTCTCCAAGGTCCAAATACTATTATGATAATTAGAGCTGCTTTTATCATGAAACATTACTATCCCTTTAACTCCTATGACCAGGTATGCACAACATACTACAAAGCACTTAAACTAGTGGTAAGTGGCTTTTGAGTTGTTTAACAGACTTTCTTAGGAAGGTGTCCTTCAAACAGCAGGAAGGTTTATCTATGTATTTTTTTTCAAAGCTGTTTTTTGATCTCTTGCAGTCCACTGCAAATAACAACTTGTGCCCCTTACTATCAGTTTGTCTGTGATGTGGTGAGACCTAGAAACAGACTTTGGAAGATATTGCTTTAAACATGAAACTGTAGATACAACGAAAAAATAGATGATAGATGTATGAATGACACCTTCTTAGGTAAATTAATCTGTTTAATGAATTCAGAGCCAATAATTCCATGGGTATAATTAGCATTTATGAAAGGCTATTGGTTAGCCTGGCTTTGTGGGAAGACCGAGTTTCATCTCTTATACCTGGGGCAATTCAGTTCTAGGTAGCGGTGTTTCCATGGGCCTATCTGTTACCCACCCTTTCTTGCCCCCCCCCCTTTAGCTTATCAGTTCCTATTCCTATAGGCCCTCTCTATAAGCCTATTTGATGGCGGGAGGGAACAATATTCTGCCGATGGTTCATATTATGCCAATATTGTCTCGATTAGGGACTTCAGGTCCGATCACAAAAATGGTTAACAACAGTGATTAGTAAGATCAAAGTCTTGTAATTTATCATGGTAGTAGTGGCAGCAGAATGGAATACAAAAATTGTATATAGTGGTTGGGGATACATCGCTTTCATGTTTTCATATGTGCTGATAATTGATGTGAGACATTCCTCCCAGGTGTTGCTCTTTAGGAAGAACAGCACCCCTTTGAGACCCAAATCCCTCTGTCCCTCTTTCCCACACTAGTGTCTTTCTTTTTAGGGGATCAGTCTATGTGGCGTGTGTGTGTATAGGTGTATCACATTGTTTACAAGGCAATAATGCACATTAATGTTAGTCTGTGGAAATAAAACACTTTGGTATCACTCTAAATCAATTATTCAGTTAGACAAAGAGGGGTCAGTAGATCATTATGTAACCTAAAAATTCGCTGTACTATCCTGTCCATCACCCACGCCCCCAGCAACACCGCTTAAAAAAACCTGTCCCTCTTTGGCCATTTGAAATTTTGGGAGGTATGGTGTGGGGAAGGCAGTTGTTGTTTCACTGGTTACACACATGTGCAGGGAAGGCAGTTGTTTCACTGGTTACACACATGTGTGGGGAAGACAGTTGTTGTTTCAATGGTTACACACATATGTGGGGAAGGCAGTTGCTGTTGCACTGGTTACACACATGTGTGGGGAAGGCGGTAGATGTTGCACTGGTTACACATGTGTGTAGAAGGCAGTTATTGTTGCACTGGTTACACACGTGTGCAGGGCCAGATTTACATCTCGGGAGCCTGTAGGCACAGAAATCTGAAGCGCCCCCCCCCCCCAGCTGTCCATCTCCACAGTGCTCCAAATCTCCACATTACCCCCCATATCTATATTGCCCTCACATTGCCCCCCATCAGCTCCATATTGCCCCCATCAGCTCCGACTTATCCCCCATCACCTCCATATTGCCCTCACATTTCACATCAGCTCCAACTTGCCCCATCAGCTCCAACTTGCCCTCACATTGCCATCAGTTCCACATTGCCCCCATCATCTTCACTTTGCCCCCAGTATCCGTTTCTTACCTCCCTGGTGGTCCAGCGGCAGGAGATGTCTGTGCCGCCTTCTGCACAGACTTGCAACTGCTGTTCCACCCTGCGCGGTCTTCTATTTAGGAATGCAGAGCGCTGGGAGATAAAGTCATCTCCCAGCGCTCTGCATTAGAGCCGACGAGGGAGAGCAACAGCAGCTACAGGTCTGTGTTACCATGCAATGGGTGGGCCAGGGCAGCGGTTTACTGTTCGCAGCACTGTGAAAATTAAAACCAAAATAAAAAACAAAGAAACAAAAAAAACGCTGTGAATAAATATTAAAAAAAAAGGGCGCCCCTCTGTGTTGTGCGCCTGTAGGCAGGTGCCTACTCTGCCTTATGACAAATCCAGCCCTGCACATGTGGGAAAGTCTGTTGTTGTTGCACCGGTTACACACATGTGGGGAAGGCACTTGCTGTTGCACTGGTTACACACATGTGTGGGGAAGCCAGTTGTTGTTGCACTGGTTACGCACATGTGTGGGGAAGGCAGTTGTTGTTGCACTGGTTATGCACATGTCTGGGGAAGGCGGTTGATGTTGCACTGGTTACGCACATGTGTGGGGAAGGCAGTTGTTGTTGCACTGGTTATGCACATGTCTAGGGAAGGCGGTTGATGTTGCACTGGTTACACACGTGTGTAGAAGGCAGTTGTTGCACTGGTTACACACATGTGTGGAGAAGGCAGTTGTTGCACTGGTTGCACACACATGTGTGGGGAAAGTAGTTGTTGTTGCACTGGCTACACATATTTGGGGAAGGCAGTTGCAGTCTCCGGTTCAGTGTTTTATACAGAATGCTGCCAGTGTGCTGCTGGGGTTCATCCATTACATTATTATAGCTTTATATATAGAATAGGGTAATCATCCTGAGGCTGCTGAGCTATTGCTGGACTATTACACCAATTTCTCTCAGCCACCCCGATGGAACACAATACACAAAATGCAATAGAACAGCACTCCCAGAGTATACAATAAATACACTCAATGACAATAAATGTTATGAAAGATATATAGTTTTTAATAACTCACACTTTAATATAACCTTATGCCCTCATATAAGCATGAGGAAAATTGTATATTAGAAATATAGCCAGTGCCAACAAAATAATAATCGTACAAGTTAATGCATTAATCTATTCTAGCTAAAAATACTAATTGGTCCAGAGATAAGGCCCAAATATGAATTAAAGTCTTAGATCTTCATGTATACACTTGAGGTATAAAGCTTATGACCTGATGATCTCACAATAAGGATTGCCTGTCCAGATTAGAGTTGAATTGTGCAGGCTGGTTGAATAAGCCTTCTCTTATATCTTGTACTCAATTTACCGCTGTTTGCTGAGATGTATTAATGCCGGTAATTAACAGCTTGCTGGAACAACAAGCTTGACCTGGTATTTGCCCCGTTGGTGGCCTGTGCCTGGTTAAATGCATTGATCAGAGGTACCTGTATATACAGAATCAAGTAATACATTAACTTGTATGATCATTATTATATTGTCGGCATTAGCCATGTTTCTAATATAGAATTTTACACATGCTTATATGAGGAAATAAGGTTGCACTAAAGTGTTAAGATTGCCACATATAATTTCCTACCTGTTCGTCAACTCCAGCATTCGTTTTACTGTCACCTGCATCTCTTCTGCTTGCTATCTGCACACACATTCAATAAGACGGAGCTGCAGCTGGGGTGGGGTGAACAAGGATTGGCTGGCTGAGACAACTACAGACGGGAAACCTCAGCCAGTCAGAATTTAAATTATTCCAAATTTGCACATCAATGTGGGGCTGATGGCTGCATGAGGCCACCATTTTCTCATTTTTCATGGTGGGATCACGGTGCCCGTGCTCATGGCCGCAGGCAGAGACATTATGATTCCTAATTTCACTGCCTCTCTCTTATTGGTCTGACTCCTCCCAGGGTTAGCCTTTATATACTCTGTCATGTCTATACTGAGTTGCCCTTTCATGGTGTACCTGTTCCTGATGTTTGTTCCTGAGTTACTTTGATCGTGTATGACCTGGCCTGCCTGACGACATTCCTGCTCTTCCTGTGTTGCTGTTCCATGGCTGACTGATATGGCTGATAACCCACTCCGTTGTTGACTGATCTGGCTGAGAACCTGCTTCGTTGCTGTCTGACCTGGCTGTGTACCCGTTACGCTGCTGACCGTATCTGGCTGAGAACCCACTCCGTTGCCATCAGTGCCTGGCTGAACCGCTCAGTTGCCTCTGTCTGGCCAGCATTACACGCTGCAGCCTTCCAGTTGCGCTAGTCTGTTGTGCGCCACGCGGCACTATCATTCTCTGCCGACCTTAGGCTGGGCATTTGTGCTATAGCCGCTTACTAAAACCTCCTCAGGCGGTGTGCACACGCGAAGTACAGTGCAGTATAGTGCTGACTGAGTTACTCTGATCTCAGTCTGTGTCCTCCTCCATATCAAAGCTGGGCTCACTCCCTGTGCGAGTTGCAGTATTCACTCTGGGCATTACCTATTGACCCATTCAGTGCCTAGATCCTCTAGGCAGGGCCAGTGCTCCATTCTCTTCTGCAGTAGCCTTTTGGGCTCAAGAGCCAAAGTTTGCATTACATCACACTTGTTAGTGTGAGGGGACACAAGTTACCTTCCTGTAGTGTGTCTCGATCCACCCCTAGCGTTCTATGGTTTGCCTACTAAGAGGTTGCCTTGGTCTTTCTGTGACTCTAGTCCCAGGGTCAGTGTTGCCTCCCTACTATTGGGTTCAGTGCCTCCCAGGCGTCTGGGTCTCGTGCCAGTTACCTACTACTGGACTACTAGTCATCTAGAGTCCTGCTGTCAGCTCCTGGGCTGCATAGCCTTTGTTCATCCCTAGTCTGCTAGGGTCGGGTTGCCTGTGGTCTTACGTGCCTCCAGTCATCAGGGTTCAAGCCCAGAACTCTCTCTAGCCAGCTGCTGCCTCCATTTCCTGCTATATCTCAAGGGACTGGCTTACTATTGCTATATATATATATATATATATATATATATATATATATATATATAATGTTCTGTTATTGTGGGCCTCTGGGCTTAACTCTTTGTATGTACTTTATCCTAATAAAGCCATTTTAACCTTACCAATCGGGTCTGAGTGTTCATCAAAAACCGTGACAGGTGGCTGCACGCAGACACGCTGGTGGCCATGCTTGTGAACCACTGCTCTAAACTATTTATTCAGCTACACAAAGAGGTGTCAATAGATCATGAAATAACCGAAAAATTCCCGGGAAAGCTTCACCCACCAGCCATACCATGGCCCAGCCGCAACCCAAACAGCACCACCCATAACATATCTTGGGAGATATGTGTTATATACCCTTTTACAGTGTATTATTTAACCCCTTGGACACTACAGAAATCTTCAATGTAAGATCTCTCTAGCAGCCAAGAAAACAGGTTTAGGGTCATGTCAGGAGTGGGACTGTGGCCATTTCCTAGAGTGCCTTTCCTAGGGGGGCCTAGAATGTAAATCCATCTCTGAAAGAGATAATGCAGTGCAACAAATAACAAGCATTGCAAATACCACTTATAAATTAATAAATTAATCAGGGCCTTGACTGCTAAGAGAGGGGCACAGACACCATCACAATCTACCCCTACCACCCAATAAAGACTCGGGACACCTGTTTGGGTAAGACGAGGCCACAGCATTTATTAAATTAACCATAACAGTATTACAGCCCTGGCAACTGGCTGGGGGCACGATCAAACGACAAAAACCAGAGTCTCTGCCCTCTCTGCGCCATTAGCTAGTGGTTGAGGGTCTAACTCCCCAAAGCCCTGATGGGCAAGTGACATTTCTTCCCCCACTGGCGAGGACCCATCCCCAATCCACAAACCTGCTGTGACAACAAGAATGAAAGGGAGGGAGGGAAACAGAAAGTTTTCCTATCTCTCTAAATGACAGCCGAACTAAGTACAGCCCCAAGCCACCACGAATATATATATGTATATATATATATATATATATATATATATATATATATATATATATATATATATATATATATAATTTACTGGGTCGCCCACCCCATTAACTCTATGGCCAATCACAATACTTAAAACAGTACTATGGGGCTCAACATATTTCCGTGCCCCCAGCAGTCAAGCCCTCCCACCCCTTCGGTCCTGGAAGGTTACATTTTGTCTTGTAAATGAGCAGAGGCAGATTATGTTGCACTGCTAATTAACTGAGACCTGTAACCCCTTCAAAGACAGTTCCATGTATACAAATATTGTTCTGTTTTAGTCAAGGGGTTGGGGCACCTGGAACAGAAGGCAGCACATCAAGATAATAGTGTTGCTGCCCCTGATACTAAGCTAGATTTACTGTATAACAGGATCCACTCCAAGCTGGTCAGGGAATAGAACAGCCAATGTAATGCAGTGTGATGGCCTGGAGCACAGGCAGCTTGTCCTACATGCATAGAAATTAGGAACTATTCCTATAATTTGTCTTGAAGGGGAACTTTCTCCCCAAGTAAACTTGTAGGTTGATTCATCACTTCACTTCCTTCTTGTATAAAATGTGTATTTTATTCCCCAAATCACTGCTGTATAGGAAATACTGAAGCTGAAAAATGGACCGTGTGACTTCAGCTTGCTGGTCCAAGTGATACAAGCTATACCTTACTAGTTCCACCCCTCTGTGCATATATGTAGCCCTCCCCTATTCTGACATGTAGCTCTGACCTGGCGCACTCTCTTCGGTATGCGCATCTAGGTCAGAGAGAGAGATAGTTCATGAAAAGCTCTCTCGCTATATACTTGTAGCCTACTTCTTGTGCGAAAAATAGATTGCAAGAGAAATGGGCTGCACCTATATGTGTGCACGGCTGGAGAAAAAAAAGGAGGAAGGATTTTAAACACTCCTTTGGAGGAACATAACGGAAGAGCGTTGCCAATCAACTGCTGCATCACAAAGATGGCCGGTCTCTCCCTAGAACAATACTAAGGCATCAAAGGTACTACATTTTATGTCTTTGAATTTGGAAGCATTAAACCACACTTTTATGACTTTATTTAGTAGGACACAACAATAGGGGGTGAAATATAAGTAAACGAAAGTTCCAATTTAAGTGAACATGGTACTTGCACAATTTTTAGGCTCAGGAAAATGTATCTATTTAAACGGCCTATAACGGCCTATAACTTGTTCTTTTTTGTTTTGCCAATTGTTTTAATAACTTTAGAGATTAAATTCCTCAACTGCATAAGTATTTACATGTCCAGAAAATAAAAAGGTAAAATCACCTTTCTCCACCTTCTTGGGCTGCTAAAAACTAGGGGGTTTGCGATAAATCTGAGTTATTTTTGCATCCATTTTGCACAATGTTTGCTCCAATTTTGCACAAATGTTGGGGCTGTTTTTGCCCCGAATGTGTGCAATTTGTAAGCCCAATTTGCTCCAATTAGCTGTTTGCTAATCTTGATTTTCCATGTGGAATTCAACAAAATCGTGTTCAAACCTATTCGCTAGTGGTTTTTACACTGGTTGGCGCTGTGAACGAGTGAGTGATAATAATGCCAGTAATTTTAGGTAGAAGAGACTCCAGAGAGCGTATAGTACTCAGACATATTGTAGCTGTAAGTGATCTGCACTGTATAATTTATGCTCACTGTTTGATTTTTCTGTATTGGTTTGAACTTTGGTACCTATACCTTCCCATTACTTGGGTTATAACATGGGGAAAGGGCAGGCTACATATCTAGTAACGGTCACTTATGGTTTCTGTATGTGTGCTGGATATACCCCATCCCTATTGATAACATTTTCATCCATGTCTGGAAAATTACCACATTACTGTGAAAAATAAATCTAAAAATGGGTTTGGCCATAAAAGAGGGTGTGGTTAAATGAGGGGGTGTGTGGTTAGGAGTGGCAATGGGGGGGGGGCAGCAGACCTCCTGCAAGCTGGGGATATTGACCTTCACTGCCAACAACATGGCAAATAACAGGGGGCCTCTATCAAGTATAAATCAAGCCATGAGGGAAATGAGAGAGAAGTAGAAGGGGCTCTTCAGGTAAAAACAATTTGTGACATAATAGGTGAATTGAAAGCTCAAATGAACCTAAATTGTCATAGGGTGTTACTTCCACTTTAACAACTGACAGTTGTTCATGAGTAAGTGTTGTTAGCATGAAACGCATTGATCACATTTGGCGGCAACTATCAAGATGTTTGCACCCAACTATTGCTTTTCCTCTAGAGCTATACACTGTTCTGGTCACATGCCTAGTACCTTTTATTTTTTAACAGCTGTATAATAAGATGTGATGCTTTTAGAAGTCTGCAGTCTTTAAAGGTATTCTTTATGTGTAAGTATGCTTTTTATTTTGCCCTAAATTACATACAGTTGTGTAAAAAAGAAAGTACACCTTCTTTGAATTCTGTGGTTTTACATATCATGACATAATAACAATCATCTGTTCCTTAGCAGGTCTAGAAATTAGGTAAATACAACTTCAGATGAACAACAACACATGACATATTACACCGTGTCATGATTTATTTAACAAAAACAAAGCTCAAAATGGAGAAGCCATGTGTGAAAAACAAAGTACACCCTTACTGTTTCCATAGGAATTAAGATGCTAAGTAGCAGACAGGTGCTGCTAATTAAATGCCCTTGATTAACTGATCATCAGCAAGTGTGACCACCTCTATAAAAGCCAAAGTTTTAGCTGTTTACTGCTCTGGAGCATTCAGATATGTGTTAACACAATGCCAAGGAGGAAAGACATCAGCAATGATCTGCTGCCCAACAATCTAGGAAGGGCTATAAGGCCATTTCCAAACAATTTAAAGTCCATCATTCTACAGTGAGAAAGATTATTCAAAAGCGGAAAACGTTCAAGACAGTTGCCAATCTTCCCAGGAGTGGACGTTCCAGCAAATTCACCCCAAGGTCAGACCATGCAATGCTCAGAGAAATTGAAAAAAACCCAAGAGTTACATCTCAGACTCTTCAGGCCTCAGTTATCATGCATATATGTTAAAGTTCATGACAGTACTATTACAAAAAGACTGAACAAGTATGGTTTGTTTGGAAGGGTTGCCAGGAGAAAGCCTCTTCTCCCTAAAAAGAACATGGTAGCACAGCTTAGGTTTGCAAAGTTGCATCTGAACAAACCACAAACCTTCTGGAACAATGTCCTTTGGACAGATGAGACCAAAGTGGAGATGTTTGGCCATAATGCCAAATGGCTCCAAAAGGGACTGACAGAGCAGGGGCACGGACGTCACTGTGACGAGACGTCCGTGCTTCCTGCTCCTGTCACCATCGGTAAAACGCCGATATCTGCAGAACCGGGTAAGATTTCTGGCGACTAGCGCTACTAAGCAGCTAGTCGCCAGATGAACAATCAGTCAAGCTTAAGTTGTTGAGGGGTGGTAGTTCCCCTTTAAATAAATCATGACACGGTGTAATATGTCATGTGTTGTTGTTCATCTGAGGTTGTATTTTCCTAATGTTTATACCTGCTAAGGAACAGATGGTTGTTATTATGTCCTGATATGTAAAACCATAGAATTCAAAGAGGGTGTACTTTCTTTTTCACACGACTATATCTGCCATAGCATCCCACTAGTATTAGTCTCCAGTATCAGTGGCTGAAGTTCAAGCCCTTTACTCCACTCCTATAACATATACATTGGTTTCATACAATAACAGAGGACCTAGAGACCTTTTCTTTACTCTATGGAGCCAACACACTAAGACCTCAAAAGCTGGACCAATCTGTAGGTATTGACTCTTCCATTAGCCCTTTGAAGAGGGGCGAAAGACAGACAAGTTAAAAACAAGTTTCAAGTGCTTTAAGCATGCAAGATTTTTAATGAAAAGTTGACCTTTAAAGCGGGACTTTCGATCAAATTAAATTAACCCCCCCAAATCATTAGGCACATAGTGATACGCATATCAATACTATTATGCTGAACAAGTCCGGCGTTATTGAGAAATCCAACTTGTTTCGAGATACACAGGCAGGCATCAGTGCAGACATCTTGCCAAAGAAATATCCGTGCGTCTGCGAGATGTCTGCAATATCCGAACTGGTCTCCTCTAGGATTGGTGAGGGGGAGTTGCATTGTACCTTAAGGTACAGGAAGAGCAGGCACACAGATGCCACTACAGCAAGATGCCTTCCTGTGCGTCTCAGAACAAGTTGGATTTCTCAGTTTTTGATACGGGTATTGCTATGTGTATAATGATTTGGGGGCACTTTCATTTGAGTGAAAGTTCCGCTTTAAGCATAAAAAATTATAAAGGCGCTCTGATGAATTGTCTGACATTCTGATATCTGCATTAATGTTAAAGCAATATTTTTAACTCGTCATTTTTATGGTTGCTCAGTAGAGGGCGACATTTCAATAGTGAGCCCTTTTAGGTAGAAGAGATTCCAGAGAGCGTACAATACTCATACATACTGTAGCTGTAAGTGATCTGTGTTGTATAATTTAGTGCTCCATTTATGTGCTCCATTTTCTTGCACTAAGATCTCTAAAGATGGAGAAATCTTAATACGTTTGCTCCATAGAATAACATAGGATTTGGAGCACCACTGTCTGCATAATTTTCATGCTTAATATTTTTGCTCCATGATTTTGCTCCATTTTCTTGCTTCATTTTTTGCTCTGTTTTCCTGCTCAGCTTTTTTGCTCCATTTTCTTACACTAAGATCTCTAAAGTTGGAGAAATCTTAAAACATTTGCTCCATAGAATAACAGAACTTTGAGTATTGCAGTTTTTTGTTGCACTATTTTTTGTTCCACGTTTGCGCCATATTTTGCTCTGTTCTCTTGCACTAAGATCTCTAAAGTTGGGCAAATCAATACATTTGTACCATAGTTTAAGATAGGATTTTGTGCACCATTTTCATGCTTAATATTTTTGCTCCGTTATTTTGCTCCGTTTTCCTGCTCAGCTTTTTTCTCCATTTTCTTACGCTAAGATCTCTAAAGTTGGAGAAATCTTAATACATCAGCTCCAAATAATAACTTTCAGTATTGCTTTTTTTGTGGCACCATTTTCCTGCACCATTTTTTAACCCTGATGACTACTGCCATACATGCCCAAGGAGTGTAGCGATAGACGCCCCACAAAGGGATAAATAAGCAGTTACATTATCAAGCAGTATTTGGGACGTGTCCCATACCGTGGATCAACCTATTTTAGAGACCAAAGAAGCAGCATCAGAACCCGGAACACTTACACACAGTCTGCAGTCCAGCACATATGATGCTGCTTTTTTGGTCTCAATATTAGAGACTGAAGAAGCAGCATCATACTCGCTGGACCCGCCTTCTTCTCAATAACAGAATCCTGAACACTTACACACAGTCTGCTATCCAGCAGGTATGATGCTGCTTCTTCAGTCTCAAAAATAGGTTGGTCCATGTCGTGGGACACAGGTCTAGGGGTGGAAAAAAGGTACTGCTGCTGTTTTCCCGTCAAAAAATCAATGTACACCACATTGTTGTCTGATTTTTTGCTGGAAAATCCGCTTCAAAAACAGCAGTTAAAATCTTTGCATTTTTCACCATTGGCCAAAATTCTTTGCCATTTTTTCAGTGGCTAGAAAGTTTCCGCAGTTGATTTACGTGTTTTTCACATATTTGCTATAAAAACGTGATGTATTTGAGGAAGTGAAACACAATAGGAGCAGCTACAGAGAGAGATAGACGTGCTATGCTGTTGTTAAATTGAGGCAGGAGAGGCTCATAGTGACTGCTATCACTATGAGAAAATTTAAAACAAATAAAAGGAGGAACTGGAAGGACCCTTATGTGCCCACTAAGTATGAGGAGGAAGTGAGCACTACAGAACCAATGCTGGCCAGTCCCCCTAAATCACCCCTAGGTATCTTGGGGAAATTAATGCCAAGGGAGGAAGAAGAGGGTAGTATTGAGAGCATGACAGGTCAGCTTCCTGTGCCTGCTGCCAGACGTGCTGTCCCTGCTGCCACCATTGCTGTGCCTGCTACCAGGCGTGCTGCTCCTGCTACTGCTACCACCATTGCTGTGCCTGCAGTCAGATGTGCTGCCTCTGCTGCCATCAGTGCTCTGCCTACTGCCAGTGCTGCCCCTGCTGCCACCAGTGCTGTGCCTGCTGCCAGTGCTGCAACCAGTGCTGTGCCTGCTGTCAGTGCTGAATCTGCTGCCACCAGTACTGAACTGCCAGTGTGGCTTGTAATACTCAGGAGGGGTGAAGGAGAAGATGAAGCCAAGTGTGACAGCAGGGGACCTTAAGTCCCACTTGCCATCCCCAAGCAGTCCGCCATTGCTAGTACTACTATTACTAAGAAGGTCCAGCAGCTTGTTAGTGTTAGGAGCAAAGTAGGGGGTAATCATCATGTTACTAGTGACTGTGAGGAGGAAGTCTCAGGGGCTGAAATTGATGTGGTTGGTGTTAGCAGCAGCAACAGTAATGTTGAAGCAGCTGTTGGGAATGGCGTTAGGGGAGGGAAACAATTGAGAGCATCCAGACTAGTGGTCAAAGGAGCCCACACCATTCCCCTGATCCTGGGAGTCCCCTTCGCTCCCATGGCATTGCCCAGGTTGAACATGATTCTGAAGAAACCAGAACTGGTTGCTAGCAGGTGCAGCAATAATACCGCCACCAACACCAGGATCACAGATCAGCTGCCTGTGCCTGCTGCTAGTGTTGCCAGTCTGCCTTCTTCAGGTCACCAAGAAATGGCAAGGTTAACATTAGGGGACCCTCTGTCACATTTCTTGTCATCTCCTCCAACCAGCCATGAGATGTATGTAATAGAGAAACAGCAGCACGGAGGGAGTAGTGGTGGTGGTAATGATGGTTGAGAAGCTGGGGTGGAAGAGACATTGATGGCCTTTTTAACCCAAACTGAGAAGGAATGGGAGACAGGAATGAGAATGGGCATCACCACCACCACCACCAACACCACCAATAGTGAGCTTTTGGAATTTGCAGAGATTGCAACTGCTTGTCACGGTTTTTTGATGAACATTCAGAACGGATTGGTAAGGTTAAAATTACTTTTTTGAAATAAAGATCACACACGTAGCTAGGCCTCTGGGCCCACACAAACAGAGCAGAAATACATGCAGCTATATACAGTAATAGCAAGCCAGTAATAGCGATGTATGTGTGAAAGATGACAATCTCTGGCAACGGAGGTTCTGGCTTAAACTTGACAGGCAGCAGGCAACACAATCCGAGAACTGACCACAGGACCTTGATGGCAGATGGTCCAGAAGGAAGTGACTGGAACAACCCAGACGCGTGGGAGGCACAGAACCCATAGGAGCGAGGCAACACTGCTGGCACAACCCAGACGCCTAGGAGGCACAGAACCCAGAGGAGCGAGGCAACACTACTGGCACAACCCAGATGCCTGGGAGGCACAGAACCCAAAGGAGTGAGGCAACACTGACCCTGGCACCTGATGCCAACAGACCGAGATAACTCTCCTAAGCAATCCCTAGAACGCTAGGGCTGGATCGCAACACAGTGTAATTACATATATATGTAGGCAACCAGTGTCCCCTCTACTGAGGATGGTACAACGCAACGCTGGCTCTTGAGGCCAAGGCTACTGCAGATAGGAACATACACAACCCTACCTGGACTGTCCAGGCACGCAAAGGGTCAATAGGTAATGCCCTGTGATATACTGCAACTCCCCAAGGAAGTGAGCCAAGCGCTGTAAGGGAGGTGGACACAGAGAGATCAGAGTAACACAGTCAGTGCTATGAACACTGTACCGGTACCTCGCGTGTGCACACTGCCAAGGGAGGTAAGGAGAGTAGCTACAGCACGAATGCTTAGCTAATGGTCGACAGACTAATAGAGCTATGCTGCGCAACCGACTAGTGTAACGGCAAGCCACCACAAGTATAGCAGGAGCAAAACGGAGGCCACCAGGCGGCAGGCTAGATTCGCAAGGCAACACTGTGTCAATACGCTTGACACGGAATAAACTCGCAGCCAGGTATGGTCAGAAACAGAGCGGGTTTTCAGCCGGATAAGATCAGCAACGGAGTGGGTTCTCAGCCAGACACAGTCAGCAACGGAGCGGGTCCTCAGCCGGATAAGATCAGCAACGGAGAGGGTTCTCAGCCAGAAACAGTCAGTAACGGAAGCGGGTCCACAGCCGGATATGGTCAGCAACGGAACGGGTTCTCAGCCAGATACAGTCGGTAACAGAAGCAGGTCCTCAGCCAGATATGGTCAGCAACGGACAGGGTTCTCACCCAGAAACAGTCAGTAATGGAAGCGGGTTCTCAGCCAGATACAGTCAGCAACGGAATGGGTTCTCAGCCAGATACAGTCGGAAACGGAAGCGGGTCCTCAGCCAGATACGGTCAGCAACGGAGCGGGTTCTCAGCCAGATACAGTCAGCAATGGAGCAATCGAAGTACAGCAAACTCAGGAACGTCGTCAGGCAGGCCAGGTCATACATGATCAGCAATAATGGAGCAAAAGTCAGGAACTAGTACATCACGAAAGGGCACCATAGTGTACACATGACAGAGGTTATAAAGGCTATCACTGGGCGGCGACAAGGGTACTGGCCAATCAGAAAGGAGATATGGAAATAAAAAAGTCAGAATGTCGCCGCCTGCAGCCAGGAGCACGGGCACCGTGATACTGCTCTAATTCCTGCTGCTGCAGAGTTGCAAGGGAAGCAGGATGCTGAGTAACAAGCTAGTGTGCCACAGACCACCGTGGACATAGCGGGAATGGGGTCAACAAGTGATGCGGGACTAGGACAGGTTCCTCTTGCCAGCAGCAGCAATTCGCCTGGTCCAAGCTGAAGTGCTGATTCTGCTGCAGATGCAGCAACAGCAGCAACATTATCGTCTGCCCCAGCCAAAGAAGGGGAATGTGGAGGAGAAGAAGAAAGAGACAATTCTTCTCCACCTGTTCCCTACTCCCAGAAGTCATAGGTGTGTGGCTATTTTTCTCTCGGGGCAAATACAGTGCAGTCACCCCCAACCGCACTATACACAATTTGTGACAAGTCAATGAGAAGGGCAAAGGAGGGAACACACCTTGGCACAACCGCCCTGATAACACACATGAAAAACAGACATTATGATATTTATGTTAAACGTGGTAAAGCCAAACACTCACCACAGAAATTGAGCACTGCTGTTGCTGTACCCCCTGATTCTCCAGAAATGCAACAAGAGGGGAGGAGGAGATCAAAGAGGAGGAAGAAAAGAGAAACCCAGGCAGAGGCTGGAAGTTCGATGACAAGCGAAACAACTAGCTCACCATCACCTTTTTCAATTACCTCCCCCACCAAATGATAGCCATTCTGTATATGTTAGGATGTGGCAGTTCGTGTCTACCCACTGCATACTGTGTGGTGCACTGACCACACATGACAGTGTGCTGAGCGAATTGCAAGCAGGGCATCAAGCGGCATCTGTGGAGATTTCATCCCGCAGAATATGCTAATAAAGTTGTCATGTGTCCTTAACGGGGTGTGCAGAAGGAGTATAGTGACAGCAGCAGCAGTACTTGGTTTCTGGTGTCATGGGGTTTGGATACAGTTGTGCCAGGTGTTATTTACCATACACACTGTGCACATTGCGGTTGTTGATGAGAGGCACAGTTCCTGCTCTCAAGGGAAATATTTCTATTCTAGTAACAACACACCCATTATTTTGGAGGAGGGGCAGGTGGAGAAGAATTATTGGGCAACTTCTTCTTTTCTCCACATTTACTGGTGCTGCTACTGCCTCAGACACATCACTGGAGCAAGCTGTGGCCAGTGGAACCTTTATCTTCCATACCCCATGTTACTGCTGTTGTTGATCCCATTCTTTTTGAGCTGCTTAATTATCCTGCTGCTTAAACAACTCAGCAGCAGCAGCAAGAACAGCAGTTGCAATTTCTGCATCTATATCAGGGCATTTGACTGATGACCATTGGCCACTGGCCAACACGTCATGACTGCCAGCAGGACAGTTTTTCTCAGGGCTTGTGCTTTAAAATACAAAATATAAAATGAACCATAGGCCTACAAAAAAATACATGTTTTTTGTTGGTTTGTTTCTAACAAGCCTAAGTCCTACAAATCAATATTTCCTTAGGGCTTGTGCCAAACAAGTCTAAATCCTATAAATCACTGTTTCCTCATGGCTTGGGCCTCTAATAAGTCTAAGTCCTACAAATCAATGTTTCCTTATGGCTTTGGCCACTAACAATAAATCTTACAAATCATCCTCTACAAAATACTCTGTCATGTAAAGTATCAGTCTACTCTAGTGGCAGCTTATGTCAGGGGGTCGCTGTCTCTATCATGTTACATACAAATTTCTTATTTTATTTTATTTTTTTTTACCTGTCCCCCCAATACCAGTCAATAAACCCCCACAAAACAAATTCCCTGTTCAACTGATTATTTCCCCAGTGTCCACCCACCAACACAGACACCCTCCTCAAACCCCTTTTATACCATATCTTATGGGCTTTTTTTTTAATTGTATTTAGGATTTATTTTTTATTACCTGCCCCCCAATCCCAGTAAACAACAACCCCCCAAAAAATTCCCTGTTCAACTGATTCTTTCCCCGCACTCAACCAACACAGGCACCCTTGTGCCCCTTTTATTCTATGCCTTTGGGAAATAAAATAAAATTTGTTATGTGTTGTTTATAAATGCAATGTTTCCATTGATTTCAATGGAATGAGCTAGGTGAAAAAAGCAGTAAAACAGCATTTTTCACGGGAAATTTTTTGCCAAGCGGGAAGTGACATTATTGGCCGCTCTCAGTTTGAGGCAAAACTTATTGCCCATCACTACACAGGCCCCAAACACTGCTTGCTAATGTAACCCCTTATTTATCCCTGTGTAGGGTGTCTATCTCTACACGCAGTCCTTGGGGATGTATGGCAGTCATAGTCAGCAGGTTGTGACAATCAATACGGTGATATGAGAATATCGCCCTTTTCATGTGGGCAATTTTCTGATCTCGCCTTCATGGTGCAGGTGACATTCTGATCTTGTTGATTTGATGCTCACTAAGCAGAGGGCGATATTTCCAAAGGTTACCGTGCCACAGTGGTTGGTGCTGTGAATGAATGAGTGATAATAAAGTTCTTTTAAGTAGAAGAGACTTCAGAGAGTGTATAGTACTCAGACATACTGTAGCTGTAAGTGATCTACACTGTTTATTTTAGTGCTCACGGTTTGATTTTTCAGTATTGGTTTGATCTTTGGTACCTGTACCTTCTCATTACCTGGGTCTTAAAGGGATAGTAATGTCAGAAAAAAGTATTAACTATATGGTAGATACAATTAAAAGAGAGTACTTGCACTTATTTGTAACTCTCAAACCATTATGGTTTGAGAGATATAGGAAAATAAAGTTCTCTGGTCCCTCCCCTTTCTGCTTGACGAGCTTTAAAGCTGTCAGAAGCAGATTCTGGTCGCTTGACCAGATGCGGCTCTTCAGCAGCGCCTATATAACGATATCTAAAGACAAATACTTAATTTAGAACTGTCTACAAAGTGTGCCTGGTTTGAAAGCACACTTTATAGACTGTTCCAATGAAGTATTTATTTCTAAATAGCGTGATTTCAGCTCTGCTGAAGAGCCTCTGTCTGGTCAAATGACTGGAATCTTCAGCTGTCAGCTAGATGGCAGACTTGAGTGAAACAGCCAAGAAAAGTTAATTTTAGCAAGTTATATCTCTCAAACCATAAAGATTTGAGAGACAAGACTTACATAGATGTTAACTTTTTTTTAATGTCTACAATATTAAAGTGTTAGTAATGTCTAAAAAAAAGTTTTTTGCATTTAGAAGAGCTTAAAAAGCTGATCTAAATGCAAAAAAACTTATCTCTCAAACCGATATGGTTTAAGAGATACAGGCGTTTAAAGTTCGCTGTTTCCTTCTGACAGCTGTAAAGCTGTCAGCAGGAGATTCATGTCGG
This sequence comes from Rhinophrynus dorsalis, assembly GCA_037306005.1. Classification (NCBI taxonomy): domain Eukaryota; kingdom Metazoa; phylum Chordata; class Amphibia; order Anura; family Rhinophrynidae; genus Rhinophrynus; species Rhinophrynus dorsalis. The sequence continues at coordinate 111,122,693 of CM074727.1, read as the reverse complement.
TCGACGCCACCGTGTCGACCGAAACGAATCTCCTGCTGACAGCTTTACAGCTGTCAGTAGGAAACAGCGAACTTTAAACGCCCGTATCTCTTAAACCATAGCAGTTTGAGAGATACATTTTTTTTGCATTCAGATCAGCTTTTTAAGCTCTTCTAAATGCAAAAAACTTTTTTTTTAGACATTACTAACACTTTAAATCAACTTAAAATTAACCACTACTATCCCTTTAAAACAGGAAAAGGGCAGGCTACATATCAAGTAAAGGTCACTTATGGTTTCTGTATGTGTACTGGATAAACCCCATCCCCATCAATAACATTTTCATCCATATTTGCCTATGTTTCACCTTTACTATACATGCCCACTGTACCTCTACTGGGCCGTATACCAGGCAGATGTCACAGGACATTTTATTTGTGGCCTGCTATGCAAAGCTTCAATAACATAAGTCTAATGACTCAACATCCAGTCATATGATGTAAATCCACTACCATGAGGCACATATAGTGCTGTGAAAAAGTATTTGCCCGTATTTGATTTTATAAATTATTGCATATTTTTGGCACTGAATATTATCAGATCTTCAGCCAAAACCTAATATTAGATAAAAGTGAACCTAAGTGAACAAACAACAAAATTGTTAATACTTATCTCATGTATCCAGGGCCGGCCCTTACATAGGTCCCGGTGGGTCAACGGACCCAGACGGCACTTTGTCAGGGGCGGCAATTTGCTGCCCCAAGGCATGTTTCATTTGTGTGCCGCCGCCAGGTCTGTCAGTTTTTCAATATGTCCCGGTCATCAGTGTCACTGTTAGTGGCCGGGCGGCCCTATGATCACTCAGTGGTGATGCCTGGTGCTGGCTGCTTCACAGACAGAAGCACAGGGCCGGCACCACCTATAGGCAAGGTATGCGCCGGCCTAGGGCGCGCATCTTCTGGGGGCGCAGAGCCGTGCCGCACTCACCTCGGCGGCTGATGTGTCAGAAATCGAGGAAAGAGAGGCGCCACTCTGAGAAGCATGAGCTCCTAGAAAGCCTCCTCTTGCCACCCCCAACGAGAGCTGCAGCACCCTAATATGTTAAACCATGTGGGCCGGATGTAAGTAATGTCTCCCCTGAATCCAGACTATGGAGCACAGGAGAGAGGTAAGAAGTTACAGGGGGGCAATCATGCTTATGGGCCAGTGCTCCTATATTTAAATTAACTATTTAGGACCAGCAACTCTGGTCCTCAAGCAGTGGCAATGCGAGGGGGCAGAGGCATCCAAAATGCCCCCTATACGATGTGACTGGCCCTTTTACAATATGTTACTGTAGTGAGTGGGTAACCTGAGGGCACCTCAGCTACGATGGCCTCCATTTGAGATCCTGCAGTGGAGCAGTTTTTTACAAGATAGGTCCTTGTAACCCGGAAGTGTCTTGTAATGAGGGAGCCCGTGGGACTGCTGTAAGTGGAGAGCATTGCAGCGCTGGTGCCCTCTGATTACCCACTTACTACAGAAAAATGCTAAGGGGGATCAAATAGCATATGTGAGGAGGTTGATTTATTTAATAAAATGTATTCTGTGTAGTACAGTAACAGTAGGTTATACATATTTCTTATATACTACTGATAACATTAAACATTGTTTTCAGTCCAGATAAAATTAGCACTTCACCCTTTGCAAGCTTGTAAAGAGTTCACCATATAATTGAAGACATGATTTAGTCCACCAGTTAATTGATGAGGTGATCTGAATGCTTGGATTATTGTAAAGAGGGGTCTCTAGCACATTACTTCAAACTTTAGAGTTAAGAGGTTACATTTAACTGCATACTGAGCAGCATATGGATCAGTACTCAAATGATACACTGTTACAAATGTTTCACAAAGTTTAATTTACAGTGTGTGTGTGTGTGTGTGTATGTATGTGTGTGTCTGTATGTATGTGTGTGTGTTTATCAGAGGGGCTTAACTAGATACAGGTCAATGTCTTGCAAACAGCAGACAGTTAATATTTACTGTTTTTATGTACATTTAGTCGGCTCAGCTGCTGCTTTTTTTTGTTCACAATATGAAAGATTAGACGATTGTTACTTGTGGGGAATGTATCCCTAACACTTCTAAGTGACCTTAAAAACCATAAAAATGCACAGTTGTTGTTGATAGTTTCAGCATTTTCTGAATTCAGCTGGTTTCTTCTTCTTCCCTTTACCATTATGAGATGTGAGTACCAAAATAAAATAAAAACATTGATTTATATAAAAAAGATATAGACAGGTACGGAGAGACAGGGACAGAGAGACGGGAGGAGAGACACAGTGATAGAGAGAGATACAGAGACAGAGATATACAGGGGCAGAGAGAGACAGAGACATACAGAGAGACAGGGACAGAGATGCCCGAGGATACAGGGAGGAATCTCCATCCTGCAGGTAAGATATCTCATTACTAGCACCTGTATATACTGTGTCCTATCCTGTATATACTATATCCTCTCCTGTATAATACTGTATATATCAGTTATGCTCTTACACTTGATTGGTGTCTACAGACATATTGTAAATCAGGGTGCATATTTACAGCCCAGGTAACTTAAGCTGTTTATGAACACAAGACCCCAACATCATATTTATTGGCTGAAATATAGCCCTATTGACTTAATCTCTCTATGGACACAAGACCCCAACATCATCTTTACTGGCTGAAATAATTTCAGCCAGTAAATATGATGTTGGGGTCTTGTGTCTATAGACAGCTTAAGTCACCAGGGGCTGTTAATATGCACTGTGATTTACAATATGTCTGTAGACACCAACCAAGTGTAAGAGCATAACTGTTATTTAGACTAAATATGGATGTGGGCGTGTTTTGGTGGGCATGGTTTGGGGGGCAGCATTTCATCCTTGGACCCAGGCAGCACAATCTCTCTGGCTGGCACTGCATGTATCTATTAAATAAAGTTATGCAGCACCAAACGACCTGTGTGGAAATAAAATAATCAGATCCTTAGACTCAAAACCTGTTTATGCTTCCTTTAACTGGAACCACACTTCCTGTAACATAGTAAATTAGGTTGAAAAAAGTCCATCAATTTCAAATTTTGCCTCATAACCCAGAGAAATGAGAATTATGTAAGCTTTCCTGCTGCCAAATAAGTTAGTCTGAACTTCCTGTTTTGCCTACTTATACACAGTATAACCCTGTATGTTCCCTCTTGAAATAAATGTATCTAATCTTCCATCAAATGTATCAATTGTATCTGCCATTACCACATACTTAGGTATGGAATTCCACAATAAAAATAACAAATAAAAAACCTTCCTCTGCTCTATAATGTAGAGGCAAGGAGAGATCTGTTGGACTTTTGAGAGCCAGAAGTTTTGTTTGTGTTGACAAGTTGTATTATGTATAGTGTTTAAAAAAAAGTTGGTCACATGTACTGACTAGCGGTCATTTTTGAATGATTTTTTTTCTTGAAAAGTTATTTATGTTTAATATAAGGTTGTTGCATATAATGTTTTATGTTTTCAGGTATGCTGAGTTCAATAAAATCATAAGAACTTTGCTAAAAGTGAAAGAAGTGTGAATTTCATAAAAATCAGTGAGAAAACAGTTAATAACTGGTAGTACAGAACCTTCAAGTTTTGCAAATGTAAAAAAAAGAATTAATTCTTGTTTTTTTCTGTTTCAGGTAATTTTTAGTTGTAATGGAATAACATAAATGGACACCGTAGAATTGCAAATGTCTCTCCCAAAGAAGAAGAGAAAAGACTGGTGAAACTAATGTTTGTGTTTTGTGCAAATTGCTGGGACGAGAAAAGCTGTATGGGACAGACTCTGGCTGACATCAAGTGAAAGAAGCTAGTGCACTGTTAAATGATAATGTAATTTTAGAAACAGAGACTATTTTTTTCCATCTCATAACATGTTATAGACGTTATATTCTAAGATCAAAGAGAACAACTACAACTTCAGACCAAGAATCATCACAAGATATGTCAAAAGATAAAATCCACAATAAAGAAAATGCATGCCAAGATTAATTAGAGAAAAACCACAGTCAAGAATATGTGTTATTTGTAATTAGTCCAAATGTAAGAGAGGTACACACATTTTTCTCCTCTACAACCCTGGAAGAGCACCAGAATTTCTCGATGTAACAATTTTTTATTATGTATCATATTATTATGTATCATAGTCATACCTGGGAACTTTCAGTTGAGGGCTACCCGGAGGGTAGTCCTCTGTTCAGCAGGGGGTAACAAAAATGACGCTAATCGCGTCAAAAGGGGGCGGGGCTTAACTCAAGTGTTGGGGGGATTTAACCCTTTGAGTGCCAGAGTGGTACGGAATGCATTGCAAAGCAATGCATTCCGTACCACTCTGGTACTCAGAGGGTTAAATGTGTCACACACAAGGCTGGGGACGGAGGCACAACGGGAGAAAAAGCAGATGTGGCAGAGTTTCAATAGAAACTCTCCACATCCAGAGGAATCTGCCTCTGCCCCGGAGACCCGGTAAAGCTCTGTCAGAACCGGAGTCTCCGGGGCAAAGCCGGAGAGTTCCCAGGTATGATCATAGTAATTGTATGAAACTACATATTAACAAATTCAAAACCTCAAACTCAACGGTAAGTATTCTTGATTGAAACAAAACTCACACCGAACTAAATAATTTTGTAGAGAGTGTGAATTTTCAGGCAAATGGTTATGCACTATAAAGTATGATCTACTTATGTAGTTAGAAAGTGGGCTACTATATTTTGTGTAGAAGCAAAAAGTCATGACTTCAAATTAAATGTGAAGTTTGGTGATACAGGTAACCTGCAAAAATCTGAAATGGAGTATGTACAGCCACGGCAAAAGCAGTGGGAAAGGTTCCTACAAGGATCAGCAGGTATTTAACGTAGATGTGATACTTCTGTTTCAGATTGCTTATTTAATTATTCACCACTGCATATTGTCAGTGCTCAAGCAATACACATTTAAGTAGATCAAAAACACTCAGTACTATGTTCAACAGTAAAGGACTATGTTGCAGTTATGATGATGTACTTCGCCAAGACCAGATGATAGCAAACAGAACTATCATCAGAGATGAAGGACACTGTGTCCCAATACCACCTTAAATAAAACCTGACATCCTTGTTCGTGGTGCTATGGAAAATTTTGATAGAGAAGAAGCTATAATGTCAGACATACATGGTACATATGACACAGTACTGGTTATGTTCCAAGATTGACAGGCTCATGATAACCAGCTGGATGTTTTATTAGAAGAAACTGATGGTCCAGAAAAGTACACAGGAAGATTTGGTATTGATGTTGCATCACGAAGTCTCAATAAAGAAATAGGCGCTCACAAACTACTGTACTATCAAAGGCCAAAAAAAGGTGCATTGTTTCTAGTACCTTTATTCTAAGCAGTGACATAAATACAGAAAATGAAATAAAAAAGGCAGGACAAAATTTGGATCTTGTATTCTTTCTCTCTCGATTTCTCAAAGAATAAAATTTAACTGAACTATATTGCCCTGAAGAAGTAAAGATTCCATTCAGAAATGCTTTTATGAGTGCATTGTCCAAGCATTCATCTTATAGGACAATTACAGGATTTGCCCCAATCCTGCCCTATCCTGCAACTCAGTATGATTCTATTTATACATCAGTGTATAACTTCCAAGATATTCTGTGCCAGTTGAAACTTCAAGATGGTTCATTGTGGTGTGACGAAGGAGTATATCACATATCATCCTCTTGATGAAATAATTATACAAAATACCAAACTGTTTATTGCAATAGTACTTGGTTCATCAAAAACAAACTATGATGGGGTGCAATTTGAGCAGTACCACAAAGTAAAAGCAAAGACTATACATTTTCCTCAACTGTGTCCAACTTCCTCAACAGTGTTCTTTCATAACAAGTGTGCATATCTTCAATGCAACATATGGCTGAATATGCTGGAGGGAAAACCATCACTGGATCCATTAGAATATGGATACACAGAAGAAGAATGAGCTTTAAAGCCTATCATAAAGATGGAACATTTGAGACCTTCTGAATTTTGTGTCTCCCTGCACCTGCCAAAAATGTGCACGAGCTAATATTTGCCCTTGCAGAGTTGAAAAGGGTATCTTGCTGTCCATTTTGAAAATGTAAAGAGAAAAATCTATGTTTAAGTAAAAGTGAAATTAAAAGAATGCGTTATACTGTTGTGTGCTTTACTTTTCCATTGTCATGTAAATGGAATAACAAATTGTTTATTTGAGAATTTCAAATAAAAAGGTATAAAAGATCACTTTGTATCACATTTGGAGCACATTCATTGCTTTTTTTAACTTAACATGTCCGAACACATATAAAATGGTATACAACAACCCTATATTGTGCATCAATAATTTTTTTTTTAATCTGGTATAATTCAAGATGGCAGACATTTCTAAAAAATAACCGCCATTCAGAATATGTGACCAATTTTTTTTTAAACACCTTACATAGTAGAAATAGCGAAAACAAACCAAACTTCTGGCTTTTAAAATTCCAACAGAACTTTCCTAGTTCCTACACTAGTAGTTGAAACCACCTTTCCTCTAATCTCAAGGAGTGTCCTTTGGTTATTTGATCAGGCCTTGGAATGAATAGCTCACAAGAGAGATCCTTGTATTGACCTCTCATAGACTTGTACTTTATGATAAGATCTCCTCTTAGTCATCTTTTCTCTAGAGTATATAAACCAGGTTTGTTCCTCATATGTCAAGTCTTCCATTCTCTTAATTGATTTTGTAGTTATTGATCAATCTTTCACAGTGCTGTGGTGGAGTTTTGGTCCACTAGTACATGCAGAACTGATTTAACTCACTGACATTTGTGGGTTTTAGAACACGGACTCCTCATTTCATGTCCTGTCAGAACATCTTAATGGGCGTAGGTCTGAACTTCGACTTGACCATTCCAGAATGTAAACATTTTTGTTCTTCAACAATTCTGATGTAGTTTTGCTTGTGCGTTTTGGCTTGTCTTGCTGCATGACCCAGCTGCATTGCAGCTTCAGCTCATAGATGGATATTTTGACATTCTCCTGTCAAATTAATTAACAAAAAGCAGAATTAATTATCCTGAAGATTGCATGTTTGATTACCTAGCACATCAAACAAATTAAAAAAAACACCAAATTTAGTGTCATTTTTTTCTCTCAGACTTCCTCTACATATATTACTACAACCCACAGCATGACCATACAATATTCATTGTGAAAAATATGCAACAATGCAGAATATCAGACGGGGGCAAATACATTTTCATAGCACAGTAAATTCCAAGATAAACTGCACATGTATGGCATTGTTTTAATCAGAAAAAGTATCTGAATTCTCTGCAGTTGCACAATATGTGGGGAAAAAAATTATAACCACTAATTTTGTTTTTTTTTGTGGCAAAACCAGAGGCTAAAAAATAAAGTGACCCCTAGTAAGATAGGCTGGGTTGTCCTCTTCTTGAAATATTTTCTTCTGTGGGTGAATTTTTTGTTATTGCAGAGTAGACCATAGCAATTAAGAAATGGGAAAAGAAAACCAAAAAATCTGTATTGGAAGCTGTGAAGTGCAACTCGTAATCTAGGCCCTGCAACAGCCCAACGATATCCATATACTAATTCTATATTCAGAAGGAGCGTAATGCATTTAATTATCTGCAGTTATATATTATGAGGAAAAAACTCTCACAAATACAATGGAAGTGAAAAAAAATGAAAAAAAAAAGAATTCTTACCACTTTCATTTATTTTGTGGGTGTATTGGTGTTCTTTTATTGCCATTTAAGAGAAAAACCCCTCAGACCAAGTTCAGAAAAATTCAATTTTGTGCACTTGTCAGGGCTCAAAATTTCCACTTGCCACTAGCCAATGGCGAGTGAAAATTTAGCCCTGGCGAGTAGAAATTCAGCCCTGGTGGCTATGTTATGGCTTGCAGTGGCGAGTAAGTTTTCAAGTTTGGCTAGTAGCAATGGACTTCATATTTTAAGCCCTGCACTTGTCATCTGGGACCTATAACTACAACAATACATGTAATACCTAAACCTAGCATAACTGTTTTTTTCCTGTTTTACTACAAGTGCTCCAATTGTGTGAAAAACACTTAGGAGTAGAATCGTGAAAAGCAAAATGTCCCCATATTTATGGATACTATTGAAAATGATGGAACATATATTTAACCCTTTGAGTTCCACAGGGGTATCTGATAACCCGCTGGCACGCAAAGGGTTAACTATGGTACAACATAAAGCTTATTGTGACCTGAAAAATAAAATTGCTTGGATACACTAAACAATAAAAAGGCCACATCTCATTTAACAATCCCATAGAAAGAAATGCAGAATGTAATAGTCCGCACAATAGGCCTGATCCTTAAGGGTTAAAAGCTATTTTTTCTGTTACCTGTTCCTCCGTTTTCTGTTAAGAGGTATTGACCATATGTGAGTTTTTACGGAATACATTTGCTATTTTTATATGTACCAGTGAGAGCCTTCAGGCGATTTCTTCAGTTGCTCCATTAGAATCTGATATTCATACATTATGTGACAAATCCCTCTCCATAAGCAGGGTATTTAAACTACTAGTAGTTTGTACACACATGCAAAATAACCAAGATTCACTTATTATCAACTACTCAAATAAATGGGACTTACTGATAAAAAATATAGATCTATATATACAAAAATGCAGAATGAAATACATTGCAACATTAATCTCAAATACATGTTTTAACTTCTTTGATGATAGAGACGTCACCACTGAATTGCTTCACAAAGGTTAAAGTCCCAGGAGAGACATTATTCAAAGGAAAAAAAATCTAAAAGGATTTGTATTGACACATTCTTTGAGATCTGTCCCCTGGGGAATAACTATACAGAACAATAGGATACAAGCTCATAGATCTAATGCTGAACACATTGTTATGGAACCTGGTACAAGCGCAACATATAGGAAAGTGGTTCTTAGCCTTTGTATTTTATTTTGCACAAGTACCCTTTAACAAAGCGTGACATTTTCAGGCCACTCCTAAAGACCTATACATCATTTAAAGGAGCAGTAATATTTTTTATGAAAACATATATATTGTAGGGTGTTTCCTGTTGAGTAAAATAAGTGTACTCCCACTGCTAATAGATGCAAATTTCCAGAGTTATTACTGTTTAAACCTATGTTTTTTTTACATTAGCAGTGCCCTTTAGTGGTCAAATTCCAATTAGTTATTCTGTTACATTCTAATAGAGAAAAAGTCAGAGACTTACAGTACCTTATAGAATGTGATAGAAACTGCTGAGTCACTTCCTGTCAGTTAGAACTATCAGGAAGTAAATACAGTAAATTCACTTCCTGATTATTTGTACTGTTATAAAGTTTGAATAAAAGAACTGACAGCAGTGGGAGTGACTTTGTTTTAATTAGCAGAAAAAGCTCTATAACATATATGTTTTCATAAAAAAGTTTACTGTTCCTTTAATACTAATGAAGTGACATAGGTAAACTGGGGGCATATGCAACAAGAAAGTGGAGCAAAGCAATGAGATGGAGTCCTTTCATTCAAAGGGTTTAAAAAGACATGAAATCATTTGGAATTTATACTCTATGGAGCAGCTGGTTGGTACTGGAACTTCTCCCATTTCATGGAATAGCCATGTGAGGATGTGCCTGAATTGTCATATAAAATGTTTTATATTTAGCAGTAAATAATGATGCATAAAAGCACATTATTATAAGACATCAAATAATGATGCATGTGGCGTAAGGAAAAGGTGATGTGACTTACTCTGCTAATCAAAAGAGAACAGGATCCTGCATACCATCTCTTCCTTAAAGGGATAGTAACACTTCGTTTTAACTTTATTTTATTTTGTAGGCATTAAAAAAACATGAAGAATGATATAAGTCTTATCTCTCAAACCTTTATGGTTTATGAGATATTCACAAGCAAAGTTCCCCTCCCCGCCCCTTTTACCTAGTGTAAGCCATCTCTTCTCAGATGTGAGTCTGGTTGTATGACAGTACAGATAACAGAAGGGGACAATTTTCTTTGTATGAAAACAATTAAAGCCCTTCCCCCCTTGACAAGTTTTTCAGCTTTTTCCATTATCTTAATTGAAGATTGTCCCTCTCTGCAGTCTACCTGGGCATCTCCCTTCTGATCTGGTTGAACAGGGGGGGGATACTTTGTTTGTGAATATCTCTTAAACCATAAAGGTTTCAGAGATAAGACTTATATCATTCTTCATGTTTTTTTAATGCCTACAAAATAAAATAAAGTTAAAATGAAGTATTACTATCCCTTTAACTCAAAATATCTTCTTCCCTACCACCTAGTTCTCTGCACCACTGTACACTATACACCAGTGTGCATGTCCTATTTATGTGGCCACCTGGAGTGCAGGATACATTATAATAAAGGTAAAGCTGAGGTACTGTGTCCTCCACTAATGCTTTACCAATACAAATGTTCCTGTCTCTTTATTCCCATTTCCACTGTCATCCAGCGTATGTGTCCTACACATGTATATCTGTCCTGTGCAGAAGCATTGACCCAGGACAGAGACCTTGTTCCTGCACCAAGGTTCCCCTGCTCAGAAGGGTGCTTAAGGAGCAGTAAACTTTTTTTTATGAAAAAATATATATTGTAGGGATTTTCCTATTGAGTAAAATAAGGGTACTCCCACTGCTGAGAGATTTATATTTCCAGAGTTATTACAGTTTAAAGGGATAGTAATACTTAAAATGTAAAAAAAAAATATGTTGTAGGGTTTATCCCCCTGAGTAAAACAAGAGCACTCCCACTGCTGAAAGGTGTTTCATTCGAAAGTTATTAATTTTCAAAGTTGAATTTTTTAGGTGCAATATCACAGTGGCCTGAAATTGTACAGTGGCGCTGTTGCTACACCATCCTATGGAAATTTATGGTCAATTGACCAGAGCTGTCCATAGGTTCGTGTAGCAACAGCGCCACTGTACAATTTCAGGCCACTGTGATATTGCACCTAAAAAATTCAACTTTGAAAATTAATAACTTTTGAATGAAACACCTTTCAGTAGTGGGAGTACTCTTGTTTTACTCAGGGGGATAAACCCTACAACATATTTTTTTTTACATTTTAAGTATTACTATCCCTTTAAACCCATGTTTTTTACAATAGCAGTGCCCTCTAGTGGTCAAATTCTAATTAGATTTCCTGTTAGATTCTAATGTCAGGGACATACAATTCTCCATAGAATAGAAACTGCCTGTCACTTCATGATTATTTAAACTGTTATAATTTTTGAATAAAACATCTGACAGTGATGGGAGTGATCTTGTTTTATTCAGCTGGAAATGCTCTGTAAAATATGTGTTTTCATAAAAAAAGTTTACTGCTCCTTTAAGAACAAAGGATTCAGATGCCAGCTGCTCTAAAAGTCCAGAGAGATAGCATTGTCTTTGGTCACTTCTTGTGAACACTGGATCTCTCAAGGGGGTCCTCATGCAGGTTGGGTGCCAGTCAGGACAGGATATGTGGGTCAGCTTTCACTCAGAAGGGTGACCGTCAGCACTAAACCTATTGGTTGTTACAACTGATAGGAAGCGGTGCCTGTCCCTTGATTGGTGGGTTCATATTTCCCGAGTTGGTATATTGGCACTGAATGGATTGCTCTACACTCTGGAGCCCAGTGGGGTGAACTGGAAGTGTTGTTACTGGGTTTAGGCTATGTGTCGTCCAAGCCACAACCAAGAAGCATCAGTTTATTTTAATGAAGAGGTGAGAGCAAGTCTTGTCTGTGCTCTGATGTTCCAATGTTCTTGTTTTGTGCAATAAAATTACTCAGTTCCTGCACCAAAACCTGATTCTTAGTCATTTCAAGTTTCTATCAATGAACCCATTGCAGCCTACCCCAGTCTGATGCAAAGGTTTGCTATAGGGGTCCTAATGGCACATTTACCTTCATGCTTGAGTCAGACATGTAGCAACCCTGTTTCCAGATTAACAATGACTCCATCAAGACTCCATCTTCTGATATGCTTGCAATGCATTGAATTGTGGTTCCATAGTGCATAGCTGCAGCTATTCTGTATCCATTCTAGCCAAGTGTTCTGGCCTGAGCTTATTACATTTGCCTCACTGAACTATAAGCACATAACAAAAGAGGAACAATTCTGCAGCAAAAAACTAAACTTTAGGGGACAAATAAACAGGGCCATTCCTTTAAAGGGATAGTAATGTTTCATAATAAAAACAGCTCTAATTAATCATCATAGTATTTGGACTTTGGAGAGTGTTATTTCAATTCTGTCAGAGTTGTAGTTCCAGAGTAATTCAATGACAAAGTGTCCCCCTCCCTCCCCTTTTACTGATGTCACACTGTTCAGCCCGAGCAGAAGGGAGGTGCCCAGGTAGACTGCAGAGAGGATCAATCTTCAATTAAGATAAGAGAAAAACCTGAAAAGCTTGTCAAGGGGGGCAGGGATTTCATTGTTTTCATTGGAATAAGAATGTCCCCTTCTGTTATCTGTCCAGTCTATGGACTGCATTCCACATCTGAGAAGAGATTGTTTACAATAGGTAAAAGGGGCGGGAGGGGGAAACTTTGCTTGTGAATATCTCATAAACCATAAAGGTTTGAGAGATAAGACTTGTATCATTCTTCATGTTTTTTTAATGCCTACAAAATCAAATAAACTTAAAACGAAGTATTACTATCCCTTTAAATGGGGATTTTAAGCCATTGAGAGGGGTTCATTGGGATGTGTAACCCCTAAAGAGGTCACCAAAACAAGTGTTTTGGAGACCTCTCTTTGTCTCAAGGTGTAAAAGGCCTATTTAAATTGGAAATTCTTATTTGTTCTTCATTGTGTAATTGGTTAGCTCCAGAATTCTATGTTTTTCTGTGCATAAGTTGCTAAGCTACCAAAAAAAAGTGCATTAAGCCAAGCCAAGGCATCATTAGTGCCCAGTGTATTCTAATTGTACCATTACTAATACAGAGAGTAGCTCTATTACATTCTCAAAGCTGATAACATGACCCAACATTTTAAGCATGAGACATGGGACTTTAATTCCATCAGCCAGTACCCAGCACTTTTAACAGTGCCCCTGTGGCACACTGAGATAATAGGATATCTGAATCCATTAAGGTGCCTTTGTCTGATTGACTTAAATCTAGATTTGTACATTTTGCGATTGTAGCAACTGAGGCATTAAAGGGATAGTAATGTTTCACAAAAACAGCAGCTCCAATTAATCTTCATAGTATCTGGGCCATGGAGAGTGTTATTTCAATACTGTCAGAGTTGTAGTTCAAGAGTAATTGAATGATAAAGTATCCCCCTCCTGCCCCTTTTACCTAGTGTAAGTTGCATTCCCTCAGATGTGGAATCTGGTCACTTAACTGGACAGCTCACAGCAAGGGATAATGTTCTTACTGTGAGTATAAAGAAAACCCTGCACCCTTTGACAGGTTTTTCCTAATGCTTACTGAAGATTGTCTCTCTCTGTGATCCATCTGAACACTCTTGCTACTATGATGTGAGCACTGTTACATCAGTAAAAGGGGTGGGAAGGGTTACTTTAGCATTCAATTACTCTTGAACTACAGCTCTGACAGTATTGAAATAACACTCTCAATGGCCCAAATAATATGAAGATTAATTTCAGCTGCTTTTAGCTTGAAACATTACTATCCCTTTAAATGAACACTGTTTAAAGCACCTCCAGATTTAGAGCAGAGGTCTACAACCTTTTGCCTACTGGGAAACAAATTCAAAGTAAAAAAACCCTTTGGTGAGCCAGAGCAGCACCAAATACCATCTTAATGGAACAGCATGTTAACTATATTCTCTTTGATCTGCAGAAAATGTCTTTACATCCTAGAAATGTTCTGCCTTTCTCCCATATCTCTTTTTCTTGCACTTGTCTCTACATATTATCAGCTTCTCCATCACAGTTTTTCTCCCAGTGTTTCCTCTTTCTCAGCTCACCCAGATCTTTCATCCACAGTTATCCCTCAGTTCTCTGTATTTTAATAAAAGGATGCCAAGTAGTTATAAATTCTTACCCTTTCACCTCTCTATCCTCCAGTACAGTTTAATGAAATAAGTAACTCTCTCTATCCAGCATTTTAGTAAAGGGGCAGAAGATGTTCAGAGCATCAAAATACATTTAATTGCAATCAAATTAAATTATCCAGGAGCTTCAAAGTCCAGTGGTATAATGGCTCTGCTGTGTTGTGGATCCCGATGATGAAGGCTGGGTCATTAGTGTGTAAGGAAATAGGAGACATGTTAAATATATAAGATTTGATAGTAACCCAGAAATTAAAGGGATAGTATTACTTCAAAATTACTATCCCTCATATTGTAGCCCTTAATAAACTGAGTTAAATGACACCAGCGGCATCTCTCAAACCTTTATGGTTTAAGAGATAGCCGCTTTCAAAGTTTCCTCTCCTCTGCTGTCAGTGTTCTGCTGCCGGCAGGGGAATCTGGTCCCGGGACTGGCAGAGGCTCTTCAGCAGAGCCGATATCTCGTTATGGAAGGAAAAATTATTAATTGAAACAGTCTTGTACGTGTGCTTGGTTACCAAGCACACGTAGAAGACTGTTTCAATTAATTATTTTTCCTTCCATAACGAGATATCGGCTCTGCTGAAGAGCCTCCGCTTGATTCAGAGACCGGATTCTCCTGCTGGCTGCAGAACGCTGACAGCAGGAGAGAGGAAACTTTGAAAGCGGCTATCTCTTAAACCATAAAGGTTTGAGAGATGCCACTGGTGTCATTTAACTCAGTTTATTAAGGGCTACAATATGAGGGATAGTAATTTTGAAGTAATACTATCCCTTTAAGGTCCAAGGGGCATTTACATACGGAATGTAGTATGTTAGCATGCGGTTCGTCACATTTAGGGAAACTGTGGTTTGTAGACAAGCAAATTCTGTGTGCAATCTCTGTAGACAAGTATGTTCTATGGAGTAGTTTGTATTGACCTCAAGAAAATATGCTGCAGGCATACATTTAATCTCCTACAGAAGCTGACAAAAAGAACCCAGTGAGAGATATTGTAGGTCTGAGAGCCCAATCCCTGAGAAAAATAGATAATGAGGCACTAGATTTGTTTGTATAATAGTGACATACTACATTTTTTGAAAGATAATGGATTCATAAAGTGGACTAAGTTATCATTACCCCAGTGGCTTTTAATAGCCCTAAGTGTAGACTCAAGATAATGTTTGGCCAGCAGGTAAGCAAACAGGGGGCTATGTGGTAGACTGAATTTGTCCTGGATAGCTGGGAAAGTTACAATGTTATGGGTCTCTGAATCAACAAGGTGAAATAGCATGTCTTTTCCCCATCCTTCCCATAGTGTAAATCTAGAATCTGAAATACCATTTTGGAAATATGGATTTTTTTTTTACTATAGGCAAAAATATTGAGTGGAATCTGGGAAGGAACCTGAGTCACTGGATGTATTGCCAGACGTTTATAGTATTAAAAAATCAAGGGATTGGAAAGACAATAATTGGAAATGTTAACTTAGTATGCAGAAGATATCAAATATTTATGTGCAGTACAAAATTTTGGTCTCTCCACTAGTTTGTATGGGTATTGGAACTGCAATTAAAGTCTTTATCAAATCTAGGTTAACTAGCTAAGTTACAAAAGTGTACATTAAGTAGATCAAAACAACTTTTGGCTTTTGGTTGTCATAATTTTCTTAACCAAATTTTATTTTTTGTGTGTGTGCCTTCGCCAGTTTTTTTGGTTGTTGAGGCGGATGTTGAAGGAGGGCAAAGTCTTTGCAGAGGTTTTGACCACTCCTGTCAAAATCATGCCCCCTGTATCTCCAGGACTGGCAGTATGGAGGAGATATGAATATGTCCTCCTTACTGCTTCCCCTGTGGGACGGCGTTGCCCATCATGTTATGACTGTTGGGCGTACATGTCTGAAATGTACATGCACTGACACACCCAGACAAATGCAACCCCCAGGCAGACATGGACAGTGAGACACAGACATGGAACAGGCATGCACACAGACACTCCTATGCATCTGACATACATGCATGAAACAGAGATGCACACACACAGACACAACATGCATACATGCATGCAACACATATGTGTGTGGGCACACACAAATACACACATACACAGGGGGACACAGACACAGTTATAGGCCACCCATATCTGTAGGTTGCTCATCTTGCTGCTCCTTGTGGGCTCTGGTCACCCTGGGATTAGTTTATGAACATTACAGTACTGTGTAGGTAACAATCTTGTATTGAAGTGAGCATGTCCAGTATTGAGAGAGAAGGTAAATGTATCCCTCTAAGGACCAGAGGACATCACTTCACAATGTGTAGCACCCCCCACCCCCTGGTCTTTAACCCATTACATCAGTGTTATTTTCTATTTCTCCTTTACTTTGGGCCAGAATTGCAGTATCATGCCTGTGTGTGTTTGGGTTGTGCAAATGGAAAACAGAAAATAAAAGGATCATTATACCAGCATGTCAACCCTTTGAGTGCCAGAGGGATTTGCAACTCATATCTTTGCAATGTGTCGCACACCCCTATGGCACTCAAAGGGTTAAGGTATAGCGTGGCATGCAGTATACACTGGTATGTCATGTCAGAGTTACATAGCAGTGGGAAGCGCATTTATACCTGGGAACTATGTCTTGTGCAGTCCCTGGAGGGGACTCCTGTAGTGCTGCTGTGTTTAGATCAATGAGGTGATTTAGAATTAAAAGGGGTGGGAATTAATCATGAGTGTGGGGCGGGGCTTCACAGACATGAGAAAAAGTTTTAAGAATAGGCTGTCGAAGGAGAAGAAGTGGGAGGGAAATGGATGTTTACAGTGTGAGCTTTTTGAGAACTCTACCCCCTATCCTGCTGCTCTGTCTTGAGGAGTAAAAGTTGATACACAATCCTGTGGCAGTCAGTGGGTTAAGTGTGTACCTGATGGCTTCCTGTCCTCTGGCTTGCATGACAAATGTTGAAATCCATTAAATAATTGAGCAATGACGGCCTACCTTAACCCCTTGAGTGCCATTAAGTTCCTTCCGGTGCTGCAGCTTCCCTTCATTGGCTGTTTATCACGGTGCCCGTGATCTCTCTCTGTCACTCTCGCTTGTGGTGCGCTCTGATTGGCTGAGTCTGTTTGGCCCGCTCCTGGTGACCTTTTTATGCCGGGCCATTGACACCTATTAGGTGCCCTTTCGTGGTGTTCCAGAGCCAGTGTTGCTGTTGCTGTGTTCCAGTGTTCCTGATTCCTGTGTACCGATTTGGCCTGTTTTGACTACGCTCCTGAGTTCCTGCTCCGTGATCTGACCCAGCTTGGCTGACGTTCCTGCTCGTGACTGATCTGGCTTGTCTGAGAACCTCCTCCGTGATCTGACCCGGCTTGGCTGACGTTCCTGCTCGTGATTGATCTGGCTTGTTTGAGAACCACCTCCGTGATCTGACCCGGCCTGGCTGACTTCCTGCTCCATGACCTGAACCGGCTTGCTACAGAAACCTGCCTTTGTTCCTGCTTCCTGCTGCCCAGTGTCGCCGTGGCAACATTCTGACTTCCGCTGAGCTCGTTACCGGGTTGATCATAGTTGCCTCTTTAACACTTGCAGAGCCGTGTCTCCAGTGCCGAGTCTCCACTAACACTTGCAGAGCTGTGCTTCCGTTGCTGAGCCTTCCTTGGCACTTGCAGAGTGATACCCACTATTGCTGAGCCTCCGATCCTTGAGCTGCTATTAACCCTTGCAGTGCTGCTGTCTCCTTATCTGAGCCTTCATTTACACTTGCAGAGCCGATGCTGTTTATTCGCTACATCTGCTGAGCCGGCCGCGTTGTAAGCCTTGTCTAGACGGCGGCTCATCTTGACACTAGCAGAGTAGTCGGTTTCCATTACCGCGCCCACGGGAGGAGCTATTGGCTCATGCTCTAGCTGTGTTCTCTCCGCTCACGCCCAGTGGAGCTATTGGCTCAAGCACTTGCAGCACAGGGTGGTCTCTGTTGTTACGCTCATGAGGGCTATTGGCTCAAGCACTTGCAGCGCAGGGTGGTCTCCGTTGTTACGCCCGTGGGGGCTATTGGCTCAAGCTTTTGCAGTGCAGGTTGTCTCCGGTATACGCCCGTGGGGCTATTGGCTCAAGCCAATCCTGTGCAGTTGGTCTCCGTTATTACGTCCGTGGGGGCTATTGGCAAGCTCTTGCAGTGTATCCATCTCCATTTTTACGCCCGTGGGGGCTATTGACTCAAGCACCTGCAGTTTAAGTTGTCTCCATTACTATGCCCGTGGGGGCTATTGACTGCAACTTCTCTGCTGACTCTACCACTATTCCGGTACTGCCTAGCAGCTTTCTAGCCTTAAGAACTTTAGGTGTTGCATCATCTAACACCAACTGCTGCCTCATCACCACCTTGGGCGTGCCAAACACCACAACAGAGACTGACTGATTATTGTATTTAACCATTGAGTAGCCTCACTACTGTGTGCCTGCCCTGAGACAGTATATGTGATACTTTTGCTTCTGTATCCAGGGCCTGTGAAGGCATTTCTGTCAATATATCGCTATTATTTTGTGTTGTCTGTAGAGGGCCATCTTTCTTCTTTATTTCTTAAAAACCGTTACACTGTTCTACAGGTCCAGCTGAGGCCACTGGGAGTCAGAGTGAGTGAGTGTGTGAGTGTGTGTGTGTGGGCCATGTTTTTTTTTGGTTGAAGAGGAAGTTGAGGGAGGTCTAAGTCCTTGCAGAGTTTTTGACAGGAGTGGCCAGGGACCTTCAGGATCTTGTGTTGTAGGAAGCGTAAAAATGGAATTAAACAATTTTAAAGTACAGGTAAGCCTCTCTTAGCACAGAGGCCTGTCCCTGATAATATTAAGGGAGATGTGATGCCAGTAGTGCATCCAAAATGTCAGGGGAAGGTGCACCACCATAGAACCAGGTCAGAGGTCATGCACTACAACAATAAACAGGAACAAAGAAAGAAGACGAACAGCATGGGTAGACTAGCTAAGTTTGTCTCTTTTGCACCTACTAGCTAAATAGCTCATGGATCCCTAACTATCCCAATTTAAAGGTCTGACACAAGGCAGAATGCCACACCCCACCAATGCCCAAAGTTCCAGAATGAGACCCCCCCCGACCAGACAAGACCCTACTCTATACCACCCAGCCTTCCCCCACTCCAACAGAACAGTGATGAAAAAAAATGGAGAGGAGGGGGGTGGATGAGAAGACGAGCTCAGTAAGTCCATCAGTCCACTGGACAGCTGTTATATCCATCATCCAAGTCAGGCATTGTCACACTGAAGGTAAATGGGTTAATTCATCAAGGTGATAGCCTTTGGATTTCAAGAAGATTTCTGTTTCGGTTGGCAAGTTGAAATGCCTCATGTCTATTAAGGTAAATAAAAAAGTTTAGCTGGATATTGCAGAACAAATTGAATCCCTTTGGTTTGCAAATTAGAGTGACCTCTCTTCTGTGTAAAGATACATTGTCTGAGAAATATTGCAACAGAAGTAAGGTAGTGCTTTTAACTCCAATGAGCCTCTCTTTTGATATGCTGTCAGAATTCTTGCTCAGGTCAGGTTTTTTTTTGGCTTCAGAAAGACCAATCAAGCATAGATTGTTTTGACTTTGAAGATTTTCTAGATCTTCCAGTTGCTGGTTTTGTTCAGTAAGTGTTGTGACCTGGTTACAAAGTGTTGAGATATCTATTTTACAGTACTCAGTTTTTCTGTTCCAGCAGTTTTAGCCTGTTATCCAGAGTTTTCAATTCAGATTTCAGATTTAGAGAACTGAATACCATTTAATTTCTTGTCAATGAGAGGTGACAACATGGTAGCTACCACCTTAGAGATTGTTTTGGCCATAGTCATGTCAATTTTAGTAGACGGTTCTGATAGTTCCTCCAACATGAAGTCATCCAGCTTTTGCTGACCTGGTGTAACTGTCCCCCCTCTCCGCTTGTTCTCTTTTTTGGCAGTACCACCTCTAATGCTAGTAGTAAGGCAGGAGAGGGAAGATGGTGAGTAGATTAAGTAACAATGCAAAAATGGAGTAGGTGTTTTAATGGTACATTTGAAAATTCAAACAATATATTGATCCTAGGCAGAAACGTGGTTCTCATCAGGATGATTAAATGGTCAGGCAGCTCCTGTCAGTGCATCTACAGCTCTACATTGCCTGGAAAATATAAGCTCAGATCACCTAAAGGGTGAATGATCCCAATAATCAATATCTCCATAATCCACTGTGCTGGTGAATAAGTCTCACAGTATCATGATTAAAGATAAGGAACAAATTGAACCTTAACAGTGTATGAGGATACCAGGAGGTGAGTCTAAGGAAAACAGTCCCTGTGAACAGCACTACTTGGTCACTTGGTATTGAAATATATAGGAAATGCTGACCTGTATGGGTGTAGCAGCAGGGACAGCTAGGTGTGAGTAGGTGAACCTGAGCAGGCTCGTATCACAGTTCCTGTTTAAAGCAGAATGGAGGGGAACCAAAGCTGGAGCATGTCAGATGAAATATATATCAAGGCGTGATGTAAGATCGGGAGCGTCTGCCACCTCTGTCAAGATAATTTGACTCCACAGCTCCGGAGTGGAGGATGGCCCAAAGGCTGGCAGTGATAACGGGAAAGGTCCAACTCCAAGCTAAAAAAATGGTATAGGAATGATCTCCTAACTATCCCGTCAAATAATCTGTGGGAACTGAGCATTATATTAAACACTATCCAAAGGAGCAAGGAGCCATGCATCTTCCAAAGACAACAGTGGACCATACCCTCATCTGATTTATGTTGATGTTATATTTGGCCATGCCCACTTTTAATACCATTTCTGTGTAATTTTCTTTCACGGCATTAACTAGTAAAAAATTGTCTTTTTCTCTTTGAAAATGTGTCATTTTAAAGGCAAAATTTAATTTTTATGTCAATAATCGCTTTTAAGATTATTTTCTTTCTTTTGAACATAGCACCCTAATGACTGTTGTATTCAGGAACCTAAATAGGTGCAGATATGAAAAGGGCTGGATTTCCCAATAAGCAGAGCAGGCAACTGCCCAGAGCCTCATATTTCATAGGCACCTCAGATGTACTGGCCAGATACATATTCTGAATGTCCCTGCAACAATTGTATACCCATTCTCAGGTTATTATTTAACCCCTTGGAAGCTACAGAGATCTCCAATGCATTGTGAAGAATGTGCTAGAGATCTCCGTACCAGTCAAGCTTTTTTTTTTTTTTTTTTGTCCTGGCTTGTTTTAGTCCAAATGTATTTTCTGTGCCAAGAAACAGTGGATGGGACTGGGGGCGGGGTCCTAGAAGAATTATGGGTGTGACCATAGGTAGAACTCAGGACACCTAGAGTGCCTTGCCCAGGGGATGTAAATCCAGCCCTGGTTCTGGAGCAAACCAATATCACCATAGAGGATAACTGAAAATCATCATTGATTTAAATGTGGCTTTTAAACTCTTGAATACTAGAGAAGTCTCCAATGTGTTGGAGACTTTTTATTTAAAAGTTCAATTAAATCAGTGATGATTTGGGGAGATGTTCATTTTTCCATTATGATGCCTCAGAGTTGTACCTCTAGTTTCTGAATACAGTCCAGATTTCCCACCAGTCATCTCCCCTTTTCAGTCTAACCCTTCTCTAAGTTCTCTTTGTTTTTTAATGAAGATATTTCTCACCTATTCATCTGCCTCCATTTTCCATGATAACTTCTTCCATTTCCCCACTCTCTACTCATATTTCTCAACCAAATCCTATGCTTTATTGTTATGTTCAAAAAGTCATTATAATGAAAAGAATGTTGCATCATGAGTTGGTGATAAAAGAAGGAAGTGTTTTCCGAAGTAAATCAATCATATTTGAAAATGTGTTCTAAAGAATTAAAAATGGCAATAAGATGAATTTGATAAATATTGCCCTTAAAAATTCTGACATTAATAATGTCCTTATAGGGGAAATCTCACCCACACTAAACTGCTACTTATACAAATCTTCAATGGTAATACATTTTTAATCTGGAATTTTTTTTTTAAACGCAGTATTTTCAGAGATATCGGCTTTTTAATTCTGTTGCGTGACATCAGTTCAGGACAGGCTGCAATACAGCTCTGTACCTCAGCCTGTCAATCTTCGCAACTTCCCCTCCCTAGTTGTTCCCCATTACCTCCTTCTCCTCTGAAAGAGGAATCCAACAAGTGAGTCAGAGCGCTCTCTTGCCAATGAGATCGCTCCAGCTCACATGCTGGATTCCTCCATCAGAGGAGGAGGAGGTAATGGGGAACAACTAGGGAGGGGAAGTGGTGAAGTTTGACAGGCTGCGATACAGAGCTGTATTGCAGCCTGTCCTGAACTGACTTCACTCGACAGAATTAAAGCCGATATCTCCGAAAACACTGCATTAAAAAAAAAAAATCCAGATTGAAAATGTATTGCCATGGAAGATTTATATATGAAGCAGTTTACTGTAGGTGAGAGTTCCCCTTTAATTTGTCTTTATAATGACAAATTAAAGACAAAACAAAAAAACACAAACCAATACATTTTTTTTACCAGTCAACACCATACTATTGCTTTTCAGTCCTATCTACTAATAGTACTTTAATAGGTCCTCTTCAAGTTTTGACCATTTTTATATTTTCAGAAAGAAATAACAGAAGTCATATGAAACATTTATGGCTAAAAGAAGATTTTTTAAAGGGATAGTAATGTTTCACAAAAAAAGCAGGTCCGATTAATCTTCATAGTATTTGGGCCATGGAGAGTGTTATTTCAATACTGTCAGAGTTGTAGTTCAAGAGTAATTGAATTATAAAGTATCCCCCCTCCTGCCCCTTTTACCTAGTGTAAGCCACCTCCCATCAGATGTGGAATCTGGTCCTGGGACTAGACAGGCCGCAGAAAGGGACAATCTTCTTACTGTGAGCATAAGGAAAACCCTACCCCCCTTGACAGGTTTTTCCTTATGCTCATTGAAGATTGTCCCTCTCTGCGAACCATTCGGACAGTCTTGATGCTCTGAGGTGAGCAGTGTTACATCAGTAAAAGGGGCAGGAGGGGGATACTTTATTATTCAATTACTCTTGAACTACAACTCTGACAGTACTGAAATAACACTCTCCACGGCACAAATGAAGATTAATTGGAACTGCTTATTTTGTGAAACATTATTATATACATAATAATAATAATAATAATAAAAAACTATGCACACAAGGAAATACTTTACAAGCAGGGATTCAACTACATGAAAGGGATTCACAAACCACAGATTGTGAGCGCTTATGTAGTACAGCAGGGTGGACAACCTGCGGCCATCCATCAGTTCAAGAATACAATTCCCATTAGCCATTGGCTGGCCGGGGATGATGAGAATCTCAGACGCAAACAGCTGGAGGACCTCAATGTATCAGTATTACACTATGAATTCCATGTTAGGAGCATAGGTAAAAGTTGATACTGTGTTAGCTGTAGAAAAAGCAAGAGACTGTTAGAGTGAAAGTGATTCCTTTATTGGCTAACTGAGTAGCTTTAGAATGCAAGCTTTCAAGACAAATTAGGTCTCTTCGTCAGGCATGTTAGAAGGAAAGCTGAATACAAAATACATGACTTGTACAGTCATGCAAATTTCTTGTTAATATGAATTCCACTGGAGGTGAAAATCTTAATAGCAGTGTCTGCGTAAATTACTCTTTAGACTCCAGGATTGAAATGCAGATGCTAATTTTATCTCTGCTTTTATCTCCAGGTGTCCCGATAGAATTCAATAGAAATATTTTTTATAAAACAGAAGGTAACATTTATCTCCTGCATTTGAATCCAGTCCCAGTAGAGGCATCTCTTTGTAGCTGGCCAAGTGATACAAGATGCATTTTCCTTTTGATGTGTGAATAGCTCCAGTAATTTAGTGAGAAGAGAGTTTGTGACAGCAGCCAAAGATGTCTAAGTATATGGAATGTATGGGTTGACCTTCTGAGCACCAGGAGTGTGTTCCACAATGCCTTGCTCACCCCTCTGGCACCCAAAGGGCACAACATTTGTTTATTGAGTGCAATAATCTAACAAAAATTCTTGTCATGGTTCAGGTCACAGTTCAGTCTGTTAAACTTGGTCATCAGTTTATACTCCCAGATCTTTCTGTCTGTGTCTGAAAGTTTCCCATCAGTACAGACACCCAAGATCTTTAATGCCATGGCCAATTTTACAAAAATGGTGACCCGCTGGGGTGTTTCTTTTCTTGTTCACACTAGACCTATGAGACTTCATCCATTTTCTTAGTGTTTGTCCTGTCTCACCTAAGTATAATCCTGTCTTGGGACAAACACATGATGAGGTAGACAACATTATATGATCTGCACTTAATTTGTGTGGTTTATAGGTTATATGGAGAAATAGGAGGCGTTACAGAGAGAGAGGTTATATGCAGCAATATGATAAGTTATAGGAAGAGGTTATATGGAGAATTAGGAGTTATTGTTACAGCTTACCTTGACTTCAGGATGATTTCAGGTGCAAGGCTTCAAGCAGGCTGCAGGCCTCTGTTTTATCTATTTGCTTACTGTAGTCTCCTCCTACCTACTTCCTCCCTCTGAGCTGTTCCTCCTACTTCCTGTGGAGGGGATTAAAAGGCAGACTGAGACCTTACTCAGATGCCCTTGCATTGTTGTTCTTAGGTGGAGTACTTGGGCTCTGTGTGTGACCTGGCTATCTACGAAAACCCACTCTGTGTATGACCTGGCTATTTATGAGAACCCGCACTGTGTATGACCCGGCTAAGTAAGAGAACCCTCTTTGTGTATGACCCAGACACGTACGAGAACCGTCTCTCTGTGTATGACCCAGCTAAGTACGAGAACCCTCTCTGTGTATGACCCAGTAATCATGAGTACCCCTTACTGTGATCAATTTGTGCTATTGGCCTAAGACAGACCACTGTTGTGGACAGAGGGTCTGATTGATGACTGCAGGCGTGAGTCACAGGGTCTTGATATAGTGAATGCAGGCAGAGTCACAGGGTCTCTTAGCGGTGATTGCAGGCGTTGGTCAGTTCTCCAGTCCAGCAGTCCTTGTGTTCCTGTTCGTTGGATCAAGATTACTGAGCCAGTGTTCACAGTGGTCGCCTGTTCCAGTCGACGGATCAAGAGCTGGCGTTCCTGTTTCCTGCTGAGTCTCACAAGGGCTTCGGCCCAGTCTCCAGCATTGTGGTCTAGCGAGATGCCTACTATTTCTGGTAGTAATGTCGCCAGCTAGTAACCCTTTGCTTGTTGTACTTCATATTTATTGCTGTGATTTATTCTAATAAATATTTTGCATTACATTACCGTACTGAGTTCTGAGCATTCCTGGGTGCCTGTGATAGTTATAGAGAGAGAGAGGTTATATGAAGCAATATGATAAGTTAAAGGAGGAGGTTATATAGAGAAATAGGAGGAGTTATAGAGAGAGAGAGAGAGAGGTTATATGAAGCAATATGAGAGCTTTTAGGGATAGGTTATATGGAGCAATAGGAGGGGTTGTGCCATAGAGAATATTATTTCAATACTGTCAGAGTTGTAGTTCAAGAGTAATTGAATGATAAAGTATCCCCCTCCCATCCCATTTACCTAGTGTAACACTGCTCACCTCAGATGTGGAATCTGGTTGCTTGATCAGACAGATAACAGCAGGGGACAATCTTCTTACTGTGAGAACAATAAAAACCCTGCCCCCCTTGACAGTTTTTTCAGCTTTTTCCCTTATCTTAACTGAAGATTACCCCTCTCTGCAATCTACCTGGGCACCTCCCTGCTGCTCTGAGCTGAGCAGTGTTATATCAGTAAAAGGGGTGGGAGGGGGATACTTTATCATTCAATTAGTCTTGAACCACAACTCTGAAAGAATTGAAATAACACCCTCCAAGGCCCAAATAATATGATGATTAATTAGAGCTGCTTTTATTATGAAATATTACTATCCCTTTAACCCTTTGAGTGCCAGAGGGGTACGGAACGCATTGCTTTGCAATGCGTTCCGTACCCCTCTGGCACTCAAAGGGTTAAGGTTCCCCCTAATGTTGATTTTAGACAGTATGTCTGTCCATAACCAATAAGTTCTCTTATCAGTCCCAAGTAGCCATTTACAGGCTACAATTTAGTAATATAACTGCTTGAACCCACACAAGACGAGTAGGACATATCCCTCTGCATTTCTGGTACACATTGAACCAAATTAGAAACTTAAGAAGCAGTTGTTTGGTGCAAATCATATAGAAGGATAGACTAGACTCACCTGAAGAATGTTGCCTTTCACCCTGATACCCTGAGATTTGGGTGAAAACGCTGAGTTTCCTGACTATGTTATATGAAGCAATAGGAGAAGTTATAGGGAGAGGTTATATGGAGTAATAGGAAGAGTTATAGGGAGAGGTTATATGGAGCAATAGGAGAAGTTATATGGAGCAATAGGAGTTATAGGGGGAGGTTATGTGGAGTAATAGGAAAAGTTATACGGAGAGGTTATATGGAGCAATAGGAGGAGTTATAGGGAGAGGTTATATGGAGCAATAGGAGGAGTTATAGGGAGGGGTTATATGGAGCAATAGGAGAAGTTATAGGGAGAGGTTATATGGAGCAATAGGAGGAGTTATAGGTAGAGGTTATATGGAGTAACAGGAGTTATAGGTAGAGGTTATATGAAGTAATAGGAAGAGTTATAGGGAGAGGTTATATGGAGTAATAGGAGGAGTTATAGAGAGAGGTTATATGGAGCAAAAGGAGGAGTTATGGGGAGGTATTATATGGAACAATAGGAGGAGTTAGAGGGAAAAGTTATGTGGAGCAATAGAAGGAGTTATAGGGAGAGGTTATGTGGAGTAATAGGAAAAGTTATACGGAGAGGTTATATGGAGCAATAGGAGGAGTTATAGGGAGAGGTTATATGGAGCAATAGGAGGAGTTATAGGGAGGGGTTATATGGAGCAATAGGAGAAGTTATAGGGAGAGGTTATATGGAGCAATAGGAGGAGTTATAGGTAGAGGTTATATGGAGTAACAGGAGTTATAGGTAGAGGTTATATGAAGTAATAGGAAGAGTTATAGGGAGAGGTTATATGGAGTAATAGGAGGAGTTATAGGGAGAGGTTATATGGAGCAAAAGGAGGAGTTATGGGGAGGTATTATATGGAACAATAGGAGGAGTTAGAGGGAAAAGTTATGTGGAGCAATAGAAGGAGTTATAGGGAGAGGTTATATGGAGTAATAGGAGGAGTTATAGGGAGATGTTATATGGGGAAATAGTAGGAGTTATAGGAAGAGGTTATATGGAGCAATAGGAGGAGTTATAGGGAGAGGTTATATGGAGCAATAGGAGTTATAGGGAGAGGTTATATGGAGTAATAGGAAAAGTTATAGGGAGGGGTTATATGGAGCAATAGGAGAAGTTATAGGGAGAGGTTATATGGAGCAATAGGAGGAGTTATAGGTAGAGGTTATATGGAGTAATAGGAGTTATAGGTAGAGGTTATATGAAGTAATAGGAAGAGTTATAGGGAGAGGTTATATGGAGTAATAGGAGGAGTTATAGGGAGAGGTTATATGGAGCAAAAGGAGGAGTTATAGGGAGGTATTATATGGAACAATAGGAGGAGTCAGAGGGAAAAGTTATGTGGAGCAATAGCAGGAGTTATAGGGAGAGGTTATATGGAGTAATAGGAGGAGTTATAGGGAGATGTTATATGGGGAAATAGTATGAGTTATAGGAAGAGGTTATATGGAGCAATAGGAGGAGTTATAGGGGAGTTTATATGGAGCTTTTTGAGGAGTTATAGGGGAAGGTTGCATAGAGAATTTGAGAAGTTATAGGGAGAGGTTATATGGAGTAATAGGAGGAGTTATATGGAGTAATAGGAGGAGTTATAGGTAGAGATTATATGGAACAATAGGAGGAGTTAGAAGGAGAAGTTATGTGGAGCAATAAGAGGAGTTATAGGAAGAAATGATATGGAACAATAGGAGGAGTTAGAGGGAGAAGTTATGTGGAGCAATAAGAGGAGTTATAGGGAGGGGTTATATGGAACAAAAGGAGGAGTTAGAGGGAGAAGTTATGTGGAGCAATAGGAGGAGTTATAGGAAGAAATGATATGGAACAATAGGAGGAGTTAGAGGGAGAAGTTATGTGGAGCAATAAGAGGAGTTATAGGGAGCTGTTATATGGGGTAATAGGAGGTGTTATAGGGAGGGACTATAGGGAATAATTATAGATAATATCATACATTCTAAACATATATGGTAGTTGGATGTACATAAAGACTGGTTATGTTTACATAAGAAGTCATTGCAGTAGCGGTTAAATGGTTAAGCTGACAAACTGTTATATATATAAAAAGGTAATGAGGTTCCAGATGATCACTTTGCTTGTGTACAGATGTTAGGACTGAGCAGAACAGCAGATACACAGATTACCAAGAATCCGCTTACAGAGACAGCACTGGGATATAAAACTGCTTAACCAGCAGCTGGGCGGACTTATCTGCTGGAAGGGGGGAGGGTGGAAAGAGACATATCACTGTGTGACAGAGAGAGGGAGATGGCAGAGAGACAGAGAGAAATGAATAAGTATGACTTTGATGTGCATTTAATCCACTCAAAGCTTGTCTTTCAGGACAAAGTCCCCATTAAAAGCGGCACGGTCCCCTGGGACTTACAGTGCAATGCAAAGCAATGTGAGAACATGCAGCGTAAGCTATTAAATCACAAATAGATGTATTGCAGTTCCTTGGAGCAGGGAAGAAGCTAGGAATGTAAGGACCAACACAGGTTTAAATTTAAAGAAGTATTTAACCCATTGATCCATAGAAAGGTCTCCAATGCATTATTTTGTGGTATACTGGAGATCTCTGAAGGTTTAGCTCCTTGAATGTTACAGAAATTCCAAGACATTGCATTGGAGAGCCCTTTAGCAATCAAGGGGTTAAAAGTGTCCTCCATGTGTACAATTTTGCTATTGTCCAGAAAGTGGTTGAAAGGTGAGAACATCCTACTCTTACCTGAGATCTTATGTGCACTCAATAATGTATATGCATATATACTGTACTTATTATTTTACTTGTAACTAAATGTTTTTTCTTGAACTAGACTCACGCTTATTCAGTATGCAAAGTCACATGAAAGCATGGTATTTAATCCTGGCACAGGTCCAGTATTCCATTATTTATTGCATTGAGTTTGTGTTCATGCTGACTGACACAATACTTCTGCCTTTTACTCTGATTGCACATAGTTTGTACATACAATCTAGTCAGATGCATACCCACAATTCATACCTAGTCTCAAATAGGCGATACCACTATTGCCACACTGGTAAAATTAGGGTGACCACATGTCCCGGAATGCCAGGGACAGTCCTTTAATTGCCACAATCGCCACAATTACCTCCACATTGCCCCCAATTGCCTCCCCCATTGCCCCCAATTGCACAATTGCCTCCACATTGCCCCCAATCGCCTCCACATTGCCCCCAATCGCCTCCACTGACACCCCACCCTGGTTCCCATCTCCTACCTCCCTGGGGGTGCAGCGGCATGGCAGGCACAGTCCTCTTTAGCTCGAGCTCCCGCGCGGTCATTTCTTCAGGAATGCAGAGTGCTGGGAGATGATGTCATCTCCCAGCACTCTTCATTACTACTGGAGTGCCGAAGAGGGAGCCTCATTTGCTAGAGGTCTTTGCGGAAGAAAGCACAGACCTCAGCTGCTTGCTGCTGGTGCCGGGCGGTAGGATCGCAGGGGGCGGCAGGGCCCCTGGAGTGGAAGGCCCAGTCACCCTATTGTTACGCCACGGAATGCATTGCTTCACAATCTGTTACATACCCCTCTGGCACTCAAAGGTTTAAAAAATGAGTATTTATGAAATTAACAGAATAAATATTCATCTTCCAAAACAGAAATTAATTAAATTAATCCTCTGCTTGCACACCAGTGATACCACAGAGCTTACCATTTTAGTAAAGCTACACTAGAGATACCATAGAGCTTACAAGAGAAATGGGTTACACTAGTGTAGCTCTATTTGGATTGCAGCTTTGTGGTATCACTAGTTTAGCTCCATTTACAGCAGCAAGAGGGAGAATGAGTGAAGTAGTGGCCCACTGACCCAGACATATGACTGGACCAGGGGGCAATTGCCCCCCCAGGCCAGCCCTCCCCTGACTCTGGGGGCAGTGACAAATAACCAGACTTACTCCAGCACTCCACATTATTTAAAATTATTAGTAAGAACTAAAAAAGCAGATTAACCCCTTGGAAGCTAGAGAGGCTTTCACTTATTGCTTTGCAGTGAGTTAAAGATCTCTCAACCACCTGTAGAGTTAACCCTTTGAGTTCCAGAGCAAGGTGTTGCATTCCCCTCTGGCACTCAAAGGTTAAACGAGAGTATTATGAGTGTAAACAAAAATTTGTTGTGAGGTAAAATAAAGCGTGGGTGAAAATAGATTGTGTGTGATAATAGAGAATGAAATTATTCCCTCTTGTCACTTGGCAAAGAAAAGAGTGGGGGCCTCAGGAGAAGCCTCTGAGGGCTGCTTATTAGTGTTGAGCGAGCACCACGATGCTCGGGTGCTCGGGTGCTCTGACCGAGCACCCCCTGAGGCTCGAGTGCTCGGCCGAGCACCCGAGCCCCATTGGAATGAATGGGGCGACACCAGGCACCCCCTGCTCTGATGAGGGGAGGGTGCCTGGTCAATGCCCCCTTCATCTCCGCTATGCCCCCTTCATCTCCGAATGCCCCCTTCAGCTCCGCAATGTCCCCCTTCAGCTCCGCTATGCCCCTCTTCCACAATGTGCCCCTTCATCTCCGCTATGCCCCTCTTCCACAATGTGCCCCTTCATCTCCGCTATGCCCCTCTTCCACAATGTCCCCCTTCATCTCCTCTATGCCATAGAGGAGATGAAGGGGGACATTGTGGAAGAGGGGCATAGCGGAGATGAAGGGGCACATTGTGGAAGAGGGGCATAGCGGAGATGAAGGGGCACATTGTGGAAGACGGGCATAGCGGAGATGAAGGGGGACATTGTGGAAGAGGGGCATAGAGTCTATGCCCCTCTTCCACAATGTCCCCCTTCATCTCCGCAATGCCCCCTTCATCTCCGCAATGCCCCCGTACCTCCAGTCCCTGGTGGTCCAGCGGAGCTTCTTCGGATCTGTGCCTCTTCCGGCACAGATCCCCGCCACCCGAACATGTCGGGCGAGCACATGGCGGTACTCGACGAGTACCGCCATGTGCCGAGCAGAGCGATGCTCGAGCCGATCCGAGCATCGGCCGAGCACGCTCGCTCATCACTACTGCTTATAATGTGGACTCTTTTTGCCTAGGGCCACTGTTCGTATGAATACGTACAAAGGCAAAGTGAAGCAATTCTGGGTCACACCAACTACACCATAGGGCAGGGGGGAGCAAATTGTTTCCCATCCCCCAGAGGTGCCCCAAGGGACTTGCTGGGGTTCTATTAATTTGCTAGATTCTACAAGCCACCCTAAAAAGGTGTATGTACATTTAATTAACTGTTTGAATGTCATAGTACATACCTTCTTCTTTGGAGCCCCAGGAGCTGGGAAATGGGGTTTCTAAATGACATTACTCGTGACATAAAGTGGCTAGGGCTTAATGGCTTCATTGGGTGAAACTGAGAGAAGAAAGGATGGAGCTTGACTCCAGAATTGGTGGGAAGTGGGTGGGACAGGGTGAGAAGTAGGTAAAATGATGGAAAACGTAGGAGGATTTATACTGGAAACTAACCAAAGCCAAAGTATCAGCCTTTGTCTCTGGAGGCCTGTTAATTAAATCTAACAACCAGAGTCTCTGTGGCAGAACAGGAGAGTTCAACCCCTGCCCAATGCTGTGAAAATGGATGCCCAAGTGAATCTCACTGTAGTGATACGCCCCCTGCCCACTCCTGTGAAAATCAACACCCCTGATCTCTGCCTGCCACTGACCTCCATCCTACTGCCACCCCAGGGAGGAACGGACAGTGAACCAGAAACAGTTATAATTATATATATATATATATATTCAATTAAAAAGAGAAGTGCCATAAATGTTTCACCACCCCAGCCATAAATGAAAAATAAAAGTAATTACAGATATCCCATTGATTTAAGGATTTTAACCAACAGATCGGTCAAAAATGCATTGCACTACAATTAGTTGTTGAACTTCAGTGAGTCCCCTTCAAAGCAACTGTCCTCTGTGGAGTATTTTATTTGACCAGAATTCCCCCATTTTGCTTTTACAAAAAGCCAATGATGTAGTACCTAACCAAATGCATGCACCCTCCCCTCATACAGATTTTACCACACCCTCACTTTATGTTGCCTCATGTACAATTAAAAGGTCCGATTAAACCCTTGGCATAACTGGGAACCTTCAAGCCCTAACCCCCCCCCCCCAAGTATCAAAGAAGGAAAGGGATGGGAATGCCCAAGTTATGTGATTTGTGTGTTTGCCCTGAGGCCGTAAGGGAAATGGGAGGGGGCAAAATTCGTCTTGGAGTAGACAGGGTTACAGGGGAATTCAGCAGGTTGCAGAGGCAGCTGCTGCCCCCAGAGACAAAGTAAATAAGGGCCAGATTGTAAGGTTTGCGATAAAATAGCCGGTAGGTCCAAAGTGAATACCGGCTGACATAAAATGTCTAACCCGGTATTTAAAGACCCTACCACCTAAACACACAGTGGACATTAGGCCACAGAAATGGTCATGTGGCTAAACGTCCTTTTTATGTGTTAAGTTCCCAAAAAAGCTGCTAAATAGCAGTGATATTGGGAACTCAACAGTAAAACAGTTAACTATCGTTACCTGACATACTGCCAAGCACCCATCGTTAACTTATATGTCTTACACTTACCTGTTATCTACTGTCTGTCTCCTTCTGCCTCCATTCTGTATTCTCTTCTCTTCTTCCTTCTCTTCAGCCTTCGCTTCTTTCTCCTCTTCAGTCTTCTCTTCTTCCTTCTCTTCAGCTTTCTCTTCTTCCTTCTCTTCAGTCTTCTCTTCTTCCTTCTCTTCAGCATTCTCTTCAGCATTCTCTTCTTCCTTTTCTTCTTCCTTCTCTTCAGCATTCTCTTCAGTCTTCTCTTCCTCCTTCTCTTCTTTCTTCTCTTCAGCATTCTCTTCTTCCTTTTCTTCTTCCTTCTCTTCAGCATTCTCTTCAGTCTTGTCTTCTTCCTTCTCTTCAGCATTCTCTTCAGTCTTCTCTTCTTCCTTCTCTTCAGCTTTCTCTTCTTCCTTCTCTTCAGTCTTCTCTTCTTCCTTCTCTTCAGCATTCTCTTCAGCATTCTCTTCTTCCTTTTCTTCTTCCTTCTCTTCAGCATTCTCTTCAGTCTTCTCTTCTTCCTTCTCTTCTTCCTTCTATTCAGCATTCTCTACAGCATTCTCTTCTTCCTTCTCTTCAGCCTTCTCTTCAGCATTCTCTTCAGCATTCTCTTCTTCCTTTTCTTCTTCCTTCTCTTCAGCATTCTCTTCAGTCTTCTCTTCTTCCTTCTCTTCTTCCTTCTCTTCAGCATTCTCTTCAGTCTTCTCTTCTTCCTTCTCTTCAGCATTCTCTACAGCATTCTCTTCTTCCTTCTCTTCAGCCTTCTCTTCAGCATTCTCTTCAGCATTCTCTTCTTCCTTTTCTTCTTCCTTCTCTTCAGCATTCTCTTCAGTCTTCTCTTCTTCCTTCTCTTCAGCATTCTCTACAGCATTCTCTTCTTCCTTCTCTTCAGCCTTCTCTTCTTCCTTCTCTTCAGTCTTCTCTTCAGCCTTCTCTTCTTCCTTCTCTTCTTCCTTCTCTTCTTCCTTCTCTTCAGCCCTCTCTTCAGTCTTCTTGTTGTAAAAGAAAAGAAAGTTATAAGTACAATGCAGAAATATCCAGAACACTAATACATAGTTTAACCCTGTGAATGCCAGAGGGGTACACGTTGCATACCTCTCTGGGACTCAGAAGGGTTAAAACATGTATTATTGTGCCATTTGTAAATATGTCTCCATTTAAGCACAAATATCCAATAGCTATGTATTTATACATATTTATACAAGATATTGTCAGTCACTAAAAAGAATCCCAAAACTAGCCATATAGTATATCCTAATGCAGGAGATCTGGTGGAAAAAGAAGTAATACTTTCTTATAAATTGCCATCAAAATATTTAGTGAATAGACAAATCATGTGATGAGCCAGTATATAGTGGCTCAAAGGTGCACAAAATATGTATACAGAAATCCTAATGGTGCTACAAATGTGAAGTGCTAAGTATAAAAAAAGGGTTTTAGTAAAGAGAGTACAAAATAGACAATCCAAGCTCCTATCTATAAGGCATAGATGAATCTATATATTGGCTCAACATATGATTTGTCTATTCACTGTATATTTTAATGGTGATTTATATTTAAAGGGATAGTAATACTTAAAATGTAAAAAAAAAGTTGTAGGGGTTATCCCCCTGAGTAAAACAAGGGTACTCCCACTGCTGAAAGGTGTTTTATTCAAAAGTTATTACAGCTCAAAGTTGAATTTTTTTAGGTGCAATATCACAGTAGCCTGAAATTGTACAGTGATGCTGTTGTTACACCATCCTATAGAGCAGTGATTCTCAACCAGGGTGCAGTGGCACTTTGGTGTGCCATGGACATCAACTTAGGGTGCCCTGTGCTTTCTACAAAGACTAACAAAAATGGATTTTTAAATAAAGATTTAGAGAAATTGTTATGCACAATATGTTTAGTTTTGTTATTATGATTATAAGACCTAATAATACTGTATATTTATGTATTGTACCCTTCATTATGCCCTTGATAAAGTACATTAAATATGTTAAGGGTGCCCCGAATATTCAAGATTACTTGTTAGGGGTGCCCCGACCAAAAATAGATTGAGAACCACTGCTATACAGATTTATGGTCAGTGGATCAGAGCTGTCCATAGGATGGTGTAGCAACAGTGCCACTGTACAATTTCAGGCCACTGTGAAATTGCACCTAAAAAAATTGAAATTTGAGCTGTAATACCTTTTGAATAAAACACCTTTCAGCAGTGAGAGTAACCTTGTTTTACTCAGGGGGATAAACACTACATTATATATTTTTTTACATATTAAGTATTACTATCCCTTTAAGAGTAAGAGAGTATTGCTTCTTTTTCCACCAGATCTCCTACATTAGGATATACTATATGGCTAGTTTTGGGATTCTTTTTAGTGATTGACAATATTTCGCATAAATACATAGCTTAACATTTTCATGTCTCCATAAATACCATAATTAAAATGCAATTAATAAATATGTAGCTTTAAAGTTTTAATGTCTCTTCCGCTATGTGCATAGCGGAGGTGGCGGCAGTGGAGACAGTGATGAGTGGCACAGTCCCAGTCCTATTCTGCATGGGCCGATGCCCGTTACACTGAGGGAATTGGAACTGAGACTGTCTTTATATATGGGCAGTCTCAGTTCCAATTCCCTCACAGCCATTGGCTGGGAAGTGCTTATGCACATCCCAGCCAATCGGTTTAAAGAGCAGCCGCTCAAATCTGGTTGGGATGTGCGCAGGGGCGGATTGCCCTATTAGGGGGATCGGCCATCCCTCAGTGGGCTGCCTAGTCATGGGCCGGTAGGGAGATCAGATGATCTCACCTCTCCAGCCCACAACTCCATGGATGCAAGGCACAACTCACTCACCAGAGCCCTGCAGCAGTGAAGACCGGTCCTGTTCTCAGTACCTGTCCCGCCTCCAAGGCTAACATAGCTGGCCTTGCTCTGCCT
Organism: Rhinophrynus dorsalis; assembly: GCA_037306005.1. Taxonomy (NCBI): domain Eukaryota; kingdom Metazoa; phylum Chordata; class Amphibia; order Anura; family Rhinophrynidae; genus Rhinophrynus; species Rhinophrynus dorsalis. The sequence goes on along the minus strand of CM074727.1, from coordinate 111,086,903 downwards.
GCAGTGTGTGTCCTGGTGCAGTACATGATTGATTAGAAGACAGAAAGTCTGAGAACACCTATCTAGCAGATTAAATTGGTATTATTTATTGCTTCTTAACTAAATGTACCCAATGCTAGAGAGGCTTAATTTACCATCTGTTAACCCTTTAACCCCCTGTATGCTTTAGAGAGGTATAGATCAGTTATTAACCCTTTGCATGCCAGACAGGATTACAACAATGTTTTATTCTGTTATTAACCAATTGAATTCCTCATAGGTGCAGTACCTCATGGATTAACCTCTTGCATGCTAGAGAGGCATAATTCATCAGTAATCAACCCCTTGTATGCCAGAAAGGCGAATAAAGTTGGTAATTACTGATGAATTATGCCTCGTTTGCACACAAGGGGTTATTCATTGAGGTACATATTCCTGTGCAATGTGTTGTGCACCTATGAGACATTCAACGGATTAATCACAGAACACATTTCTGTACACCTCTCTGGCATGCAAGGGGTTAATAACTGATAATTTATTGCATACAGTATGTTAAGGGGTTAATAGCTAACCATTTATGCCTCTTTAGCAATGCATACAGTGGGTTAGGTTAACCCTTGAAGTGCGAGGGGTAAGCAATGCATTGCACAGCAATGCTTTACATACCCCTCTGGCATTCGAAGGATTTTAATACATGCATACAGATCAGAATACCAGCTAGTGGGCCAGTTACGTATAAAAAAATCCCCCGGGCTGGTATTGTACCACAATCCGTCCCTGGATGTGCGTAAGCACTTCCCAGCCAATGGCTGTGAGGGAATTGGAACTGAGACTGCCCATATATAAAGGCAGTCTCGGTTCCAATTCCCTCAGCGTTTAATGGCGTCGGCCCATGCAGGATAGGACTGGGATTATGCCACTCATCACTGCCTCCGCCGCCTCCGCCGCCGCACACAGCGGCGGAGACATGAAAACGTTAAGCTACGTATTTATTTACTGCATTTGCATTATGGTATATATGGAGACATGAAAACGTTAAGCTAAATATTTATTTATGGAATTTGCATTATGGCAAATATGGAGACATGAAAACGTTAAGCTACACATATATTTATGGAATTTTAATTATGGCATTTTTAACAAGTTGGACATATGTGATTGAATGGAGGCATATTTACAAAGTCACAATAATACATGCTTTAACCCTTTTGAGTGCCAGAGAGGTATGCAACTTGTAGCGTTTTTTTACTTTTCAATGGGTCAAAACACGTGTTAATATAGCAGCCAATAGGGGTTTTTTACCGGCAATTTTTCACAGCACCGATCCTTAAATAGCTTACAGTGCTTGAAAAAATGTCGACACCTGTTTTTTTTTGGGAGTCGGCTGCCTTTAAATCTGGCCCTAAGTCTGAAACTGGAATGTCCAGCCCAGATCCTGAGAGGTCCCGTGTATGAACATTGGGTGCTCGAGGAGTTAAGAAATGCTGCCTTTTTATAAATAGCGCATACTGTAAAATACATGGAACCAATGTATATTTTTCACAAACGGTTCTTTGCATTTTACTATTGCTATTAATATAACTGTAGCAACTCTTCTTAATCTCTTGCAACTGGATACTACAGATGTCTTCAATGTAATGCTTTGAACTAGGACTCCTACAACCCAAATGGTTAAAATAATCAGAGTCACATTTAGATGGCATCAAAGATGGTAGGGGTTAAAGTTCTATGCTTTAACATGGCCATGTAAAATGCAAACAGTCGAGATCAACACTTCCCCCGGAGGAGGGCTGCAACATTGCTTCTAGTGTTTGCTTGCCAATATCACATTTTAAAACTATGCATCAGTATCTGCATGCCAGAGCAAAATAGGAACAATTATAGGGCAAATTAATTGCACCATAATGGCAAATGAAAATTTCCATTGATTTAAGTGGGCCTTTTAACTACTTCAAGGTTGTAACAACAGAGGAGTAGAGGCTGCAGTTGTATTGGATTCCAGCAGCCAATATGGCCCATTGGCTCTGCACTGTCCTGTGACCAATAACAATCAAACTAGTTTCCTGTCTATGCTAAGGTGACTGGATACCCCTTTAAATGGATAATTAATACTTAGAATGTAAAAAATATATGTTGTAGGGATTATCCCCCTGAGTAAAACAAAGGAACTCCCACTGCTGAAAGGTGTTTATTCAAAAGTTATTACACCCCAAACTTGATTTTTTTAGGTGAAGTCTCACAGTGACCTGAAATTGTACAGTGGTACTGTTGCTTCACCACCCTGTAGAGATTTATGGTCAACTGACCAGATCTGTCCATAGAATGGTGTTGCAACAGCGCCACTGTAGAATTTCAGGCCATTGTGATACTGCACCTAAAAATTAAGTTTGAACTTTAATAACTGTTGAATAAAACAGTCTTCAGCAGAAAGAATATCCTTGTTTTGCTCAGGGGGATAATCCCTACAAAATATTTTCTTTTACATTTTAAGTACTACCATCCCTTTAAGCCCCTATAATTACATCACTAGTGACGGGGGAAGGAATGGGAATGCGGGCATTCCCTTTAGTGTACAATGCAGGCTGGTCTTTTTGTCCCTGTTCCTAAATCAAGTTTGCCCTGAATACAAGTGTAAAACAGGATACAGGATGACCTGCAGCTTTCAAAAGAAAGGGCCAGCATGCATTGTGTACCACATGGAATGCCTACCTTCCTGACCATTGTTCCTGTCACCCAGTTAATCCCATGAGGGATGCATTATTGCCATTCATGTTTAACCCTTTGAGTGCCAGAGAGGTATCCAATGCAATGTGTTGGATATCTCTCTGGCACTCATGTGTTTAACCCTTTGGATACTAAAGATGTCTCTCCCTTGCCTTGAAAACAGGTAATCTCTTCTGTGGATGCTTGACTTTTCGGATGCTTCCGGAAAAGACATCATGCTACAGCTTCTGCAGACTCTGGACTCCCATGTGGCAGCTCCAGGCTTGTGAGCCACATTATGCGACAACGTCATGAGTTTGGATCACTTAAAGGGATAGTAATACTTAAAATGTAAAAAAAATATGTTGTAGGGTTTATCCCCCTGAGTAAAACAAGGGAACTCCCACTGCTGAAAGGTGTTTCATTCAAAAGTTATTAATTTTCAAAGTTGAATTTTTTAGGTGCAATATCACAGTGGCGTGAAATTGTACAGTGGTGCTGTTGCTACACGATCCTATGGACAGCTCTGGTCAATTGACCATAAATCTCCATAGGATGGTGTAGCAACAGCGCCACTGTACAATTTCAGGCCACTGTGATATTGCACCTAAAAAATTTAACTTTTAAAATTAATAACTTTTGAATGAAACACCTTTCAGCAGTGGGAGTACTCTTGTTTTACTCAGGGGGATAAACCCTGCAACATATTTTTTTTTACATTTTAAGTATTACTATCCCTTTAATATAAACAGGTCACTTGGGTTAGCTTGGGGCGGCTGAGGCTGCAGCGAGCAGCTGCTGAGAGTTGTGGATAAAGCAAAATTACATTGTTATCAAATAAAACAGAAAATTTCACTGTCCTCGCCACCCTGCTGCCTAACTCCAAGCCAAGTCCAAAATATCCCTCTGCCTCTGGCTTTTTAGATATATAAATACAGAGAGGATCAACACTGTCCCCGAGACTTAATTTACAGAGCAAAATTATATCGAATTCTGGCTGAAATAGGATTAACTTTTACCCATCCTTTCTAATATTGAGCAAAGTACATACATTGGCCCATATGCACAAGAAAACAGTCAAAAGAGATTCTAGGGCAGCCAACTGCACATTGGAGAAAAATCCCATATGATTTAAACTGGGATTTTAACCTTCTGAATGCTAGAGAGGTCATTAATGCACATATCTGGAGACTCCTTTTTTTTATTCTTAATTACCGACTCTCTGAGGCGCATTCTCAGGGCTCAGTGAATTCCCTTGCAACTCCGCCCACTTCAGTTATGGTCACTCTCCACTATAGCTGGGTACTTTATGGATTTTCCGTGGAGACTCTGGTTTTTGTAGACCATTATCGGGTCTCCGTGGACAGAGGCTGATTATCAGGTGGTGGGGAGTTTCTTCAGAAACTCTGCTAACTTCTGCTCTCCCCAACCTCTTCCTCCCAGCTGTCCATCGTCACCCTGTTCTGCCCACTTCCCGCCCACTTTATATGACAGCCTAAGCCCTATCCCTCAAATTTGAGTAAGCCCCACCCCTTTCTGCCACTAATTGCATAATTTCTATCCTCCCATTGGCACCACCGGAAGAAAAAGTTCCAGGTATGCACTCCACCCTGTTCTTCTCAATCTCTGCCCATTTTAAAGGCAAAACCCACCTCCTGCCCAGTCCCAGTCTAACCCCACCCACATTATAATACAAATGATTTAATTTGGACAGTTCCAACCCCAGACCTTAGTGGATCTCCGGAGCGTTGAGACAAGAAGGTTCTCAGGTGTGTTAATGCATTGCAAAGCAAGCCTGACCGCAGGTCTCACAAGGAAAATGATTACTTCAGATGCTGGTACTTGTGGCAGATAACAGAACTATTAAGAAGCTGGTCGCCATATGTATAATTAGTGGGGGGCGACTTTATATTAGGTGGTACTTCTGCTTTAAAAAATAATAATTTCTATTTACTTAAGTAAGACTTTTAACCCTATGAATACTACAGAGGTCTCCATGACATTATTTATTGCATTCAATAATTTAAAAGCCCTGTTTAATCCATTTTGGGATCAGTTGTTCTTTATGGTGCTACTGGCTTTCCCCAAAAATTGATTCAGTTTTCTTTATTTATTGGAGGCCATATTCAGGAAGATAAAGAGGTGCAATTCTCTGTCAAACCAACTGTAACCCATGGAGCAAACAGTGACGTAACAATAAGTGTATCAGGGATCGCACCTGCAACCAGGCCCATCACTCCAGGGCCCGGTCACCCCCTGTGACCACCCGCAGCGGCCGCAACAGGTAACACTCTGATGTCTGTGCTTTCTTCGGCACAGACCTCTAGCAGCTGAGCTCCCTCGTCGGCACTCTAGTAATGCAGAGCGCTGGGAGATGACATCATCTCCAAGCGCTCTGCATTACTGAAAAGAGGACCGCACAGGAGATCCAGCTGTATAGAGGTCTGTGCAGAAGGAGGCACCCTCTTCTTCCATGCCGCTGGACCACCAGAGAGGTATTAGGTGGACACTGGGGGGTCAATAGGGGCAATGTGGAGGTGGAGATTGGGGGGCAATGTGGAGATTGGGGGACAATGTGGAGATTGGGGGGCAATGTAGAGATAGGGGGCAATGGGGAGGGCAGTGTGGTCGGGGCTGCCCATGGCAATTTCTGCAACAGGTCTAGGGTGACCACACGTCCCGGAATGCCCAGGACTGTCCCTTATTGGGGGTCTGTGTCCCGCGTCCCGGGTCACCCCCCACCAGGACAACAAGGAGTCCTGGAATGCAGTAACACGCACCAGTCCAGCCAATGAAGACCATATAGCAAATACATTTCATTGGCTGGCTGGACCGGTGCATGCGAGACAGCTGGAATGGAGCAGGTATGCTGGAGCTGCAAGTGAGACCCGCGGCTGAGGCTCCCACCGGCGCTGACCATCTTTATGAGGCTGACACTGAGTAAGAGTTCCCACTGGGAACTCTTACTATGTCAGCCTCAGAAAGATGATCAGCGCAGGCAGGAGCCTCAGCTGAGGGTCTAGGGTCACCACATGTCCTGGAATAGCTGAACAGAAATGTGGTCATCCTAAACAGGGCCCGGTGGGCTTCTAGTTACGCCTCTGGGAGTAGATAAAAACTCAGAATTCCCATTTACTGAAATGGGGCTTTTAACCTCTTAAATGCTAGAAAGCTCTCCAAAACTTTGCAGAGCAAGTCTTTAGAGATCTCTGTAGCATTCAAGAGTTTTAAATCAGTGGGAATATTCGGCTGGCCCCTATGGTGAAGTTAGTTTGATACAGAATTGTACCAATTGGCTTCCTAAATATGCTCAATGGCCCATTTTTGCATACCCAGGAACCCAGGAACTTTCTGGATCTGCTCTGGAGACTTTGGTTTTCAGACTAAATTACAAGGTCTCTGGGCACAGAGACTGATTTTCTGGCTGGGTGAGTTCTGCTACAACCCTGCCCACTTTCCAGTTAATTCAGCCAACTCCTGCCCCATTCTGGTCACTTTCCCACACAAAATCATCCTTTGAACCACCATGAACTCATCATTTGGACATTCCCATCCTCAGCTCAGTGTTTCTCTGGGGAATTGGGAGAAGGTGTTTCCCAGTTCTGTTTATTTGGAGTCTTCCATATCCATGTAAGTGGTCCAGGAAGGACTAGTTTGGTGTCCAATTATTCTTTCAAACAGAGCAAGGGACATGCACACTAATCAGGTGGAGCAACTGTGAGGCAACCAAGTTGCAACATAAGAAAATATAAAAATGATAATTGATTCAATTGGGGCTTTTAAATGGATAGTAATATGCTATTAAAGTGTTGCTCCGAGTCTTATTTATGGTTTTTATAACATATTTGTAGTTTAAACGCTATTCAAGCTGAAAGGGTACCCCTCCCACCCCTTCTGGCTGCCTCCCATTAGATCTGGAATCCGGTAGTGGGACCGGACGGATGCAGCGAGGGACAATCTTCACACAGTGACTATAAGGAAAACCCTGGCCGTCTTGATGAAAGAAGACAGGATTTTCCTTTTGCTTACTGAAGATTGTCCTACGCCGCGCTCCATCCGGACCAGACTGAGAGGCAGTGTCACGTGGTGAAACGGGCAGGAGAGTGATCATTTCAGCTTGAATAACGTTTAAACTACAAATATGTAAGTAAAGAAATATAGCACAACATGTTATAAAAACCATAAAGAAAACTCGGAGCAGCACTTTCATAGCAACATTACTATCCCTTTAAACCCTGTTTAAAATAGCATTCAAAATGCAATTTAAATCAATGAGAATTTGTATTTGTTCTCTATGGTAGGGCTGGTTTACCCCAGAAGTATTTCCCTTCTCTTTGTGTAAGTGACCCAGAATCTGGAGTCTCCCCTGTCCAAGTGAGTTCTGCAGGCAGGTTTAGTATGGTGTCTGATAGTCCTATCAAGCAGACAAAGGGGCAGTATAATGACCTTTTCCACTGTTGGTTTTCAGATTGAATTACAAGGTCTCCGGGGACAGATGCTGATTCTCTGGCTTGGTGAGTTAAGCTATAATCCCACCCACTATCCAGCCTGTTCCGCCCACTACTGCCCCATTCCGCCCACTTTCCCTCCCATTTTGTGGCAATCTCCTCCTTTCAACCACTGATGCCCACCCGATTAAGCAACACCCACAATATGATGCAAAACACATCATTTGGACACTCCCATCCTTAGCGCTACAGTGCTTCTCCGGGGACTTGGGATAATAAGGTTCCCAAGCATCAGTATAGTAGGTTTATTCCAGAATTGCTCCTCATTTTTTTGTGCAATGGTCCATAGTCTTCCTTTTTTCTCTTTCCATAATTCTCATGGCTATGGCAAATAAAAACTGCCATTGATTTATATGGGGATTTTAACCCTTTGAATACTAGTGAATTCTCCAACGCATTGCTAGAAGTCTCTGTCGTTTTAGGGATTCGAAAAACCAATTTAAACCAAGGAGCATTTTTATTTTTCCCGTATTGCTCCTGGTTGGCTTTTCCCTTTTGCTCATTCCAATCTCTCACATGACTGAGCCACTCTCAAGGTCTCTTATTTCCTCTTCTCTATGTCACCCTGTCTCATTCCTTCATATATCTTTTTCATTCCCCCTCCATCTCGCCACAAACCTCCCTCCCACCTAAGCCCACTCAAACACAGGCTGAGTACTTTGGGACATTCCCAGCGAGATGCAGGGGAATGTTATCACACACTCTGTACTGGCTGGAGTCAAATCACAGAGATAATGTAGACAAGGGGAGGAGGGCAGAGCAGATCCTGAGTCAGAACAAGAGCCAGGCTAGTACCAGACCTGGATTTAACCCATTCATTGCCAGAGGGATGCCCAATGCATTACAAAGCAATGAAAGGGTTAAAGCAAGAATCAGGCTTGAATCTTGAGTCATGGGAGTTACTAGCTTTCCAAGAAATGTATTTAACCCTTTGAGATTAAATAAATTAGCAGCAAAAAACTGAATCTCTGGGGCAAATCTGGAGCATTCCCAGGCTGCTATGCCTATTATATACAACTAGATGAACAGCCCGTTACACAGGCCACAGTGCCACTGCCACCCGGTCACGGGGCAGTCACACGCAGTAGAGACTGCCCGTGCCACGGCTGATACAGAGCTGGACACTCCTTCGGAGCGCCCAGCTCTGTATCAGCCGTGGCACTAGCAGTCTCTACTGCGCATGACTGCAGCACGCGCAGCCGTGTCTACTGCGCATGTTGTAGCGTTACACACGATTTAGCAAATTATTATATAGGATTCTCCAGTTAAAGGGATCGTAAAGGATTGTATCAACTTCATTTAATATTGTAGCTATTCAAAAAAATAAAGTAATTGAGGAAAGTTTTATCTCTCAAACCTTTAACCCCTTAGCGTCTGATGATGTACCCGGACTGTCACGCTGGTCCGGCAGTTAAGGACCAGTGACGGACCTGGTACATCATGTACTTGTACTGAACGCACTCCTGCAGGAGCGCGGTGAGTATACCAGGGACTGAAGCTGATCGCTCCAAGACCGGAGCTATCTCTTTCAGTCCCTCGTTCGGCGTGCCAGCACACGTGATCAGTCACGTGGGGAGGCACTTCGAACTTCCCTATCTGGTCCTTAAAAGACCACACACCCAGGGACCGCTGGTCCTTAATGGGTTAAGGTTTGAGAGATATACGATTCCAAAGTTCCCCCCTCCCTCTCCTTTTACTGACGTCAGTGTTCTATCTTACAGCAGGCGATCCTGGTCCACAGACCGTCCGGCGGCTATTCAGCACTGCGGAAATAGTGAGATCTAAAACAAATACTTCATTGAAACGGTATACAAAGAGTGCTTGCAAACCAGACACACTTTGTAGACCATTCCAATTGAGTATTTGTTTTTAGATCTCACTATTTCGGCTCCACTGAATCTACATATTCACAAGTAGATGTATTATGATCAGTACTAACTGTTCTTCCATTCAGAAAGGCCCATTAACTTACGTTATCTCGGACTCAGTAACAAACACTGAGACACGATCGCTTCAGAGATACCTATCAAGGCTGCTAAAAAGCATAACTGGGAGCCCCTAGAGAGGGAATATAAGACTAGATTTTAAGCCTCAGAAAACAGAATATTTAATGAGACTCATGAAATACAATATATTTAAGTGTTTATAACCCCAAATTATTTTAATGCTCCTTTCATTTGTTAAACATATGGACTGACCTAGTTAGGTGTCCTTCGTAGGTAGAGCTGTCAGTTTTATCCATATACATTTAGTGGGTTGCTGTTTCTAGACACCAACTTACCTGGTTGGGATCATTCCTGGGAGGGGTTATGTTATACGGAGATGATAAATAGGAAATACCTTCTCTAGTGATATCACTTCTCCAGTTCCTATTTTATTCTTTGGGGCCTAAGCACTAATGGCGCGATGCAAGAAACGTGCACAATCGCTATTTCCCATGTGAAAACCACTAGGGAATAGGCTTGCGCATGATTTTGTTGAAATGCGCGGGAAAATTCAAGACTAGTGAACAGCTGAGTATATTTATTTTTTTTGTGGGCGTGGCTAAGATTAACGAATCTGTGTGAGTGGAATAGCAAATGCGCCTAATGCAAGAATTGCTATTGCAAATTAACTTATACGTCTGTGTACTGTTGTCGTAAAATGGAATTTTTCATGCGCAATTCAAGAAGCGTTCGATATTTAGCTTCCTGGATTAGAATATGAGCAAAATCTATCTGCGCACAAAAATGCCTTTATGTGATGCGCACGTTTCTTGCATCGCGCCACAGGTTCTCTCTCACTTGAGTGTATAGGCTCCATAGAATAACAAAGGAACTGGAGAACTGATCTCTCTGGAAAAAGTTATCTACTCTTTATCACCACTTTATCACACCTTATTGCATCTTCCCAAGGTCTACAGTGTTGGTGCAGGTATGACAGAAGGTTGCAAGGATGCCTCCAACAGACCCTCCTGGATTTCCCATGTGGGCTCTGCCAAGCTGGCCATAACATTACAGGCATGCTGTTACACTCATACTGCCCTGGCATATAGACAATCGCAAGAGATGTTTCCTGGGCTCTGAAAGACCAAGAAAGTCTTTCATCTCTATAGGTAAGCTTGGAGGGGATGACTCCCCTCCATAATGGTTGGTGGACCTGAATACTAGGAATGGGCAAAAAGTCACATTAGCAAGAAATTTTGCCCATAGTAAGACCATTCAATTTTTCTCCATTTCGCTTAGATCAAAAAATATTTCAGAAAAATAGCTCCATGATCCGCCTATGCCCTTCAATGAGGAGAAACATTTCTGCCCACATACTATAAAAATCTTGTATTTGTGCACTAAAAAACATGACATAAATAAGAAGAGTAGAAGCAGATAGGGCAGAAAAGCAATTTAAATAGCGAAATATGGGTATTACAGGCTCATAGTGCTGGCTGATACTATGAGCACCAGTAATTAAAAAAAGAGGAGCTGTCAAGACTCTCATGTGTCCAGTTACACAGAGGAGGAGGAGGAGGAAGCCACCAACACCAGTGCAAGAGACTGGGAGCCCATATTCCCCAGACCCAATGATGTTCTGTCCACCAACATCATTTTTTGGCATTTGGGGGAAAACTGTGAATAAAACAGAACTAGGTAGCAGTGTGAGCAGCACAGGTCAGCTGCCAGAGCCTGATGCTACTGCTGCCAGTGTGCCTTCTAATTTTGAGGAGGAGTAGATGGCAAGTGTGACAGCAGGGGACCCTAAGACACACTTGTCATCCCCACACAGTCCCACTACAACACAGCAGCTAGAGACTGATGGAGGTGAGGGTGGGGGTGGTATTCTCAGCTGCTGGGACTAGCTGTATGGACCCTAATGCTAAAGTGGAAAAGAAAGTCAGCAGCCAGACTAGTGGTCAAGGGAGCCCACAAACCCCTAACCCTGTGATTCCCATTCCCCTGGCATTATCCTTCTCAGGAATTATGATGAAGAAGGCAGAACTGGCTAGCAGTATGAGCAGCAGCACGCATCAGATGCCTGTGCCTGTTTCTACTGATGCCAGAGTGCCTTTTCAACTGAAGAGATGGCAAGTGTGACACTAGGAGACCTCTGTTACATTTGTCATCACCAACCAGTCCCTCTCCCATACAGCAGCAGCAGCAAAAGACTGGTGAAGCGTGGGGGAGAAAATTACAGTCTTTTTAGCTGAAAGCGACAAGGAATGGGAGACAGAGATTCAAATGGGGATTGGCATGACCACCACCTCCAGCAGTGACATTGCAGAGTTTGCTGCTGCTGTAATTCCTGTTGCTGAGTTGCCAGGGCCAAATGTTCAATTGTTTCAGCAGCAGTGCCAGACGTTCATTTGTCTCAGCAGTAGGATGATTATGAGCAGGTTAGTGTACCACAGACAACCATGACCACCATGGGACTGGGTTCCTCCAGTAGTGATTTTGGACTAGGACAGGTTCCACTTGCCACTAATAATCCTGTTCCTAGTTCTGGCTGATTTTCAGGCAGCAGCATTATCATCTGCCCCAGCCAGTGATAAATGATGTAGAGAAGAAGAAGAAGGCCATTCTTCTCCACCTGTCCCCTCCCTGAAATCATGAGTGTGGGAATATTTTCTCTTGGGGCAGGCACAATTTAATCATCAATGGCTGCATTGTGCACTATGTTAGTGAAAAAGGGAAAAGAGGGGACACGCCTTGGCACAACTGCCCTCATAAAACACATTACATTTATGTTAAGCGTGTAAAGCCAAAGTTCCCCAAAAGAAATTGAAAGCCACTGTCACTGTACCCTCTGTCCCTTCCCAATGGCACCAAAAACATCAGAGAAAATCAAAGAGGAAGAGTAGAAAAACCCAGCCTGACCCATTGCACGTTGTGTGGTGCACTGACCACACATGGTAATGTAAAAGAAAAAGAGGAAAAAGCACAAGATGATTCTAGTGTAATATCCTCAGAAGATCATAAAATTGTCACCATACCATCACCAATTGGACACTACTCACATGCTGGAAATACATGTATATACAAACCATCTCTAAAACTTAATGGAATATACCACAGTTCCCCTGGTATGAGTAGATCTTCCTCTAACAATCTTTTAGCCTCTCACTCAAAGACCTTCGCTAATGCAGCAGAATACTTGAAAAAGAAAAAAGAGACACAGGGGGTGCCAACAGTGCCGTACCAGGCAATACTGTACATAAAAGTGAACAAATGATGTACAGTCACATTTAGTTATGGCTGTAATGCAGGCATATACTTCAAAACAGAATATTAGGCTTCCAGAAATTTTTAGCCCTTCTCTGTTCAGGCACTCCACATCACCGCTCCACCGAACGATGGAGAAATTTAAAGTCCAAAAAAATAAAGGGGGGCTGTTCATTCAGTTGCAAAAAATAGTATTTCTTGATATTAAAATATTCAAATACGTAAACCAATCCGACACCACATGTTAAGCAACAATCCACGCTGCTTCATCAAGTGTGTTGCTCGAAAAGTATTGATGAGGCAGGTTGTTATCCTCTTGTATGGAATATAATGTGTTGTGTGCTAAAATGGGTGCAGATTTTGTTAGAAAAATTCAGTATGTCTCTGAGGGTTTCAGATTCTGGCTTCGTGGGACTGTCTCTCAAAACTACATATGCGCAAGGTGGCAGGCCGATGGGATGGGCTATCCTTCTGCTGCCTTTTAATCATACTGCCAGAACCAGAGGCAAGATTAATAGCTGTCACCTGATGCTTTAAGCTAGTGTTGCCCACTGGTTGTGGGAGGGAAACTCAGTGAGCAGTCACAGTTATATAGCCTGTGCTCTGCCCACTTGTCCATATATCTGTTGTCAGGTGGATTTCCTTGACGTGTGAGCTTTCCACCCCACACTAACCATCTGCTTGACCGTTCTGACACAGCCATCCTGGAAAGATAACTGCGGCTTGGGATATGTCAGACTGGGGCTACACATGACATCAGTTCTCTAAATCCTTGGTTTTCAACTAAAGAATATGGCAGTATGTCCACTGATAACATCTTGGCAACCTTGCCATTCCTTTGCCCTACTTTGGGATTGTTTTTTTTTTCACTCCTTTCCAAGAACTCAGTAAGTGTGGGTTGGCTGTACATGGCAGAAAAACCCTGTAGCATGATTGATTTATCAACATGACTAGAGGAGGTGGTAGAGGTGGAGGCAGCATGTGTGGGTAGTTTATGACTCTTGCCATTGCCTACAGAAAACTTAGAGTCATACTCTTCTGCAGCTGGAACTATACGTGCTATTTCAAATGAAAGGACTCTTGGCACACTCTCTGACACATCAACATCACTACTTCTATTAAGTTCCCCAGAGCCTCAGGAACCTTTCGGAGTGCTTCTGCTGCTGCAAGCAGTGGCACCTCTGACATGTTGATGGTGTGTCTCTCAGCCAGACCTGTGGTTGTGCTTCAGGGGGGGATCTCATTGAGGAGGTGCCTAGGTATGAACCTGCTTCCCCCCTGCTCACTTGCTTTTTTACACAGATAACAGACAACAACATGCTTAGCTTTTGGATCATGAGTAAAGTATTCCCATACTGTGGACTTCATTGACTGTGGGACACCTGTGGGGCTGCTACTACTACTGGGGATATATGTTGCTGCAATTGTAATACTACTAGGTGTTAAAGGCACTGTACTTCCAACAGCGTCAGAGGCACTCATCATAGCTAATGTTGTGGATGTTGATAAAGGAAAAAAAGTATTATCTATTTCCAGCTATAAACAGGTCTGGTCTTCGATAAACTTCACAAACCGGAATCCACGTTACAATGCTCTACTTGTAACTAGAAAAACAGGAAAAGACACAGCAAAAACCACCCCATGCGTAGCAATCTATTCAAAATGGTGTCCACTTTATCCGCTCCCCTTTAATTATGCACTCATTTGGTTTGGAGGCTTCCTTTGCCTCTCAGTAGATACAGCATGCACTGATTTGGAGTTACACTGTATCAGTTACTACCAGGGCTCTGAATGTTATGTAGCTCGAGTTTCCAAATTCTGCCTCAGTCACAGCACAGTCAGGGTCCCTATCGCTGTCACCTATTTTTTTATCTTTTTTTTTACTTAACTGTCCCCCCTAACCCTATCACTGTCAACAAAAAATACACACTCCCTGTTCAACTGCTTCTTTCCTGAGACTCCTCTAGCATAGAAATAACAGCCATATCAGAAGGAACTTGGATCACAGCTGCTGTGTCTTTCCAGTCAGTCACACAGACTTTTGGGGTAAATCTCATTTGCTCCCTTCAGCCCCCAAAAAACTCCCCTAACACAGAGATAACAGCCAGATCAGGAAAGAACCAGGGCCGGATTCCCATCTCAGGAGCCTGTAGGCACAGATATCTGAAGAGCACCCCCCATTGGCCATCTCCACAATACTCCAGATCTCCATATTGCCCTCACATTGCCCCATCACCTCCACATTGCCCCCCATCAGCTCCACATTGAGCCCATCAGCTCCACATTGCCCTCATATTGCCCCATCATCTCAACATTGCCACCATCAACTCCATATTGCCCTCACATTGCCCCATCACCTCCACATTGCCCCCCATCAGCTCCATATTGAGCCCATCAGCTCCACATTGCCCTCATATTGCCCCATCATCTCAACATTGCCACCATCAACTCCATATTGCCCTCACATTGCCCCCCATCAGCTCCACATTGCCCCCATCACTCCACATTGCCCTCACATCGCCCCCATCAGCTCCACATTCCCCCAATCAGCTCCACATGCTTACCCCCCCATCATCCCCATATTGCCCTCACATTGCCCCCATTATCTGCAAATTAAGCCTCACATTCTCTCCCCCCCTTCCGTTTCCTACCTCCCTGGTGGTCCAACGGTAGGAGAGATCTGTGCTTCTGCACAGACCAGCAGTCTTCTCTTTAGTAATGCAGAGCGCTGCGAGATGATGTGAGGCACAGACCTTACAATGTGGCGCGTGGCATATTGATTGCAATGGGAGGCGCCCCTCTGTAGGGTGCGCCTATAGGAAGATGCCTACTCTGCCTTATGGAAAATCAGGCCCTGGAAGGAACTTGTGTCTTCCAAGTTAGTAACACAATATTTTTGGGTATTTGGGATCAGCCTCTTTTATCCATTCACCAGAGTGCCCCCAGTCTCCTCTATACAGAGAATAAACGTCCTGCCTACATTTTATTAGCCTGTCTTCTCTAGCTCAAAAATGTGCTACTTTCTCTCTTTCTAACAAACACAGAATGGCATGCTGTGGGACCCTGACACCCTTTTATACTAAACTGTGACATGATGGGGAGAAATTCTTCCCATTGCTTTCAATGCAAGAAGTTAGGCAAAAAAAAGCAGAAAAACATCACTTTTCGCAGAAAATTTGCTGCTAGGTGGAAAGTGTCATTGTTATGTTTTTTTTTCTTTTGAGGCAAAAACTTAAGCCCGTCCCTACTGATCTCTGGCTCTGTGAGTACTGACATAGTGACTTCTAGGGTAACCTAGAATTTACTTTGTCAGTAAGCATGGAGATAGCTACTGGTTTCATGCAATTAGCAATACAGCCCACAACCCCACTACACTACAGAAAGTAAAACTGGTGCAGGAGTTGAGGTGAGCATGTCTACCAAGTGTCCCTCTTTTAGACCCAAATCCCTCTGTCCCTTTTTGTCACCCTGATGTCCCTCTTTTTAGGAGATCAGATTGTGTGGTGTGTATATAAGTGTATCACATTGTTCCACAGCAATAAAACTCACATTAGTGTTTGTTTAAAGGTCAGTATATGTGTTTATAAATTAGTCTGTATATAGAAAATAAATTGGTCTTGTTATAAGTCATTTATTTGGTTATACAAGGAGGTGTCAGTAGGTCAATAAATAGCCTAAAAATTCTTGGTAATACCCCACCCACCAGCCACGCCCCCAGAAACACTCCCTAAAACAAAATGTCCCTCTTTGGCAATTTGAAATGTTGGGAGGTATGGGAGGGGAGTCATAATGTATAGATCACAGCAAATGATTATGCTGAGTGTTGGAAAATGGGTGTCATTTACTATTTTTATTTATGCTGTTAATTTACTGATAATTGTTTCAGTTTACAATCTAATAAAGACTAATGTGCCTTAGTAACCATTCAGGGACTGGATTCTATTGCAGGTGATAAATGTTAACACCCGTTTTATCAAACATTTTCCTGCTGAAGTGTATGGGAAAAACTGATAAATTTAGCACCTGCAATATAATCTAGCCCCAGGTCTGTTGAAGCCCAATGTTTGTTGCGAGCAGGTGCTGCCTAGAGGCAGACTTC
Source organism: Rhinophrynus dorsalis (assembly GCA_037306005.1). Lineage (NCBI taxonomy): Eukaryota > Metazoa > Chordata > Amphibia > Anura > Rhinophrynidae > Rhinophrynus > Rhinophrynus dorsalis. Next base: position 111,070,422 of record CM074727.1, on the reverse strand, counting down.
AGTAGAAATCACTGTACGCAGACAAAAAAAAAAAAACACATAGAAAGCAGGTGCATTGCTAGGCACTGGAGGCAAAAGCCCCAGGACTCATGTTTAAAGGGATAGTAATACTTAAAATGTAAAAAAAAAAATTTGTTGTAGAGTATATCCCCCCCTGAGTAAAACAAGGGTACTTCCACTGCTGAAAGGTGTGTTATTCAAAGTTATTACAGCTCAGACCTGAATTGTTTAGGTGCAGTATTACAGAGGTCTGAAATTGTACAGTGGCGCTGTTGCTAAACTATCCTTTGGAGTTTTATGGTCATGGTGTAGCAACAGCGCCACTGTATAATTTCAGGCCACTGCGATACTGCACCTAAAGTAATTTCAAGTTTGAGCTATAGTAACTTTTGAATAAAGCACCTTTCAGCAGTGGGAGTGCCAGTGTTTTATTCATGGGGATAAAACCTACAACATATTTATTTTATATTTTAAGTATTACTATCTCTTTAAAGCCTTGAGGCATGTAATGGTGCTAATCTCCTTATAGTAATCCTGCAATTGGACTGCATAGTTCAGTCATGCATTAGACTAGATCCCTAGACTAATTGAGGACTACAACTCCCTTCATTCCCTACTGTCATTGGCTGTTTGAGGATGATGGGAGTTGTAGTCCTAAACATCTGGAGTTCTAACAATTGACTACACAGGCATTAGGTTGTCCTTAGCCACAGGTATCTTGGGAACTTGGCAATTCTCCTGACAGAGAGATACACCTGACAGCTGCTTAGAGGAAACGAGCCTAATTAGGTAATCTGTTAAATTAAGTCACTTTTTAACTAGAGCATATTTCCCCTTTAAGTGTGAGACCAGTGGCTGAGACCATCTCAGCTAGTATCTATCAATACCTGTGTCAGGAATCAACATACATTTTAGAACTGAATCAATTTCTGAAAACAATAATCAGATCAGAAGCTGAAGCAGGTTCAGCATTGAAATTCAGAACAGGATTTTATTGTACCTTGGGATCAATACAGAGTAAGAATTAGATCAGGCATTAGTAACAGATCGTGGAGGGGAGGATGATGAAATAAGGAATGATAACGGCTTGGTGCAGAGATAAAGTGGCATTCGCCATGGAGATATACCCCATTTGGACCATAAGAACAAATAAAAGGAGGAGCAATTCTAGAATAAACCAACCACACTGTAGGGGATACATAAATTGTCCTTTTCATTAAATTACATTTTAACCCATTGAATGCAACAGAGGTCCACAAAGAACTGTTTTGCAATGCATTCGAGACCTCTCGTGGAAAATAAGGTTAAAAGCCACAATTAACTCTTTGAGTGTGCATTGCGTTGCACACTGCTCTGGCACTAAAAGCGTTAAATCAATGACAGAAAAGCACAGGCGCTCTCATATCAAGTCGTATAGTTCAGTTAAGTATGACCATACTCACCTAGGTACAAAAAGACTTGGAGCCTTATTTTGCCATTTGAATGTGCTAAAAATCCTGACGAAAAGACCTTGTGAGCCTTGAAACACCTTGGGGATTATAAACAGAATTGTGAGGAGCACCCATCGAGCACGAACAAGGTAAAGTGTCTTGTTCTAGGCATGGTAGCCTTTCAATGGTGCTACAACTCACGTTTTTCGCTCCCATGTGCCATTGCAGAGAGGAAATCTCCATGTCCATGTCCATGTCCATATCAGACTGGTCCTGCCCACAGACAGTCCAGCTCCGAAATGTCAGGCAAATCCTCTCTGCACGAGAGAAACAGCATAACCACAGACGTACGTTTCGGCCTATATGGGCCTCATCAGTGCGGTGGCGCTGAATCCCTCTAGGCACACGGAAGCAAGGGCCCATGCCTGGGATGCCCTTATACTTAGGGAGACAAACAGAATTGTGAGGAGCACCCATCGAGCACGAACAAGGTAAAGTGTCTTGTTCTAGGCATGGTAGCCTCTCAATGGTGCTACAACTCACGTTTTTCGCTCCCATGTGCCATTGCAGAGAGGAAATCTCCATGTCCATATCAGACTGGTCCTGCCCACAGACAGTCCAGCTCCGAAATGTCAGGCAAATCCTCTCTGCACGAGAGAAACAGCATAACCACAGACGTACGTTTCGGCCTATATGGGCCTCATCAGTGCGGTGGCGCTGAATCCCTCTAGGCACACGGAAGCAAGGGCCCATGCCTGGGATGCCCTTATACTTAGGGAGACAAACAGAATTGTGAGGAGCACCCATCGACCACGAACAAGGTAAAGTGTCTTGTTCTAGGCATGGTAGCCTCTCAATGGTGCTACAACTCACGTTTTTCGCTCCCATGTGCCATTGCAGAGAGGAAATCTCCATGTCCATATCAGACTGGTCCTGCCCACAGACAGTCCAGCTCCGAAATGTCAGGCAAATCCTCTCTGCACGAGAGAAACAGCATAACCACAGACGTACGTTTCGGCCTATATGGGCCTCATCAGTGCGGTGGCGCTGAATCCCTCTAGGCACACGGAAGCAAGGGCCCATGTCTGGGATGCCCTTATACTTAGGGAGACAAACAGAATTGTGAGGAGCACCCATCGAGCACGAACAAGGTAAAGTGTCTTGTTCTAGGCATGGTAGCCTCTCAATGGTGCTACAACTCACGTTTTTCTCTCCCATGTGCCATTGCAGAGAGGAAATCTCCATATCAGACTGGTCCTGCCCACAGACAGTCCAGCTCCGAAATGTCAGGCAAATCCTCTCTGCACGAGAGAAACAGCATAACCACAGACGTACGTTTCGGCCTATATGGGCCTCATCAGTGCGGTGGCGCTGAATCCCTCTAGGCACACGGAAGCAAGGGCCCACGCCTGGGATGCCCTTATACTTAGGGAGACAAACAGAATTGTGAGGAGCACCCATCGAGCACGAACAAGGTAAAGTGTCTTGTTCTAGGCATGGTAGCCTCTCAATGGTGCTACAACTCACGTTTTTCGCTCCCATGTGCCATTGCAGAGAGGAAATCTCCATGTCCATATCAGACTGGTCCTGCCCACAGACAGTCCAGCTCCGAAATGTCAGGCAAATCCTCTCTGCACGAGAGAAACAGCATAACCACAGACGTACGTTTCGGCCTATATGGGCCTCATCAGTGCGGTGGCGCTGAATCCCTCTAGGCACACGGAAGCAAGGGCCCATGCCTGGGATGCCCTTATACTTAGGGAGACAAACAGAATTGTGAGGAGCACCCATCGAGCACGAACAAGGTAAAGTGTCTTGTTCTAGGCATGGTAGCCTCTCAATGGTGCTACAACTCACGTTTTTCGCTCCCATGTGCCATTGCAGAGAGGAAATCTCCATGTCCATATCAGACTGGTCCTGCCCACAGACAGTCCAGCTCCGAAATGTCAGGCAAATCCTCTCTGCACGAGAGAAACAGCATAACCACAGACGTACGTTTCGGCCTATATGGGCCTCATCAGTGCGGTGGCGCTGAATCCCTCTAGGCACACGGAAGCAAGGGCCCATGCCTGGGATGCCCTTATACTTAGGGAGACAAACAGAATTGTGAGGAGCACCCATCGAGCACGAACAAGGTAAAGTGTCTTGTTCTAGGCATGGTAGCCTCTCAATGGTGCTACAACTCACGTTTTTCGCTCCCATGTGCCATTGCAGAGAGGAAATCTCCATGTCCATATCAGACTGGTCCTGCCCACAGACAGTCCAGCTCCGAAATGTCAGGCAAATCCTCTCTGCACGAGAGAAACAGCATAACCACAGACGTACGTTTCGGCCTATATGGGCCTCATCAGTGCGGTGGCGCTGAATCCCTCTAGGCACACGGAAGCAAGGGCCCATGCCTGGGATGCCCTTATACTTAGGGAGACAAACAGAATTGTGAGGAGCACCCATCGAGCACGAACAAGGTAAAGTGTCTTGTTCTAGGCATGGTAGCCTCTCAATGGTGCTACAACTCACGTTTTTCGCTCCCATGTGCCATTGCAGAGAGGAAATCTCCATGTCCATATCAGACTGGTCCTGCCCACAGACAGTCCAGCTCCGAAATGTCAGGCAAATCCTCTCTGCACGAGAGAAACAGCATAACCACAGACGTACGTTTCGGCCTATATGGGCCTCATCAGTGCGGTGGCGCTGAATCCCTCTAGGCACACGGAAGCAAGGGCCCATGCCTGGGATGCCCTTATACTTAGGGAGACAAACAGAATTGTGAGGAGCACCCATCGAGCACGAACAAGGTAAAGTGTCTTGTTCTAGGCATGGTAGCCTCTCAATGGTGCTACAACTCACGTTTTTCGCTCCCATGTGCCATTGCAGAGAGGAAATCTCCATGTCCATATCAGACTGGTCCTGCCCACAGACAGTCCAGCTCCGAAATGTCAGGCAAATCCTCTCTGCACGAGAGAAACAGCATAACCACAGACGTACGTTTCGGCCTATATGGGCCTCATCAGTGCGGTGGCGCTGAATCCCTCTAGGCACACGGAAGCAAGGGCCCATGCCTGGGATGCCCTTATACTTAGGGAGACAAACAGAATTGTGAGGAGCACCCATCGAGCACGAACAAGGTAAAGTGTCTTGTTCTAGGCATGGTAGCCTCTCAATGGTGCTACAACTCACATTTTTCGCTCCCATGTGCCATTGCAGAGAGGAAATCTCCATGTCCATATCAGACTGGTCCTGCCCACAGACAGTCCAGCTCCGAAATGTCAGGCAAATCCTCTCTGCACGAGAGAAACAGCATAACCACAGACGTACGTTTCGGCCTATATGGGCCTCATCAGTGCGGTGGCGCTGAATCCCTCTAGGCACACGGAAGCAAGGGCCCATGCCTGGGATGCCCTTATACTTAGGGAGACAAACAGAATTGTGAGGAGCACCCATCGAGCACGAACAAGGTAAAGTGTCTTGTTCTAGGCATGGTAGCCTCTCAATGGTGCTACAACTCACGTTTTTCGCTCCCATGTGCCATTGCAGAGAGGAAATCTCCATGTCCATATCAGACTGGTCCTGCCCACAGACAGTCCAGCTCCGAAATGTCAGGCAAATCCTCTCTGCACGAGAGAAACAGCATAACCACAGACGTACGTTTCGGCCTATATGGGCCTCATCAGTGCGGTGGCGCTGAATCCCTCTAGGCACACCGAAGCAAGGGCCCATGCCTGGGATGCCCTTATACTTAGGGAGACCAACAGAATTGTGAGGAGCACCCATCGAGCACGAACAAGGTAAAGTGTCTTGTTCTAGGCATGGTAGCCTCTCAATGGTGCTACAACTCACGTTTTTCGCTCCCATGTGCCATTGCAGAGAGGAAATCTCCATGTCCATATCAGACTGGTCCTGCCCACAGACAGTCCAGCTCCGAAATGTCAGGCAAATCCTCTCTGCACGAGAGAAACAGCATAACCACAGACGTACGTTTCGGCCTATATGGGCCTCATCAGTGCGGTGGCGCTGAATCCCTCTAGGCACACGGAAGCAAGGGCCCATGCCTGGGATGCCCTTATACTTAGGGAGACAAACAGAATTGTGAGGAGCACCCATCGAGCACGAACAAGGTAAAGTGTCTTGTTCTAGGCATGGTAGCCTCTCAATGGTGCTACAACTCACGTTTTTCACTCCCATGTGCCATTGCAGAGAGGAAATCTCCATGTCCATGTCCATATCAGACTGGTCCTGCCCACAGACAGTCCAGCTCCGAAATGTCAGGCAAATCCTCTCTGCACGAGAGAAACAGCATAACCACAGACGTACGTTTCGGCCTATATGGGCCTCATCAGTGCGGTGGCGCTGAATCCCTCTAGGCACACGGAAGCAAGGGCCCATGCCTGGGATGCCCTTATACTTAGGGAGACAAACAGAATTGTGAGGAGCACCCATCGAGCACGAACAAGGTAAAGTGTCTTGTTCTAGGCATGGTAGCCTCTCAATGGTGCTACAACTCACGTTTTTCGCTCCCATGTGCCATTGCAGAGAGGAAATCTCCATGTCCATATCAGACTGGTCCTGCCCACAGACAGTCCAGCTCCGAAATGTCAGGCAAATCCTCTCTGCACGAGAGAAACAGCATAACCACAGACGTACGTTTCGGCCTATATGGGCCTCATCAGTGCGGTGGCGCTGAATCCCTCTAGCACACGGAAGCAAGGGCCCATGCCTGGGATGCCCTTATACTTAGGGAGACAAACAGAATTGTGAGGAGCACCCATCGAGCACGAACAAGGTAAAGTGTCTTGTTCTAGGCATGGTAGCCTCTCAATGGTGCTACAACTCACGTTTTTCGCTCCCATGTGCCATTGCAGAGAGGAAATCTCCATGTCCATATCAGACTGGTCCTGCCCACAGACAGTCCAGCTCCGAAATGTCAGGCAAATCCTCTCTGCACGAGAGAAACAGCATAACCACAGACGTACGTTTCGGCCTATATGGGCCTCATCAGTGCGGTGGCGCTGAATCCCTCTAGGCACACGGAAGCAAGGGCCCATGCCTGGGATGCCCTTATACTTAGGGAGACAAACAGAATTGTGAGGAGCACCCATCGAGCACGAACAAGGTAAAGTGTCTTGTTCTAGGCATGGTAGCCTCTCAATGGTGCTACAACTCACGTTTTTCGCTCCCATGTGCCATTGCAGAGAGGAAATCTCCATGTCCATATCAGACTGGTCCTGCCCACAGACAGTCCAGCTCCGAAATGTCAGGCAAATCCTCTCTGCACGAGAGAAACAGCATAACCACAGACGTACGTTTCGGCCTATATGGGCCTCATCAGTGCGGTGGCGCTGAATCCCTCTAGGCAGACGGAAGCAAGGGCCCATGCCTGGGATGCCCTTATACTTAGGGAGACAAACAGAATTGTGAGGAGCACCCATCGAGCACGAACAAGGTAAAGTGTCTTGTTCTAGGCATGGTAGCCTCTCAATGGTGCTACAACTCACGTTTTTCGCTCCCATGTGCCATTGCAGAGAGGAAATCTCCATGTCCATATCAGACTGGTCCTGCCCACAGACAGTCCAGCTCCGAAATGTCAGGCAAATACTCTCTGCACGAGAGAAACAGCATAACCACAGACGTACGTTTCGGCCTATATGGGCCTCATCAGTGCAGTGGCGCTGAATCCCTCTAGGCACACGGAAGCAAGGGCCCATGCCTGGGATGCCCTTATACTTAGGGTGACAAACAGAATTGTGAGGAGCACCCATCAAGCACGAACAAGGTAAAGTGTCTTGTTCTAGGCATGGTAGCCTCTCAATGGTGCTACAACTCACGTTTTTCGCTCCCATGTGCCTCACAATTCTGTTTGTCTACCTTGGGGATTATGCACTAAAGTGGAGATGACCTCAGTGATATCACTTCTCCAGTTCCTCTGTTATTCAATGGAGCCTATGCACCAAGATCTCATAGATTCTAGGGAACTGGAGAGGTGATATCAGTGGAGAAGTTATCTCCACTTTATCACACCTTGGGGGTTATGCACTGAAGCGTGATAAAGAAGTGATAAAGTGAAGATGACTTCTCCACTGCTATCACTTCTCCAGTTAGTCTGTAGAGCCTATGCACTAAGACAATGGTTCTCAACCAGGGTGCTCTGGCACTTTGTAGTGCCGTGAACCCCAGCTTAGGGCGCCACTTTTTTCCATGAAGACTTTGATAATAATGTGAATACTGAGTTTTAAATGTAAATTTAAAGTGGAACTTTCAGATAATAGCAAGTCATTAAATGCATGGCGACTAGCTTGAAAATAGATGTCTCACCGTAAAAAAAATACTTGTGTCTAAAGGAATCCGTCCCATTTGGAGACTGGAACCCAGGCTACAGCACAGACATCTTGTCTGTGCACATGCACCGTCAGTCCTGGTCTCCATAGAGTAGACTGCTTTGTACCATATGGTCACCAGAAGGGACTGACGGCGCAGGCTTACAGACCGCACTAACCTGCCCGTCAGTCCCGAAACGGGAAGGATTCCTTTAGACACACATATTTTTTTATGGTAAGACATCTATTTTCAAGCTAGTCACCATGCATTTAATGAATGCATGGCGACTGGCTATTATTCCGCTTTAAGGAAATTGTTATGAACAACCCGCTTGTCTTTGTCCTTCCCATTTGTAAGATCTATAATAACTGTGTATGAAAATATTTGTTCCCACAACAAATACCTATAAAATAGCAGGGGTGCCATGAATATTACAGATCCCATATTAGGAGTGCTGAGAGTATAAAAAGCTTGAGAACCACTGCATTAAGATCTCCAAAGTTGGAGAAATCTTACATGGGCACCCTACACTTGCCCCTCCATATAAACATAGGTGTTGAGCGGGCTGGCCTGGGGGGCATTTTATGGCTTTGCCCTTTGCTGAAAAAATTTCTAAAATCTTAGTGCACTGGCTCCAAAGAATTACATAGGAATTGGAGAAGTGATATCACTCCACTTTATCTCTTCTTCATCATGCCTTAGTCATAATTGGAAACTTTCATTTGTGGAGTCCTGTAGCTGGGGCATAAAGGTGGTGTGCTTTACTTGACAGAGGGGGCAGGGATTTCTGGGGCATCACACAAGTGGGCGGTAGGGTCGCCACCTTTTCTTCAATAAAATACCGGCCATGGCATTCCCTCCATAGACTTAACATTTGACAGAAGCCAATTTTTTACCGGCCTGCCGGTAAAATACCGGCTGGGTGGCAACCCTAGTGGGCAGGAAATGGGAGGAACTGGGTAGTGATGGAGGAAAAGTAGGAGGAACAGGGTGGGAAGAAGCAGAAGTGGGGAGAGTTTTAAAGGAAACTCCCCACATCCAGAGAATCAGCCTCTGCCCCGGAGACCCGGTAATGCACTCTCAAAACTGGAGTCTCTGGGGCAAAACCAGAGAGTTCGCAGGCATGGCCTTAGTGCATTCCCCCCCAGTTTATGTTTAGATGATTGTTTTAACCCTTTCAGTGCCACAGAGGTATCCAACGCTTGGAATGTGTTGTATACCTCTCTGGCACTCAGTTAAACAAATGATAAACACTCTATCCTTTTTTATATATAGGGTGACCATATTTCCTTGAGACAAAAATGGGACGGGGTATAGGACAGACGGACAGTGGGACTCCATCACTTCGAGACCAATCGTAGTAAGCTGCATGCAGCGAGAACACGTTTGCTCCATCTCTTAATAGTGGTGTTCTCTCTCTCGAAACTTCCTCTTTTCATCACAGTGGTTTTACTGTGTTTACTGTACATATTGATTACCATAGAGTCTTATGACTCTTCATCATATCACTGTCAAAGAGACTCTATGGTCAGTTACAGTCTTAGACAGTTATGAGTCACTCGAGTCATAAGACTCTATGGTAATCAATGTGTTCAGTAAAACTTCAGTAAAACCACTAGCTTGAGTGACGAAAGGAAGTTCCAGTTTAATTTATCTTATGAGAAATAAACAAGCTGCATTCAGTTTTTTACAAAAAATTAAAAACTATATATATTATATAAGAAACGGGACAAAATTGACATTTATATTAAAAAGACGGGACAGCCTGGAAATATGAAAAAAACGATACTGTCACGTTTAAAACAGTACATATGGTCAGCCTATTTATATATATATTTATTTTTTATTTTTTCACTTACACAGTTCCTGAAAATGGATGCACCTGGACAGGGAATCTCCTGTTGCTCCAAGTTGGTTTGTACATAGGTGCTCACCTGCCTACTATGTAAGTGAGTATAATGTTCATACTCTATGGATTGATATGGGTATTCGTCAGCTTTTCTGCATTTGGATGCTCATTGCTGGCTAGGGTTTCTAGAGTAAAACTATACCACAATAAGCCGATTGGTTAAACTATATGCATGAATATTTTCCATATGGCTGATTGTCAATATCCACATGAGTAGTTTAGTGGCTTCTCCATATATATATGAGTAAATTAGTTAAAGCTGGAGGTCTACAGGTTGATCTGTCTCCAACACAGTTATATACTTAGAATGAATGTTTCCGTAAAAATATATCTTTGTAGAATTCATTTTCAAAATGACAGTTTATAGCCAATGTAGAAATAGACATGGATAGATACACATAGCAAACAAAAATAGTTCATGTTTTTATCTTTTTTCCAGGTTAAAAGAAAGTGATAATTCAGGCTGTTCCAAACAACTAAAAATCTGTTTATATTGCAAAGACAGACATATAGATTAACTTCTGATATTCAGATACATTTGCCTGTACTTATAGAAAGTTATTTCCTTGAATAGAGCACATCCTTTTCATTGTACTAAAATCCTACTCCCTATGAGGACCCAATCAAAGGGGAGGGTGTGGTAAGTGATTAACATATGAAAGGCAAGGGAGGAATGTTTGGGGAGGGGCCTGGACAGGACAAGTGCCAGGAGTGAGAGGGGAGGGGATTGAGATAGGGATAGACAGGGACAATGAGACAAGTGGACAGAGCAATGCAAGATTGGAATAAAGGCACAGACAGAGCTAATGAGTGGAGGCAACAGACAGTGACACAGTGTGAGAGAGCGACTGAGAGGTACAGAAAATAAAGAGGACAGGGACATTGGGACTGAATGAGTGACACGAGTGTGTAAGGCAGAAAGATAAACTGCAGCAGTGGGGTAAGGTAGGGGGATATATAATTATAGAGAAAGACTCTACAGAAGTCTCTGTGGGGGAAAGGGAGAAAGGCAGATACTGCAGAGAATGGGATAGACAGACTGCAGTAGTGACAGAAAAGGAGAGAGAGAGATAGAGGCTGCATCACGGAGGGAGGGAGGCAGGGAGGGTGGGAGGGAGAGATTGCAGTGGAGGAAGACGAAATAGTAAGAGAGAGAGAGCTAGTGACACAGATGAAAAGGAGACTACAGTTGCGATACTGTACAATGATTACGTACTGAGATGTACAGTTCTGTTGTTCTCTGAGACTGCTACATGAACTGAGAGAGAGTACTACAAAGAAAGCCTCTACATTGTGCCACTGAGACAGAGACAAATCCAAGAGACCTCTGTCCATTCAGTGAGGTGCTGCTTCTTGAACGGGACTTGACAGCAGCCAGGAATGGAGGACTCAACAGAATGAGGAGAAACTCACAGGTTAATGGGAGAGGTACAATCCGATATCTGAAAACCTGAGACGGAGTTCTTGGAAAGCAAAAGAGACAAAGAGAAAAAATACACCAAAAAGATAAAGCACACCCCAAGCAGAGAGACTGTCCCAGAGGAGAGACTTGTGTTGACTTGTCTGGCACTGGTGTAGCCCAATACCCCAACACTGCAGGAGGGACAACTGGGGTATTCTTATTTTCAGATGCACAAAGTCTTATCAAACAATTAAGTGGAATCACAGCTAAAGATTTCAGATCACAGCATGTGACATCACACGCAACTCTGATATATAGCATCTCAAAGTATATCAAGAAGTGCAAGATCACAAAGTGACATACGCACATCAAAACTGACGTACTGCATCCTAGATCAACAACAAAAGTGGCACATCACAAAGTGACATATCACACACTGACCCTGAAAACCCTGACTGGTCATTTTTGCATCACTGAGCTTGATTGGACATCAATCTTCAATTGTTATCATGACGGAAATAACAGAGAGTGACCCTCAGAATTCAGAGCATCGACCCCCAGGGAGCAGCATCGGTGGAGGATGTGGGCTTCCGGAGAGCAAGGTATTCTGAAAAGCAAAAGCACTTCCTCACATCTGCCTCAAGATCTCCTGCAACATCCCACCTCATCTCTATACCACCAAGATGAAAAACTAACCCCCATTTATCACTAAGACCACCAGCTAATTACCATCTCATCAATATCACCAGTTATCACCAATTTACCCCCATCGTATCAATACCTCTAATTTGCACCATGTTCCCACTCATCAAAAAAAATATTAGCCAATTATGCCCACTGCTTCTATACCACCTACTCACCAATATCTCCAAATTATCAGTACCATAACCTCACACCCACTTCATAAATACAACCATTTCACAGCAAATGATACCCATCTTATCAATGCCACCAGCTGTCTCCAGCTCATCAATGCCACCATTATCACCATCTCACAAACAAATCCCTCACTTTAACCAATAATTCAGCCTCCTCCAACATCAATAGTACTCCTTATTATGTCTCTAACATCCTAACTCCCCTTATGTTGTTAACATGCTAATTCCTTCTACATAGAGAACACCCAAAAATTCTCTCTGTATAACTAATAATTCTACTTTATGCACACAAACAACACTTTAATTTTTATAACCAAAATCTAAATAGCTTTTCTTACTTTGCCAATCTCCTAAACTCTCTACAATATTAGCAATATATCCACTCAGTTCAAAATTATCAACATCATCCCACTTCTCCACAGTTTTTCAAAACCTTGATATTCATACTAACTTTTCTCTGTACACCGTCTTCCCACTTTACCAACATCTTTTCTCCCACCTCCCAACTTTGCAATAGTCTCCCACATTTCCCAAATGCAAATCGTTTAGAAAAATATCACAAAATATATTTGCTAGCAACATCTGAAAGGTAGCTCAGGGGTAGTCAGTGTCTGGACATTGGGGATGATGGGAACTGCAATCTCCAAAATAAGCTGGTGGTCCAAAGATTGACTAGCATCTGAGCCACTTCCAGGTAAATACATCACTTCTTACCAACATACTGACAATCTAGTAGTACCATTTCAGGATGACTCCATCTACCCTCTAACACCCACACAAATACCTAATAAGTCATTAAACAACCCCTAACATTTCACCTGCTAAAACCTTCTTCATTATTAGCCTCTGGCTTTAACCCTTTGCGTGCCGGAGGGTATGTAACACATTGTTTCACAATGTGTTACGTTAGGCTGACAAGACCTCACCTTTAACTGAGGACGCATAGGAGAAATGCATACTGCAGGGCTGCTTTGATTTTGGTGAAGTATTGAAATATGCCTATTTCCTATGTGTCCCCGGTTAAAGGTGAGATCTGGTCAGCCTTTGTTACGTACCCCTCTGACACTCAAAGGGTTAAATACTCCAACTTCACTCTAGCATTTCAATAACAGTACAATTATAAACTTCTACCATTATCCTATATAATAATTCGATAAATTGTGCGTAACGCCACAACATGCGCAGTAGACACTGTTGCGCATGCTGCAGTCATGCGCAGTAGAGACTGCCCGCGCCGCGGCTGATACAGAGCTGGGTGCTCAGAAAGAGCATCCAGCTCTGTATCAGCCGTGGCGCAGGCAGTCTCTACCGCTCGTGACTGCCCCGCGACCGGGTGGCAGTGGCACCGTGGCCCGTGTAACGGGCTGTTCAACTAGTATTCAGATACAAAATTATATATCAAAACATGCAGTGTTTATCTTTGCCCATGACCAATGCACGAATAACATACTTCTACATCACTGATACTCTAAACAGACCTCTTGTCATCATCAGTACTCCAACTGCATTCTTACGTCGCCTACATTTATCCTGACCAGGGACTTTTAATTCATGGGTGTACACAGCTTTTGCTCTTGTGGTAAGATGGGGCTGCTAGGGAAAGGGACTGAGGTTGTCTTGTGAGACCAATAAATCAATGTGGCTGTTTTCACCCACAAAAAAAGATGGAAGAAAACTTAAGAGGATTCAGAATATGTATCTATATTTGAGCACCTCCATTCATAATTTCATCAAGGGCTGCCCTCTAGGGATCTCAAAACTGTTGTGATCCTATCTGAACCATCCCAAATGTACATTCAAGTGTTTCCAGCCTCATACATCACAAATACTTAATTTATTGTTTTAATTATCACCAACAACCAGACTAAATCCCTATATTACCAAGACCCAAATTAGACACCTTTAAATGAGCTTACATTGTAAACATTACAACATCCTGGGATAAAAACAAGTATATTACATTAACACCACAACTACACTTCAGTACATTAACACTGGGAGGGATCTACAAACAAATTCCACTTTAAACCAGGTGTTGAAATCAATTTTCTAGTCCTAAATCAGTTGAATGCCAATTTACTAATCTACTTAATGCAAAAATTCTCCACTTAATGTCACTTGGGAAAGGGGAAGGCAGGGTATGGGCTTTGCAATGCATTGCATACAACGCTGGTTCTTAAAGGGTTAAAAAAAAGGTGCAGAGGAAATGGTATCGATTGAATCCATTTTTCATGGCCTGCAGGCATTACAGTCTTTTTGACGATGAAGTGTGTTTACCTGCATGCACTAAAGTGATCATATACTGTATCCCAAGGTTGTCCAAGATCAGTCCTCAACAGCCACCAACAGGACAGGATGTTAGGGTTTTCCTGATTAAGCACAGGTGCGTTAATCAGAAGCTTCTTCATTTAATTAACTCACCTGTGCACAAGCAGGGAAATCCTAAAGACATGGTCTATTGGGAACCCCTGGGGAGAGATTTGGGAACCAGTGTGTTAGTCCAGAGCTGTCCAAGTTCAGACATCCAGGGCCACCAACAGGCCAGGATGGAAGGATTTCCCTGATTAAGCACAGGTGAGTTAATCAGTGGATCATTCATTGTGACTGACTCACCTGTGCTTAATCAGGGAAATCCTTCCATCCTGGCATGTTGGTGGCCCTTGAAGACTGAACTTGGACAGACCTGATTCAGAAGACACTGGAATCTCTCACCCTGAGAATTTGGCTACTGATCCTGAGGACTGGATCAAAACACCTAGAATAGGCTGACCAGACCTCACCTTTAACCGGGGACACATAGGAAATAGGCATATTTCAGGAGTGCACCAAAGTCAAAGCAGCCCTGCAGTATGCATTTTTCATATGCGTCCCCGGTTAAAGGTGAGGTCTGGTCACCCTAACCTAGAGATCCTAGTCTGTCTGTCTCCTTCCTTTTAGTATTATGGTACCCCGCTCTATAACAGGACTGTCCAAATTCAGTCCTCAAGGGCCACCAACAGTGCCAGAATGTAAGGATTTCCTTGATCACAGGTGAGCTAATCAGTGGATCATTCATTGTCACTGACTCACCTGTGCTTAATCAGTATAATGGTATATACTATTAACATGCCAGAAAGGCCATAGCCTATTATGTTTTTAACTTTTTCTTTTTAAAGGAAATAAAATATGGATGTTACAGTCCAATTTTAGAATTTTAAACAAAAGGAGGGACAGCAGGATTCAGGGAGAGAGACAAAAAAACAGGGACTATCCCTGGAAATCTAGGACAGTTGGGAGGAATGCAGTGAAGCTAAGGATTCATACATTCTCTCCATTGTTACTCTGCCTGCTTGAGAATGATTCAACGATGGCCTGACATATCACTAATAGACCAGAACCTCCTGCACATTATCAGAACCTCATTTACACACTACCACATCACTCTGCACCTATCATCCTCCATAAGCAACACTACAACATCTCACCAGCACCTCAGTCTCCCCATGCTATCTCATATCTATTTCCTAGTTCATTAACACTACACAAAGAAATGTAAAGCACATCAGGGTTCACATGTAACCCTTTGAGTGCCAAAGGGGGTGCCCAGTGCATTGCTTCGCAATGCATTGGGCACCCCCTCTGACGCTCAAAGAGTTAAGTAATTTAACCCCCTGAATGCCCGAGGGATGGACAGTGCATTGTTTCACAACGCGTTGCACACACCCGTCTGGCAGCCAAAGGGTTAAACAAAATAACACAGGTCTCCCTTCTGTCAGTTCTGATACAAATTATGTTTCTAACCCCTTTAATGAATGAGTTCTAATGTATTGCTTCCCAATGTGCTAACTTTCAAGAGCTTAAAACTTTATTTAAATCAATGGGCATTCTGGAAATGTGTAATTGTTCCCAGTGGCATGGTTGGTTTGTCCCAGAATTCCTCAAATGTTCACATTGTGCATATGGTGTATGCACTTTTTCCTTACCTATAGTTCTGTGCAGCTTAAAGGGATAGTAATACTAAAAATATATAAAAATATATGTTGTAGGGTTTATCCCTCCTGAGTAAAACAAGAGTACTCCCACTGTTGAAAGTTGTTTTATTCAAAAGTTATTACAGCTCAAAGTTGAATTTTATTAGGTGCAATATCACAGTGGCCTGAACTTGTACAGTGGCGCTGTTGCTACACTATCCTATGGAGATTTATGGTCTTTAATTTATTAAATTATTAAATAAATCAATGAGAATTTTTAGTTCTTCCCTATAGTGCAAATGTTTTTTCCCAGAACTCCTCCAATTTTCTGTTGAACATAATGCTCTAAGATACCAGACCATCCACCTACTTACCAACGCCCAAATGCCTTCCTCACTCATTAACCCACTGAGTGCCAGAAAGGTATCCAACACCTTGGAGGAGATTCACTAAGTGGTGATAAGTTTAAAGGGCATACTTCCCAACATTTCAAATTGCCAAAGAGGGACGCTTGTGTTTAGGGGGTGTTGCTGGGGGCGTGGCTGGTAGGAGGGGCATTACCAGGAATTTTTAGGCTATTTCATGACCTATTGATACCTCCTTGTGTAACCTAATAAAAGACATAACAAAATCATAGTATTTTATTTACACAGAGTAATTTATAAACACAAAAACTGATGTTTCTACAAACAATAATGTGAGTTATAATGTTATAGAGCAAAGTCATACACTTATATACACACCAAGCAATATGATATCCTAAACAGAGGGACATCAGGGTGGGAAAGAGGGACAGAGGGATTTGGGTCTTAAAGAGGGACTGTCCCTCCTAAAGAGGGACACTTGGGAGGTATCAAAGGGATAGTAACGTTTCAAAATCAAAGCAGCTCCAATTAATCTTCATAGTATTTGGGCCATGGAGGGTGTTATTTCAATACTGTCAGAGTTGTAGTTCAAGAGTAATTGAATGATAAAGTATCCCCTTCCCACCCCTTTTTACTGATGTAACAGTGCTCACCTCAGAGCAGAAAGGTGGTGTCCAGATGGATCGCAGAGAGGAACAATCTTCAATTAGCATAAGGGAAAAACCTGAAAAAACTGTGAAGGTGGGGCGGGATTTTCATTGTTCTCACAGTAAGAAGATTGTCCCTTGCTGTGAGCTGTCTTGTCTACGGACCAGATTCCACATATGAGGGGAGGGGACTTACACTAGGTAAAAGGGGTGGGAGGGGGATACATTATTATTCAATTACTCTTGAACTACAACTCTGACAGTACTGAAATAACACTCTCCATGGCCCAAATACTATGAAGATTAATTGGAGATGTTTTTATATTGAAACATTACTTGTAGGAGGGGCTGGAGGCTTTAAACCCTCCTTCCCAGCAGCCCCGTTGCGCACGCAGCTAAGTTAACTCACCCTTCTACACCCTCTCTCTTACTATTTCCTTAAGGTGAGCCCTCTAATGGCTTACTGCTCCTCGTGACTCTTGTGTTAGCTATGGCCCAGGGTTTTAAGCCACACTCCTGTTGACCTCACATGTTTTACTATCCATTATCATATTCTGTCTCCGCAAGCCCTGAATACAAAGAGGTGATAAACTGGAGAAGTCATCTCCACTTTATCACTTCTCCAGTTCCTATGTTATTCTATGGAGCCTGTTCACTAAGCTCTCCAAAGAAATCTTAGTGCATAGGCGCCATAGAATAACATAGGACTTGGAGAAGTGATATCACTGGAGAAGTCATCTCCCCTCTATCACCTCTTTATCACCGCTTAGTGAATCTCTCCCATTGTGTTTGCAATGCGCTAGGTATCTCTAAATTCCCATTCACTTTTATTTTGGACAATGTGTTGTAAACTGCACACACCTCTGGCCTTAAAACGGTTAAAGAGACACAATCTCCTAAAAACTACTTTGCTGATTTCTAAAGAGCTTTTAACCCCTTAAGTTTCCTTGAAGGACCTGGCACGTCATGGGTTGGCAACCCATAAGGACCCATGATGTGCCAGGACCGTCATGGATTTCAGGGCCCCTGGCCTGGCTGTACGCCATTCGTGGAGCCCTGAACTGGGATTGTGGCCAGTCATTAAGGGGTTAAAATCCCTAAAAGTTATGTTAATCATTTTTTATTTAGAAATTTATCTTTATAGGTAATGCTTATTAACCCCCTTAAGGACCCATGGCCTGCCAGGACCATCTCGTACCCCTATGGCACTCAAAGGGTTAAGGACCGGTGATGGTCCTGGCACATCATGGAATTCTGGATTGGCAGTGTGGCTGCACTCTGCTGTGCCATCCCAGAATACTATGAATGGAAAAAAAGAGCTTCTTGGTCCTGATCGGGCAGTCCTTAAGGGGTTAAGGCATGCCATGCAGGTACTTGCTGTCTTAGCTTTGCGTTACCTTCTTTACCCGTTGACACTTTCAGTGCGAGGGGAAGTAGACCTGCTTAACCCTTTGAATGCCAGAAGCAATGTGTTGCGTACCCTTCTGGCACTCAAAGGTTAAACGTTAATGAGTGTGGTGGTAATACAGGATTGCTGCATGACATGTCTTTATTAGTGTAACCTTTAACCCTTTGAATGCCAGAGGGGTATGAAACGCATTGCTTTGTAATGCGTTGCATACCCCTCTGGCATTCAAAAGGTTAAAACGAAATGACTCAAAAATTATTTTTCTAGATTATTTTTCTAGAAAAAATTAATGCAACATATAGGTGATTTCGGAAGCTCTTTCAGAATCACCAAACTTGTTTTTAGGCAATAGTGTTACTTTAAAGGCAAATAATGCCTGTACCAATAGGTCATGCAATGACATATAGGTAGGTGTCTCTATGTAGATCAGTCTGGTCTGAATATATAGATTTTTTTTTTCGTCAGAGCTGTGTTGTAGTCTAGTTCCAATTACATGCAGTTTACAAGCTGATGAAGACAATGGTCTCTGTAGAACTATGGGTGTGGCGTTTCTATACAGGATTTCTTATTCAGACTGTTGATGCCTATTGCCTATTGTGATGAGGTGTGAATTAATGGCAAACAATTTGACATTATTAAATAGAGTTAATGGCAAGCACATCACAAAAAATATGTATATAAAATATGTTGGACTGCAGTATGAAGGACGTCGGTGTAAGAAAGCCATCCTGTTAAAGTAATAGACATTAAAGTCTGTATTCAGTCAGCTAAAGAACGGAAATTCTGGAGTAAACCAGTTGCAGCACAGGTAGGTGACAAATCAATATATCTATTGGTTGAAATATAGCTTTTAAACCTTTCAATGTTAGACAAGTCACCATTGCATTGCGTCACCATACCCAACTGCACTCTCCTACTTCTTCAAAATTCCCTTATACAAAGCCTTAACGTTAGAGTGCCAGAGAGGTACCCAATGCATTTCATTGCCTCTCTGGCTCTCAACGGGTTAAACCATGCTTTACTAATGCTGGCAAGTAAGATTATAGCATTAAGAAACTAGTAAACAAAATATTTTAACCCTTTGCTTGCCAGGGGATACAGCAATCCTTGGGCACTCGAAGGTTTAAATTGTGCATGCTAAATTGGCAGCAAAGATGTATTTAGAAGATATTTTAATTATTTTCCCAGTTCTGTCAAATTATAATCCATCTCAGCTCAGAGCAGTATGCAAATACCATACGCTAGACAGTGCACGCGTCCGGTGACATCACATAGCGTTTTAAGTGGGCAACACTAGATGGCAAATCTCTAGAAGAGGGCAAAGGGTCATGTGTGTGCTAATTGCCGCATGAAGTATTACAGACAAAAAGATCTTCTCCGCATACTGCAAAATACTATATTTGCATACTGTGCGGGGATTATCTGGAACACGGAGCTAAGGGAAATATAAATATTGTAACCCTTTAAGAACAAGAGGGTGTGCAGTGATTTGGAATAGGTTGTGTAAGCCTCTGTTTTTAAAGGGTTAATAACAATAATGTTGCTGCAGAGTAGGCGAGCTATAGATGACATATTTTATACCGTGTGACTCAGCTGTGCCTGAAATAATATTACTGCGTTGGTTAGCTGATCTCCAGGTTACTTTTGTGGGAATAACTCAGTTTGACCCTTTCAGTGCCAGCTGGTTGTCCAACTCATTGAGGCTGATGTATGAAAAGGAACCGGAGCAAAAGCAACCTCACCATAGAGGGCAAATACAAAGTCCCATTAAAGGGATAGTAATACTTAAAATGTAAAAAAAAAAATATGTTGTAGGGTTTATCCCCCTCAGTAAAACAAGAGTACTCCCACTGCTGAAAGGTGTTTCATTCAAAAGCTCTGGTCCCAGGACCATAAATCTCCATAGGCTCGTGTAGCAACAGCGCCACTGTACAATTTCAGGCCACTGTGATATTGCACCTAAAAATTCAATTAATAACTTTTGAATGAAACACCTTTCAGCAGTGGGAATACTCTTGTTTTACTCAGGGGGATAAACCCTACAACATATTTTTTTTACATTTTAAGTATTACTATCCCTTTCATTTAAACTGGGACTTTAACCCATTGAAAGGTACAGAGTTCTCTCATGGATTGCTTTGCTATGGCTTAGCGACTTCTAACATTCAGGGTGTGTGTGTGGGGGGGTATTAAAACTTCTATTAACCCTTTGAGTGCCAGAGTGGTATGCAATGCTTCGCATAACCCTCTGGCACTGAAAGGGTTAAAATCAGTGAAAATTTGGGATATTCTTATTGGTTCTCTTTGATACAGTTGGTTAGGACCCGATTACGCCGTTCCTTTTAGTACATTAGCCTCATTGTGGGGTGATACACAACTATCAGGCACTCAGAGGGTTAAAGGGATAGTAATGTTCCACAAAAAAGCAGCTCCAATTACTCTTCATAGTATTTGGGCCATGGAGAGTGTTATTTCAATACTGTCAGAGTTGTAGTATCCCCCTCCCTCCCCTTTTACCTAGTGTAACCACCTCCCCTTAGATGTGGAATCTGGTCTCTTGACCAGACAGCTTACAGGAAGGGACAATCTTCTTACTGTGAGCATAAGGAAAACCCTGATCCCCTTGACAGGTTTTTCCTTATGCTCACTGAGGTGAGCAGTGTTACATCAGTAAAAGGGGCGGGAGGGGGATACTTTACCATTCAATTACTCTTGAACTACAACTCAGACAGTATTGAAATAACACTATCCATGGCCCAAATACCATGAAGATTAATAGGAGCTGCTTTTATTGTGAAACATTACCATCCCTTTAAGCATCGGTGCGACATGAACTAAGGTGAGAAATATCTCTCCATATCCTGTTATTCTGCAGTTTTTCTTTAAAGTTGCAGAAATGGTATAACTCTATTATGGTTCTCAAGCAAGACAAGGAGTCAGTATAGTTAAACTCACCTTTATTAGGATAATAAACAATAGGCAATAAGTGAATATACTATAAGCGGAGGGTGACTGGAGAGGCTAGCGACTCTATCAGAAATAGGAGCCTGCTGACGGGTCAACCACATCTGCTGGACACTAGGCCGAAGCCAACTGGTAACATAAAGACAAACAGATAACCTGCCTAACTAGCACTCAAAGATGTGTATCTATATTGTAGATAGAACCATGAGACATAATGGATAAAACTTAACTTTTATTACACATAAAAATAAAAAAAGCCCCAAAAAAGAAGGCGAAATACCTAATATGAAAAATATACCCTTTATGAAATAAAGGCTACCTGAGAAAAAAACAATCTCTCAAAAGGTAAATCAGCACTGATGGAAAGAATAAACCATCTCTTAGTGTTTCCAGATTTAGGGTGTAAATCCCACTAAATCGGTGTAGGAAAAATACACCTAAATAATGACCTAATTAAATAATAGGAATCCTCCGATCCTAAAAAGCTCCTGAGTAGCTGAAACCACTCTACCTAGTTACCAGCCCTAAAAAGGACCATTGTGAGTGGAAAATCTAATACAGCTAAATAAGATAGAGCTCTATATACTAATGATAAATAGGTAAAACCCTATCGATGGTTCCCCAAAAAAATATGCTGTTCTAACACCGGGGCATGATCCGGCTTGCTAAAAAATTCAAAAAAAGGGTATATAAAGATAGCCTAAACAACCCTATTACCAGCCCTTAAAAGGGCTTTAATACCTCAAAACTATCCTAATACCAGCCCTGAAAAGGGCCGTTGATTACCACCCTATTACCAGCCCTAAAAAGGGCTATTGCAAATAGAGGCTAAATGAGAGACTGAACTATCTAATTCGTAGATCTGTTCTGCAGAACAATACTGCCAGGTACTAAATCTAGAAATAGTGTCTCAAATGTCAAACTAAAGCCCTAAGGTAATCAGTGAATAAAACAAAAAAAAGGAGAAAGAGACATCCTGCTCTAACAAAGTAAAGACGCCGACGCGCGTTTCGCCATAGCTTCTTCTTAGGCAAATCACTCCGACGTTCAAAAGAACCGGCTATTTAAACAACTAATTAGCGTCCTCTAAGCTGAAAAACTGAAAAAAAAGGGTTCAAATACTCTGGCTAACTAAGCTAGTACATCTGTAGAACAGATACATGCATGGGACTACACATTAGTTTACTGAAGAAATACGTTTTTTAAAAAAATAAAACATGGAAGTAAGTTAAATATAACCGATTCTAAGATTTAATGTAATAAAGCAGATTATCTTTTGAATCAAGCATAGTCCATTATAAATGGACATATAAGGGAAATTCCTCATTAAGGCCATATGGTTTTAAGGTTCTCAATCTAAAAATCCACTGATTTTCAACTTGCATAAGAACGTTATTGATGTCTCCTCCTCTTATCCCCATCTTAATGCTCTGTAAACCCCAAGCTTTTAATAAATTGGCATTACTGTTATGCTTAATAAGGTAATGAGCCGCTACCGGGGAGATCTTTTTATTGGGATTCTTAATATCTTTAGCCGCGTTCAAAATGCTATTGGCATGCTCTCTCAGACACACTGAGAATTTGCGTATAGTTTTGCCTACATACAGAAGTCCACATGGACATTGTAGGCAATATACTACAGCCTTTGTCTGGCACGTTATAAAATCTTTAATACGGTATTGATGCCCAAATCTATCAGTGATGGTAAGAATCAATACCATATGTTTACAAGCCACGCAGTGGCCACATGGATGTGAACCACTGAAATTGCTGATTTGTTTTTTAGAAAAATGACTGCGGACTAAGTGATCCTGTAAATTCGGTGCTCTTTTCCAACACATCGAAGGCTTATCACCTATGACTGTTTGTAAGTCATCATCATTGGTCAGCAGATGCCAATGTTTATTCAAAATTTGAACAATGGAGCTTGAATGACAATTAAACGTAGTTATAAATCGGATCTTTTGTTTACCTTCATTTTTACTTGTTTTATTGTAAAGAAGAAATGGTCTTGATGTATATAGAGCTCTCTTGTAAGCCTTTCTAGTTGAACTCTTACTATATCCTCTTTCTATTAACCGCTTTGTCAAATCTTCTGATCTATTTTTAAAGATCTGAATATCACTGCAATTACGCCTAAGACGTAAAAATTCCCCAACGGGTATATTACACTTGACAGATGGAGGATGTTGGCTCATATGATGTAGTAAACTATTAGTAGCAGTAGATTTGCGGTAGAGATCACTTTTAAGGGTATCATTAGGACCTCTATATATGAGGATATCTAGAAAAGGAAGTGAGAATCACTATCCATCACAGTAGCATGGGAGGCGCTTTGAGTTTAAATAGCCGGTTCTTTTGAACGTCGGAGTGATTTGCCTAAGAAGAAGCTATGGCGAAACGCGCGTCGGCGTCTTTACTTTGTTAGAGCAGGATGTCTCTTTCTCCTTTTTTTTGTTTTATTCACTGATTACCTTAGGGCTTTAGTTTGACCTTTGAGACACTATTTCTAGATTTAGTACCTGGCAGTATTGTTCTGCAGAACAGATCTACGAATTAGATAGTTCAGTCTCTCATTTAGCCTCTATTTGCAATAGCCCTTTTTAGGGCTGGTAATAGGGTGGTAATCAACGGCCCTTTTCAGGGCTGGTATTAGGATAGTTTTGAGGTATTAAAGCCCTTTTAAGGGCTGGTAATAGGGTTGTTTAGGCTATCTTTATATACCCTTTTTTTGAATTTTTTGGCAAGCCGGATCATGCCCCGGTGTTAGAACAGCATATTTTTTTGGGGAACCATCGATAGGGTTTTACCTATTTATCATTAGTATATAGAGCTCTATCTTATTTAGCTGTATTAGATTTTCCACTCACAATGGTCCTTTTTAGGGCTGGTAACTAGGTAGAGTGGTTTCAGCTACTCAGGAGCTTTTTAGGATCGGAGGATTCCTATTATTTAATTAGGTCATTATTTAGGTGTATTTTTCCTACA